>JANUYF010000001.1:103266029-104466029 GCA_026167975.1 Phrynosoma blainvillii
TCTGTTTCTCTCTCTCTCTCTCTCTCTGAGTCTGTGGAGCCAAATGCCTCTCATTCCTCCAGGGAGATTACAAGGGGCAGAGGGCCTGGGGAGGGAGTCCCCAGCTGGTACAGGCCCAGAGATCAGCCCCAACCCCACAGCCACCCCCCCCCTCAAGCCTCCACACAAAGAGCTCTTGTGTTTCATGACAAGGATCCCAAAGGGCTTGAGCCAGAGAGAAGGGGGAAAGAAAGGGCTTAGCAGCACCCTTTCACTTCTGTTCCTTTTCAAAGACTTTTTGTTGTTTGTTTGTTTGTTTGTTTGTTGGTGTGTGCTTTCAAGTCTTTCCCAACTCACCATGGGGTTTTCTTGGTAGGTTTTTTCACAAGGGGTTGGCCATGGCCATCCATCCTCTTGAGGCTGAGAGGGTGCGACTTGGCCAAGGTCACCCAGGGGGGTTCCCACGGCCCACTTTCATTTGCAAAGGTGCTCATGCCGATTTAGTTTCTCCAGCCTCAAAAGACACATTTCTGCCTTCCTTCCTGGTGCCACTATGTAGAGGGAGCTTGTAGCACCTTTGAGACTAACTGAAAGGAAGAAGTTGGCAGCATGAACCTTGGTAAACTTCAGTTACTTCCTCAGATGCATATAGAAGAAGGAGATTGAAGTCTACAAAAGCTCATGTTGCCAACTTCTTCCTTTCAGTTAGTCTCAAAGGTGCTACAAGCTCCCTACATACTGATTTTACAGATTAACACAACTATATCTTTGAATTCTTCCTGGTGCCAGTTGCAGAATAGCCAGCTTAGATCATACACATGTCCCCCGCACCTCTCTCTCTCTGTCTCTCTCTCTCACACACATATATATACATACACACAACTATTGCTGCTAAACTTTCCCAGATCAATTCTATTCATTTTTATGCAAAAGTGCCACTGTTGGACTATGACTCTGGAGACCAAGACTGGATTCCCTCTCAGCTATGTAACCCACTAGGTGACCTAGGGCAAGTCACACACTCTCAGCCTCAGGGAAAGCAATGGCAAACCACCCCAGAACAAAATCTTGCCAAGAAAACTATGTGATAAGGTTGCCATGTGTCAGAAATGACTTGAAGGCACACAACAAGCACCACTGGCACTTACTGGAGAGCCAGCATGGTGTAGGGGTTTCAGTATTGGACTACAACTCCTGGAGATCAGGGTTCAATTATGCGCAGGGCTCAAGCATAAAAACCCACTGGGTGACCTTGGGCAAGTCACATTCTCTCAGCTTCAGAGGATGGCAATGGCAAACCCCTTCTAAAGAAACTTGGGGTCTTAGCCTTAGGGTTGTCATAAGTAAAAAATAACTTGAAGTCACACAACAACAACAAAACAGCAACAATTCCCTGAGGCTTACTCTTAAGCAAACGAGCACAGGATTTCTTTCTTCATACTTTATGGATGCTTTTTTTATTGCTTAGACTCTTACTTCAGACACCATTTTTATTATCTGATGTTAATAAAAAAAATCTGAAGGCGTGTGACAAAAGGGTAATAAATATTTTTCAATCCATGGCGTGCCAAGTTTTGCTGAAGCATTAGACATGTACATCTATTCTTTAGCTGCATAATGGATTTCTGGAGAAGGTAAAGCATTTCATTATATTGGCACAACAGAACGTGGCACAAAGGACATGAAGTATCATTGGATGAAGCACTAAATGTGCATCATTCTTTCAAATATGGATAAATACTTGGATATTTTGGACTTGAATCTGAAGATGTGACATTCATACACACTTTTGGAAAATTCACACAGGGCTCAGGTGCAAAGGACTCCATAGGATTTAAAGATCTTTTCCCTTTGTAGATAAAACTTCTTTATGTACAAAGCTCTAACTGGAGTTCTCAGACAATAGATCCATCCTGTACATTTCAGAGGCTGTCTCAGGGCCTAAGCAGACTGCCAGAAATAGTGCACATTAAATTGAGGCACTGCCCTGGCTCAGTGCTAGGGAATCATGGGAACTGTAATTTATTGTGGCACCAGAGCTCTCTGACAGAGAAGGCTCAATGTCCCAGAAAAAAAATACAGTTCCCATGATTCCCTAGCACTGAGCCAGGGCAGTGCCTCAATTTAATGTGCACTATTTCTGGCAGTCTGCTTAGGCCTTCAGTGTCTGAGATACACAGCATCTAGTTTCATATACTGTTTCATATAGTTTCATATACTGTTGTCTTCAGTAATTTCATATTCTTTGCTAGAAAAATCTGATAATATCATATTGGATTTTGCAATTTCAAGGTTTTGAAACTATTCTACATTTTGAATAGTTTTGGCATGACTTTGTTCCCTATTAAATACTGGCCAGGTGTCCAGCGAACAAAGGAAGCATAAGATCATCGTTTCCAGTACAAATTGTTTCCAATTCAAACTCAGAAGAAATAGATTATTTTTTCCTCATAAAAGAGAAAATTTATTAAAAGTGTTTCTATTTTTAAAAAATTATATCCAATTTTCTTCTTGTTAAAATGGGCAGCAAGACTGTAAAAAACAAGCTTAACTGACTATTTAATGTTCTCATTAATAAATTCTGTTATCCAAAACAATAAACATAAAATTGAGTTCAATACCTGAATTGCTTGGTGAAGGTATCTCTGTCCATTTTTATAAAATAATCCTCTCTCCATATATCACTTACTCTATTCAGCATGGCCCCCCAATCCACAGTTCCTTCAGCCCAGCTGACCCTGACTAAATCAGAAGTCAGTCTATATCCTCTGTATAATAATAATAATAATAATAATAATAATAATAATAATAATTTATTTCTACCCCGCCTTTTGCCGTAGCAATCAAGGAGACTTACAGCTAAAACATATACAAACCCCAACAGCTGACAATAATACCCCCTATTAAAATATATTAAATACAATCTTTGTTAAAACCAGTTTAAAACAAAACAAATTTAAACAAAGACAGACAACAAATTAAATCTATAAAAACAATGAATGCTTGTCCTTTGTTCTACAGAATCATCACAAAATTCAAGGAAGGCTTCTTTTAAAATTTCCACAAATATATTTGTTAAAATTAATTTCCATCGTGGAGCTGGCTCTCAACCTTTTCCTTATGTTTTCCAGTTGAAATGTTTCCTATCCTTTGTTGATATGTGAGGGCCAAGCAAGATGTTACGCCAAGTATATAGCCAAGTGCACAACTGTTGCTGTAGCAAATTGTTACCACGTGTCTGGTTCTGCTCCATAATATTAAGACAATTTACCTGTTACTTAATATGACTGGCTGCCACTGGCAGGGGATGGGTGTAAAGTAGCAGCAAAAAAATGTTTAATGTCATGACAGAAGGACATGGATAAATTGTCACTGACATGATGCAGAAGAAGGGAGATAGGGACATTAAGCTGATTTAGGTGGCAGCTGCATGTTTAGTGTTATTACTGAATGGGTGCATGAACAGAACACAGCTCAAAACAACAAAGGCATCTTAAAAACTAATACATTAAGTGTAGCATAGGTCTTTTTGGACTAGAAGTCAGTTCATTAGATGCACAAAGGGTTATCTTGCATTACCAATAGCTATACACACAATTAGGGTGGGGCAATTCTTAACATCAAGGTCAAGGGGAGTAAAATGATACTTACCTTACAAGCAGTGGCCATTAACAAAACAGACATCCTTGCACTGGTGGCTGATCAACACATGTAATGTGATGCATCAACGTGTATTCTATAAATGCCAATCTGAAGTAATTTTCTGTCAGTTTACATTCATGTATATGTCTAGCCCATGGTCATATCCGATGTATTTTCTCCCAACCTTTTTTCTCCTTTTCTTTTCTTTAAAACAAAAATCAAATAAACTATAAAAACATACATGTGTACCTTAAAGACAACAGTAATTTGATTCCTATTCAGGCTACAGGAGACAGAGCTGAATCTCTTGATGTGGGCCTTTACATTCCATAGTATGGTGGTACCATTATTAGGCCAAACCAAAAGTCACTGTCCTAGATTTCGAAGCTCACAACTTCTTTGTAAAGCAATGATGGTTAAAAAAATAGCATGGAGGAAAAGGAGGTGAACAAAAGTGATGATGTTCCTTTGAGGTGGACAGCCTATATGTTTCTTTGAGGTGGAGAGTCTGTGTAAACTGTAAAAGCAGGCCACACACCAGCAATGGCCATGAACTGACTGGGAACTATTTTGGAATTTATCTGATGGCCAACACAGCTGCCTTGCATTTGATAAGGAGGAAAAGGAGGGAGAGGGATCAGGGCCTCCAAGTCTCACTTCCCCAGGGGTCCTGCCCCACCATTTGAGAAACATTGACCTAGGGCTATTCTGAAATTAGACAGTGAGCTATGTACTACACTCGTGCATAAGTCTAGAAATTTAGGTTAAAATTGACTCTGAAAAACTGAGTCTACGTGTCAATGTAAATACTGTATTTTAAATCATATACAGTTGGCCCTCCATTTTCATGGGGATCCGTTCTGGACCCACTCCCCCGCGAAAATGGAAACTCGCCAATATTGAAGCCCCATAACTTAAATGGGGCACACCCCATTGATCTTAATGGAGGTCGCTCCTCTGTGAATATTTAAAACCGTGGATTCCAAGTCCGCAAGAACAGAGGGGTGACTTTATATGTATGAGCACAAATAGTTATACCTGCTGGAATTTTGTAAGTTCTTTGACATTGTTTTCCTTTGCTTCATCCTTTACATCCTTTGTTACATTCCCCTAAGTTTTACCCTCAACTTATCCACAGGTCATCTCAAAATCCATAATTTTGGCCCCAAAACCTGCCTGCAACTTATACATGAGGCTGACTTATAGTCGAGAATATACAATATGTATTAAAATAGAAAACAACATGGGAAGGGGCCCATAAAGGGATCATATCTGCCCTAATTGCATGATTTTTTTAAATGATTTGAGTATAACCCACATTCAAAATCCTATAAATGAAGGATTCAGTGATTACATACATGAGGCCTATACATGTATGGGAACTGACATACATTTCACAGAGGCAAACAGAGATACATGAGGCCAAGCAACATCAAATGTGGTCAAAATGGCAAAAGATATTAATGAGGAAGAATAAAACATAAGCTAGGAGATATCGCCATAGTTGCTTTTGCCTAAAATGAAGGACAAGATTCTGCTCACTCTGTCCTCCCCCTCTGCTGAGTTAACTGAGTACAAGCTACTTTTGCCCTTTGAACTCAGTTTGCAGCAACCGAACTACGGAAGTTATCACATGTGGCCCACAAACCGACAATAAAGTGGAAATGACAAATCCCGAAAATAAACCGAAAATAAACCTTGATTCCGCAAATGGTTTTCACACGTCATTAACATAAATGCTCAATTAAAGTAAGCTCCTGCTGAAACCGCATTTAACGTTCACACACAAGTGAGAAAATCCCGTGCATGTACTAGAAATGATCTTCTAGCACATGCGCACTATGCTCGCCGCGGCTGTCACTTGCCGCTCCTTACCGCGGCTGTCACCCCTTCCCCAGGTCGTCCTCGGAGCAGCTGGCCCTCCGCACGGCCGGCACTCCGAGGAGGACCTCCTGACGCAGCATTCGCACACGCTGCAGCGGAAGAGTCGGCGAAGGTGCGCCGCAGCATTTTGCAGCGCACCTTCGGCGACTTGTGAAGAGCGCCATTTAGCGCTCCTTTCAGGGGCGGCGAAGCTGCGCTGCGGGGCCAAGGTGTGGGGATACCTCGGCCCCGCAGCGCAGCTTCCCGGGGCGGCCCAAGGCCGCCCGTCCTTCAAGTCGCCGAAGGTGTGCCGCAAAAGGCTGCAGCGCACCTTCGCTGACTCTTCGGCGGGAGGTCCTCCTCGGAGCACCGGCTGTGTGGAGGGCCGGCTGCTCCGAGGACGACCTGGGGAAGGGGTTGGGGCGCCGATCGTGCAGCTGCCCCTCCCCTTCCCTGCCCCCAAGACGGCTCAATTAGCCGTCTGCTGAGGGGGAAGGAGACCCCGCGGAACCATGGGAAAATGCAGGGAAATGCTTCCAAATGTGCATTTGCTTTTCACATTACGGTAAATGCGAATTTACCTTAATTGCGCATTTGCATTTCCTCCAAACAACCGAATTTCAAAAAATCTTGGATAACACCAGTTTCTGTCCACTTTCTGTCCAGTTTCTGTGCAACGTCGTGTGAAAACACGGGGCACTAATCCAGTTTCTGTTTGGGTTTTGTGTGGATTAACCAGCAGATTTGCCCCCGTGTGATAATGTCCTAAACTGAGGATAAAAAGGGGAAATGAGAAGAGGAGAAAAAGAAACTGGGACATTTTTAATCCAGCTGAAAATGTGGGACAACAGATAAATCGGGACTGTCCCTCTCAAATCAGGACAGATGGAGAGCATTCATATGTCTTACAGCAAATGAAGACAGGCCAAAGTTGAAGTTGGCAATACTATCTCACTATGTGTTTCCTTTGTTTGCCAGATAGATAATCACTGTTATAGGCATGATAGTGCAGCTCACCCTGCAGCAACCACCCTTACTTCCTTAACTCTATGTATGTTGTTCTTTGTTATTCCATACACACACACACACACACACACACACACACGCACACACATAATTTCAACTCCCAGAAGTATTGGCTAGTATGGCCAATGGTGCTAAAGTCAAATCATCTGGACGGCCAAAAGCTGGGAACCATGGTTCTAAATCATTAAGGTGTGTATGGAGAAAGTAGATTATATTTGGCCCTTTACTGCCTCCTTGTGGGATAGGCTAATTGCTATGATGTTAAAAACACCTCAGATTAGCATTCATGTGCTTGTGGCACTATTTATAATGAGGATTTGTCACAAAAGTAAGTGAACAAAAATGAAATGCACAGATCTAGGTGCGGGGGGGGGGGGGACTGGAGTGAAATCTAAACTTTAAAATGTGCCTTTATGAGGATAGATATTGAACTAAAGGATAAAATACTTTCTCTCTCTTTTGTATATTAGTGTTTATTAATTAGGATGTTCTCCCTTGTTTGGTATGCAGAATGCAGTGCACTGTCTACTGGTTCCTTTTATAAATTAATGAAACCCTTTTATTGGTGGGCCAGGGGAAATTGTATCAACATAAGGAAGATTAAATAAACAAGAAAGAAAAGCAGTATTATTTTTCTACAATAAAATGTCAAAATCTAAGACTGCATCACCATTCTTTCATAATGACACAACTTTTAAGTGTGGGACCGTACATGGCATTTCACATCAGTCAAATAATTTACCCATGTGATCCAACACAGAAGCAAATCAACCTGCAAATATGATTCCAGACTTTTATTCTGACCCTTTCTCTGGTTCAGAGGGCTGTGAAATTATGGAGGGCATTGCATCCAAGACTGAAAAGGGATTCTCAGCAATCCAAAATTCATTTCTCTTAAATCCCTGTTCACTCATTTATAATGATCAGGAGAGCCAAATTCAAAAACATGAATGGTCCTAGAAAGTAACAAACATCCTAGATTTTTCAAAAAAGAAGTCTCAATCCTACTTGTAAAACATGACTATGAATAAACGAGGGGCTCTTTCACACTATACAGTTATAGCACTGTGATTCCATTTTAACTTCCAGGGCAAGATCCTCTGAAATCCTAGGGCTTAGTGAGGCACTAGAGCTCTCCGGTCGAGAATTCTAGATATGCTCCATTAACTGCAAATCCTAAGATTTCAAAGAGTTTTGTCATAACAATTAAAAAGTGGAATGTAGCATTACAGTTCTGTAGTGTGAAAGGGTGCTACATGTTACACAGGTTCACATCTTGTAAGGAGGCACCAATAATTAGCTTTTTCTGATGGCCATTAACAAAACTTCTTAATTTTTTTTTGTATTGCTACCTTTTTTTGGTATTGATACCTTGATCATTATTTAAATGATTAGTGGAAACAGACGCAGTACCTATTGCCATTGCACTTTCCCCATAGTTCCAAGGAACCCAACAATTGTTATTGCACTGCTTAAAAGTTTACCTTTGAGGAAAATTACACAATGGAAATAATCAGCCTTACCCAGAATGTTTTTAGAGGCCTCTGAAAACAGAGGATTCTAATGGTCATTTTAATTTTAAAAATGAAAGATAGCTACAAAGTCACAGAGGGGCACTAAAAGGAGACACTTCTAAAGCAACCTCTCTGTATTTGCAGAATCAGTGTCTACCTCCAAGTATGAATCATTAGTATCTGTCTACACTGATTTCATCTGAGCTGTCTATACACTGAAGACCATTAGTTTAAGTGACCTTAATCCACTTATTTCAGAGGTCACCTCATTATACAACCATAAATCTCATGATGTGTGGGACATTGCAGGAACTGCTTTAAATTAATAACCGCTTCATAACTACTACACTTGTTCACAACATCTATTTAGAGATGAGATAAGAGCATGAAGAGTTATTAGGTACTATAATTTTATTATATTTTATATATTCTCCTTGGATCTCAAGATCTGGAATCTCTTGAATATACTTTGTACTGAAATTCAGTTGCAAATCCAAACATACTTGGAGTAGGTTTCACTGAAATGATTAGAGTCTGGCTCAAAATACCCATATTTAGGAATCCAGGCAAAAGATTCTTGCACTTTTTTTATCAGAAAGGACATTGGGGTGGATGGCTTATAGACTAGTAGTGGATACAAGTATATGTTATCAGAAAGGATGTATCTTTACAAAGCTAAACTTTTAAGAACCTGAAAATGAAAGCTCAGTATTCAGAGCTGATACACTGTATTTTCATACAGCAAAGATCACCATCAGTTTGTGTTCCCATTTGGCATTTTTAAACAAAATATTGCAATTAAGAACAACAAATGAACATTTGAAAACATTTCACATGTTTATTTTGGCTTTCACAGACAATAATATGTTAAAATGAATTTTCAAATATAATATTGAAAAGACCAATCTGTATTATTATCCCTAAAAGGTTAGAGGTACAAAACAATGCAAAAAAATTGCTACTGTTGTACAAGAGACTCCAAAAAGGTAGGAAGGAGTAATTTTATAAATTATTTGATTCCTTGAGAATGAATAATAAGAGCTCAGTGAAGCTTAAGTGCTTTAGGCAAGAAAAGACCCTAGAAATTCATATCAGTCAAAATAATCCTGTAGAGCCCATTCCCAAATATGAGTACTGCACACTTCACAGTTCAGATAAGAGGTATGTGTATACATTTTTACAAAACGTGGCATACAGGAGGCAACTGCACACTAGACCATAACTCAGCGTTGGAGCAATGCAAGGGGTCCCAATTTTAATTGTTGCCATGTCCCACTGGAACGCTGTAGCCGATGATGGGAAAGAGCGTCTGCTCACAGAGTGCCAGAGTTGGGAAAGCTCCAGCCCACAGGATGAATCTGATCCACCAGATTACCAAATTCTCTATAACTTCCAGAATGATTCAAGTAATATACTGTAAATATGAGTAACCCTGGGCAAGTCACATGCTCTCAGCCTCAGGGCAAGACAATGACAAACCTCCTTTGAACAAGTCTTGCCAAGAAAACCCCATGATAGGTTTGACTTAGGGTCACCTAATAAGTTAAGGGTTCACCTTAAGGTCGACAAATATAGTTAAGAATCTACTGTTTATGAAGTATACATGTGTGTGATTACACAACAATCAAAACAACTTATAAACACTTCAGAATGACCAATTATTGGTGTAATAAAAAAACATACAGTTCACAATAGGGTTATGCACTTAGAAACATAAGATAATTGATTCCACAATTTTTTTAGTTACCACCAAATATAACCATGCATATAGACCAAACAATAATACAGTTGCCCCTCCCAATTCATGGGGGATCTGTTCCAGACATACACACCCAAAAGTGGCAGCTCACTGATATCTGAGCCCCATTGAAACTAATGGTATGTGCATGCGGAGCGTGCACGGGCGCACACAGCCATTTTAGGTTTAGCTGTTGTCACTTCTCATGAAGAGTGAGACAGCAGACCTCACATCCGCGAACAAGGAGGGACAACTGTATTTTAAAAGTTCAGAAGACAGCAATGACATAAATTATACAAACTACTCAGATAGGATGATGACAGAATTGGATATCAATGAACATCAATTCCTGGGATATTAAGCAAGATGTTCTGACCCAATTGGTCTTCATCGACCCATACCCTTCAAGTATTATATATCAGTCACAAAGTCTGAGTTTATAAATGACTGTAACCTAAAACATTTAGAACCCCCCGGGGTAAAAATTACTGTATACACTCATGTATAAGTCTAAAAAATTTAGTCAAAAAATCCCCCCCCCCCAAAAAAACCTGAGTCAACTCTCAACTTATCCACAAATCATGTCAAAATCCATAATTCTGGCCCAAAATCTATCCTTGACTTATACATGAGGTCAACTTATAGTTGAGTATATACAGTAATATTTCAATGCTTTTAAGCCTCTGCAATTATTCAGTTGCAACTGAATTCAATTCAGGTTTATAAGTGTGTATATGTTTTGATTATTTAGTCACACAGTTATGTATACTTCATAAACAGCAGATTCTTAACAATATATTTATAGTATATTCCTTGATCTATTCTGGAGGTTATACTGTTTAGTCTGTTAGAGAGGTGAATGCTTGGTTTCCCCCTTGGTTTCCTTTGGGTAGATATTTATACTGAAAATGGCATTTACTCCTGCCACCAAACTCAAGGTACAGTTTGAAATCTGTAAACAGAACTAGCTCCTCCATTTAGAATGTAACTCACAGATCTGTAGAAACAATGCATTTTAACTACCATGGCTCCATCCTACAGAATCCTGGGATTTGTAGTTTAGTGAGGCATCAACGTCCCTTGGCAGAGAAGGCTAAAGATCCTGTAAAACTATAGATCCCAGAATTTCATAGGATGGTGCTACAGCATTTAAAGATCATGTCAAACTGCATTATTTTTAGAGTCTATCTGCACCCTTCACTGCTGGTGCTAACTATAGAACTTTTGCTAGAACCTATACAATTGCTGGCAGAACACAGAACTACAAGGGTTCTGTACATCCTATCTCTTTTACTTTTTTAAAAAAACTGCATTCGGTTGGCTACAACCCAAAACCCACAAAAAGTGTTTCTGCAAGTCAGAAGAGAAGCTCTTTGAAAATGCACTGATAGGTCAGCCCTGAGATTTCACCAAGAAACCCATCTCTCCCTGTCTTCTCAGCCATTTTGCACATTGTTCCTTTCTTATTAAAATGACAGTGCACTAACAGATAAATGTGTAATTAGCTGTGGACATTTTTCATTGATGGGTTGCACAGAAATGTTTTAAAGACATAAAAATTAATGCAATATTTTCAAAAGAAGCAGACATAAATGGACAAACCTCCTAAAAGATGCATTGTGAGTCAAGATAATCACTAGCTCAAGGGAAGCATTTTTCACCTCAAACGAGTAGCTGTATGGGACAGCTGCGATTCCAAAGGGATTTAAACTAATTGTTCTATTCAGCATCCCAGTCCTCTGGAAAAACATTCTGGATTCAAAAGATATGTCAGCATGCACAGTGTTACAGAAGCTTCAAGCAAAGACTTCCAAACCAGTCAAAATGTCTTAATAATCAGACCAACATTTTAAAACACTGTAACCTTTATAAAATAACATTCATTTTGATTAGGGGGGCTAGGCTGCTGTTGCTTCTGAATACGGATAGAAATGCTCCCATGTGGAAATAACACATATCAGTGCTTTGCCTTGGTCAGCAAACTTTTAAAGGGAAGATATAGTATAATAATATGCTAAAAATGTGTGGCTGCTTTTATTTAATGCCTGCTAGACTTCAGGTTTTATTAGTTTTTAAATATACCCATTGAGTCTGTTGGACTTTTTCCAATTAGATCCCTTTATCCTTTTCCTGAAATAGTCTTATAACAACAACACTATCCATATAATTTTTATTTAGAGCATTTCTTAAATTTTAAACTGCCCTTTATTCATAGGGGATAACATTCATTCAATAATGTTAAATGGCAGAAGTGGGAAAGTACTTGTCACTAACACTAATAATTGAAATGATTTGTTAATATTGTTATTCATTACGTTGTCCTAATTATTATCCTAGTTATTTAAAACACTAGTTTTCAGGACTGACTACAAAAATGGTATGGAGGTTTCATTGTTGACCCTAATTTTATTATTGGTGCCTTCAGGAAGTACTTTCTCTTTTTTGGGGGGATGTGTGTCATTTTATGGTTGTCTTTTCCCAACCTGGTATTTTTTCCAGATGGACAGCAAAGCCCTAAACACAGCTGTGGTCTGGAGGTGTGAGAATACAACATATCAGGAAACTGTCAGGATATGAAAGGCTTACCTCAACAACATATAGACTATTAACCTGTCTTAAGATACTTTGCTTGTTAAAGGTCAAGAAGGAGTGGTGTTAAAAGTTAGTATGGAATGATATCTTAATTTCAGGCACAAGACACTGATCTGCAGTAATAAGTGGCTGGCTACAAAGGTCAGTCAGTCAACCAAGAGTGTATAATTCTTCATCAGAAATATTTTGAGTGCCTCTGGGTATATGGCGATGTTTTCTTCCACAATTGAATCACTGCATGATTTCTGCCTTCCTGCTCCCTAGCAAGAAGCATAATCTGCAAAAATCAGTGATAAAGCACATGTTTCTTCATTTATCTCAATGAGACTGACTGCTGAGTGGATCATTTTTCAAAGGAAGACAACAACAGGGATGGGAGGGTGTCAATTAGTTAGCAGTATCTTTTGATGAAACTTTTCAGTATTCCTCTACTGAATTTATTCTGGTTGCTATTATATATTATTATAAAATGTACAATATTATTACTTGCAGGGACTCCAGCCAATCTCTTTGTATTCCTTTAAGCAGTAGTTCCCAACCTTTGGTCCTCCAGTCTTATCAAATCACTTAAAAGTGTGTGATCCCCTAAAAAAGGTGAGTATATGAAAAGAAGCAGAATGGGAAGGATGAGGAAGTGCTACAAAGACAGTAAGCCAAGAGTAAAGGAAATGGAGGCAGCAGTGAAGGGAAACATTCTAATTAATTATTCAAGCACCTAACATTGTGCAAGCAATAATAAACACACTGAAGGAATACAAAGGGTTTCACTGGGATTTACTTATGAACAGACATGGAGAGGACTTAGGTTTAGTTAAATGAATCCTTTGGCTCCATTTTAATAACTTCAAATTTCTCACCAAATCCCTCAGAACATGTGAGGAAATGAACCAGGGTGTGGGTGGAAAGTGGCATGAGGGGGAGGAAGAGGATGAGAAAAGAAGTCAAGAGAGGAGGAACTGGGGTGGAACAGGATTGAGGAAAACTTTTCATTTAATTATTCAAGTGCCTAGCACTGTGTGAACCACAATAAACACACTAAAGCACTGGTTCCCAGCCTTTGTTACTTAATTGGTTTTGGACTTCAGCTTCCAGAAACCCTAGCCAACTTATGAAGTCCAAATTGAAGTCCAAACCATCTGGAGGACCAAAGGTTGGGAACTACTGCTTAAAGGAATACAAAGAGATTGGCTGGAGTCCCTGCAAGTAATAATATTGTACATTTTAAAATAATATATAATAGCAACCAGAATAAATTCAGTAGAGGAATACTGAAAAGTTTCATAAAGCATTTTCCACTCCTAAGAAACTGAGACACGGCAATAGGGGTGTGTGTGTGTGGCTATGACATCAGCCTTTCAGACCTAAAGGGCTTGACATTCTGTAAAGACTACGGGGGGAAGCAGACGGGCGGCCCTGGGCCGCCCTGGGAAGCTACGCCGCGGGGCCGAGGTATCCCCACACCTCGGCCCTGCGGCGCAGCTTTGCCGCCCCTGGAAGGAGCGCTAAAATAGCGCTCCTTCCACAAGTCGCTGAAGGGGCACTGCAAAAGGCTGGCGCCGCACCTTCGGTGACTCTTCTGCCGCAGCGTGTGCGAACACTGCGGTGGGAGGTCCTCCTCGGAGCGCTGGCCGTGCGGAGGGGCCGGCGCTCTGAGGACGACCTGGGGAAGGGGTTGGGGCACCCACCGTGCAGCTGCCCCTCCCCTTCCCTGCCCCCAAAACAGCCCTTTTGACCATCTGCTTCCCCCCTACAGTTATTTGAGGGCTAAGCAAACCGCTTAGGACTCCTGATCCCATTTCTTGCTATACTAAGGGCTCATTCACACTATGAAATAAACCCGGTGTGAAACCTGGGTTATTTCGTTGGGAGTTCATATTGGGCTTGACTGCATTTGGTGCAGTTTGCGGGGTGTGTGTGTGCACAAACCTTTTAACGTTCAATTGAAATCTACCCTCCTGTAACCTAGTTGTACCTCTGGGGCAGCAGAGAACAAGTCTGCAGCCTCCTCTTAGTGGCAGCCCCTGCGTTATTTAAAGAGTGTGATCATGTCACCCCTCAGTCTTCTCTCCATCAAGCTGAATATGCCCAGCTCCTTCAACCTCTCTTCAGTGTTTTGTTCTCCATATCTCTTATCATCCTCATTGCTTTTCTCTGAACCTGCTCCAAGTTGATGAGTTAATTAACAAGGTCTGGGTTCTAGTTCTCCCACTGTGTAAGTGGTAAAACTGTTGAACTATTTGCTGGAAAATTTGTTCCTCAAGCAGTTTGACACTATAGGAACCTAGCCCTGATACAATGTAGATTATAAAATAAAATTGCAATATAATTGGAATAAAAACTATCCAAACAGAAAACAAGGGAATAAATAATTTATTTTTTTTAAAAATTTAAAAATTAAATCCCTGTAAGTTTGCCACTAAAAAGAAAACAATGTCATCACCCATTTTATTTCTAGTGGAAGGTTATTTAAAACACAGAGTGTCACTACAAAGAAGACTCTCTTTTGTAACTGCATAATTGTTTTCTCCCCCTCTGGGACTGCCCAAAGAAGAGTAAAATACAGCCAAGAAAAATAACAAAAGGAAAATGAAATAACTCTACCCAATATATATCTACTGACTACTGTAAAAACAAAATGCTCTAAGGTATCACAGTTATGATTAGGGATCTTGTTACATATATTTTCAATAGCCATATTACCTGCCTTCAAGAGTAGAGTGTTTACAATAAATCATCATACATATGCATCTATTCTGCTTTGTTCAGCAATATGTGATCATCCATTTTAAAAAGATTTCCAAAAGGAAACCACGCTGCTGTATTTAGTCCAACTGAGAACAAAAAGTTTTTCAAAATCTTCTCTAACCTTATATCAAGACTTTGTAGCAAAACTGGAATATACAAAGGACAAAATGCCAGATGTAGTTTTTGAGGTTTCTGTTTTATATCAGTGTCACAATCAGAGTGAAGTATAAACATACTAGTGGTCTGTATTCTGTGAGTCTCAGCTTTTGCTTAAATTTTGCTAAGGCTTAGATTTTTGTATTGTATCTTCAGCATGTTTAAGAACTGATGTGTGAATGAGAGATGCATAGCTTTATGGGACCATATAAAGTTATTGCTGTGAGGAAAAATATCTTTTGTGGCCAGACTTGTATCAAGTTTGGAACATGGCTCTGTTACAAAACTATTACTATCTGCAAAATGCCTATGTTTTATGCTTCACAAGTCTGTAACAGATCCCAATGGCAAACATAACATGACTATTAAGTATCGTATTGCATTTCTTTCTTTCTTTTTTGTTTGTTTGTTTACAATATTTCTATCCCATCCAATATTGCAACATCTCTGGTGGCTTACAACAAAAGCAGTTAAATGATTTAAAAATATGGGACAATAAAATTTAAAACCATAATATAATGTAAACATTCTAAAAACATATTAGACAATAGCATCACTTTAAAAAGATGAAGTTAAAACAATATGAAACTATGGCTGCATCCACACTGCAGAAATAAACCACTTTAAATTCCATGGCTCAATCCAAGGAATTCTGGGAATTCTGATATTTAGCCTTCTCTGTGAGAGAGCTCTGGTGCCACAACAGTCCACAATTCCCAGAATTCCACAGCACTGCACCATAGTAGTTAAAGTGTTGTCAAACTGGATTATTTTGTGTGTGGGACATCCCAGTCCTTGGTAAGTCTGTATAATATTTTAGGACTTTACATTTGTATATATTTTTTCTTTAAGGACTATACTTCATATATTTAATAGTTACCTATATGTATATTCTTTTAGGCAGCATATTTGGTCCATTAGGAGCTACAACTTAGCCATAGAGACAGGATGTCCCCATACATCTTATGATTACCTTTTCAAGATTGTTTCATTAGGTATTTATGATTTCTGTTCTTTTAGTTATATGGTCTTCGCTATTATCTATATGGCAATATATGTGATCCGCTCTCACTTTATTTTTACAGTTGTATATGACCACTGAGGAAGACACATATGTCGAAACGCGTTTGGTCAACATTTATTATTTCGTAGTGGGCATACTGTATTATCCCTTTCAATTTGTTTGTTATTGTGCACTCTCTAATCTGTTGCATACCATTGTGGGGCGCAAATGAACTGATATTTCATGTACTGCATAAGTTTCCATGGGATTTGCAGTTTTTTGGCCCAGTACTGATTGCTCATTTTATATGTCTGTTTGGGCGTGGCCCACAGGCGTGAATTACTTTTTATAAATCGCATGCTTTGTATTTAAAAAAAAATTTTTTAATACATTTAACACATTTGAGTACAATACACTGTCTAAATAAAATTGCCGTATGTTTATTTTCCCTAAACGTTTTGCTCATTCACCTGCTTGTGTTTGTTTAGGGTATCACCTCCTAGCTTTTCTCTTCTCTAGGACTGGCCATGGGTCGGATACAAGGCCTCGACGGGCCGTGTTCGGCACACGGGCCATAGTTTGGGGACCCCTGGTCTTGATACTTTCAGAGGTTTGTTTTTTTTAACCCATCTGGAGGCACCATCAGTTGCCCTGGTTGGTGACCTATACCTGGGGAAGGACAGGGAATGTGTTGCCCTGTGATTCCTCCTGGGTCTCTCAACAGCTCTTCATAGCATTGACTGTGGTATCTTATTGGATCAGCTCTACTGGGTGCCATTTTGGAACAAAAAATGGTGGCCGGAGTCGTGCGCATGCGCATGCGCGTGCTACACCAGGCACCATTTTGGAACAAAAAATGGTGGCCGGGTCGCGCGTGAGTGAATGAGCGGCCGGCTTCCTCCTCCTCCTCCTCCTCCTCCTCAATAGAGGAGCGGGAAGGGAGCATGCGAGAGAGTAGAGAGAGCCAGAGTCAGAGCCCCAAGGACAGAGGTTGGTTCGGGGGGGGGAGTTGCCATTGCTATTGCTATTGCTATTTGCCTCCCTTGTTGTTGTGTGGCTTCAAGTCATTTCCGACTTATGGCGACCCTATCCTGGGGTTTTCTTGGCAAAATTTCTTCAGAGAGGGTTTGCCATTGCCTTCTTCTGAGGCTGAGACAGTGTGACTCCCCTAAGGTTACTCAGCAGGATGGCCCTGTGCTTGTTTGTTTGATTTAAGGTAGTTTTATGAATTGATGATTTTGTTGATGACGCAGCCTACATTTTCTGTCTTCTGTGCAGGAGGGAGAGGGATTTCCAAAATGACCTCCATTTGGGGCATGTGCATTTATCTATGAGTGGTTTTTTTTGTTTGTTTTTTTAAAAAAAGCTTTTGTCTTGTTGTGTCTTACATTTTTTCTTGCAGTTTTCGTACTTTGCTGTATTTCATTTAATACATTTTTTAAAATTGAATGATGACATGAATAAAAAAATATATACTCCAACAGGCTTTTGGAAGCTGACTGCAAGGTTCTAACAGTGTGCTATTCTATTGATTTTTATTTTTTGCCCTTTTAATGGATTTGTTTTAACTGGTTTCAATTCCTTAGACAGTTTAATTAGATTTTAATAATAACTTTTTGTATGTTGTTACTTTTGTCATTATATGTGTTTTCCTTTGTGTTTGTTTTGAATTTTGTAAGTACCTCAAGTGTCAGTTTTGGGGAAAAGGCAGGATTCAAATGGTCAGATGATTATGGCAATATTGCTGTTACACATGGCAGCAGCATAATCTAAATCGGTGACAGTAGACAAAGTGAGCTTTTAGGATGTAGGAGGCAAATGGTTGAAACACTTTCACAATCAAATGTTCACAGTTTAGTCTTATCAGTTTGTGTCACCTCACTTAATGATGACCATCTCCTTCATCATTCTGTAATAGGAACTGAGGACATTGTTTCCTTGCAAAAATTGTAATAATAATAATAATAATAATAATAATAAATTTATTCATAGCCCGCCCAATCACAAGGAATCCGGGTGGGTTATAGCAATATAAAATACATAGAATACAATAAAATTCAAAATTAAGTGTAGCATGTGTCCAAATGTAGGGCCTCGGCAGACGACTAATAGGGTCGTCTTGGAGGCAGGGAAGAGGAGGGGCAGCCGCACGAGCGGCGCCCCTTCCTCCTCCCGAGGTTGCCCTCGGAGCTGCCGGCCCTCCGCACGGCCGGCGCTCCGAGGGCAACCTTCCGCCGCAGCGTCCGCACACGCTGCAGTGGAAAAGTCAGGGAAAGTGCGCCCGACACGTTTAGGGCGCACTTTCCCTGACTTCTGAAAGAAGCACTGATTTAGCGCTCCTTTCAGAGGCGCCGACGGTGCGCTGCGGTGTGGCTGCGTAGCTCCGGCGGCGCACCGTCCCGCGGCGCCCCCGACGCCATCGTCTGCTTCCCCCCTTAGTCACCAATATACAATTTTAGCCACCAACATACAATACCACTTTACATATACTTTGCTTGTTTTAGGATGTGATGCCCATTTGGTTAGAATTTAGGTTGTGCAATTGGGAAATTTTAATAATTCATAGACATACAGTTTTGGAACAGGTGGTATGTTTCATAGCAACTCTCTTTTCGTCTTGTGTTGACTATGTAAGAGTGTGCATTTTAAATTTCTTCTTCAAAATAAAATAGAGCAGTGCACTCCTCCTCTGATGGTGCTGAGAAGGGCAGTTGAACCATCTATTAGCACCATTAGCACACCATGCCATTATGACACTGTAGCAAAAAAAAAGGGGCTGGAAAAGGAAGCACGATGATCATCACTACGTTCTCCAACCCATAGCATGCCCAATGACCACCCACAATTGGTGTAAAAGCCCAACTGTTCTTTCACACAGCAAATCATACACTACAGAAGCAGGAGAGGAGGATTAAAGGATTTTTTTGTTAATAAAAAGAAGTGCTTTTAAAATGTTTTCCTGCAGGGGAATAGAAGAGGGACAATATCATGTGATAAACACTTTTCCTAGTTTGGCACACACACATGTAGAAAGAGAGAGACAGAAAGAGAATGACAACCAAAGGTGCTGTTATCCTGCTGCAAATCCAAGTTACCTGCCTTGTGCAATAAGGCACTTAGACTGTAAGGCTGAGGGCAGAGACTACAAGACTATCTTAGAACCCACTGTGGAAACTTCTTTGGCTCAATGTTGTTGTTATGTGCATTCATGTCAAATCCATAGGTAACCCTATCCTGAGTTTTTCTTGACAAGTATTATTCAAGAGAGTGTGTGACTTGGCCAGGGTCACTCAGTGGGTTTCCCTAGATGAATGTGGATGTAAACCCTGGTCTTCTGGAGCCCTAGCCCAACACAATATACCATTCTGGCTGCAATTGTGTTTCGGGCATCACTTCTTTAATAAAAAATTTGGTACCAGAGGTAGAAACAATATGAAAAGAATAAGAATGGATTCTTACACCACAAAAAAGAAGAACAGTTCAGCATGTTTCAGAAAATTATTTGTTTAAAACTAACTTAACTAACAATATACACATCTGAAATTTAAACAAGCAGGTAGGGTAAACACAAGTTAACAAAAACATTAAAAACTTTATAGAGACCACCTGAAAGCTTCTTCCAAAATGTAGTAGTAGTAGCTGTAGTAATAATAATAATAATTTTATCCCGCCCCTCTGCAGGGCGGCTTACATTAAAACTAGAATAAAAATACGATACAAATCCCAAAAAACCACCCACCCCTTAAAATTGTATTAAACATAAAACAATTTAAAAAAACATACTTCGACAAATTACAAAACACAAAATGATAACAATAGCTGCAGCAGAGATTGGGAGGGGAGGTGGGTTAACTCCTGGGGCCAGGATATCTATTCAGGAAAAATTTATCCAATGATAGTGTTTTCTTTCTCCAGACTCCACTTTTCTTATGTTGTGCATTTCAGTTCTAAATTCCCAGAACTGTTTTTTAAAAATATGCTGGGGATAGCTGGTAGGCAGGCTTATCTGCTCTCCTTTCTTCTCTCCTTTTGCTGTTTACACATGCTCACTAAGGAATTCTGGAGGGAGCTGCTATTTACTTTGCCTGTTATAGGCAGGCACATATGGCTACAGAGGGATCAGCTAGAGTAGAATATGACTATTTTCCAGTGCAAGCTTTGCCCACTGCATTGTTTATCACAAATTCACTGATGCAACCCAACACCAAAAGTCAGTGTTTCTTTAACCCTCCTTTGCCATTTCCCCAGTACTGATGTTGCTAAGAAATTTTCAGCTAGACAGAAGATGAGGAAGAAAAGGGGAGCTGGGTTGGCATACAAAGCTTATGTAAAAAGTCACTGTCAGAAACTGTATTAACTGAGGTATGCTTACACTGGCTAAATAATGGGGTATAAATGCCTTAAATAAACAACTAAATAATAAGAGGCAGACTGTTTCAAATAATTTCAGTTATGCGAAGATCTCTGCACGCTTAAAACTGCAGCTGGTTTTACAGTCTTTCACATCTTGAAACCTGTAACTGTAAACTCACCAATTTTTGAATGAGTTCTTGTCATGCAGACATATCAAGAAAGGAAGGAAGAAATGAAGGACAGAATTCAATTTTATTTCATGGCATGTGACACAATCAACTTATACACGAAATCAGTAGAAAAGAAAAACAAAACTGCAACTTTTCTCCTCAGTGGAAGGAGGAAAGCTGTGGTGTTGTTTTTAAAGCAAACAAACAACTGATTTCCACTCTTCCACACACAATCCTTTGAGCCCCTGCAAAATTGTCTCCAGACTCTCTTGAATAATAGACAGAAATGGAAGGAATAAACTGTTGAAACCCCCTCCCCTTCTACCACCAGGGACTTTCCATGGGTCAGAATTTTTCCATGTATAAAAGAAGCCCTCAGTTTGTAGAAGGAACAATTAAGACCCATGCTAGTATTGTTGAAAACTCTGCCACCCAAGAGCCATTAAATTAAACAGACCTAGCAACTGATACTTCGACTGCTGAAGATGGGGGGGGGAGTGCTTTTCATTCTCTCCTAGAAAATTGTATGACTTCCTGTGTTTTGAACGCCTGACTTCAGTAAGAGAACTTCACCCCACACTAAAAAAATCTATTTTTCCATGTTCTCTTTTATTTTGTTTCATGTTTTAAATTAAATTTCAAACTTGCAGGCAGAAATTTACGTCAACCTAGTTAGCATCAAGTAAGTTTATTTGCTTTGATAAATATGATGATGAGGTGTATCATAGTATCCTCTCAGCTTATGCAAACCAGCCAAGCAGGAATCAATAAAACAGCAAAGGAGCAATACACACACACACACACAAGTGTGTGTGTGAGAATGATACATCTAATAGCTTGATCTTGTATAATAGGCACATAAAACCAGTTGACAGAATGCTGGCTCCAGACAATGCTCTCCAGGAAAACTTTTTAAAATGGCATATTGACTGAACTGCACTGAAAGAAAAAGTGGAGAGAGGAAAAGTCTGGGGTCAGTATGATTTTGGGACTTTTCTGTGAAAGGATCTTTCACCAAGAAGGTTACTAGGTTAGGCAAGTTGTTGTTGTTTGTTGTTATTCTTGTTGTATGCTTTCAAGTCGTTTCCAACTTATGGTGACCCTAAGGTGTGAGTGTGTGACCTGCCCAAAGTCACCCAGTGGGTTTCCATGACCAAGCAGGTATTTGAACCCCAGTCTCCAGAATTATAGTCCAATGCTCAGGCCACTACATCATGCAGGGAGGTAGGGGTGAGGAATATTTGGTGGCAGGTTATGGCTCCTATGTTGGTAGGAAATATGCCCAGCATTTTGGTCTGAGTTTTAAAAGAGCTACTCAGAGGTGCCGAACCTATAGGGCAGGGATGGAGAACCTTTTAGAGACCTAGTGCCCAAACTGCAACCCTAAACCCACTTATTAATCACAAAGCACTGCATCCCTCTGGCTTTCTAGTAACAAACTCTGGCAAACTCTGTGCTGGGGTGATGGTGCGCATGCCCACAGAGAAGGCTCTGAGTGCCACCTCTGGCATGCATGCCATAGGTTCACCACCACTGCTATAGGGGATTCAGTGTCTTGCATAGTTCCTTTAAAGTTCAAACTAAACTCTTGAAGGAATTCACTACCTTGCTGGAGTGGAAGCCACCTGCCACCACTGAACATATGCCACAGCCAAGAAGGAAGAAAGACAATTTAAAATTAATGTGAAATCAACTGTTTTTAATTTACTCTCCAAAAATGAACCCCAAGTCTCTAATGACATATATTATTTTAGAAAAAACATCATGATTATTTTGGCGGAATTTGGTGCATCTGTCTTGTATTTCCTTTTTCTTGTGTTGATTTATTTTTATTCTTTCGTGCAGTATCTTCCTGGCTTTTGATTGCACGTGCTTCCTCATGGACTTCAGAGGGTCATACATCCTTTCCCAAAATGCTTTAGAAATTACTTTAGAAATTACTTTAAAGCCCCTTGCTCCTTCTATGAAGTATGGGAGAAAATTTTAGCCACGGTTTTGGAGCTGATTTAGTGTTGAAGGTTTCAAAACTGGAACTTACTTCCAGTCTAATTTTACTTCCACTTCTAATTTTGAAAAATACATCCCGGGCCTAAAACTGCTTGGGAAGGCGGCATGAGAAAATTGCTCCCCATAGCCCCTAGAGGGATTGAGGGCTTTTAAAGTAAAAATGGGGTTATCAAGGATGCTGGGCAGCCACATGCATCCTGCAGACTACACTTTTGCCCACACAATCTAGACAAAAAGGGCAATCAACACTACTTTCAAGAAGATCTGATGAAGCATAATCAACAAGGATGAACAATGATTGGAATGATGGTGGAAGTAGTCTTGGGATGAATCCAAGTTATACCCAATTTAGAGTACATATTAAGGCTTTTGTTGTGGTGACAGTGGTGGCAAGGAAAGTATATTTTTTCTGCTCCACTGGGATTATGGAGTACTGTCCTTCCATCATCAAAGTGAGGTGAAGGAATCTCAGGGCAGGGAATCTCAAAACAAAACACTGTTTTGATATTTTTTCCTTATCAGACTTGGGAGACTATCACATAAGAATAAAAGTGGAATTAAAGCAGGATATGTGAGTGTATAGACCAGATGATGTCATAGCTGAGTTGTAGCTAGTCTGTCCTCCATCTGTGACTGTCACACACCTTTCCATTGACTGGGTTTGCCCATCAATAGCCGCTAATATTGCTGCTGTGGCATTAGCTCTGTGTGCAATAATCTTCTAGCAGCAGTCCCCACACGATCCAGTCACGCAATCTCAGTCTCTCCTCCTCTTTCCCTCTTTCTCCTCCCCATGCTATCCCCAATCAGATTGGTTTTCTTTTTTTATCATACTTTTCTTTTTTCCTCCCCTCCCCCAAATCACATTGCCCTAATTCGTAAAATTATGTAAAATAGAGAAATAAAAATAATATAAAAAGGCAGATTGGGTATAGCAATAGGACAGGGAGGCAAGTTAAGGATCAATCGAGGAAAGAGAGTCCGTCCTGGACTGGCAATGGCTGCTACAGCTACAGTCCTGCAACTAAAGACAGCTGATAAGGACTGATCCCAAACCGGTATGTATATCTTAAATGGCAGATTATATGCAACTGGGGTTGTTGCTTAAGCATTAAGACATCCTGCTTAATGATATCAACAGGGGGTGCCCCTTCTAACATCACCTGGGCTGCCCCCTGCAACATTACTAGGGGTCATCTTGAGACTTATAAGCAATTGTTAAGGTGCTTCCAGCTGTGATTTTTACTCTCCAAATGTTCACCTGAAACATGTCTATGGGAAAGGGTAGTGTTCAGATATTGTCTTCTATTTCTTGTGTTTTCCCACAACTTCTTTTATTTTCCTTCTTACCAGGAAAAAAAAAAGCCACCGATGAGGAGAAGATTGGAGAGTGGTATAATGTCATTTGATTGCTAATTCTAGTATCTCTCTGTCTGGGAGTACCCTCAGCCTTGCTTCTTGCTATCATGCACATAATATTCACTCTCACACAGAAAACTGAGGGCCTAAGCAGACTGCTAGAAATAGTGCACATTAAATTGAGGCACTGCCCTGGCTCAGTGCTAGGGAATCATGGGAACTGTAATTTATTGTGGCACCAGAGCGCTCTGACAGAGAAGGCTCAATGTCTCAGAAAAAAATACAATTCTCATGACTCCTTAGCACTGAGCCAGAGCAGTGCCTCAATTTAATGTGCACTATTTCTGGCAGTTTGCAAAGGCCTTGAGTAACTGAGGTTCAGACTAGGTTATTGGAAAATATATTTAAGTCATTAAGTGCATAACGAAGCAAGGGCAATGCATAATGCTTACTGGAAGCCAGCTCAAGTATTGGTACTGTAGTATGGCCTTTATAGACTGCCAGAAATAATCCATCTTGAGACCACTTTAACTGTCCTGGCTCAGTGCTAGGGGATCATGGGAATTGTAGTTTTTTGAGACATTGAACCTTCTCTGTCAGAGAGCTCTGGTGCCACAATAAACTACAGTTCCCATGATGCCCTAGCACTGAGCCAGGACAGTTAAAGTGGTCTCAAGCTGGATTATTTCTGGCAGTCTGTAAAGGTCCTAAATGTTCAATAAAATGAGGTGGACAATAATGACTATTGCTTGCCCTCTCCTCTGAAAACATGTATTTCCTTTGCGAAATGCTTCCTCTGTACTCAATATTTTCAGTTCTTTTCTATTTTATTTTGCCTTCAACCAGATTAAGAACTGCTGCAGTATGGGAAAGAGGAAATGTTATTGACAATGTTATAAGATCATTATTTTAAGAAAAGCAATGCATTTGCAAAACTGGAGTGCAAAATGTATAATGCATCCACAAGCTACAATAGGTTAGAAGTATGGTATTTGTAGACTGCCAGTGTTGAGCCTTTGAGATCAATAGGACAGTAACACTGTATGTGGTCAGTAAATTGTCTTCTATAAATATAAGTACATTTAATTCAAGCTACAGGAAGTGATTTTCAATCATCTGATCACTTAGTACTTTCCATAGCTACTGCTTTGCTTTGTTATTTCTTTGATTGTACATTTGACTCCTTGGTACACTCAGATATCTAAAGGCTGTACCTCAACCATCTCAGAGTGCAAACCATGGAGAAAGCTTTCTCCGTTGAGGCTCACAATGCTGAAATTATCTTGGGCTGTATCTGCACTGCAGAAATAATGCTGTTTGACAACGCTTTAACCACCATGGTTCAATGTTATGGAATTGTGGGAACTGTAGTTTATTCCTGCACCAGAGCTCTCTGACAGAGGCTAAATATCTCACAAAACTACAAATCCCAGAATTCCATAGCATTGAGTCATGGAGTTAAAATGGTGTCAAACTGCATTATTTCTACAGGGCAGATGAGGCCCTGGTTAGCCCCAGCTAAAGTAGATCAATTATTGAATGGTGGGTCAATACATATGTAAACCCCATTTCTTAAATGAGTCTCATCTAGTTAGGACTAACAACAGCATTTAGGCTTATATATTTTCTTTAGAGAGGCTCACCTCATTCAAAGAAGAGAGCAAATACATTTTCCTGGGCTTTACCACCTGAAGGTGATTTTGTACATAGATTTTTATTACTTCTTGTTGCTATTATCTTGGCCTTAGTCTACTTTTAAATTTTGTAAACTGCCAAAATACATTGTGTATTTCAGAGCAGTGTAGAAATAATTTAGTGGAAAAACAATCAAATGAAAACTTTAAGAATAAAAATATATGAAAAATATATAAAGCAAAGAGCTACACAGACCTATTTGTGTAGATCAGGGGTAGCCAACCTTTTGGAGACCTGGGCTGGTCCCCTGAAGTCCAGGTCTCCGCTGGGCTGAGGGGGGGGAATGGCGGCGTGTGCGCACGTACACACTCCGCTGGCGCGCCCGACCCCCTGTGCTGCTGCCGCTGCAGCACACACGGGCACAGCCGCCACGGCGCATATCGCACCCGCCATTTTGATTTCCAAAATGGCGGCCATGATGTGTTTGCGCATGCGCAGGAGTACTGCGCATGCGCAAACAAGTCGCGCCCGCCATTTTGGAGAACAAAATGGCGGCTGCCACTCACGCCCTCCATTTTGATTTCCAAAAAGGCGGCCGCGACTCATTTGTGCATGCGCAATACTCCTGCACATGCGCAAACACATTGCGGGCGGCATTTTGGAAATCGAAATGGCGGCCGCGGCATGCGCGGCCGCACGGACGGCAAACGCGTGGCGGCGGCGCGTGGCGGCAGGAGTCTGCCTGGGCCGGTAAGTCCGGCAACCCAGGCCGGAACCGGCCCAGGGGCCGTAGGTTGCCAGTCCCTGGTGTAGATCTTTTGCAGCAGGACTTCATAAGGAAAGTCAAAAAGGTCAAAACAATTCAGAATGCTTGGGGTTTACTCAAAATCACAATAATACAAGCTCAACTGAAATGTACACCAGAGGTCAGGAAGGGTACAACCAAGTCCACAACGTTAGTGACATGGTTAAGAGCAATGGAAAAGAACCCAGAGAATGAGGGGATATGGAGGTGACAACAACCAGCAGTATCCATCAAAATTAAGGACCTTTATTGGAAGAGACCTGTACAATGAAAGAAATTGCCAATTTCTTATGAAGGCTTTAGCTCATCTGGAAAAGGAGGTTATAATTCCCTCCCTTGAAAATGACCTCCATAAATGGATCCCTGGATACTGTTGGACTACAAGTACCTAAGTTTCTAACTACTGGCCATGCTGTGTGTAAATTCCAAGAGTAGAGGTCCAAAAACATATTTAGGTTTGGGAAACTCTGGCTTAGAGAATATTTCTCCCTTGCTCTTTCCTATGTCTGTCTGTCTGTCTGTCTCCAGTTTCAACCTTCTCCCATAGCCAGGGCTCTTCAAGGAACAGCTGCTGAGGGAAGGCAGGGACACACACACACACACACACACACACACACAGACAGAGAGATTTGTCATGGTCTACATGTGAAAATAATTTGCGCATTTGCTCGCTTTAATCATTATCGGGATGGAGGCACATTTGGTCCCATCATGTGAAAACTATTCGCACATTTGTATGCAAGTGCAGGTTAATCTCAGATTCTGCATGGAATAACAGTGCTTTACGTGTGAAAACCATTTGCACAATTGTGAGTTAATAATGGGTCCTTACCATTTTAAACTTCCAATTTTTCCCTATGTAATAAACTCCTAGGAGAGTTGGCTCCTTCTACCCTTTGTGATATGTCACAATTTTCCCCCAGATTAAAATTGATGCCAGATTTACTCTTAATCTCAAATGTGTGTGCCTGTCACATTTTAATCTGGAAATAATATGTCCTAGATAGCAGAACAGTGTTTTAAGAATGTTTTTGCTTGTGTTATTGTTTTCTTTTTCGTTTTATCACAATTGAGTAGTATATGAAGTGGGATCCAGTGTCATTTAAAGTACTTGGGGCAGAGTCAGAAAAACTTTTAGAAAAATTATACAAGAAAGAAGCTTGGATATAGACTTTAGAATAGAATGTACAAAATAGAAGACACTAGCTTTCTTTTTGAGGATA
This sequence comes from Phrynosoma blainvillii, assembly GCA_026167975.1. Taxonomy (NCBI): domain Eukaryota; kingdom Metazoa; phylum Chordata; class Lepidosauria; order Squamata; family Phrynosomatidae; genus Phrynosoma; species Phrynosoma blainvillii. The sequence continues at coordinate 103,293,840 of JANUYF010000001.1, forward strand.
ATCCATCTTTTAAAAACTCCTCTTAAGTGATCTGCAGATTCTCCATGAAAAGGCACGAAAAGGCACGAAACAGTGATATAAAACATGCTGTACAAGGAATTAATGAATATTTCATTATTATTCCTGTAAATGCTTTTAGAAGAACATATTTTAAAATTACGTAGAAATGCCTCTTTAACCACAAGGGAAAGAAAATTGGCATTTTCTTTTCTGATTATTACGTATATATGAACCACAGCACTTTCAAATCAACATATAGGTGGTATTAGCCAGAGTATTTAAAAAATGTATATCAATTATGGAAGTAAGTACCTCAGCACAACAACAGCAACAAATTGTTTTGTACAACATGCAGCCCTATAGGTTATTTTTGTGCCCACTTGCTCTCCTGGGAGTAATCGTTTTAAAAATAAATATTTTTTCTATGAAATTACCCAAAATGACTTAAAGGGGTTGTGGAGAGCATTTCTACTGGTAAGGGTTTTGGCAATTTTTTCAGATTTATTTTGTCCCTAAATGGTCCTGGCAGTTTGGGGGACATTTCCCCCAACTTTGGTGACCTCAGTGCCAATTTACACCCAGGAGAGTCCTTTTCTGAAATGGAAAGTGAAAGTGACGTCTGCCTCTCCTGGCCCTAAAAGGGCCTAGGAAGGCCCCCAATCATGATGAGAATGCCCTTCACCCCCTAGGGGAATCTGGGGCAAAACATACATATTTTAAATGTGGGAGTGGTTGCAATGGGGGTGCAGCTCTCAAAGAGAGCTAAAGCATCTCCCTAACCTCCCGCTGTTGCCCACCCCATTCTAGAATCATTATGCACACTAAATTACAGGTATGTTTTACATTAATCAGGAGTTTGAACTCTGTTAATCAGTCATCCTTCCGCTGATTCATAGGTTGTTGGAAGAATGATAACAAAGGCCTGAGTCACTGATGCCTCATATGCCCAAATTGCTATTTCTAGCACTCAATAGCCAGAGCTAGCAGCTGTGCGCAGGCCATCTTTTTCTATACCAAAAATAGTAGCTATTCAGGAAGATGTGTCAGGTATGTAGACTGAGGGGAGAAAATTACTGTCTATCACTTATGGTTTAATTGGAACGGGGGGAAAAACCAAATGCATAATAATCTGACAATACAGAAGACAGATTTGTCTGAACATTCAAAGGATTATTATGCTTATTATTATGCTTTTTATGATGCTTATTATACAGAAGTGCAGGAAGCAGACAGAGACCTGTGAAATTATTATGCTGTGTGTCCCCCCCCTACATTTTGGTATGTTTATTTATGTAGTCACTGGAATAATTTGGAATAGCTCATTTGGAACAATAGAAAGTTGGCTGTGAAGATACACAGTGCTGAGAAAATGGGCACAGTACACTGAACCTGTGTATGACAGATGAGGTATGTAGCCACACAGGTGACTAACAGGCAGATCCATAGGGCTAGACTCCATAATGTGACAGAGAAAGGACTGCAGAAAATGCCCCCCCCCCCAGATCAAAGCATCACCATTCTTCCCAGAACTTGCAGCTTCACTTACCTGTGAGGTTACCACAATGTGCATTTTCTTGTCCCTTCTGCCAGCAGCAAATGATGTGAAGCAGGGACAGTGACAAACCTGCAAGTGAAACTACACATTACGGGAAGAGATGGAAGAATGTAACACAGAATGTCATTTTCAGAAGCTGTAACACGTCACCCATGAATTGCAGTTTAGTATGCAGTATGCATTTCCATCAGTCTCTTTTCACACAATCAGACCACAATGTTTATGATTCAACATGTATCCTCTCAACATGTAGCCCACATCTTCTTGGTATTCATAACTGTGTAGTCCTCTTTAAAACAGGTAGGTGCCTCACGTTCTCCCCTATAATAAATACTATACATATGGACTATATATGTAATGTTTCCCATAAAGATATCTGACATATTTTTTAAAAAGAATCTCTTCCACCACATGAAGAAAAATGTCAGCCAATATTATTGATATTTGCTGTCAGCTATCCAGGCCACAAAATAAATCTGTGTTTGGTGCCTTAAGAGGAGTGACTTTAGATTAGCACTAGTTAAAACCTAATGTTATGGAAAGGTACCATTAGAAAATGCAGTCTTTGAACCTTACAGCACATTATTTCCAGCATTAACCTTGCTTTGCACAGGTGCAGGCATGCATCTTATTTATTATGTTCCTATACTACCCAAAAACAAAGCTCTCTGAAGCAATCTCTGATAACTGGCTTACTTTAATACAAATTGGTTATAATGTCATTATTTTTTAAGTTAAGGAGTGATTAAAAAATGAATTAGTGCCTAGTGAATTTATATCCTATCATTAAATACACCAGATATGAGCTACTGCTGTTCTAGAAGTCTCTGAGATTTGACAACTGAATTAAATCCTGCAGGCAACATTCCAAACAAAATAGAGATGTTAAGACTTGGTCAATTAGAGTTCTGATAGTCAGTTGTCTGGTGGGGAGCAGGAGACACAGAGTGATTAAAGAGTTAACTGGATCAACAGAATAGCCATACTTTGCAAAATCTCATTTAATATTTAGATCTCTACAACAGACACTGAAGATGGGTATTGCTACAAAACAAAGTAGAACGGGGAAATTATCTGGGATGTTAAAGATATGGAATATTAATCTCAAAGAAAAATACATTCAGAGATTGTAATTATTTTTGTAAGTCAATTCTTAGTGTACATGTTTAAAAACCAAAGAGCCAACCAATGGATCTTAAGAAAATCATATTTCCTCTTACTACCAGTTGCATTGGGCAATTCAATACCAGTTCGTTTAAGGAATCCACATGGCAATATCCTCCCCCGCCCCCGGCATTGGTGCCCCTAAAGGAAGTAAGGATCATTCATAACCAAAAACTTTATTTGGGGAAAGAATGAAAATCATACAGAAAAAAATGGTTTCTGTTATGGTCAGTTCTCCTTCCTCCCACAAAAATATTTTGAATCACAAAACAATTTTTCTTTTTCTTTCATTTGTCTTTTTAATAAAGGCTCTCATAACTGAATTGTATAGATAGGACCACTGCATTGTTTAGGATCAGGGTGGCATCCCTGGAAGGATTTCAACCTATTCTGAAAGCTTCTGGTATTATCTGTAAAGCTAGAACAAATCAGCAGTTCTACCTGTGCACCATTTCCTTGTCTCTGAAGAGGTAAATTTGATGTGCAAGGGAAATGTTGTCTAGTCATGAAATATCAGTCATGGCATTGTATCATAATCCAAAATTATCAAGTGCAGAAAAAAACACAGCCTATATCCTAATGGGATTTCTTTCTATAAGCAGGGGTGCTTAACAAGATATGTTTAAGATTTGCATCATGGAAGAAAATTAGAGGTTTCCTGGTTCTGCTGATAAAAACCTAAATGAAACCACAATTACAGTCCTACTGCAGCTTGCTTGTATATCTGCTACTGTACAATGGTAATGGAATTTAAGGCTGCAGTCCTAAACACACTACCCCAGGTATACTTCCTGATGAAAACAGAGGGACTTAAGTTCTGACTGTACGGGATCATGTTGTAAGAAAGAAAAATTAAGATATCATAGGTGTACTAAATTTCCACAGCTCAGATGAGTAAATATAACATATGTACATTTTTTAAAAGGGCAAAATGCTCTCTTGTAATCAACATTTTTGAATCATGTGGTATTAACTAGTGGGTGAATGACTTCATGGAAACATCACCTCACTTAGTAAAGTGAAGCAAAACTAAAGTAGTTCAGAGGCATAGTGAAAACACTAAAAGAATTATCCGTATCTGAGCACTAATTAGAAAATGCTTATTCAAACAGACTATTTCCCAGCATTTTCATTTCTCGTTGCACAGTTTTCCATTCAACATTTTAGGTATTTTGTTATAGTATTAAAATATGTGTTATTTCAGCAGGAAGTCACATCTAAAGCTAAAACAGAAAAAAGAAACTGAGTTGTAAACTTTAATAGCTGGCATTAGTTATAGCTATATATTTATCTTACAATATGCACATATACCCTCTCCCCATGTTGACAGCCGATGTATCTTCAAGTTATACTGCCAATCAAAATGATTTGATGGTTACACGCATGATATTTTCTCTTTATTCCATCATGTCAAGACACAACAGGAATCAAATTTCTCTCATATTTTAGGCATGTGCTCAGTTACAATTTACATCCCTGATCCTCACTCTAAAAGGGAAAAAGTATCCATTGAAACATAATAAAAGATGAATTTAATGAATATGAATACTGTACACAACAGAAAATGTAAACCTCTGACAGAGAGAAGACATACATTTGTAGCTGAGCCAAAAATTAACATCTGATTTATTTCACTTACCAGTAGTATCCATTCCCCTTTCTTCACAAAGCCAAAGGGAGGGGAAAAATAGCTAATGCTGCTCTTCTTTCTCTCCCTCCCTTTTTCTGTCCCTCACAATGCACTCTGCTTGTCTCTGATTATTAGACCTTGCTGGCAGTGAGTGCATGCACTGACTACAGCAGACATCGCCAGGGAAATTTATATCTCTAAGGATGACAAACAGCCATTAGCTCCATTATCAGCACACTGTACAAGCCTATCAAAGAGATACTTGAATTCCCTCAGGTATTCACTTTAGGGAGGGGAGAAGAAGAGAACTTGGTACAATCACATAAAACTCAGTGCCCAAATGTGGTGGTACCAACTGTCCAGTTCTGAACTTGAGACTTTAAGTATTCTGAATTTCAGGAGATAAAACTTTACAAAGCAAAAATATCTGTAGAAAGATCAGAGCTGCAATGAAAGATGCATAAATGGTTACCCCCTTGGTTACAAACCAGTGTGCTAACTAAAATTCTTAAAGATTAAAGGCTTCACCAGTCAAAGATTCCTTAAGTCAGGGGTAGGCAACCTTTCCCCTTTAAGGGCCGAGGGACTTCAGCTCCCAGAATCCCAGGAGCTATTGGCCAACATGGGACTATTGGCCAACATGGCTGAGGCTTCTGGGAGCTGAAGTCCCTCAGCCCTTAAAGGGGAAAGGTTGCCTACCCCTGCCTTAAGTCAAAAGAGCAAAACAGTCTCGGGACAGGTACTGTCACAGATATGTGCATGTGCACATGCCTGGAGTGTAATTCTTTAGTAACAAGTAATTTTAGCAATTTCCCCTCCCAATATGTGAAAGTCTTCAAAAATGGATAGTTTACAAAGACTGTTTACAATTCCAGATTTCCTTGGCACAAATTTCACACACAGTTGTTTTAAGGGGGGGAGGGAACCAGCATTTTCTGGGCAGAAAATAATTACTGTATATACTTGACTATAAGTTGACCTCATGTGTAAGTCGAGAGCAGGTTTTGGGGCAACATTTGTGAATTTTGATATAACCCATGTATAAGTTGAGGGTAAAAGTTAGGGGTACATAACAAAGGATGTAAATGATGAAGGAAAGGAAAATGATGCCCAAGGACACTGCTATTTTCCCACCCAGACATTCAAAAAGGTCAGAAGAAGCACTGTAAGGGAAGGAATAGAGGGGTTCAATGCTTCATTTAGGTTCTCCTGGGATGGGCCAAGCTCTCATCTTTCAACACATCACTCAGAGAAGGGGATGGTTTCTTTTTTTATGAGAGTAAAGGTAATTAACCCATGGATAAGTCGAAATAGGATTTTTTGGAACTGATTTTTTGGCTAACATTTCTAGACATATAGCAATAACATTTCTATACCACTTACCAGTGCACTTAAGCACTCCCTAAGCAGTTTACAATGTGTAAGCTAATTGCCCTCAATAAGCTGGGTAATCATTTTAGCAACCTACAGAAGGATGCCAGGTTGAGTCGACCCTGGAGCCCCTGGCTGGTATCGAACTCACAACCTTGCAACTGTGAGTAGCTGCAGTGCTAGCATTTAATCACTGCACCACCAGGGCTCCATATACATGTACACTAAGAATTGACTTATACATGAGTATATACAGTATTCCACACAGAAATGTTTTCTGTACTGGAAAGACTGTTTCCTTCACAGAAAAGGCTGTTTTCTGTGCAAAACAACCATGTGCAAATTGTATATATAATAAGTCTCCAATTACAATTATTATTTTCTGCAGAGAAAAGGCTGCGTTCTGAAGGAAAAGGCTGTTTTCTGAGCAGAAAAAGCTGTTTTCTATACAAAACACTCATATGTGAATTGTGGCAATCCTGGGAAAATTAACAATTAACACCACATTTAGTTTATCTAATCTCATTAAGTAATTACACTTATCAAAAATTAATACCTGCAATATTTGTCCTGTTGCTCATAATACCTGCAATATTTGTCCTGTTGTTCATATTCTGAAATAGGAATTTCCTTCTCTGCAGCAGAGAAGTTCCTGTATGTATCTTCTGAGTTTGCCACTGTCCAGGCCATTTTCATTTTGAGTTGTACATTTGGGAATTGTGCAGAAGGCGAAACCAACTACTTTGGGCTTTTCCCTTCATTCTAATACTACAGTAGGAAAAGCTAAACCAGCTTTTCCAACTGATGAATTTTGCTGCTCAAAATTTAAAGAGAGGAACCATTAGGCATGCTGGACTATAATGAAGCAGCAACTGTTGCAATTATTGCTTCTAATATTGTCCTATAAGGATGAGAAAGGAAATGGTCTTAAAAATAGATGTTGAGCCTACTGCCAAATATCAGGAAATCAATATGTATCAGAGATCTGGCCTGGTCATCTGTCCTCAAGAGAGTGTAAAGTAACATCTTATATTAGTTTATAGTTGCTATATTAGCTAAGTGAAATTTTAAATGCCCACTGTTATTCTGAAGTTTTTGCTTTTGTGTGCCTTTTTGTAATTTCTGACTTATGATGACCCTAAGGCAATTCTATCATGGGGGATTCTTGACAGGATTTGTTCAGAGTGGGTTTGCCATTTCCTTCCTCTGCAGCTGAGAAAGTGTGGCTTGCCCAAAGTCACCCAGTGGGTTTCCAAGGCCAAGTGGCAATTTGAATCTTGGTCTCCCGGTCTTAGTCTAACACTCAAATGACTACACCATAGTGATTCTGAAGTTTACACTGGCACAATCCATCAGGATCCCATGCAGTGTCAAAAGCAAGCCAATTGCATGTGTGAGCTCAGGAAAACACTGTTAATACCATATACTCTTACAGTGACCCTAGCAACTGACTCTACCAACTGACTGTTGATCTCAAAACGCTCTCAAGAAAGCCAGTGTGGTGTAGTAATTTGGGTGTTGGACTGAGACTCTGGAGCCCAGGGTTCAAATCCCTGCTCAGCCATGGAAACAACTACTGAACTTGGGCAAGTCATACTCTCTCATCCTCAGAGAAAGGCAGAGGCAAACCCCCTCTGAAAAATTCTTGCCAAGAAAACCACATGATCTGTTCATCTTAGGGTTGCCGTAAGTCAAAGATGACTTGAAAGGACACAACAACAGCACCAACACTCTCAAATCATTCCTTAATAGATGGCATAATGTGGTGATAGCATGGTTAAAGCTAGTCATCTCAGTTCTCATGTAGATCAAGGAAAGGTTCCTTGCAAAGTGTAAAATTATTTGCAAGTTTATTAAATTTAGCTGAACCTGACAGATATCTCTAAGAACACAGAGCATGATAGATTCAATTGAACTTTAAAAAAACAACAACAGCAACACACACACACACACACACACATTTATACCAACTTTTAAAAAGATTTATATATTTCCACCTTTCAGCACTACATCCATCATGGTTTACAAAAACAAGGTAAGATTTTAAAAAACCGAGAAACTTGTGCCTTAAAATATGTCATTTAGGTGTTTTTTTTTTTTAAAAATTAGATGTGTATTTGAATTTTTTGTATGACATCTGAATGATTTTATAGTGGGGATTTTTAATTGTTTTTAACTTTTAATTATAAACATTTTTAATTTCTCATTTCTGGAAGCCACCTTGGGTCCCACTCTAGGAGAAAGGAGGCATATGAATGAAGTAAGAAAATAAGTAATACAAATAAATACAAATAAATGGCATTGTGAACCCCCCTTGTAGTATCTATTTGTAGATATATACTGAGTGAAGACATATGCTATCTCTCCGCTAGCTTTCTTGGCTATTCTTTCATCATTAGTCTTAATGTAAGACTAAAGAATTTAAAAGCTGTAGACACAACCCCCCATCTCCCTATTTGGGGCACCAAAAAGAAAATGTATCAGTTTTTAAAATGACACAGTTTAATTAGTTTTGTTATTATTGTAAGATAAATTGAACTAGTTGCATGTGAAACCTGGTCAGGTTCATTCACTGGTTAGAAAACCTCTTTCTGTACTTGTCTTACGTAACATCCAATTGACCTAGAGACTGCCCTTGTGAATCCTCTGCCATTCCACTTTCTCTGTTGTTTTTAAAATGTCCTGGTTTCTCCCTCCTGGTCCCACTTTCCCCTTCATTTTCAGCTGACCTCATTTGATAAAAACTGACTTCAAAGTGCAAAAGATGAACTCAGCAGGAGGAAAGGGAGAGGAGAGGAGGACTTAATGCCCTTCTTCGAAAGCTCAAGCAAAAGAAAATTATTACAGCCTCTGCTAGCTTTGGAACAGAACATCCTGCGCTGTATGCCTCAAAATTGCTTCTTGAGGTTAGTTAGCAAAGGGAGTCAATACACCTTTTAAAAAATCAGAGGAAGGGCAAAAACCTGCCAGTTGAGAGGGGCTTTCCTTCAGGAGATCCCTTTGAATTACAGCATCACAGGAACTATGTACTAACTGTTCTATCATTCTCTTTCTCACAGACATATGGACTCCCCCCTTCTAATTTTCCTAAGAAAGGACCAATGTTGTAGAGAAGCATTCCTGATTTTGTTTTATTTTTTCTCCTCCATTCAGTTCTATTTTCAATTATTTTTGAGATTTGCTAAAGCTTCTAAGACTTATTTTACTGATTTTCTTTCCACTCCTTACTTTTGATTTACTAATACTCTGTGTGCCAGGGCTGGAGGTTAACCATTCAGGATACAGGAAAGAAGCTGACTGTTGATTTTACTGTCTATTTACTTTGAAGTATTTTATTTCTATTTACTTCTGCAGAGCAATGTTAACAATGGTGTCATACACATATCTACTCAAAAGTAAGTCACAGTGAGTTCAGTGATACGTCTAGGAATATGTGTACAGGAATGTACAATGAGAGATTGTAAGAGGTCATTAGAGTGCATGTATTCTTCATGGCAATGATTATGACCCCCACCCATATCTTTTAAAAAATACCTTTCATTTCTCCCTGCACACCCTCCACCTCATTTTTATTCTATGAACAATCCAATAAAGTAGAATCATAGAATCATAGAGTTGGAAGAGACCACAAGGGCCATCCAGTCCAACCCTCTGCCATGCAGGAACTCTCAATCAAACCATCTCTGACAGATGGCCATCCAGCCTCTGTTTAAAGTAGGTTAGGCTGAGAAGCTATGATTGGCTCAAGATGATCACACAAGTGTTTAGTTATGTTAAGAGTGAGCTGAGATTTTACCTGATCTGCAATGTGCATTAGAAACAATGGTAGATATAAACACAAACTTCATACAGTGGATCTAAGAGAAACCTGCAATTTCGAGCAGCTCTCTTAACAGCATTTTGTTCTTGGAATAATGTGTTATTTCAGTTCTGCTACATGTACCGGTACACATGTCACAACATAATGTATTGCATTAACTGGTTGGTTTGTTTCATTTTTTCTAAATTCAGGACATACATTTTAGGGCTTCTTTTCTTAAAACTGTAGTTTTATGAGTTCTTCCTTCTTAATAATTTTTACTTTCTTTTGGCTGACCACACATTGATGTTGCTCAGCCACATATGTCCTGTTTTTATTTGTGAAATGCTAGACTGGGGTATGGTCTTATTTGAATTATAGGACATAGCCACTACTTTCCCCCCCGCCCCCCCAAAAAAGCTTTTTTGAATGAGCAAAGAGACCAGAAACACATACCAGAACTATGAAAGTGTGCCAAGAAATAAGCAAGGATTGAGATCTCTTTCAGGTTCTTTTTAGATTTTCTACTTCCTCAGAACTGAAATTTCCAACCTTGTTATACTTTAATATATCTGATAATAAACTTCCTGCAAAATGTCAGAGATTTTCTTAGGGCCCAGTACTATGCACATAGATCAAGAGAACTTGCTTTCTAGCATGTCCTGGAATTAAATCAAGCTTTGTTCAATTTAACTTGTTGGATGTTGTGTGCATCCAAGTTATTTTTTACTTATGGCAACCCTAAGGTGACCCTTTCATGGGGTTTTCATGGCAAGTTTCTTCAAAAGGGGTTTGTCACAGCCACCCTCTGAGGCTGAAAGAACCCAATGTCACCCAGTAGGTTTACATGGCTGAGCTGGGATTCAAACCTTGGTCTCCAGCACTAGCGTCACTAGGGGGTGTGGGGGTGCAGACAGCACGGGGTGACACCACATAGGGGAGGTGACACCAAGTCGGGACCCCCTGCCGCCACCTATCCTTGCCACTGCCTCTTTCTTCTCAGGGGAACATGTGCACACAAACATACTGGCAACATATTGCCATATCTATCCAAAAATACATGACAGGCAGCAAGAATAAATAAAGGGAAATGAAATAAGCTAAAGGATGCCAGTTACACCTCCTGTTTTTCAAAACATACAAGACCTTCCAAATACTAGCTCAAGCAATACACAAGCTAGGGAACTAGATGAGCAGAAATAAGATGAGCATAATTTCAATATAGATTGTGCCTTGATGTGTCTGTGACAACTGATGATGTGAAAGGCTGCCAGATGAATTCTGTAACTCCAGTCTAATGCTTTCAAAACAGGTAATATCAACATTAGTGCCACCGCTTTTCAGAGGAAGTATACAAAAAGCAGGAGCGAATAGTGCTATAACTGTAATCCATATTTGTTTCCAGAGTCAAAAATGTAACATCTGCTGTCCATACTTTTGAAGAAGTGCAGTTCATTTTCAGTGAAGTGTACATAGTCTTTTGAATGTTTTGTACACGGTCAGTGATTGTGGCAGATGGTGAAAAAGGTTTCAGCTAACTAGCACTAAAAACAGAACCTGCAGGCTTCTGTAGTGGGACTAGAGCCATGTACTTATTCTGTCTATATGAACCTGACTTCAAGATGATAATTTAAAATTTTGTAATGAAAAAGTATTTGCTTTCCATAAAAAGAAGGGCTCTGCTCACAAAATTTACTTCGCTTATTTATTAAAATATTTATTTGTTGTTGTTAAGTGCCTTTGAGCCAACTCATGGAGACCTTGTGGGTGAGACATCTCCAAGCACCCCATCCTCCACTGCTCTGCTTAAGTCTATATCTAATGATTTCAAGCAGGTGTATGGCCATATCAAAAACATTTTTTTTTAAATAATTAAAACAATGAAGAATAAATTTAAATAGACTAAAAGAAATTAATCTGACAAATTAGAACAGTTAAAACAGTTTAAGACAATTTAAAACCATGCACATGGTTTTAAAGTCTGGATTAAATCAACTGGTTCCAAAGCAAAAAGCCACGTTTTACTTGGAACCAGAATGACACTATTGTTCATACTACACCTCTCAGTATTCTATGGGGACAACTACTATATAAATAAACACTGCAAACACAATCACAACTGAAGTCCGCAACAATTTCTAACAATACAGCAAATTGTACACAAAATTAAACATGTATCAACTGTCCCCAAAGTTCCATGCATCCTAAGAAGTGCCAGTGTAGAACTTGACTGTAGGATTTTTTCAACATACAATGCTCAATAGTATTGCAGCCTTGGATGCAAACCTTGCAAATCTAAATAAAATATATTTGAAAAGAACAACTGCAAACAGAAATTCCACACTATGGAATTTATCCTTTTGTCCTCTCTTAATACATAATCAAAAATCTTACTACCTTATTTAAGATGGAAAAGGGCCTAATCATTATCCCTGGCAACTGTTGATTATCTCCTCTCCAACTTTCCATCTCTTTCTGCACTCAACTAGTAAGCAGAGCCCTCCCTTTGGACCAAACCAATAATTCACAGGGCTTACATTGGCAGAACTGAGCCTCTATGGGAAGGATATTTCATAACTGGGGTGTCACAGGAGAGAAGATCCTCTCTTCCTTCTTCTCACACTGTGGAAGTTTCTTTCATCTGATTTTAGGGAATCCTCATAATATATCAGGGACCGGCAACCTACGGCCCAGGGGCCGGTTAAGGCCCCGGGCCCCAGACTTACCGGCCCCGTCCGAAGGCTGCCGCCGTAGCTGCCGCCGCGCGCCACCCCCGCCGCCGCGCGCCGCTGCCGGGGAGCATTTTCGGGCGCGCTTGTCATGGCCGCCATTTTGGAAGCCAAAATGGCGGTCGCGACGCGTTTGCACATGCGCAATACTTTTGCGCATGCGCAAACACGTCGCGACCACCATTTTGGCTTCCAAAATGGCAGCCGCGCACACGCCATGGCAGCTGCGGCGGTGCGCGCTACGGCGGCGGCCGCGGTAGTGGCCGCGCCGGCAGCGTGCGCGGGGGGTCGCGTGCGCGCGCATGTGCGTGTGCGCTCCGCCATTTCCCCACCCCCCTTGGCCCAGCCGAGCGGCAACCTTTTTGAGACCGGCCCAGGTCTCAAAAAGGTTGCCTGTCCCTGTAATATATCATCCAATCCAGTGGTGAGTCCTTGATAATCTGTGTTGTGTTTTCAAGGTGTTGGAGAAGCTACCATAGGAAGAAGCAGTCAGGGATACCACCTTCCTCCAGTTCATTGTCTATATCTAAATCTGTATCCTACTCATTGGAGATTATCACACGGAGGAAGCAAGTGTCCTCCTCCCATCATTGAATCACCATTAAATCCTGTTAATAGCGCAATTGAGGGGAAGATTATCACACTCCTGCACATTTCTCCCATTCTTGTCCTGCCTGTAAACAGTAATGGAAACATCATTTGGTATGAACGGAAACTCCTGTTAATACTGAATGACACCTCCATTATTGTTTACAGACGGGAGAAGAATGGGAGAAGTGTGCAGGGATGTGATAATCTCCCCCTCCCTCCGGTTGCACTATTAACAGAATTTAATGGTGATTTAACAATGGGAGGAGGACACTTGCTTCCTCCGTGTAATAATCTCCATTGTGTTTGTAAACACATTGGTCTATATTAGCATACTAATCTACACATCAACAGGACTGTCTCTTATTGGGAGACAGGACCAAATACAAGTTATAAAATAGCAAACTATGTTACTGGCTTCCCCCCCCCCCCCCAAAAAAAAAACAGCAAGAAAAGGGAATATTGAGGGGCATGGGGAAAATGCCATTTCAGAATTGTAGAGGCTGTATATCCAGAATTAGAGCAGAATTATCTTATCTGTGATTCTTCAGTTTTCCTAAGGTTTTTTTTTGGTCTTGAATGGTTTTAACCGGTTTTTAACCATGTTGTTTTCTTTCCCCTCCCACAACTCCCTCCCCCATCTTAGATCTCAAGTTTAGAACAGTGTGCATGGGAAGCTCAGGTTGACAATATGTGTGCGAACATATGCTTCCAAAAAGGCTGGACAAACAGTTACGCAAAAGTGCAGATCAGAAAGGCTACAATTGACGTTATCAAGGGCTTCAACTTTAATAAAGCCCACAATAAGGAACAGGTGAGACCAGGGGGGAAAAAGACTAATTTGCTGCATGAAAAAGTGTTGACAATGCAGGAGCTGGCACCGAGGCCTCTGACTCATATCTGCATGTCCTTGTTCCCTCCTGCCATTAGGGGGTAACATACAGTTAGGCAAAGCTAAGCAAGTACTGCTTCAGTTACATATTTCAAAATTGTACATATTTCAAAACAGCAAGCTGCAATTCAGGTACCATTACTGCTTGAAGCCTTTGGCAGTGATGCAAAACACAGCACAGCCACTTACATTATGGAAGTGTTCAAAGCATTTCCCCGCCTCCCTAGAAGTTACAAAAGCATCCCGCTTATTATGTGTTTCTCTTTCACCTGCCTGGCTGCCCATTCACAGTGTGTCACAGGAGGACTGTTCCTGCCAAGAAGCACAAGTCAATGCTATGTGGATGACATGTTCCTAGGCTTTTTAAAAAAGCCACTGTATTTCTTTTCTTTCTTCTTCACAATAGCGTCACATTAGCACTTGCACTTTTAAGTAGTTATTTGGTGTACAATTGAAGATGCTGTAATTAGCACTATAACACTCTAGTTTATATTAAGGCACCAAAGGAGGTGGGGGAAAGCAGCACAACTCCTTTAATTTATACCCAAGATAATGATGATTTGCAGCAGAAGCACATATCTTTAAGGAGCTAAATTAGACATCCTAGGGGGGAAGGGCACCTCATGATGGCAAGAAAGAAAAGTAAAACTGTTGAAAAATTATTTAAAACATTTTTTAAAAAACACATCAGAGATTTGTTTGGCGTTTACTGTAATCCCAGTGAAAAAGTTGAATAATGAATCCAAATATAGCAAGGCAATGTCGTATATTTTTTGCTGATTTATTTAGACTTCAGTTCTCCCATGTGGACAGCACAAAGGTGTCAAAATAATAGGAAAAATGAAACAGAAAGAAATATACTGGTAAAACCTTAGTGATTTCCACAAAACCTGAGTTATATTCCTTCCTTCTGTGTACCGCTGATATTGTTTTAATCCAGTAAGAAGAAGAAAATGGATTAACTATGAAGTCCTTCAAGATTTTCATAATTATTTCAGGTTTTGACAAAAATCCAAAAGGAAGTGTGTTCCAGAATTATTGACAAATATTGTCTTCATTTTTCAGAAGTGGAGTAAGAAAATGGGTCAGCTTAGTATGTGATGGCAAGATTCCAACAGATTTCTCTCTTTCACTTACTCTCCACCAATTTGATGTGCTAGTTAATAATCGTAATGCACAGGTACAAATTCTGTGTGATTGTGGGAGATGTAGTTTCCACCAATAGCAGAAGCCCTCAGATAGACATGTTTTGGGGACTGTAAGGGCTCTTTCAGATGAGCTGGAGGTCCACAACCCACCCAGTCCTTAGACTGATTTGGCAAAATGATATACAGGTAAGCTATTCTGAGAAGCAAATTCTCAGAAGATCTGAGATCATTCCATACATAAGGTGAGGTAAATGCTAAGAGAGCTTGTCCATTTCTAGCAAAAAATAAAAATAAAAATAAAAATCTATCGGGATTCCCCATTTCACTGCAAACTTAAATCAAGTTTGATACTATAAATAATTAAGGGCCTTTGCAGACTGCCAGAAATAGTGCACATTAAATTGAGGCACTGCCCTGGCTCAGTGCTAGGGAGTCATGGGAATTGTATTTTTTTCTGGGACATTGAGCCTTCTCTGTCAGAGAGCTCTGGTGCCACAATAAATTACAGTTCCCATGAACTTAAACCTTCAGCTCCAAGCTGTCTTGGATGAAACCGATTATCTAGACCCATTTCAAACCGGCTTCAGGACAGGCTTTGGGGTTGAGACTGCCATGGTTGCCTTGACCGACGATCTGTGTCTGAGCATCGACAGGGGTAGTGTGACCCTGTTGGTGCTCCTAGACCTCTCAGCGGCATTCGATACAATAGATCACGGCATCCTCTTGGACCGCTTGAGGGGGTTAGGTATCGAGGGCACTGCTTTGCAGTGGTTCCGGTCCTTCCTCTCGGGTAGGTCCCAGAGGGTGCTGCTCGGGGACTGCAGCTCCAGTAAGAGAGACCTCACTTGTGGGGTCCCTCAGGGGGCTATTTTATCCCTGATGTTATTTAACATCTATATGAAGCCGCTGGGTGAGATAATACGGAGTTATGGTGCTGGGTGTTATCAGTATGCTGATGACACCCAAATCTATTTCTCTGTGTCTCGTTCGTCGGCCTTGACTTCCAATGGCATCTCCTCTCTCAATGAATGTCTTCGGGCGGTAATGGGCTGGATGAGGAAAAACAGATTGAAACTGAATCCAGACAAGACGGAGGTGCTCACGGTACAGCCCCGAAACCAAGAATTGGGTTGCAACCTCCAGTCCTAGATGGGGTCACACTCCCCTCCAGTGACTGTGTTCGTAGTCTGGGGGTGCTCCTTGACTCGTCGCTCCTGATGACAAATCAGGTAAATGTGACGGTCAGGAGCGCCTGTTATTAGCTTCGGCTGATACGCCAGCTGCACCCTTTTCTGGAAGTAGGGGATTTTGAGACTGTTGTGCACGCGCTGGTAACCTCACGCCTTGACTTCTGTAACGCGCTCTACATGGGGCTACCCCTGTGCTTAGTTCGGAAGCTTCAGTTGGTCCAAAACATGGCAGCCAGGCTCATTTCTGGTACATCCAGGAGGGACCACATTACTCCTGTTTTGAGGTCCCTCCACTGGCTGCCTATTAGCTTCCAGGCACAGTACAAGGTGTTGGTTATTACCTTTAAAGCCCTAAATGGCTTGGATCCAAACTATCTCAGGGACCGCCTCCTCCCATACAATCCTCCCCGCGCTCTCCGGTCCTCTGGGAGGAATCTGTTGCAGACTCAAAAATCTAGGCTTGCAGCAACCTCCCAGAGGGCTTTCTCTGCTGTCGCCCCCAAACTCTGGAACGACCTGCCGGACGAGATCCGTCACCTGACATCTTTAGACAGCTTCAAAAAGGCTGTTAAGATGGTTCTCTTCTGGCAGGCCTTTCCAGATTAATTATCTCAGCCTTGGGCTTCCCAGTCCCCTCGGGTTACCCTTGGGTTACCGGCCCCCTTAGGATACTCGGCCCCCTTTTTCCTCTCGTGGCCCCATCATTCTGATGGATGAGGAATTGTTTTAGAGGTTGGCCGGGTTTTGTTGGTTCATAAATGTTTTTATTGTTATTACTTATATGAATTGTTTTATGGCTACTATTATTTTAATTATGAGATGTTTAATATTGTTTTAAGGGGGTGGGTTGGTCTTAGGGGTTATATTGTATGGGTTTTTTATGTAAGCCGCTTGGATTGTCTCTTTCAATAAGCGGGATATAAATAAATTTTATTATTATTATTATTAACCTAATTAAGTGGGCTGGGCCAATTCTCCATTGCCTACATGAATTTTACTTTTAAATTTTAAACTTCCATTTAAAATCCCAAGCGACGCAACTTCATATGATATTAAGTTTCTTCATTCATCTCTCCAGAACTACAGGAAATATGAAGAGAAATGTCCAAATATAGCTACTGAACGCTATGATAATTCTTTCTAGTAGGAAAAGATTCTTTCTGGTATTTCTTAAACCATGATGTTAATGCTGGAGTGACACAAATATTATCTGGAAAGAAGGAGCATAACGTAACATACTATTATCTTCAGCTATATTTAATAAGGAATTTATGGCATTAATAGTATTTTTCAAAGTATAGCTATGTTAATTTAGTTATTTGGACTAAAATCAGTAATTTTAAGATACAATCACCCCTCTTTTTTCATGGAGGATCTGTTCCAGACAACCCCAGTGAAAAAGGGAAAATGCAAATATTTAAGCCCTATTGGCTTGAATGGAGGCGTGTGTCCACAGGGGCAAGCAGGTGCGCGCCATGGACGCATGGCCCATTTTGTGCCCCTCTGTGCGACCCTCATGGATAAGCGAGGGTCACGGACTTCAAGTCCGCAAAAAAGGAGGAACAACATGCATACACACACAACTGAACACAGAAACTGTTACAGCTATCAACCATTTTACTATAAATGGATTCAGTGGCCTGGTCCCATATCAGTGTGCAAACTATTAACCGAGTTTCTTTCTTTCAGTCTCTCTCTTTCTGACACACACACACACACACAGAATAAAGAAGGGGGAACAAAGCAAAAGCTGTTATTGATTACACTAAATTACAATGTCAGATTCTCTTTTTTGTTTGACCGTGTTTGTCAATTCAGTCCTTGTGCCAAATCACAGACAAGCTTCTATAACCCTGAACAGGATATCAGAAATTTCTATTTCCTGACTGCACCAAAGATTGTGGAAATTATAACATTCATTGTGCTGGACTGCTTAGGTGTTTAGATACCAGCACTTAATTATACAGCGACCTGTGACTCAGGAAAAAGAGGTGTAGCTCAGTTGGAAGAGTGCATGCGTTGAAAATGTCATACTATCTCCAGTAACTGACACCCCCCTTTAGGGCAGTGCAATGATTGTGACTTGAATACTAAAGGAGGATTGGATCTCTGTGATTGGAAGGCGATGGTAGAACTCTCTTTTTGGATTGTTGGGAACCTGAATTGCCTGTTTTTGTTACTGGGCTTATATCCACAATTTGGTGGCTGACATGGTGGACTGGTTTATTCCATTTTCTCTATGGATTGTGCTCTTTTGCTCCTACCTCTCTAATTGCTATAATACCATCCAAAGGAGTGTTGTTTTGTTTTGTTTTCTGCATCTTCCCTGTGTGTGTGTTATTTTTAATCACATTTTCTTTTAACCTCATTCATTCTCTGGCAGGTTAGGAATAAAGTTTTCAAAAGCTCATGTAATGATTTATTTCTTCCCCCCAACTCAAAATGCTGAGAAAAAAGAATTAAAGAATGGATATGATTTTTTCACATTAATTCCAACAAAGGTTTTATGGTAGTAATGTAATGCTTATGTAAATGGCAACTCAGAATTAATGTAAGTGCAATAAATATTCTTGTTTCATTGTAAACTTCATTAATGCATGTTTTAATCAAGGAGTTTAGTGTAATTATTGAGTAATACAATCTTTTCACTAATTTTTTTATTTCTGGTCCAGACAGAGCCAGCTGAGGAAATATAAAGATCTTTGTCAAGGTTCAAGGAGAAGCCTGGCAATGCAGTGTGTATGTGTGTCTGTCTGTGTTATATTTTTGAACTACAAAACAGTAATTCAGAGAAGACAGTGCAGCAAAGTTTAAAGACTCAAGCAGTGTGATTACACCAACATTCATAGTTTGTGAATCACCCGTTTTGTAGCACAAGGTCTTATATTTAAAGGCCACTATCTGATCTCATAGATAAGGATATTGGAAATCTTGATTTGGTTTCTAAGTACCCATTTACTTACTAAAGTTAAATCAGCCTGAACCAAATTTATACTTCAACCCACACATTCAGGCAATAGTCTTTACTGGCTTAAAAATCCCAGTGCAGAGCAGCATAATAAGAATAAAAAACCTCCAACACAATCAGAGAAAAATCATCAGGTCTTTTGTACTAAAACCTTTTCCTCCCCCCATTCCTACGCTAGCATTAACCAGCTTAAATTATATGTGAAGAAAAATACATTCTGTACCCTAGGAGTGGGAATCATGTGGCCTTGCAGATCTTGTTGTATGTCAAGTCCCAGCATCCTTAGTCAGCAGAGCCAGTACTGAGGGATGCTGTGTACTGTAGTCTGACATGACCTAGTGCCATTTGATTCCCACATGTGCTTGCAGCTTATACACTTTTTGCAAAATGCAAAGAACTTCTTCTACCAGTTATGTTGAAGCAAGAATTGAGGTTTGAAAAGTTACTTTTAACATACCTAATTATAGTAACTGTATTGTTTATCTTTATAGTTACAATTCATTAATAATAACTATTTACTTTCTTGTTATTCAGAAGTGCCTGGGTTAGTTATGCTTAAAAACATCAGACTGCTAGAACATACTGGCTGCCTGTGGTACTGAATACAGTACACCCAAATAGTGAGCAGCACACACTATAACTGTAACAATGATCAAGGGGGCGAAGTTACCCCTCATTATTTCACAATTTTAATGTAAACTAGTTGTGTCTTAGTTATTGCAAAGAGAAATTGATTACAAGTAAATCACTAATTCTTACTTCTAGGCTGCCTATAGCAGTAATCTATAATGGACAACATAGCTCAGTCGTGTCACACCTGGAAACTGTATTGAATCATTGCACTAGTTTCTGACATTTTACCAGGAACCACCCACACATTTTCAAGCATGTTTTCATAACTAAAGTGATTATTTTTTTTGTACATTCTGAAGCCATGATTCTTCAGATTTTATGCATGTTTAGGCAAAATATTTTTATACCAACTTTCAAGCTGAAACCTCCTCAGGGCAGTTTTACAAGATAAAAATTTTGAAATATAAAATGTAGCCACCTGAAACAGTAGATAATATTTTAAACAGAAGTGGTAATTATTCTAATTTATCAAATAAAGATGGGCCACTATAGAACACAATACATATTTCTTATGTTGTTGCTGTGCCTTCAAGCTATTTTTCAACTTATGGCGACCCTAAGGCTAACCTATCATTGGGTTTTCTTGGCAGGTTTCTTTAGAGGGGGGTTGCCATTGCCATCCTCTGAGGCTGAGAAAGTGTGACTTGCCCAAGGTCATCCAGTGGATTCCATGGACAAGCGAGAATTTGAATTCTAGTCCAACAGACAAACCACCATGCCACACTTATAGTTGCAGCCAGAAAGATTTTACCAGCATGTTCAGGAGTGCTTCTTTGTAACTTACCAGAGATCCTAAACATGTTCACTTAGGTATGTACAATCCTTCAAATAATCTGGTCACAAATCATTTAGGGACCTAATGATTTAAAGGATAAAAGCACCCTCTGTAGTGTACCTTTGCACCTAAAGCAAACTGGCAATCAGTGCAGCTGGTACAGAATCAGTGTTGTGCTGGGACAAAAGGGGCCGTACACTATGTTATGGGTCAACAAGATGGCCACGACTTTAATGCAAAATATAGGGGTCATAAATCAACCATAAATCAATCACTTTAATAGATAACTTCATCCTTGGGTGACAAGGTGCATGCACATTCAAGTTGAGGGCAGTGGTGTCGCTAGGGTTGGTGTCACCCAGTGTGATAAGTCATGGTGTCACCCCCCTCCAAATGGCCTCCTCCCATTTCACACCATACAGAATCCTTAATAATGCTTTTATGCACTAATGTTACTCGTAAATTGTAATTCCCATATGCCACTGAATGTAATGCTGATAGTTGTGACATAAACAATTAGTAAAATTAAAATTATATCTTCAAATTACAATATCATATGAACAACCTAAATGTATTTACATATACATACTGAAAACTTGGTGAAAATGTGATGTTTTCAAAGAAAAAATAAAAATAATTTAAAAATTCAAACAAATTATTTTTTTAAAATTGAAAATTGAAAATTTGAAATTTTAATTTAAAAAAATACTGGGGTCTTTCCTTTCTCTTCCCATTGAGCTCCACTCTACTACCACAATCTCTTAAAGCATTTTAAAGAGATACAGGTGATTGCCACAGCCTGTTTCTTTCCAAATGCAGATGTTTGAGGAGCAGTGGTGTGTCACCTGATGCGGTCCACACACCCGCACCCCATAGTGATGCCACTGGTTGAGGGGACACAGGGCCCAATGGTTCTATGATCAGCAAATGGTCCTTGCAGGGGGCTGCCAGCTGTGATTCTGTTAAAACCCTGTGGAGGTCTTTTTACCCCAGCTAATTGGTGTATTTAGCCCAAATGGGCAGGTGGTTGGGTCACCTGCTTCTGTCCAGACTGCAGATTACCCCCCTTGTTGAACTGCTAGTCCCCCAAAGGGTTCTCCTCCCCCTGATACTTGATGTCCCCTCTTTCCTTCTATAGCCACCAGTTGTGGCAAAGCAGCATGAGTGAAATACATATTAATAAAAAATAAGCCATGATACATAATAAATGGTAAGACTACAGCCAGGAAGTGGCAACAGACCAATGATGCAAAAAAAAAAAAAATGCTACTATGAAAAACACCAGTTGCCTAGACCCCGAAAGCAAACAGGCAGCTGTATTATCTAGCAGCTGAAGCTTCTAAATTATCTTTAAAGGCAGCCCCTGGGAAAGTGATCCAGGAATTTAGCAGGGCAGAGATGGTAGTGGCAATGCCCACTTTCTCCAGATAGGGATACAATTGGCAAATTGACTAGAGTTGGTAAAAGGCACCGCTAATAATCAATACCTCCTGTGCTTCTCGATAGCAAAAAGCCCAGGAGAACCTCAAAGCTTCTCAACAATGGTCTTGCAGTCCAATCAGCAGGTTTATATACAATACTACTTCCACCTTATCAGAATTAAGCCTCAACCTGTTTGACCTCTGTAATCATAAAAACATCTCCAGATACCAAATAAGGATATATAAAGTTTCCCTGGAACTACTTGAAGGAGCCAAGAAATAGAGTTGTGTGTTCCCTCCATACAGATGATACTTTGGCACAAACTGGCAAGTGACTTCTTTCAGTGTATTAAAAGAGGCAGGTAAGATAAACCATTGAGGCACCCCAAAATCTGAGGCTATGTGGCATTTCAAGATCTGGAGACACAGAATAAATGCAAAACTAACACATTATAATGGCCACAACACTGTAGATCAATATAAAAATGAAAAAGGCAGGGGGGAATAGAATCTAGAACCTTTAATATTAAATGATTTATAGTTTTAGTACAAACTTTCTGTGGATATTATTCTACATTCTCAGATACACTGATAGTGATATTAAAGCCACAGGTTTTTAAGTATTATTAAACAGTCACTAGATTCTCCCCGCTGTTTCCTCCCCTCTTTTTTATGCTACATCAGACAAAAGGAGATTATCACATGCCAAACTGTAGCCAGGGTAGATGTGTGTTGTAACTGTTAATGACAGATCTTATCACACTGCCCTGTAGCTGGACAGTGGGCAGCCTGTATCCAACCTGGGCTTCTCCTGCAACTTTTCAAGAACAGGATTTTCATGTTCTTGAAAAGCTGCAGTAGAAGCCCAGGTTGGATATGGACTGTCTACTGCCCGGCCATGGTGACAATTATAATGCACGTCCAGGTGGAGAAATTGGCATGCAATAATCTCCTAACACAGCTATTTCTATGAAAACTGTTAATCGATATTTTCCTGGACTCTGAAATGTTTGGAGCTCAAGGGCAGCTCTGTATACCATGGCCTTTTCTTCCTGAGAAGATTTTTGCCTGGGCGAGAAAAGTATCCAATATTCTTGACTCTTCATTCAATAGATGCCTAACCCAGTGTGGGTAAGGTAACTTTCTACAGCCTGATTGTCTATTAGCAGAATTGATTTTTCAGGAGAAATAGGCCTTGTATACTGCACTAGACTTCTATTTTGTTGTCACTGTTATTTTAATTGGTTTCAAATTTTATGATGGTTTAATTGTTTTTTAACTTCTGTATGCTCTTAATTTTTATCTACATTTGTCTTAACTATTGTAAGCCACCTTATGTCCCAAACCTGGAGAAAGATGGGATGATGATGATGATGATGATGATGATACAGGTTGAGTCTCCCTTATCCAAAAGGCTTGGAACCAGAAATGTTTTGGATTTTGTATTTTATTTTGATTTTGGAATATTTGCACTGAAACAACCTGCAAGAGTGTAACTGTTAGGTGGATTAGTAATTGGTTGCATGGCCAAACCTAAAGAGTGCTCAGCAATTACTCCTCTTCATTTTGGAGAGAAGTGACCAGTGGGGTGCCAAAGGGTTCAGTCCTGGGCCCAGTGCTATTCAACATCTTTATCAATGACTTGGATGAAAAAATAGAGGGAATGCTTATCAAATTTGCAGATGACACCAAATTAGGAAGAGCAGCGAATACCCAAGAGGAAAGGATCAAAATTCAAAATGAATTTAAGAGATTAGAAGGCTGGAACAAACTGAACATCAACAGGGAGAAATGTAAGGTACTGCACTTAGGGTGAAAAATGAAATGCATAGATATAGGATGAGGGACACCTGAGTTAACAACAGTACATGTGAAAGAGATCTAGGAGTCCTAGTAGAGAGTTCCTGCATGGCAGGGGGTTGGACTAGATGGCCCTTGTGTTCTCTTCCAACTCTATAATTCTATGATTCAAACTCTCCAGGGAGATACACTCTCCATAGGGATCTCCCTGGGCACCTCTTTCTCCTTTCCAAGTTTCTCAAAACATGGCAGGCACCAGGCTCTGTAAGGGACGGGTCAGCAGTCTCAGTATTCACTGTTTCAGGAGTTTGAAGGGGATTTTTTTTTTCATGTAACTCTAGGACTAGTTAGGAGACCAGGCCTGGTGATTCAAGGATCCAACTTTATTGGGGGGGGGGGATGCATATCTCAACAAGATCAACTAGTGTCTGAAAAGAATGCGAGTCCTGAGCCACAAGCTCTTATACACTAATATGGCTTGCCAAGGTTGCCAAGTCACAACTGCAAAGCACATGTTCTGGGAAAATCCCACAAAACTAAAGAATTCATCTACACTCCTAGGTATCAGTTTTCTCTAAACAGCCATTCAGTAACTCTTGCTATATAACCTATCCAAAATTCCTGATTCAGTTCATGTTATCAAGAAGTAATGCTACCATTAAGTTCTGTGGGTCTTGCAAGAGTGCACAGCATCAGAACAAAGTGTTAAAAAGTCAAAGCCATTTTGTTGCATATATTTGATACTAGAGTATTATACCCCCTTTAGAAATAGAATTTTTAATAGCAGAGCCTTCCTCTCCTTGAGACTTAGGAGACATTTAATAAATGATACAACTCCTTTGACTATCAGCAATACAAACACCCCATCTAGTGAGCCAGCTCTGCATGGCAGCTTTCCTGTTTGGCTGTGCAGAAGCATCTGCAATATACATGCTACATCCACTTTATTTAATGTACCTTCTCTTCAATGGATTGGAATGATGAACACCATTTAAAACCAGCTCATGCATGTATATCTGTGTCATAGCACATTCTGCACTATAAAAAGTGCTACTTGCATAATAACGGTTAGTTATCTGCGTAGAGAAAATGTCTGAGTAATTAGGTCTTATGCTGATTGTGTGGCCAAAGGAGGAACTCCTGTAATAGCTGCAGAATATGTACAACATGCTACTAGACAAGAATTAACCAGGAAATTTTGACATCTAACTTACAGATTTCTGAAAAATAAACTGAATGTTTGGTTTAAAAAGCCAATCAATTACAAAACACATACAAACAATTATACAATAAAGAGTTTTCTGCTACTTGATCAACTTGTTGAGATGCATTCAGGTGCTGCACAACTTCAGAAGGTACCATGCCACCTACAAAACTCCCCAGATTACAATGCAAGCCCCACGCAATCCAAACCCCACTCCAGTGTCTCTACCTGCTGAATTCTCATCCTTTTTGTGCTAAAGGAGGATTTCTGCAGGGAGATCTTTTTCCACTTGAATGTCAACAGAAGCCTCTATACAAGTTTCCCAACTGTATGAAGGTTTCTGTCGATGTCACCACAATTAGAACTTTACTCAGCAATGTATCATCAGTACACAGTAAAAGCAGTTTAATTGCCATGGCTCCATCCTAAGGAGTCCTGGGATTTGCAGCTAGGGACCCCTCTTTCTTTAGTACTCCCTTATTGCACTACAGCTCTCTATGTATTTCATCAAACATCCAAAGACTGGGATTGTGCCATGAAAGCATAAGCGATCAAAAGTCTCGGCTAATGTAGCAAACAAACATCATAATGTATATACACAACAGACCTGCTGGCTCAATACAGAAGGGATGAAAATAGAAGCAGTGAGGGAACAGGCTATAAACTCACTTGTATCACACAGCTGAAGAGGGAATGTTAAGGCAAATGTCACAATCCAGGGGTATCAAGCAGAGACAGAAGATAACACCATACACTTTGTGTATACTGTGTGGTGACTCATCTAGATATATGCAAAAGTGTATCAAGATTAAACTTGATACAGAATTGGAGACAGCTCTGCTTTTGACAGGAAGCCTGCTCAAATACTAGCAGGCGATACCTTGTGGTCCAAAGGTTTAAAAGACAAGCTTATTGAAAGAACTAGGCAACCTGTTTAATGAAAAATAATCCCTTGCTCTGACTGCTGATTATTATACTCCTCACTGGGCTGATATTCAGACCAACAAGAGGTTCTCCCCACAGCCATGAGCAACAGGAATGATATGTTTGTATGGAGATAATATCATACTGTAGAAACTAGTTGCTAGGGCTTTCCCCAATAAGCAACCTGACATTGAGAAGGAAACAAATGTCAGAGGTCTTTCAGAGAAGACCTGCAAGGGATTCCAGAAAACTTCACATACAAAAGGCAGTTTTACTTAGACAGGGCATTATCCTACTCTGTCTGCTGTATACTTCACTCCCCAACATTTCACAGATGAAAACTGGGATACATGTGGTCAAGCAACTTCGGATTGTGGTCAAGATGGGGAAAATTATTAATGAGGAAGAACACATAAGCTAGGAGATGCTGCAGCAGTTTGCTTTTGCCTGAACCTACTGGCCATCCCTTTGTCTTCTCTTTGCTGAAGTAGCTGAGTGCAAACTACATGTGCACTTGAATGCAGTTTGCAACAAAGGAAGTAAGCTGAAGACAAAGGGGGAAAGTGGGTGGAAGAGAAAGAAACTCAGAGTGTTTTAAAAGCATCTGAAAAAGTGGGGTGACAGAGGATTAACTGGGACTGTTCCTTCCAAATCAGGTCAGTTGGAGAGTATACCTTCTTTCACCTATCTTCTTTTCCTACCCCAAGATGGATTTCGTGAGACAATAAGTGTAAGTTTTCTTTTTTACTTTGCAAGATCTTCTTGATACTACCACAAGCTCATATTGCACTAGCCCTGCTGCTCCCTGCTTAATATACTGTAGATACCACATATTCCTACACTAATTGCCATCTGCGAAGGGGTATTGTAAAGTAATAATTATCACCTGGAAGTTATTATGGTATATTGATGAAATTTTGTCAGTGTCATCTGTGACCTTTTCTTTTCCCAAAAATGAAAACTCCATTGCAGGATCACCTATTTGACAACACAGATGACGCCATTCATGAAGTGGAAGAGCGGTTTAAGGCGCAATCTGCAGACTTCTACAATAATGGTATTCAGAGGGTCAAGAAACGCTGGGAAAAATGTGTAAATCTGGATGGTGACTACTTAGAGATAAGTTAACAACTACAAATCATTTTTGTCATTTTTTAAAAAGGTGATAAACTTTACAATACCCCCTCCTATTGTACAGCTTTTTGTCATCTATCAATATATAGCTTTAACCAAGGGATGGGTAATGTGTGGCTTGTGGACCATCTGCAAATTCCAATGACTTTTTTGAACCCTGGTTCCACCAGTTTCTCTTCCATACCCAGAGTTCAATGCCAAAAGTTTCAGTACACACATACTTAACTTGCATGTACACCTAACAATTACCTGTATGCAATTTAAGCAAATGTCATAACCCTGAGCATTTTAGATGACTTTTGTATTATGTGAGGTGAGACTTTTGTATTATGTGAGTAATATATAATACAAAATATATAGCAAAGGAAACTCTTGATTCAGTCAAACTAAATCCTATGCCACTGACTGACTGAACTATGTAATGATGCCATTCATACATAAAGGTCCAGAACATTCTAAAGCTGGAATGAAAAATGTGGAAGTTGTAGAGTTTCAAATCCCATCATCCCTCACTACTAACTATGTTAAAGAACTGCAGTCCAACAACATCTGAAAGACCACACATTTCCCACCCCAGGCTTAAAGGGAAGTTGCCACTGATGTCTATGCGACATTTTCTCCCCAAGGTTCCTTTTAAACTGCTCTGGCATTTCAGCCACGAATCAAACCAAAATGTCAAAAATCATCTCTGTATTTTCATTTCAATGCAACCCTTCTCACTCTGAAATATATGTGAAGATCTATTCTCTATGATTCTCTCTTTCTCTATTCTCCCAAAAAGAGATTAAAAGCCAAAAAGGGAAACTAGCCTCTAAATTATTTCTTGATTTGAGTAAGAAACAGGAAATTGCAAGCACGCTTTGGCTACAATTAGACAACTGTCTCTAGAGAAAAGAATTAACAATTTTGAATTCAACTAAGGGCCTCTGCAGACGGGACCTTTGAGGTGAGTTGGAGGCAGGCAAGGGGAGGGGCAGCCGCACACCGGCCGCCCCATCCCTCCCCGAAGACGTCCTGACGCCACGTGCCCTTATGCACGGCGCGTGCCATCACGACGTCCTCCCGGCGTAGCGTCCTCACGCACTATACCGGAAGAGGCGCAGAAGAACCGCACGGTGGCTCTTGGGGCGGCCTTTTACCGCCTCTAATAGGAGTGGCATTTTGCCGCTCTTTTAAGAGGCGGCATACGGGAGAATTGGGGCTGCTGTGTATGGTAGCAGCAGCCCCGATCCTCTGCCATCTGCTTCCCCCCTAAGCCACAGGTAGAACTGCAACTTTGCCACAAGGTATTAGCGCACAGAAATAAATTGTGATGGGAGAAGGGTGTGTGTGTGGCCATTGTAGCATACCTTTTGGCTTGCATTTACCTCCATGCAGATGAATATTAATCACAGATTATTTCATGCTGTTGTTCTACCTTCCAGAGCAGGGACAGGCAACCTTTTTGAGCCGGAGGCCGGGTTGTTGTCCCTCAGACAATTGGGGGGGGGGGGGGGGGGGAAAGCACCATAAATAAATAAATAAATATTAAAATAAATTAAAAAATTAAAAAAAATATGCATGCACATTCTCTCAGCCCCAGAAAAGCCATGGCAAACCCCTATGGAGATTTTGCCAAGAAAACCCCAAGAACAAGTAATAACAACAATAATCAATATCATCATGGTGGGGGGCGGCGGTGGCGGGGGGTGGGGGCAGGACTGGCCTAGGGCCGGTCCAAAGGCCTCAGGGGACCGCCCTTAGGTTGCCTACCCCTGCTGAAGAGCATCAGGTTGGAAAAATAATACAGTAATCCCGTCCGATTCATGGGGGATCTGTTCCGGACCGCCCCCCCCCGAATCAGGAAAATCACAAATATTGAGGTCTGATTTGTTTTAATGGCCATGCTCTGTAGGTGTGTGCACCATTTTATCCCTCCCCGCTTGCTGTCCATGAACGGGGAGATCACAGACTCTAAATCTATGAATGGGGAGGGACAAATGTATATCTTAATTAAATTGAAAGAATGATTCTGTGAACATTCTTTTTCCTTGACAAAGCACTAAGCATTTGACAAGAATTATCTTCAAATATAATATGACCTTGTTCATTTTTTTCAGGCACTATATATCCTGATACACACACAATGGAGAACTATTTCATTCCAGTATTTTCAAACTATATATATATATATATATATATATATATATCACACTTGTTCTGTCTTATTCTAGTGTTCTAGTTGATATCCTACCAGCAGAGCATGTCAGGATGTTGGGCAACATGGCTCAGTATGTTTTGTACATATTTAATGTAAAATTACCAGGAATTTACAACATTTTCTGTATTTAGGCAAACTGTTTTCTTCAATGGGGTTCTACCTTATTTAGGCTTTTTAGTCACTTAGTATTAATACACTGCAGGAAATACTCCATTTTGAAACCACTTTAACTGCCATGGCTCAATGCTATCGAATTCTGGAAATTGTAATTTGTTGTGGCACCAGAGCCCTCTGACAGAGAAGGCTAAACATCTCACAAAACTACAGTTCCCAGAATTCTGCAACATTGAACCATGGTAGTTAAAGTGGTATCAAACTGGATTATACGCACTGATTTGGCAGGATTTTTAATGTAACGAGTGAGGAATGATGCTGTAAACAAGAATGAATTTCTATTTCTGTAACTCGATAATGTTATTAAATAATTATTCTGAAGAAGCCACAGTACTTAAGCATCTCTAGAAACCATAACATTTCAGCAGGATGTAAGAAATGGCAGTTATGACATATTGAGATAACCTTTACACACCAGCAAAAATGCTCAAGAATTCACCCAGCTAGCACTCAATTCCTGCAACAAGATAACAGATGGTAGGTCATAAACCACAAAATTATCTAGGTCAGAATGAGTAAATAATTTCCCCTTCATTCAGGGCTTACATCCCAAATTTATCTTTAAATGCTAAATGAAAAAGAAAAAAAAAGAGTCTCACTTGCAAACATCAGGTATGTTTTTTTATTTTGTAAACCTTTCTGATCCCAACATTTATGAACTGAATCAGCTGCAGTATAAATAAGACCTTTTTAGTTAGGGCCAGCCCAAGGTATTTTACTAAGTGAAGCAGATGACAAGATGGTGCACCCTTTCCTTTAATTGGACTGGCAATTGAATCTTACTTCAACACTGGCATCGAGGTAGGGCTCCCTATTACGCTTGAGGCTAACAGGCTAAATTGTGCAGGACACACTATGTGGCACAGAGGGCTCTGTCACTCAAGAGAGAATCACAAGATAGTGCAGAAGCCATTACTGTGCCCCTTCCAGCAAATGCCACCTGAAGTAGCAGAGTCCAACCCTGCTGGCAACAATTGCCTTCTGCCAATAATAGTTTGCTACATATTAAAGTACAACAGTTACTTCTCCGAAACATATGGTTCATCATACTGTACACATCATGTACATTGCCCACCTCATCAGGAGGACCAAATTGCGGATCATGGTTGTGGGCGAAGTGAGGATTGGTGCCATTTTTCAGGCAATGGGGCTACATCTCTTTTCCAGAAGCCCATGGCATTTTCCCAATCTCTGGTATGGAGCAGGAAGATCAATCAGTCAAAAGTACTGGTTGGCAGAATCCAGAAGTGATATCCTTGGCATCTGCAAATGCTGATGTACTTTACATTAAGATAACTGGGTTTGATGGATTGGGCTTTATTCTAACTGTAATTAGCTTGAACAGTGGTTTTAAATCTTCCTGGCCAAAAATAAAGAAGCATTTCAGCCAACTCCAGCTGAATATAGTTAACACACAGTTTCACTGTACATTCATAGCCAGAATAATTCGCTTTAAGATGTGGGGTGGATGACGTACAAATCAAGCATTAACATCAACATGAGGGAGTAGGGCAGGTTGGGAGTCTGGGCAAAACTAAGATAATACACATATTTATGCATTTAAATTGTCAAAAGATAGGGATTATAGATAATAATTTACAGATTGATTCTCCCTTATCCAATAATTCTAAAATCAAAATATTTCAAAATCCAAAATTGTCCGCATGAGTGGTTGAGATAGTGACACCTTTGCTTTCTGATGGTTCAAATTACAGTACATAAACTTTATTTCATGCAAAACTTTATTTAAAATTCTGTGTATAGAATTACCTTCAGGCTATGTGTATAAGGTTTATAAAAAACATACATGAATTTTGTGTTTATACTTTGGTCCCATCTCCAAGATATCTCACTGTATATGCAAATATTCCAAAATCTGAAAAAATCCAAAATCCAAAACACTTTTAATCCCAAGCAATTTGGATAAGGGAGACTCAACCTGTATTAATATTTTGTTAATCACTAACAACCTTTAAACAATGTATGTTAAATTGTTGAAGTGCAATTTTAAAACACCTATTTTTAGGATGGCATTACACAACAGCTCTAAAATTGTCACCAGAATGAGGATGAAAAATCCCATCTATGATTTTATTCTTCCTCTTCCCTTCATTTCAGTTTAGCTTTGGAGAGAAGATGACAGTTGTGTAATTTTTTGGAAATGCACACAATTGTCAAAGGGGCAAAAGGGAGGGTCATTTTAAGTTATGTTACTGTATTTTTATGGTGGTGGTGGTGGATAATTTTTGCACCTCTGTATGTATGTTTGTTGATTTTTTTGTAAATGGGAATTGTCAATCAAGTTATTTGCATATTTTAAAAAAAAGTAAATGGCAATGAATAAATGAATAAAGAATAAATACTCACATATAAAAAATCCAGGGAGTTTTTTTTAATCTATAAAGCATAAGCCACAACAAATTCATGAACAAGAATGCCAAACAAGACCAGTTCTTAGATATTTTAAAGAAACAGTCCTCCAGCTGTTAGACTGGACTTCTGATAGTCTCCTGTCAACAGTAAACAACAAGAACAGTTCACTGAAATATTTTGAAGAAACAGACATTGCTCAAAGGTTCAAAGATCAGACCTAACCTATTAATTTTAATTACTTTTATGGTACATTTAAACTTTAAAACTTAAGTTATAACATAAAGTACCTTTTTCTCAGACTACTCTTCTAACAATTTTTCTAACATCATGGTTTTAAAAGGGCAGCTCCACACCCAACTTCCCAACATTATCTGCTGCTTTAATCGGCAGTGGGTGAGGTAGGGGAATTCAGTTTGCTGTTGTTCATATCCTTGTAATTTCCCTTTCTTCCTCCAACATCATCAAGGATTTCTTTTAATTTATAAAGATGCATTTTCTGAAAGACAAACAAGAAAAAAAATCTCAAAAGAACATTGGAATGAGAGGCACTTCATATGGAATATATTCAAAAAACTTAGTACATGTTCTGTTATAAGTAAACAACAATCAAGAAAGACCACTACATTCAGGAATGCTTACCTTCAAACGTTTTCATATTAGATGCTGAGCTTACTTCTGAAAATATAGCCTTTGTAAATGGGTGGCAATAGCTGCACTTCACAATTAGCTTTTTTCTTTGATTGCCTGCTTTATAGAGATGACACCTGTTTTAAACCCATACTAGGCTACTTCATTTTTCAAGTGAAAAATGAATGCTGGTTCCTCTTCTGTTTCTTCACATCTTTCTCTGATGCCTGGACCAATTCAAGTGCATCATTAGCATCTGGAAAGATGGACAAGCCAGTTAGTTTTCAATGTAAGCCAATTTATTTTTTTTTTAAAAAGTAAAATCACAAACCACCATAATCTAATAATACACTAAAATAATTGGCTTTCTGGGGGGAAACACCCTTTTCGGGGGAAAACACTATTGATTCAATATTTTTAACCCACCTTTCATTCAAGGACCTTGTGGAGCAGAATATGGGTTCTTCTCATTTTTATCCTCACCCTACTTATACGTATGGCATAGGGCAGGCTGAAACTAAAGGCCTTTACAGACTGCCAGAAATAATGCAGCTTGAGTCCACTTTAACTGCCCTGGCTCAGTGCTAAGGAATCATGGGAATTGTGTTTTTTTTCTGGGACATTGAGCCTTCTCTGTCAGAGAGCTCTGGTGCAACAATAAACTACAGTTCCCATGGTTCCCTAGCACTGAGCCAGGGCAGTTAAAGTGGACTCAGTTTGCACTATTTCTGGCAGTCTGTAAAGGCCCAAAGTGTGTTTTATGGCTCAGTAGGGACTTGAACCTGGATCTCTCAAATCCCTGCTTACCGGCCAATTTATTTAGCCATTAAACAGAACTAATTGCCTAGAAATCTGTTATTAAATCTGTCAAGCAGCCAGAACGTTACTAATTTATTACTGGAAGTAGTGTACTAAAATTGAAAGAAAACCCACAAAAACACAAATTAATTTTAAAATAGTAATTGGTTAACAGAAATAGTTTAAAGGAACTTTCTGGGCAGCAGTTCTATTCCTAAGAAATAAAATGAATATATATATTTTAAAAATCTATAACTTGGGTGTATGTTCCTACAACTCTAAAAAAAATTTTTTTTAAATAAACTATTCTCTCTCTCTCTCTCTCTCTTTTTTTTTTTTTTTGCCAAAAATACTAAATACTATTTCTATACAAAACTGTTCCTGATTTTATGAATGTGGTTACTTTTTGATCAACCACATTCAATGGCCTCACTTTCGTTTCCTGCTGCTCAATCTCTTGTGCTCTCATTCACTCACCTTTTTCAATTTCTTTTTCACTGTCATTCTTCTACTGTTCTTGTGTCCTTGTTGGTGTCCTTCTCTGGTTTCATGCATCCTCTTCTCCATTCTTTATTCTGCCCAACTATCTGGGCCTCCTTTCCTTGTTGTTCCCCTCTTCCTGTCAGTCCATCATGCTTTCAACTTTTTGTTCTTTCTTCACATATCTCTATACTTCTTTTGTCTCTTGTTTAATCTTTCCATTCTTTCCATTTCTTCACTTTCTCCATATGTCCTTTCACACTCCTTCTTCTCTCCTCTTGTCCACTGTGTCCAGAGTTATCCACTTTGCATGCCTTCTTTTCTGATCATGACTTTGCAACACATCAGCCTTAGGAGTTTATCACATGGGGACAACTGGAAGTATACGGTGATTAATCCATCACAATTGTGCATTTGCGATTATCATTTCACACAATGTCACATTCAAAGCAATTGTGCTAATGGTTTTCACACAACATTGCGATGAAAAGCGATTAAAGTGCCATGATCCCAGGAATAACCAGACAATAAACAGTAACAAATAATTCATGGGATTTTCCCGTGAATGATTTTTGCTGTTTATTGCCTGGTTACTTCTTGGTTATTCCTGAGATAATGGCTCTTGTGTGTGAAAATGTTAATCGCATTTTAATTGTGTTTTAATCCTGATTGCACAATTTTGATGAGTTAATCAGCGTTTAAACTACCAATTTCCCCCCCTGTGATAAACTCCATATAGGCTTTCTTTCGCTTGTTCTTCTTGTTGCTTGTTCACATCACTCACTCTTGTTGCCCACCACAAAGTAAAAATTCTGGAGAGGACAACAAAGCATGGATGGGGAACAAGTTTATGATGGAAACATTATACTCCTTAACATTCCCAGGAAAATGCTATAGAATTACATGTCAGGGATGATGGGAGTTGTAGCTCTTCACCTCTGGCTCTAACTCACCACCTTGTTATGCAGCAGAGCTGACCAGCTTTGATCAGTGGTTGATGCTTCTTTCCCAAGCAGCAGAGTTTCAGAGAATAGGCTGAAGACCCTGACAAACTCTCCAAGCCTTCTCACTCTTCTTCCTGAGATGTCTCCAAACTTCTCCAGGATTCTTCTGGCTCTTGTATCTTCCCTCAAGACACCAGACAACTCAGTAGTCTCATATAAAAGATCTACTTTATTCTACTATATACATAAATATTATATGCCCTACAAGTCACAATCTCTACACTTCACAATATCTCCAAAACTACTCCACAATGTACATTAGCAAACATTGCAATTTATAGCCATTGTTAGACACCACCCACCAGTCAGTTTCCACCCAGTGGGTGTGTACATACATCTTGATTGGTCCACATAGATCATCCCATACCTAAGACCAACCCAAGTGTTTCATCACTTTACCTTGACCACTTAATGAGTCTCAGGTGTTTGCAATCTATCATAGGTGTTCTCAATATACCTTCTATAACTTTGTCCTTGGCTCTCAAGGCTTCTTAATTATATTATCTTTTTCACCTGTGTATCTTCCTGATTGCTCCTGCTTAGTCACTTTGACATTCACATACATATTTTTATTTCTATTACTGTATATCCCATGTTGCTTTTTCCTTAACATTACAAAGGGTGACACCAGAGATAAAGGTACTTTATATTATAACTTAAGTTTTAAAGTTTAAATGTACCACAAAAGTAATTAAAATTAGTAGGTTAGGTCTGATCTTTGAACCTGTTACACTCCTAAGTTTCTATATACTCATCATCAGAGAATAAAAGTTGGAATTTAGAAAGAAGAACTCCAGTTAACATCAAATTAAAAACAAGGCAATTCGTGCTTGCACGTTTTCTCTTAAAAGACAGAATAGAAAAAAATATATGAGGAAAGAATAAAAAATAAATAACCAGGCACCTACAGCTACATAATAGTTCTTATAAACACTAGATTGAATTGGAATCATAGAATCACAGAATCATAGAGTTGGAAGAGACCACAAGGGCCATCCAATCCAACCCCCTGCCATGCAGGAACTCAAAATTAAACCATCCCTGGCAGATGGCCATCCAGCCTCTGTTCAAAGACCTCTAAAGAAGGAGACTCCACCACACTCCAAGGGAGTGTGTACCACTGTCAAACAGCTCTCACTGTCAGGAAGTTCCTCCTAATGTTGAGGTGGAATCTCTTTTCCTGTAGCTTGCATCCGTTGTTCTGGGTCCTGTTCTCTGGTGCAGCAGAAAAAAAGCTAGCTCCCTCCTCAATATAACATCCCTTCAAATATTTAAAAAGGGCTATCATATCACCTCCCAACAGTCTCTTCTCCAGGCTAAACATACCCAGTTCCCTAAGTCATTCCTCATAGGGCATGGTTTCCAGACCCTTCACCATTTTAGTCGCCCTCCTCTGGACATGCTCCAGTTTCTCCACATCCTTTTTGAATTGTGGTGCCCAGAACTGGACACAGTATTCCAGGTGAGACTTGACCAAAGCAGAATAGAGTGACACTATTACTTTCCTTGATCTAGACACTATACTTCTATTGATGCAGCCTAAAATTGTATTGGCCTTTTTAGCTGCCTCATCACATTGTTGACTCTTGTTCAACTTGTGGTCTATCTGGACTCCTAAATCCCTTTCACATGTAGTCTCATTAAGCCAGGTGTCCCCCATCTTATATCTATGCATTTCAATTTTTTTTTTTGCGCTAAACCTCCTAATTTGGTGTCATCTGAAAATCTGATAAGTATACCCCCTATTCTTTCATCCAAGTCATTGATAAAGATGTTGAATAGCACTGGATTCAACTGAATTTCTAAAATTTCTAGAAAATTAATAACGTGAACAAGAAGGAGCACAAACATGTGCGAAGGAAATAAAAGTAGACAATTGAAAATGTTTTGAAGAGCACATTACAAATAGCATCTGGAATATGACTTTTAAAAAAACCCTTAAATACATCAGGAACAGGGAGTCAGCTAACTAGGCAACTGAATCATGGGGAAATGATGGCATTAATGGAGTCCTAAAGGAGGACAAGAGGAGACATGGTGGCTTAGTGGTTAAGACACAGACTCTGACAACCACAAGGTCAACAGATCGGCAGTTCAAGACCCAAATGCTCCTGTCACTAGCCCAGTTTCTGTCAACCTAGCAGTTCGAAAGCATGAAAAAGTGCAAGTACATAAATAGGTACCACTTTGGTGGAAAAGTAACAGCATTTTGTGTGCCTTGGCATTTAGTCATATTGGCCGCATGACCACAGAGTCATCTTTGACAAAGCTGGATCTTTGGCTTAGTAACAGAGATGAGCACTGCCCCCCATAGTTGAACATGACTAGACCATCACATCAAAGGGGAAACCTTTACCTTTAAAGGAGGATAAGGAGACTGGAAAAATGCTAAATACATGGGGCTGCCTTGAAGAGTGTACAGAAACTTTCTTTATATAAAAACTAAAGAGCTGCTGGCACATCATTAACAGGAACTGGTTACTGGGAGCATACTGTTCCATTGCTGCAACAGCGCCACTGGTTACTGGTTTGTGTATCGGCACAATTCAAATTGCTGGTTATGACAAAGACCATCTTTCCCCATATCAGTCTGACTCAGAGAGAAGAGCAGCCAGGATGTGGACTTAATCCCTTCCCCCAATTCCATTCTCTTTTCCTTGTATTATGTTGTGTATTATTTCAACTGCAAGCCCAAGGGCAGGAGACTGTCAAATAAATGATTTGTTAACAGCCTGAGAAGTCTTTTTGGCTGAAGGATGGGGGCATAAATATTCTAAATATAAATACATAAATAAATATTAGTTGCCTGAAATTTCTGATTGAACAATAAATATTTTTGCATAAATTACAATTTATCATAACTAGATTAATTTAAAGCCCTCTAAAGTCCATGTGAAGCACAAATTACTCTGCAATTCTGAATTGATTCTATGCTGCTGGATCAGGCTACAGATGATATAAACAATATGTAAATTCATTTAAGTCCTGAAACATGTCAAGCAACAAGTCTATTCCCTATATAGACATTATCTGGGCCTTGGAAAAATACAAGTCTTCCAAGCAGTCAAGATATAAATTGACAAACCTGGACGAAACAATATACTGCATCTCCTTACTTCAAAAAGCTTTTAGACATTGCAATAACCACAAACAATCTGTTCTTTCTCAAGCGGATGCCCCAATTACAGAATTCAGCTCACACAAAAGCTCATCTCTAACACACAACACTGTATTATATGAGAGAGCCACAAGTGGGGTGTACTTTTAAAAAACAGTTTCTTAAAAGGCATTAATAGTGGAGGAGAATTATGCCAAAATAGCAGTGTCACAACACAGGAGGTTACTGTCCCCCACTGCTTCCTCTCTGTGTGTATGTGTGTGCCTTCAAGTCACCTGTTGTCTTATGGCAACTCCATAAATTTCACAAGGTTTTCTTAGGCAAGGAATACTCAAAGGAGGCTTTGCCAGTTCCCTCTTCTGAAATATAGGTCACAGCAACCTGATATTCCTTGGCAGTCTCCCATCCAAGTGCTACCCAGAATTGATCTTGCTTAGCTTCCAAGATCAGCATGGATCTGGTGCCTTAGGGTATTTAGGCAGTGAGGAGGGGTTTTCCAGAATATCTATATGCTTTCTCTACACAACAAAGCAGATTCAGTGAAATATTTAATTGAGAAAATGGTACAAATAAAACAAATTAGCATTCTTCTCCCAGTACAGTGACTTTGATAAAATTTGTCTCGCCTTCTGTCTATCAGCTCCCTCTCTGTCTTCCCAGCTTTAACAATGCTTTTTAAAACTATATAATGAGCTTACATCTTTTAACCTTTCATCCCAATACTTGACAGACAAAACATGCTGGTTCCCATCCCATGATCAATTAGTGCAAGCCCTAGGCCATGATGGGAATATCAGTGGGAATACAAAAGCTAGAATATAGCTTTATAAAAAAATATAAAAGTGAATATAAAAGCTAGAATGATACTTTCAGGTCTCATCAGGACTGTTAACAAGCTTGATGATTGAAGGCAATATTGACGCTTGTATGATGGGAAATACTTCACAGGGGCATGAGCACAAACCTTTCCCCCCCTCTTGTGTCATATGAAACTGGCAGGCAATGGGTTTGAAACCAACATTTCTTCTCAAAATAATCAAGTTAAGAATTTAAAGGTGGAATGACTTCCAGGGCTCACACACTGGCAAGAGTCCCGTCAAAGTCACTACTTATGTCCATCCTGAGAGAAACTGAAAAATCCATTTTCTTATAACTTGCAGGGTGCTGAGAATGGTGCAATTCTGCCATGCACTGCATCTAGAGTTGTTCAGGAAGTAACAGTTGCAGAAAAGGGAGACTCCCTTCACCACCTGGTTTGCAAGAATGAAGAGGAGAGTGAGAGATTGGGGAGACACCAAAAAAGGCTTTTTTGCACTTGCTGTGCCAAGTAGTTAACTGAGAGCAGGAGATCTTAGCATTAGGTTATTTCCTCAAATAGATCAGATCTGGAAATGTACACCAATGGAACTACTGGCTTCTGAGGTGAGTGAGCAGTAAGCCTCTTCTTACAACCCGTCCTTCAAATCATTAAGATCAAAGCATCCTCTTTCCAGATACCTTATAAAACCTCCAATGTTGTTGGTTTGGTTTTTGTTTTTTTGGCCATTGGTCACCTACCTCCTCTCTTTAGGTTCTGAGGAGGAAAAAACTCCAACAGCC
Source organism: Phrynosoma blainvillii (assembly GCA_026167975.1). NCBI lineage: Eukaryota > Metazoa > Chordata > Lepidosauria > Squamata > Phrynosomatidae > Phrynosoma > Phrynosoma blainvillii. The sequence continues at coordinate 103,333,138 of JANUYF010000001.1, forward strand.
ACTCTTTCTGCTGACTTGTATGTTAAGGTGATACACCAAATGTGCCTTCCTATTCAAAGATCTGGAGCTAGCATTATCCAGCTCAAGATTGTCAAGGTCCTTATTCTTCAACCCTATGTCTCACACTCTTTTCTAAAGGATGGAATACTTTCACACCCTCTTGGGTCTGTTTTCCATCAGCAGAGTCTGTCCTCTAGCTTTGTTTTCATTGCCTGTGCAAACCATGTGATATACAGCCATCTGCAATTTCCTCCCATCTGTCAAAGCATTTGTGTCACACCCACTGTGTCAGTTCAATTTCCTCAACAACATCCACCTGGAAGTATCTACAAATAGGTGGTTATTTGTAGGATATTTGTAATATTGGGAAAAGACTACTAGCACCTGGACTGCATCTGCACTGCAGAAATAATCCAGTTTGATGGCTCAATGCTATGGAATTCTGGGATTTGTAGTTTGGTTGTGGCACCAGAGCTCCCTGACAAAGAAGGCTAAATATCTCATAAAACTGCAAATGCTAGATGCAGCCATACTGATAAGTGGTAAAAGTGGATTATGTAATTCCCCCAAACTCTATTTTTGTTGGTACTCTGGGAAAAACCATTCTATTATGTTACACCTAGGTAACCTATATTTTTCCCATATAAGCAGCAATGAAAATAGCACAGAGAACTGGAAGACTCTCCAGAGTGTACACCATATTGTATATGTGCTTTGAGACATCAATATTGCATTTATGAGAATATACCTCCCTAAAAGTATACTCTTGTCCTATGCAGGTGCATACAATGATTTTATGGATGATGTTGAGTAGCATGCCTGGCTATTGCTACTTCACTCGTCTGTAACATCATACAGAAAACTTAAATATGAGAATGCTGTTGATTATTCAGGTAAAACCAGAACTGTTTCTATTATGTCTGATGGGAGATAAGATTGAGGAGAAATGCAGAAGAATGTTTTGGTGTATGATGGTGGTGGCAAGGTTGCTATATGCACGGAAATTTAAAAATATGACACAAGAGAACAGGTTAATGAAATTGTTGGATCTTGCTGAAATGGATAAGCTAACTATTTTAATAAGAGAAAAACCACACAGTACTTTTAAGTGTGTGTGTGTGTGCGCGCGCGCACACACACACACATGTGTGAGCCTTCCAATCCCGTGTCAACTTTTGGCAACTCTGTGAATGTAATAGTTTTCTTAGGCATGGAATAGTCAGAAGAGGCTTTGCCAGTTCCTTCCTCAGAAATATAACCTACAGCACCTGGTATTATTCAGTGATCTCTCATCCAAATACTAATCAGGGTTCACCCTACTTAGCTTCCAAGATCAGATGGGATCTGATGCTTTTGGGATCCTTTGTCTTTTTGCAGGAAAATGAGGGTAAATTGTTGACAGTGCATTTTGAAAATTCTTACATGTAACCAACAGTCGAAAGTACTAGAAGAAATAAGATTTTATAACATATATATATAACCATTGGTTAGAAAGTTGGAAGCCAATGTTTTGTTCTCTTTCTTTCTTCCAATTTTCTTTGCTCTGTATTTTATATATATATATATATATATATATATATATATATATATGTGTGTGTGTGTGTATTTGGTAATTTTGTATTGTTCTATATTTTCTGTGCTTTTATCTATTGCAGTTGTAGTTTTATTACACTGGAAATTCTTTGGCATTTTTTATTTTATTTTAAGGATGCTGTCAGTAAAGACCCCTTGCACTGTTCCTATCATCTCAAATAATGCTAAAGTGAGGATGCAAAGTTCCATTTAGGCACAAATTTCAGCATTCATAGGACTATTAAAATGGTGATACAAAATAATAATTGGTAACTCCCTTAAAGTCCAAAATGTTTCATGTCTTTATTCTTATAGTGTTCTTGTAAAGGAAACAGTGTTGTTACTATTCTACTAACAAGGAGCCTCCATCACTGTATGGAGGACTGAAGTTAACAATTCACAACATATGAGATCTCACAATTGTTTTCAATTCCAGTACTGGAACAACCAATACCTCACTTCACACATATTATTGTCACCCAGATTAGAGTGTCAACTCACCTATAAGAATCATTATAGAATCAACTGCCTTCATTGATAATAAAGAAGAGCAATTTTAGACTTGGCATGCATCTGCACAGCAGAAATAATGCAGTCTGACATTTTAACTGCCATGGCTCAATGCTATAACATCCTGAAATTTGTAATTTATTGTGGCACCAGAACTCTCTGACAGGGAAAGCTACATGTCTGACAAAACTGCAAATCCCGGAATTTCATAGCCATGGCAGTTAAAGCGGTGTCAAACTGGCCCTTATTTTTGTTAAGGAACCCCAAAAATGAGTCATTAGGTTTATCATTTTTTATCCAAAGCAGTAACGGCTGTGCAACAGGCAGAAATGAAATAGGTGAAGCACATTTCCTTCACTGCATCTCCAATACAATTTAATACAATACAAAGTGAAGTAGTGCTTCAACAAACAAAATGGTCAGAATGCTTACCAGGAAAAGTGCATGTCTTTATAGGACTCAGTTTATATACAACAGAAAAAGCCCTTCACACCAAGCTAAACTCAATGTACTTCTATCCTCACTCCCCAAAACCCCATCACCTTGTATAAGACCAAAACAGACTCCATGGCAAAACTTCCAGGGCCAGTTGATCCCAGTTTCTAATCTTAAAATGAAGAGGGACATTCTTTCCTGGGTCTTGAAGGATGAATAAATTCAAGACAAGCAACCTTTCGGCCAAGACAGTGGGCTTGAGGAAAATTTCCGTCGGATTTCTGCCTGTTACAGGCTCAGCTGGAACCCTGAAGCCAGAGAAGGGGTTGCATCCGCACTGTAGAAATAATCCGGTTTGACACCGCTTTAACTGCCATGGCTCAATGCTATAAAATAATGAGTTCTGCAATTTTGTGAAATATTTAGCCTTCTCTGCCAAAGAGCCTTGGTGCCATAACAAACTACAGATTCCAGGCTTCCACATCACATTAACCGTTTTTTAAACTTTGTATTTTTTAATGTTTTTTACTGTTTTAACTTGGACTGTTTTAGATTTGTTAGCCGCCTTGAGTCTCTATGTTGGGAGGAAGGCGGGATATAAATAAACAGAATCATCATCATCATCATCATTACTGAGCCCTGGATGTTAGAGCAGACTCAAACTGCCTCAGTTCTGCAGTGGAGAAGGCACAAAACACACTGCAGAAATAATCCAGTCTGAGACTGCTTTAACTCCCCTGGATCAGTGCTGGGGGATTTCGGAAAACTAGTTTTGTGTGTTGAGACAAACACTGAGCCTTCTCTGCCAGAGAGCTTGGGTGCCACCCCAAACTACAATTCCCAGGGCAGTTAAGAAAGGTCCCAGACTGGATGGAGTATCCCTGCAGTGTGTTTGTTTGGGACCTTAAGTCGCACAATTCCACCATGTTTCTGAGCCAGGGCAGTCTGAAGCGGTGTCAGGCCGGATTATTCCTGCAGTGCGGATGCAGCGAGGGGGAACAAAATAAAATAAAATAAAATAAAATGAAGGCAGGGAGCGGGTCTCTCTGGAGGCAGGGCTGGCTTACCTGAGCCGGAGAGGGTGGCCCGGAGCAGGTGGCTCTTCCTGGAGTTGAAGAAGGGAGCGGTGTCGCTCTGGGTGCGGCCCCGGGAGCCTCTCTCGGTGGGGAGCAGCCCCCCTTGGGCTGAGGGAGAAGAAGAGCCCCTGGCCTGGGAGGAGCAGACCCCCTGGGGATCCCCCATCCCCTCCTGGAGGAGGATGCTGCAGCCCCTGCTTCCCTCCCTGAAAGCCTTCCTGCCGCCCTTGGAGCCTCTTTTCTACTTTGCCAAGAAGCAGGACTCCGCCCTCCCAGCCTCTCTCTGCAGGTCCTCCTCCACGGGTCCTCCTTTTCCCGGACCTGGCCCTCCGTCTCAGCCTTCTCTCCAGGAGGAATCCTCACATGTCCTCCATTTGGAGCAGAGCTAAGCAGCATGAGTTTACACGCTGTTTTAGTTCAGAGTGACCAGAGGTCCTCCTTTTCTAGAACCTGCCCTACATTTCAACCTTCCTCTCTCCAGGAGAAATTCCCACATGTCCTCCATTTGGAGCAGAGCTAAGCAGCATGAGTTTACATTTCTTTGGAGTGTTTTTACCTCAGGGTGACCATGGATTTATTTATATGTACCGCTTTCCATAGTGGTAGAATTGTAGACACAGGGATAAATCCAGTCTTTTAACTGCCCTGGGAATTGTAGTTTGGGGTGGCACCTAAGCTCTCTGACAGAGAAGGCTCAGTGTTGTCTCACACACAAAACTACAGTTTTCCAAAATCCCCCAGCATTGAGCCAGGGGAATTTAAGCAGTTTAAATAATTAAAGCTGTCTCAAATAGTTAATGCAGTCCCAAATATTAACAAATGTGTTAATAGTATGTAGAAGCAGTATGTAGAGAAATCTTGCAGCACCTTTGAGACTATGAAATAACTTTTTTGTTTTATTTAATCTCAAAGGTGCCACAAGGTTTCTCTATTTACATTTCTAGTAGGAGTGTCTTTCTCTCAGAGGTCTTCTTTTTGCAAGGACCTGTCCTACATTACATTTTAAACGCACATTTATATGAATGTTGTTGGGGTTTTTTACCTCAAGGTGACCAGATTTTTCCTCCTTTTTCCAGGACACGTCCTCCATTTCAGCCTTCTGTCCAAGAGGAATCCCAAAATGTCCTCCATTTGGAGCAGAGCTAAGCAGCATGAGTTTACATTTCAAGGAGTCTTTTTACCTCAGGGTGACCAGAGGTCCTCCTTTTCCAGAACCTGCCCTAAATTTCAACCTTCCTCTCTCTAGGAGGAATCCCAAAATGTCCTCCATTTGGAGCAGGACTAAGAAGCATGAGTTTACATTTCAAGGAGTGTTTTTAGCTTAGGGTGACCAGAGGTCCTCCTTTTTCCAGTACATGTTCTACATTTCAGTCCTCTGTCCAGGAGAAATTCCAAAATGTTCTCCATTTGGAGCAGGACTAAGAAGCAGGAATTTCTATTTCTAGGAGTATTTTCCTAGGGTTGTGCCCTCTATTTTCCTGGAAGGTCCTCCATTTTACAGTGCCCTATCCTCCTTTGTGGTGAGGGCCTCTGGCCTGGCTGCCTTCCTGGACCCACCACCTCCACCACCGAAGAAGAAGAAAAATAATAGATGACACCCTTTGGACATGTCTGCCTTGCCTGCAAGACGGGGAACTGTTGTTGTTGTTGTGTGCCTTCCAGTCCCATCCAACTGATGGTGATCCTAAAGCAAACATATCACAGGGGTTTTTCTTGGCAGGTGTCGTGAGAAGGGGTTTACCTTTGCCGTCCTCTGAGGCTGAGAGTGTGTGACTCACCCAGAGGATTTCCATGGCTGAGATGAGATTTGAACCTTGGTCTCCATAGTCCAACGCTACAACTGGGAAGCAGAGCCTAAATAGCCAAAGGAGGGCCTACCCTTTTTTAAATTATATGGTTGGAAGGGAATGAATGGCCAAATGGGTGCCCTGCTTTGGCAAGTACAGGAGAGGTGATGGAAGTGCAGGGATGGTGGCCAGAAGGAAAACTTCAAATCAAAAACCCTGTAATCCTTGAGGGCAACTCTTGCACAAGTTTCCCCAGAGGGGGACGGTTAGTGCTTGATTTTGGGCTAGTCATACTTTCTCAGAGTAACCAGAGGCCTTCCTTTTTCAGGACATGTCCTATATTTCAATTTCCTGTCCAGAGGAGTTCCAAAATATCCTCAGTTTTGAGCATGACTAAGAAGCCCATTGAGTAGTACCACCTTTGTTATTCTCTTCTGAGAAATGTGTCTATTTTGCAGCCTGTCCTTGCTACAAACAGGAGGCTAGGATGGATAGGACAGGATAATAAAATATGATAACAATAAAAAAGCATAATAAAATACAGTATATGTAAGATAGTTGTAAAGAAACCATATGGAATGAATTTATATTTATCTTAGTGCTTTTAGCTTTTATTTGGTAAAGTCCTACATTTTTCTTTAACATCCTACGTTTTGCAGTGCCTCGTTCTCCTTTGAGGGTATGACACCTGGTCATTCTGCACACTCTCAGCTCCAGAAAAACTTGTGATAGGTTCGCCTTAGGGTCCCCATAAGTGGGAACTGACTTAAAAGCGCACAAGAACAACAACAACAACAACAAAGCTTCCAGCTTGCCACATGGGTATTTGGAAAGGCAGATAGTTTACTTTTGAGAAGTGATCTTGTGCCTTTTGTAAAGAATTTAAAGAGATGTGTATGTGAGACATGGACGGTGTTTGCAATTTGCTGTGGTATTTAGGTATCTGACTAAAATAGTTTGGTTTTTTGTTTTTTTTGCAGAGGGAGGAACAATATGAACCAGCATGGTGTAGTGGTTTGAGCATTGGACATTTGGAGATCAGGGTTCAATTCCCTGCTCAAGCATAAAAACCCATTGAGTGATCTTGGGCAAGTCCCACTCTCTCAACCTCAGACTACGGCAATATCAAACCCCCTCTGAAGAAACTTACCAAAAAACTCTATGGACTTTATCCCATGGGGGCCAGTTCCATCTTTAAAGAGATAATAAAGTGCAAATAAACCATCCCCAAAATAAAGCAAAAATAGCGTTTAATTGAGCAAATGAAGATCACATGCAATTAGAATAAACGCATAATAATGCAGAAAGCGAAAAAAATCCACTTTTGTGTTTCATACAAAAGTGAACGAATTCCGTATATGAAGTAGAAATGGTATACTCGCACATGCGCAGAGGGATGCATAGTTAGTGCATCACGGGAACCTTCCTTGCTTCATTTCCTGTGTGACACTTCTTCTTTGTGTTCCCACATTATTTTGCCATTACAATCTTTCCTATTCTCAACAGTTGTATTTTTGCTTTATGAGAATGGATACACTTTTGTTGTTGATGCTGCAGTTAATTACAAGGTATGAGGCATTTGAGAGGGTGCATGGGAAAACTGGAAAAATGAGTGAAAGGAGGATTGCGTGAATAAACCGAATTTGGCTTTCACACTAGAGTAAATTTGCAATCACAGTAATATCGCAAATGCGTTTTCGCTAAAATCCTGAAAGTAAAAAGATCCAGGATAACATCACTTTCTGACCACTTTAATGATGGGTTTTGTGTGACATCGTGTGAAATTGTTGGACGTAATTATGCATTTTGGGGGGGATTTGTACAGGATAAACTATAGATTCTCCCAGTGAGATAAAGTCCTATGATAGGTGAGAATTAGGGTCACTACAAGTGAAAAATGGACACACACAACAACCACAACCATGTGAATAAACTTCAACAATCTGAGTGGCACTTTACAGTGTAACAAGTGTTTTCATGCTCCAGGTAGTTGAGGAAGTGGGCTATACTCCACAAAAGCATATGCCAAATAAATTGTCTGAAAAGGTACCATTAACTCTTTGTTTTTGTTATTTTGTTATAAAGCGTTTAATGAAAGGCAAGAACCTTAAGTGTGGCAAAGGTCTTAAACTTTATAAAAGCTACTTCAAGGAAAGGAGTGGGCAAGAACATGCATGTTGTTTGCAAGACACTACATGTACACATGCATATATTTAGCTTAATGTGCATAACCTGGAAAGCCACAATTGAACCTAGTGGTATGTGGAGTTCCTCCTCTGAAGATTTTCCTTGTGTCACTTTGGAGTTAGATGAGAGGCAGGACCTGGGGTAATAGTTTATTCCTTCTTGACTCCATTTTTATTCTAACATCCATTTGTTATTTTGTTGTTATTTATTAAAATGTTAAATTGTCTTATTTTGCTCTTATGTTTCAATTACCATTTTTTATTACTGTGGGAATCTTTTGCAATTGAAGAGAGTAGTAAAATCTGCAAAATAAATAAGTGGATATAGTTTCCAAGTGCACATTCATGTGCAGTTTTCACAGTGGGGAGACGTGTTCTAATCCAATACAAAGCTGCATGCATTGAGTATGTTTGAGAGTGTGCGAGATTGCAAGGCAGCATGTGAAGAAGAGAAAATGGATTTCATAATGTTCTCACATTAAATCACTGTATCTTTCCAGATATGGTTGTGATGTCTTCCTTGTGACTTCTTGGAAGAAGGCCTAGAGTTTAACTTCCTGAAATTATGCCTCCCCATCAGGCAAGATGGATTTCTTTTTTTACTTACAGGTACTGAAAAGCTCTGTGTTATGTCTTCCGGCCTGTGTAACAGTGCATCAGTATTAAGAGTTGTGAGCTTCACATATGCCTTACTAACCCTCTTGGAGCAGATAGTGGATTCTCTATTTCTTTTGGATTTAGTTATCTAATGAATTTATACACTGTTTTTTTGAGCAGTTCATTGTGGCTAACAATAACAATAATAAACCAAACCAAACACAGTAACACAGGTCATACTATCAAACAAACAAACAAACAAACAAACAAATAACACTGAAGCATTACTCTGTTTTTTCCATGAAACAGTGTGAAAATTTCAATACAAACAAGGTATTTTTGTATTTATGTAAGACAACATTACAATTCTGCCTACATTTGAAAAGAAAACACACATACCACTTATAATTATTATCTTTTACCAATTACAGATTGTTGGAAATTTCTGTATGTGTGTGTGTATGTGCATTTCCACACAAATGCACTTTGAAATCCCCTGTTGACTTATGGAATTTAAGTTTCCTAAGGCTTTAGCCTTTGGTAAGGAAACAAAAATATTTAAATATCAAAAATATCAAAATATCAAAGCCAAGCCTGTTAGCTTTAAATTAGCTGAGTAGCAGAAAATGTGCTGTTGTCTATGCTTGCCTAAGAATTGAGACTGACTTCAAAAACAAAACAAAACAAAACCACACGTAGTTTGTAGTTTTTTTTAAAATGGCTTTAATCTATATTTACATAAAAGACTATATCCTAATCTGGCTAGTTAATAGTTCAGGTAAAGAGAAATATTAATCTCACTATCTTTCCAAAGAAAGTTGAGAGAGGAGGAAGATGGAGGACCAACAGTTCAGGAGGAAATCTTAGAAAATATATGTTAGTCCCAAAGGGGGAGTGAACTAAGTCACATGGTTAGTTTGAATATGTGTGAGGAGAATTTGCATGCAGGAATTCCCTATCTATCTAAGGAGGGGGAAAGAGAATGCAAAAATTTTCCAACAGACCCCCGCCCCCTTAATTTCATAGCTTTTTTTAGGCAAGGAATATTCAGAGCTGGATTGCCAGTTCCTTTCCCTGAAAGATAGGCTATAGAACCTGATATTCTTTAGTAATCTCCCATCCAAATACTTTAGGGTATTTAATAATATATTTTATATTGTTTTAATTCTTCTGATATTTACAAATAGTAATTCAAGTTATAACACAGACATCAAACTCTGCATAACGTATCTGCAGTATCTGTGCAGGAGGAGAAAAAATTCAAGAGTGTTTTGGCTATGCCCCCCCCCCTCCATTGATGGCCAAGGCAAAATAATATAAGCAGCCTTACTTGTGTATTCATATGACATTATAATGTATCACTTATGTATTACTAATGTATCTGACACCATAGTCCCTAGGTAGGAAACATAATATCAATAATTTCATTAAAATTGCATGGAAAGTGCTCTAATATCCATTCCCTGAATCAGCACTTACAGGATACAGCGTTTTTATCTTCCATTTAGTTTTCACTCGTCATTGGCAGAGGTTTTGTAAGGAGGCTTCTGTATTGTTCTTCAAATAATTTAGCAGCTGAACCCATAGAGTCAATAAACCGAACAAATATCTTTTAGCTAGAAGTCTTGAAAATCCAAATGCAGTTTTCTCTTTAATTTGTATTAGGGGCAGACATAGCACTTCCCAAAAATGGTGGAGAGGCTGAGGGCAGGATGTTAAAAATTTCTTCCAATTTTATTCTCCCCACTCCACCCCCAATGTAAATTGCTGTCCTTACATAGGCCAAGATCCTATACACTTTATTGTTGTTTAGCTGCTGTTAAGTGGGCTTCACCTTATGGTGACAGAGCTCTAAATTCCCTATGAATTCTGGAACTCCAGCCCTGGGACTAGAGGAGTTATATCATAGCAGCCACTATATATATCTGATGTCTATGGACCTCTCTTAACTCTGCTCTTTAAAAAGCTTTGTCGTTATTTGACATCAAGATGACTTTGACTTACGGTGACACTATAAATGAAAGACCTCCAAGAGCCCTGTGGAGATTTTGCCAAGAAAACCCCAAGAACAAGTAATAACAACAATAATCAATATCATCATGGTGGGCGGCGGCGGCGGCGGCGGCGGTGGGCGGTGGGCAGCAGCAGGACCGGCCTGGGGCCGGTCCAAAGGCCTTAGGGGGCCGCATCCGGCCCCCGGGCCTTAGGTTGCCTACCCCTGTCTTGATGTCTATGGACCTCTCTTAACTCTGCTCTTTAAAAAGCTTTGTTGTTATTTGACATCAAGATGACTTTGACTTACAGTGACACTATAAATGAAAGACCTCCAAGAGCCCCAGTCATCAACAACCCTGTTCAGGTCTTCCAAGCACAAAGTCATGGCTTCCTTTATTGAGTCAATGCATCTGTAAATGTGGTCTTTTCCCCCTCCCCTACTGTATTCTATTTTACCAATCATTATTTTTTTCCCCAGTCAATCACATACCATAATCTCATGATGTGTCCAAAGCACACTAAATTAAATTCAGTCATTTTGACTTCTAGTGGAATTTCAGTCTTGATTTGGTTTAAGACTCATTGATCTTTTTTTTTGGTCCATGGTATCCATAGAACTCTCCTCCAACATTATTTTTAAAATTAATTTATCTTCTTCCTGTCTGCTTTCTTCACTGTTCAGCTTTCACAACTATATGCAGAAATTGGAAATACAGTAGTATGACATAGGCTGCACTGCAGAATTAATGCAATTTGACAATGCTTTAACTGCCACAGATCAATGCTATGGAATTCTGGGATTTGTGGTTCTGTGAGATATTTAGCCGCCTCTGTCATTTTGAGTTCTGGTGCCACAACAAACTACAAATCCAATAATTCCATAGCATTAAGCCATGGCAGTTAAAGCTACCAATCAATATAACCAACTACCAAGTTTATGCTCCTGCTACAGAGAATGAAGAGGATGAACTATAGAAACTATATAACTGGAAGCAGAAGATAGAAAATATAGAAAAGCTAATTTTTTCTGCTAAACCAATACCAAGAGCAGATTGTGGCACAGACCATGAAATGCTAATATCAAAATAGAGAGTAAAGTTAAATAAGAGCACTAAACCAGCCATCGTATCAAAATACAACCTGAGGAACATGCCCGTAAAATGTAAAGATAATGTTAAAAATCAAATTTGCGCTTTTAAACCTAATTGACTATGAGCCATAAGAACTCTGGGCTGAAGCCCGGGACATTGTCAGGGCATGCAAAAGTAAAAGGTGACAGAAACAGAGTCATAACTTTGGATACAACTGTTCAATGACTAGTGGACAGGGACTAGGAGAACTATTATAATGATCAATTCAGAGAAAGAGAAGATAGAAATAGCATTATGGAGTCTCTAAGGGGGGTTGCAGACTGCCAGAAATAGTGCAAATTGAGTCCACTTTTAGGGTTAGGGTTAGTGCTAGGGAATCATGGGAATTGTTTTCTTTCTGAGACATTGAGCCTTCTCTGTCAGAGAGCTCTGGTGCCACAATAAAATACAGTTCCCATAATTCTCTAACCCTAACCCTAACCCTAAAAGTGGACTCAATTTGCACTATTTCTGGCAGTCTGCAACCCCCCTAAGCGGTTTACAACTGTAGGATGACAACAAAAAAAGAAGAACAAGCAAACACTTCCACAAGATCCGAGAAATCAAAGGGAAATTACACCAGGAAAAGGGATGATTAAATGGCCAGCAGGGAAATACAGGCCAAAGTACAAACAAAATCTGATAGAAACAATATACAGAGCTATATAAAAAAGATTAAAGGGTACCAGAATTATTTAAGGAGGAATAATTTGAAGCTGAATCTCCAATTTTAGAAAGTGTAGAAGCTGTACTCAGAACAATTGGAAGAAATACATTACCAGGGGCCTTATCAAACGCTGGCCAGGAAGGGAAGACTAACCGAAGACTAACAGAAGTTAGAAGAAATCTGAAAGGAACTTTTTTGCCTGCGCGGTCTTTCCGGGGCCTTTCCGGAGGAGGCAGAGGCAGCGGCGGCGGTTCCCTCCTGCACCCCGCCCTCTAGCACTTACCAGCCCTCCAGGCAGCCCTCAAAACTGGCAGAGAAGCGGCTCCGGCCTCGGAGGAGGCGGCGACGGCGGTTCCCTCCCGCACCTCGCCCTCCCTCCAGCACCAGCCCTCCAGCCAGCCCTCAACACCGGCGGAGAGGCGGCTCTGGCCTCGGAGGAGGCCGAGGCGGTGGCGGCAGCGGTTCAAACTGAGCTGAGCCGCTAAGGGGACTCTGCAGCATGGGGCTTTGAGCAGGCAGAGTGGTTTGTTTCTCTTCATATATAAAATGACTTTCACTGATTCCTGATTTGTGTTGTGTCCATAAGCATGTACAGAGTGCCGAGAATGCTAGAGGTCTTGTGTTGGGATGCCATTCAGTAAGGAGCTCTAGCAAGTCCTCATTATTCCGAAAGCTCCCTTTACTTCCCCAAAAAACCGAATGTCAAAAGATCCCCTTTGACTTCGGATCACGGGGAAAAAATACGTTTTAGCTTTGGATTGCCTTTGGATATGTGTGGACACAAGTAAAGGAAAAACATTTTAGCTTTGGATTGCCTTTGGATATGTGTGGACACAAGGAAAGGAAAAACGTTTTAGCTTTGGATTGCCTTTGGATATATGTGGACACAAGGAAAGGAAAAACGTTTTAGCTTTGGATTGCCTTTGGATATGTGTGGACACAAGGAAAGAGAAAACATTTTAGCTTTGGATTGCCTTTGGATACCTTCTGCTTGGGACCCCGTGTGATAAGGCCCCAGGAATAGAAGGCATGCCAATAGAGCTGCTTCAAACTACAAAGACAGAATCTACTTTAGCTCTAACTTGGGGCCTCAATGTCCCAGAAAAAAAGCACAATTCCCATGATTCCCTAGGACAGTTAAAGTGGCCTCAAGCTGTATTATTTCTGGCATTCTGTAAAGGCCCTTGATCTGGGAACAAATATGAAAAACAAAAAATGGCCTCACAAGGAAACACTGACTATATATTCCACTCCCTAAGAAAGGAGACAAAAGGGGTTGTAGTAACCACAGGGCCATTGCATTACAGCTGCCTTGAGTCCCTGTATCAGGAGGAAGGTGGGATATAAATAAATAAATAAATATGCAAGCAAAATTATGCTCAAATTTCTAAAACGAAGACTTTTACCATATATGGAGTGAGAAATGCCAGATGTCCAAGCTGGGCTCACGAAAGGAAGAGGCACTAAGGATCATATTGCAAACATAAATTGGCTATTGGATCACAACAAAGAATTTCAAAAGAAAATCAGCCTAGTTTTATAGATTATAGCAAAGTGTTTGATTGTGTAGATCACGAAATACTATGGAGCAGTCTTTAAAAAATTGTTGTACTACAACATTTGATTGTCCTGATACATAACCTGTACCCAGGACAAGAGGTTACTGCCAAGACAGAATACAGTCAGCCCTCCCTATCCACGGATTTTTTTATCCATAGATTCAAGCATCCACAGTTTGAAAATATTTTTTAAAAAGGTATAAATTCCAGATAGCAAACTTTTATTTTCCATTTTATATAAGGGACACCATTTTGCTATGCCATTATATTTAATGGGACTTGAGCATACATGGATTTTGTTATCCTTGGGGGTTCCTGGAACCAAACCCCAGCGGATAACAAGGGCCCATTGTATGGGGGAAAATGGTTTCCAATTGACAAGGGGTCAGGCAAGGCTGCATTTTATCCCTTGATATGTTTAACTTGTACACTGAATGTATCATATGTAAAGCATTATTAGATTCAGAAGAAGGAGACATGAAAACTGATTGAAAGATATAAACAATTTAAGATGTGCAGGTGACACCATACTACTAGCAGAAAATAGCAAATACTATGATTACTCAAGAAAGTCAAGAAAGTAAGTACAAAGGCAGGTTTATAGTTGAACATTAAGAAAACAAAAATAATGACTACAGATGATTTACACAACTTGAAAGTAGACAATTAAGACATTGAAACAGTTTAAGAATTTGCATACTTTGACTCAGTCATTAACCAGAATGGAGGCTATAGTAAAAAAACAAAAACAAACAAACAAACAAACAAACAAAAAACCAGAAGAAAACTAGGAATTAGAAAGGCAGCTATGGAGGAAGTGTGTACAGATATATGATTGAATACTAAAGTTAGGATTGTCCATACCATGTATTTCCCATTTTTGCGCATGGTTGTGAAAGTTGGATAGAGGAGAAAGTTGCTAGGAAGAAAATCAACACATTTGAAATGTGGTGCTGGGAAAGAGTTCTATGGATACTGTGGATTGCTATAAAGATATGGAAATGGTTCCTAGAGTAAATCAAGGCTGACCTAGAAGCCAAGACGACTAAACTGAGACTATCATACTTTGGGCATATCATGACAAGACATGACTCACTAGAAAAGGCAATAATGCTTGGTAAAGTAGAAGGCAGGGCCTTTGCAGACTGCCAGAAATAATGCAGCTTGAGTCCACTTTAACTATCCTGGCTCACTGCTAGGGAATCATGGGAACTGTAGTTTTTTTCTGAGACATGATTCCCTAGCACTGAGCCAGGGCAGTTAAAGTGGATTCAAGCTGCATTATTTCTGGCAGTCTGCAAAGGCCTGCAGTAGGAAAAGAGGAAAACTAGACAAGAGGAAGACTGTATTACAGATGCATAGATTCAATCAAGGAAGCTACAGTCCCGAGTCTGCAAGACCTAAGCAGGGTTGTTGATGACAGAGGGACTCATTCATGGGGTTACCATAAGTTGAAGTCAACTTGAGAAAAGTTAACAACAACAACAACAACAACAAATATACGCCAGCATAATTATGCTGGATCACATCACTGTACAAGTGATTGTGCAACAAGGTCCACAGACGTGCATCCCCCATGGTGCAATGGTCAAGCAACTTGCAATTTATCAGGTGAAAATGACTGTATGTTTGCTTGTACGATGATTGCAAAGCTAAGGACTGCACTTTAACAACTAAGCTTATCGCACTGTGTTCTCATAACGTAATGAGTATGTGATGAGAATGGAACGGAACGTATTTTATGGCATGGTATGATCCTCATTGAGTTCCCATTCTGTGCTCTGACAGTCGTTAGCCTGTTCCATCAGGAGAACTGTAAAAATGCGTCCTCAGCCAGCAAGAATGCTTACAGACCGTTCCAGATGATGTGTGTGCGATAATCCTACCGGTCTCAATCTGTCCTCGTGTTCTGAATGGCTAAGACAACCTCCTCCCCTCTCATTCTAGAACATCCAAAACTCAACTCAACTCATCTGGTGTTGACGCAAGGAAGGTGCCACAGGTAATTTAAAAAATATTTTTTATTTTTGTAGATTGAATTGTGTTGTGTTTACGAGAAAAAGCAATGAATGCTCACTACTTAAACCTCTCGATAGCATTCTTTCCAATGCAGACATAGGGGTTTTCGCAACAGTGAGCATGCGCTAATGAGGGACGGCTGAGGAACTACTTTAGTGCCGGTACCGGTACAACAGTAAATGTAGTGCGATAATATGTGTTCTCATAATGTTACTATCGCTTTATCAATAGTCTAATGTGGTAACACCCGTTCCCATATCGTTACATTCCAGGGACTCGGTGGGAACGTTACAGGTACTGGTGCGAAAAGCTTAAACCTTAAAGAATGTGCAACTGCTTGCCCAAAGACTTTTTAAACAGAGTAGTTCCCTGATAGAATTTTGGTCTCAGCTGGTACTTGCTCTGTTATAGAAAACATGCAGTATTGAAACTGAGTGATATAAGGTCTTACTAAATCTGTTGCAAGTGAGTTCTTTTATAGCTTCAGTTTCAATACAGTATGTTTTCTGTAATAGAACAAGTACCAGCTGAGACCAAAACCCTGTTGAGGGAAATACTCTAGTGTACTTGGATGGAAGACTACCAACAAATGCCATGTACTGTAGGCTATATTTCAGAGGAAGAAACTGGCAAAACCACCTATGAGGATTCATTGCTTATGAGAATTTGATTAAATTAATGGGGTCGCCATGAGTTGACAGGCCATTTGAAGAGACACAAACAAATCTGGTGTGTTCAGAGGTCAGTGTCTTCTTCAGTCTAGGCAATTGATTTAAAATTTATTGGCAACTGATCTCTTCCATTGCTCCTAAGCCTCATGATAAACATCTGTGGAAAGTTATATTATATTTAATCAAACAAAATGCAATGAAGTGGCTTTAATGAAGACATGTTTAACTCCTCTTTATGAGCTGGTATCCATATGTGCAATGTCCTGCTCGGAAAGATAACTCAATGGATTTTATACTTGCAAAATTAAATATGCATCAGTTGACATAATTCAATGTACCTGGAGGTTGCTGGGCTGGTTTTATTGTATATTTTGTTTTCTGAGTTTGGTACATTTACTTTGGTCTATTTAAATTACTTGGCAAATTTCTCTAACATTATTCTCATGACTACAACACAGTCATATACATGTTTGTGTGTGTGTATTGCCTTCAAGTCACCTGTTGACTTTTGGTAACCCCATGGATTTTATAGGAGTCTAAGGAACAGGCAAGGAATACTCAGAGGTGGTTTTGACAGTTCTTCCTCTGAGACATAGCACACTAAGAGGTGAATGGAGTATGTACCGTTACATATGATGCAGGCTACAGCTTCTCATTACAGAAACAAATGAGGCAGGCTACAAGGGCCTGCTAGGCTGGTGTTGTGCTATGTGAAAGCCAAACCTGGCTTTGCTACTTTCTCTGTACATTTTGCATAATGGTGGTTGTCTTTAAAAAAACCCTCTCTCGCTGCTTTTAATAGTACCCAGAGTTGTCTGCTGTTGCCTGAAATGTGGGATTTCTTTTCCCCTCTATCTCAATAAAGGGTGATGTATGTTTTTATTTTTTGTCCCTCAAACATTTGTTGTTGTTGTTTTTTAATGGGAGTATGTCAGTGGTAAGGCCTAAATGCCTCGAAGACACCAGATCCTGTCTATCTTGAAAGATAAGCCAGGTCATCCCTGCTTAGTACTTGGATGGGAGACCACCAAGGAATACCAGATACTGCAGGCTATATTTCAGAGAAAGGCAATGACAAATTAT
The DNA here is from genome assembly GCA_026167975.1 of Phrynosoma blainvillii. NCBI lineage: Eukaryota > Metazoa > Chordata > Lepidosauria > Squamata > Phrynosomatidae > Phrynosoma > Phrynosoma blainvillii. The sequence continues at coordinate 103,350,425 of JANUYF010000001.1, forward strand.
CCGAGTATTCCTTGCCTAAGAAAACCTTATGAAATTAATGGGGTCTCCATAGGTTAACAGGAGATTTGAAGGCATATCCAAACACACACATATACTAATGTCCCATATTCACGCAAATGACTTCTATCTTTTAAATCTGGAGCAAGCATTTCCAGTACATTTCCCTTACTCCCAAGATTTCACAGTTGAAAACTGGAAAATGTATGGGCAAGAAACATCCGAATATGGTCAAGATGGCAAAATGTATTAATGAGGACAAAAACACAAGGTGGGAGATACTGAATTAATTTCTTTTTGCCTAATCCCCCTCGTAATGGCAAGATTCTGCCCCCACTCCTCTCCCCCTGTTGAGTTAACTGAATGCAAACTACTTTTACACTTTGAAGCAGCAGCCGAAGTAAACAGGACAAAAGGGGAAAGTGGAAAGAGGAGAGAAAAACTGGGACACAAGCAGCTGAAAAAAAATTGGACAACTGATAATTAACCTGGCACTGTCCCTGCTAAACTGGGACAGTTGGAGGGTATACACACACACACACACACACATATATATATATACACACATATACTATAAGTAACATTTGTGTGTAGCTGATTGCCATATTCCTCAAATGACTGTGATCCAAAACACACTGCAGAAATAATCCAGTTTGAGACCACTTTAACTGCCCTGGCTCAGTGCTAAGGAATCCTGGGAACTGTAGTTTATTGTGGCACCAGAGCTCTCTGACAGAAAAGGCTAAGTGTCTCACAAAACTATAGTTCCCAGAATTCCCTGGATTATTTCTGCAATGTGTTTTGGACCTGAATTACTTTTTCAAGTCAAAATTTTCTTCTGACTTCCCACAATCATGGTTGGCTAATCCAATTTTAGTCCCAAATAGAAGTACTGTTCTACTAATTTCCCATTGATTCAATGGACATATTCCAAGTGGGAATAACTATTGCATTTAGGTCAATGTATCCAGGAGATCAATTCATTGTACAGTTTGATTGCTCCTATAGTTTTAATTTTCAGTTATACTTGCTGCCTGTAGGATCTCTAGTCTTCCATTTTGACTCCCAACATTCAGGGGTAGCTGTGTTGGCCATTTAGCAAATTTAAACAAAAATCCATCAGTGATACCTTTATTGGCCAACCAAAATGCACAAGATACTTGTTGCAAGCTTTCAAAGCTCCATGGGCTTCTTTATCACGCAAGATGTTACAAACCAAACAGGAGAAAAACAATTGGAGATGTTAGTCAGATGCCTAAATGTTGTTTTAGTCTTTGGTTAAGGAAGATGGTATATAGTGGGGAGGATATCTTTTGCAGGCAGGCTCCTCCTCCTAGCTCTGTGGCTATAGGGAGATTTGCAAAGTCCAGGAAATTTAAAGTTCATTTGCATCTCAACAGGGACCCCTCTTTTGCAATCCAATATGTCTCCATTCCAGTGAGGTCACACATTTTGCGGATTTGATTATTCACAGATTTTAGTAATATGTTCTCGGTAGGAATATCTAGATCCTCCAGTGCAACTCTGTGGTCAATTTTAACCAAAAGTCACACTAAAAGACCTAGGGGGGAAGCACACGAGTGCTTCCAGGACGCCGCGGGACGGTGTGCCGCCGGACCGCGGTATCCGCACCACAGCGCACCATCGACGCCTCTGAAAGGAGCGCTAAATCAGCGGTCCTTTCAGATGTCAGTGAAAGTGCGCCCCAAAAGCATAGGGCGCAATTTCACTGACTAATCCGCCGCAGCGTGTGCGGACGCTGCAGCGGGAGGTTGCCCTGGGAGCACCGGCCGTGCGGAGGGCCGGCAGCTCCGAGGGCAACCTCGGGAGGAGGAAGGGGCGCCAAGCGTGCGGCTGCCCCTCCTCTTCCCTGCCTCCAAGACGGCTCTATTAGCCGTCTGCCGAGGCCCCTAGAGATTCCTAGAGAGAACGCTCCACTAGGTATTTGTAGCTCCTCCAGCGCAATTCTGTGGTCAATGTCTGGCAGATGTTGACCACAGAGTTGCACTGGAAGACCTAGAGATTCCTAGAGAGGTGTTCTCTCAGGTAAAAACATAGTGTTTTTGTTATTTGCGGTTTTTCCACATTCATGGGGGTCCTGTGTCCTTTACGCCAGCGAATGTGGAGGGACGAGTGTATTTGCATATGCTTTCAGAGGAAGTAATTATTAACCTTTGAAACAAGTGTTTACCTATTACCATTTTTTATTGTGGAACTGTTTTTAAATTGTAGTCATTGCAGCCATGACCATATAGAAAGGATAAATTAATTGTCTGACTGGATGAATGGTCTGCCTTAATTTCTGGCAGCTCATATTAATAAAATATACTATGGGTCATTCTATAATTCTTTGAACTATTGTCGTTAAAATTATGGCAGTGTTCACTGGGTCAGGCTGCCCTCTTGATGCTAAATAGTCAAATAGGATTTGATGCCAAATAAGGTTAGGATGGTAATGCAGTCCATTAAGAAGCACTCTTCCTTTCAGCATGGAAGAGTCTGTCAAACATGCCTGCACAAGGAAAGTATCTTTGGACCAGTAAATGCACAGGCACTTCAACTTTTGATAGATGCGAAAAGGAATGTTTATGCTGCATTAAACATGAGGAGCTCATCATTCAAAGATAATCGAATGAGCAAGTGAGCAAAAGAAACTAGATCCTTCAAGGAAGTTCTAACAGTATTTGAAGCTAGCAAGTTTTGAGAAGGTTAACTTAAAAATTATTCCTTTAATCCCCCCCCCCCCGAACATATATTGAAGACAGAATATTTTTACTTCTTTCCTTTCTGTTTTTATTTGCTTTTGTCAAGTATCTCTGAAATCAGTCAGTATCTATTACACAGCAGTGATCTCAAGCCACCTTTGCAAACACTGTCATTCTGTCAAAAGTGCTGTTCTCTGGGTTGAAAAGTCATTTGCACTGAACAGGAGGGTATAAAATTATAAAGAAAATGCAACGTTTATTACTCATGTATGTAAATGGGTGTGGGAGAAAGTAAAGTTCAAATGTGATATGCATCTCTGCATTATGCTGTACAAGCTTATTAGCATAATAGTTAATGCTTCCATAAGCACAACTATTCAACGACAAGTCTTACTCTTATCGCTTCTTCTATGGTACGGGGCCTGGAGTCATGTCACCAGTTTCTTCTCAAATACCAGCTGTCAGTGAACAACAATTTCTGGCTGTTGTTTGAGTGGATTCAGAAGTACTGATCAAGACAGGATAGATATCTCTTACAACCAGAATAGGAATAGAACAAAACATACCTAACATCTAAGAACACAATGCTGGCTAATTCAGCAAGCATTCACCAGTCAGATGACTCTGGGAAGCCCACAGCTAGGTCATGAGTATAAAAGCATGGCTACTGATGCTCACCATTGTAGTCAATGGCTTATTTCTTATATTGGAGGTAATATAGAGCTGCCATCCAGTCATTTATAACTGTTGGTATGCCTTCAAGATGTTTCTGATTTACGTCAACCCTAAGGTGAACTTGTCATCAGTTTTTTTTTGGCAAGATTTGTTCCGAGGGGATTTGCCGTTGCCTCCCTCTGAGGCTGAGAGAGTGTAACTTGCCCAAGGTTACCCAGTGGATTTCTATGGCTGATCAGGGGTTTGAACTCTGGTCTCCAGAGTTGTAGTCTAAAAGATCACTACACCACACTGGCTCTTAACTTATAACTGCATCCTCCACTCATTTGTCTCACCCCCTTTAGAAGCTAACCAAGTGAGTGGCCATCATTACATCTTGTAGTAGCAAATTTCTTAGCTTAACTATGCTCTGTGTAACTTCATGTTATCTGTCCTGAACCTCCTACCATTCAACTTCACTGCCTAGCTCCATGTTCTAACATCGGGGGGGGGGAGGGGGAGATTTCCCCCATTCATTTTCCACAATACATATAATTTTGAATTTCTCTATTATGTCCTCCCTTATTCACCTTTTTTGCTCAGCTAAAACACCCCCCAAGTTTTCCTCATAGAGAAATTGCATCAGCCTGGTGATGATTTAAAATGCCTTTATTTATTATTTAAAGTCTTTATACCCCACCCTTTTTCCATGAAGGCTCCCAGAGCAGCTTACAATGACAGTTCTCTTTCTGTGGCTTTACAATCTAAGTAAGTCATGACACACAAGTAAAGGTGAGGTGAGAATTATGTTGCAAGATTTGTTCAGAGGAGGTTTGCCATTGCCTTCTCCTGAGGCTGAGAGCATGTGACCTGCCCAAGGTCACTCAGTGGGTTTCATGGCCGAGGTGGGAACTGAACCCTGGTCTCTAGTATTACAGTCCAATACTATAACCACTTTCTCACACTGGCTCTTAAGTGTAAAATATCCTTCGATATATAGGAGTAGTAGCCCTCTGCATGGAAGAATGCCTATACAGTAATAATGCAAGCCAGTGTGATGTAGTGGTTTAAGCATTGGACTGCGAATCTGAAGACCAGGGTTCGAATCCCTGTATGGCCATGGAAACCCACTGGGTGAGTCACACTTTCTCAGTCCTAGAAAACCCTATTATGATAGGTTTGCCATAAGTACTAACCATAATAGGCAAGCAGAGGGGTAAGCCCCATTGAGTTCAGTGAGACATACTCCCACTCTGAGAGAGTACAGAGACTATTAGCCTCAGTATCTGGGGAGTTGGAAAATACTTCTTGTTGATTTATCCAAACCACCCCAAGCTGGCAAATGCACCCATTGTGGTAGAGACATTTCTAACTGGCAACATGCCCCAACAATTTTACTGCCAAGCTAACATGATTCATTGAGGATGGCAATTTTGGGGATGCCCTTCCACATGACGTTCCCTTCCCAGGGTGACCAGAGGCCCTCCTTTTCCAGGATCTGCCCTACATTTCAAGTATCTGTCCAGGAGGAATTCCAAAATGTCCTTCATTTGGAGTAGGACTAAGAAGCATGAAAGAGCCAGGGCAGCCTAGTGGTTTGAGCGTTGGACTAGGACTCTGGAGACCAGGTTCGATTCCTGGTAGGCCATTAAACCCCCGGATGGCCTTAGGCAAGTCACACTCCTTGAACAAATATTGCCAAGAAAACCATCTTAGGATCGCCATAAATTGAAACGACTTGAACGCACACAACACACACACACACAAGAAAAATGAATTTATATTTTGATGAGTGTTTTGAGCTTTTATTTGGTAGGTAAAAGGTAAAAGTAGTCCCTTGACATGAATGTTTACTCGTAACCAACTGTAAGGGGCAGTGCTCATCTTGTGTGAAGTCAAAGGCTTTCACGGCTGGCATCCATGGGTTTTTGTGGGCTTTTCAGGCTGTGAGGCCATGTTCTAGAAGAATTTCTTCCTGATGTTTCACCTGCATATGTGGCTGGCATCTTCAGAGAATGCTGGCATGGAAGTGAGTGGGGTATATATATATATCCTGTGTGCCCCTTGGTTGAGAGGATGTGATTTGCATGTTAATCTCTGTGTTGTTCTGTTGTTGAATGGCAAGGCCTCAGGCTGGAAGGATACGCAAGGAGGATTTGTGTCTATTTATTTGATGATCCATTGTCTGCTGGGAAACCCCCTGACCCTGGGTGGTATTAATTTGTATATGCTGAGTCTTGAGTTTGGTGTTTATCAGGACTGGTAGCCAAACTTTGTTTATTTCCTGTTGAAGTTGTCCAGGTGTTTGGGGATTTCAATGGTTTCCTTGTGCATTCTGACCTGATAGGTTTTTGGCATGGTCCAGAATTTCAGTGTTTTCAAATAGCATTTTATGCCCAGGTTGGTTTATAAATTGTTCTGCTACTGCTGATTTTTCATGCTGGCTCAGTCATCAAGCTCAGCACATGCAAATTAACTTCACCCAGGACCAGGGATTTTCCCAGCGGATAGTGGACCAGTAATTAAATAGACACTAATAGTTCTCGCATATCCTCCCAGCCTGAGGCCTTGCCATTCAACAACAGAACAATACACAGATTAACATGCAAATCACATCCTCTCAACCAAGGGTCACACAGTCCCCACTCACTTCCATGCCACCATTCTCTGAAGATGCCAGCACAGATGTAGGTGAGACATCAGGAAGAAATTATTCTAGAACACACCCCCACAACCCGAAAAGCCCACAAAACCCATAGTGCTCACCGTAGTTTCTAAGCCAAAGAGCCAGCGTTGTCCGAAGACGACTTGGATGGTCATGTGGCCAGCATGACTGCATTGAATGCTGTTACCTTCCCACCAAAGTGGTACCTATCTTATCTATTTGCATTTGCATGCTTTCAGACTGCTAGGTTGGCAGAAGCTGGGACTAATGACAGGAGCTCATCCCATCATGCAGCACCTGGGTCTCGAACTGCCAACCTTCCAATCTTCTGATCGTCTGACTTGGGAGGGTTGCAGACTGTCAAAAATAGTGTGAATGCAGTCCACTTTTAGGGTTAGGGTTAGTGCTAGGGAATCATGGGAATTGTTATTTTTCTGAGACATTGAACCTTCTTTGTCAGAGAACTCTAGTGCCACAATAAAATACAGTCCCCGTGATTCCCTAACCTTAACCCTAACCCTAAAAGTGGACTGAATTCACACTATTTCTGACAGTCTGCAACCCCCCTTGGCATCTTAATCACTAAGCCACCGCATCCCTTTTTTATTTGATAACATCCTCAATTTTTCTTGAAGGCCCTCCATTTTACAATGAAGCCAACTGGTGGTCACCCTGACTGGTTCTGGCCTCCTTCCTCTGCTTGAAGGACTCTAAACAGGGACTGCCTGCCTCAAAGCCAGCCCTGAACGGGAACACACCCAGGCACAACTTTGGTGTTTATGTGTTGATATTATTATTATTATTATTATTAACACTGCCTCAAACGGGAACACACCCAGGCACAACTTTTGTGTTTATGTGTTGATATTATTATTATTATTATCCCTGCCTCAAAGCCAGCCCTGAATGGGAACACCCAGGCACTTTTGTATGTGTGTGTTTATTGTTATTATTATTATTTATTCCTGCCTCAAAGCCAGCCTTGAATGGGAACACACCGAGGCACAACTTATGTGTGTGTTGATATTTATTATTATTATTCCAGCCCTACAAGAGAACACACTCAGGCACGACTTGTGTTGTTGTTATTAATATTGTCAAGCCAGCCCTACAAGGGAACACACCCAGGCACGACTTATATTATTGTTATTATTATGCCAGCCCTACAAGGGAACACACAGAGCCACGACTTGTATTTTTTATTATTATTATTATTATTATTATTATTATTAAGCCAGCCCTACAAGGTAACACACACACAGCCACGACTTGTATTATTATTATTATTATTATTATTATTATTATTATTATTATATTATTTATTAAGCCAGCCCTACAAGGAAACACACACAGCCACGACTTGTATTATTATTATTATTTAATTAATTAAGCCAGCCCTACAAGGGAACACACACAGCCAGGACTTGTGTTGTTATTATTATTATTAAGCCAGCTCTACAAGGGAACACACACAGCCAGGACTACTTGTTGTTGTTGTTGTTATTATTAAGCCAGCCCTACAAGGGAACACACACAGCCAGGACTTGTGTTGTTATTATTATTATTAAGCCAGCTCTACAAGGGAACACACACAGCCAGGACTACTTGTTGTTGTTGTTGTTATTATTAAGCCAGCTCTACAAGGGAACACACACAACCAGGACTTTCAGACTGCTAGGTTGGCAGAAGCTGGGACTAATGACAGGAGCTCATCTCATTATGCAGCACCTGGGTGCGTGTGTGCGTTGATATTTTTATTCCAGCCGTGAAGCGCTCTGAAGCGGAAGCCCGTGAGGCCTGTGAGGCCTAGGCGCGGTCAGTCGATGGGAGGCGACCAGCCAAGAAGAAGAAGAAGCCGCCGCCGCGCAGAGGAAGCGGGGATCCCTGTGGCGGCGGCGTTGTTTCTGCCGTTGGCTGATGGCTCCAACGGCCTCCCTGGGGCGCCCTCTCCTTCTCTGGGCGGCGATGGCGGCGCTGCTGCTGCTGCTGCTTGTGCTCCTCCCGGCCTCGGCCTCCTCCTCCTCCTCCTCCTCCTCCTCCTCCTCCTCCTCCGCCCGCTACGAGGCCACTTGGGAGTCGCTGGACTCGAGGCCGCTGCCGGAGTGGTTTGACGGCGCCAAGCTGGGCATCTTCATCCACTGGGGGCTCTTCTCGGTGCCCAGCTTCGGGAGCGAGTGGTTCTGGTGAGACGGACACGTCCTCCTTTCCCAGGGCCTGTCCAGGAGGAATTCCCAAAATGTCCTCCCTTTGGAGCGCGCGTTGACATTTATAGGAGTGTTTATTTGACCTCAGGGTAGCCAGACACGTCCTATATTTCAACCTTCTCTCCAGGAGGAATCCCCAAATGGCCTCCATTAGGGACCTGATGAAGAAGCATGACTTCACATTTATATTAGTTTTTGTTTTAGTTCAGGTTAACCAGAGGGCCTCCTTTTTCCAGGACATGGCCTACATTTCAGCCTCTTTCTGTCCAGGAGGAATTCCAAAATGGCCTCCATTTGAGGCAGGACTAAGGGGGGTTGCAGACTGCTAGAAATAGTGCAAATTGAGTCCACTTTAAGGGTTAGTGTTAGTGAATCATGGGAATTGTCTTTTTTCTGAGACATTGAGCCTTCTCTGTCAGAGAGCTCTAGGGCCACAATAAAATGCAGTTCCCATGATTCCCTAACTCTAATCCTAATCCTAAAAGTGGACTCAATTTGCACTATTTCTGGCAGTCTGCAACCCCCCTAAGAAGCACTAATTTATATTTCTCCGGGTGTTTTTAGCCTTTACTTGGCCATGTCCTCCATTTTGCAGTTCCTTGTCCTCCTTTGCAGTTAGGACATCTGGTCACCCTGCCTTCCCATCTCTTTTTGCCTCCTTGCCCATTGACTCAGAGCCAGCTCAGTCTTGCCGAAGGCACAAAATGCCATTTGTGGTTGTGGTTGTTTAGTGTCCTGGAGCCAACCCGACTCATGGCCACCCTGTGAATGAGACGCCTCCAAGACCCCCTGTCCTCCACTATTCTGCTCAGGTCCTGCAAATTCAAGCCCATGACTTTCCTAACTGAGTCCATCCATCTGGCATGTGGCCTTCCTCTCTTTCTACTTGTCCTTTCCAACTTATGTTGAACCATAAGGTGAACCCATTATGGGTTTTTCCTGGCAAGATTTGTTCGGAGGAGGTTTGCCTGAGGCTGAGAGACTGTGATTTGGCCAAGGGCACCCAATGGGTTTCAATGCCAAGCAGGGAATCAAACCCTGGATGCCAGAGTCGTAGTCCAATGCTCAAACCACTATACTACGGGAAAGCCACAGGGTTTCCTTGGCACCATTTACTCAGAGGAGTTTTGCCATGGTCTTCTCCTAACTCTGAGAGAGTGTGACTTGCCCAAGGTCACCCAATGGGTTTTTCATAGCCAAGTAGGGAATTGAACCCTGGTATCCACAGTCACAGTGCAACTCTCAAACTACTACACCATGCTGGCTCTCTTCTCTTTCTACTACCTTCTACTTTTCCTGGCATCATTGTCTTTTCTAATGATTCATGCTTTCTCCTGAGGTGGCCAAAGTACAACACTTTAGTCATCTTGGCTTCCAGGGAGAGTTGGGGCTTGATCTGTTCAAGGACCCATTTGTTTGTCCACAGTATCCTAAGCACTCTTCTCCAGCACCACATCTCAAATAAATTGATTTTCTTCTTTCTTCTCTGTCCAGCTCTCACGTTCGTATATGGTGATGGGGAATACAATGGCTTGGATGACCTTTGATTTAGTGTTCATAGTTATGCTGTTTGCATTTGATAGTTACAAATCAAAGGAGTGCAAAGCTGGGAGGTAATGTCTAAAAGGTACTTGGAAGCACAATACATGTACTGGGCTCTGAAGCTCTCTGTAGTAAAACGACTTCTTGAAAACATTGTTTTTTCCTGGTTCGAGGGCGTTTTCCTTCCTCAAGAAATTTGTAGAGGCAACAAATCATCCTTAGGCACCTTTAAGACTAATGCATTTGAAGACACCACAGGATTCTATCCAAAGTTATTTTGTGATAACCTGTATTAGGCCAACCAGGAAGGTACAAAATTATTTGTGGAAGTTTTGAAATATACATTTCTTAATTAGGCAAAGATTTCTTTTAAAAAAGCATTCAGGGGGGAAATGGGGAGTGATAACATTGGAGTTGCTGGGTATGCATGCTGTCTTGCAAAGGTATGGAGGAAGTATCTGCAAACTTTAAAGTACTTTAAGTCCATTTATAATCCTGGGCTCACTGGTGACAACAAAGGCAATAAAGGAAGAACAACAACATTCGTTCATCTGTTTAAAAACACATGCTCTCTCTTTCTCTTTCTCTTCCTCTCTCTCTCTCTCTCTCTCTCTCACACACACACAATGCATTTGAAAACTCACTTGTCTCTATCCAGCCCCTTTGTAAGAAGAGAGCAGTTCCAGGACTCTGGTGTTTTGTGCCTATTGCATCTACATTGTAGAAATAATGCAGTTTGATTCCACTTTAAATGTAGCTGCATCCTGCGGAATCCTGGGATTTGCAGTTTTACATGGTCTTTAGCCTTCCTTGCCAAAGAGTGCTGGTGCCTCACAAAACTACAAATTCCAGGATTCTGTAGGATGGAGCCATGGCAGTTAAGGGAAAGACCCCTTTGAACCCTTTCTGTCAAACTGCATTACTTCTAGAGTGTAGATGCACCATCAGTTATCCTTTGGATAATGTGGCTGCTAGTCAGCAGATAATGTTGGCATTTAAAATGGCTGGATAACCACCTGGCAGTACTTAAGAGTGGTGTGCATGTGGATGAGCAGCTTCTTCTTCACTTAGGGCCTTTGCAGACTGCTAGAAATAGTGCAAATTGAGTCCACTTTAAGGGTTAGGGTTAGGGTTAGGGAATCATGGGAAATGTATTTTATTGTGGCACCAGAGCTCTCTGACAGAGAAGGCTCAATGTTTCAGGAAAAAACAAACCAATTCCCATGATTCCCTAGCACTAACCCTAACCCTTAAAGTGGACTCAATTTGCACTATTTCTGGCAGTCTGCAAAGTCTATTAGTTTTGAACTTCAGCAATCTTGGGTTACCGCATAATTGCCTTATGTTGTTGAGTGAGCTTTATAGGGCTGAGTGAGCAGGAAACTGCAGCCTGCGGATTATCTAGCTCTGAACTCTAACTGCACAGTATACTCCTTCCTCCTCATGATGAGTGGAAGAGTTAGGAAGAACTTAACTGAAGAAGATAGGTATAACAATATCCCTTTTTCAGTGTGTGTTACCTACCTATGTATCTGTGTGTGTGGAAAGAGAAATCCCAGAGGTCCAAGTGAGGTTCAGGAAAGGAAGAGGCAGTAGGGACCATATTGCAAATATACAATGGCTAATGGAGTGCACCAGAGAATTTCAAAAGAAAATCAGCATGTGCTTTATAGACTATAGCAAAACCTTTGACTGCATAGATCATGAAAGGCTATGGAACACCCTTAAAGACATGGGAGGGCCAGCACATCTGATAGTCCTGATGAGGAATCTGTACTCGGGGCAAGAGGCTACTGTCAAGACAGAACATGGAGAAACAGAATGGTTCCCAATTGGCAAAAGGGTCAGACAAGGCTGCATCCTGTCACCCTCCTTGTTCAACTTATATGCAGAATATATTATAAGAAAAGTAGGCATGGACACAGAAGAAAGAGGAGTGAAAATAGGAAGAAGGAATATCAGCAATCTAAGATATGCAGATGACACCATAGTATTATCAGAAAACCTCACAGACCTGGAACAACTACTAAGTAAGATCAAGGAAGAAAGTGCAAAGGCAGGCTTACTGTTGAACATAAAGAAAACAAAAAATGACCACAAAGAATTTACACAAATCCAACCTAGACAATTAGGAAATAGAAGTAGTAAAAGAGTACTCATACCTGGGATCAAATATTGATAGAAACGCAGACTGCAGCCAGGAAATCAGAAGATTAAGAATGGGAGTGGCAGCTATGAAAGAACTAGAAAAGATCCTAAAATGCAAAGATAGGCAACTGAGTACAAAAGTTAGACAGTTGGACAGTTAAAGAAAATAGGAAGAAAATCAGTTCATTCGAAATGTGGTGCTAGAGAAGAGTGCTGAGGATCCCGTGGACATCCAAAAAAAAAGGCAAACAAATGGGTCTGAGAGCAGAGCAAGCCAGATATCTCCCTGGAGGCCAAGATAACAAAACTGAGGTTGTCATACTGCGGACACATCAGAGAAGGCACGACTCATTGGAAAAAACAATAATGCTCAGAAAGGTTGGAGGGAAGTAGAAAGGGAGGAAGGCCTCATGCTAGATGGATGGACTCTGTTAGGGAGGTCATGGGTATGCCTTTGCAGGAACTAAGCAGAGCAGCGGAGGACGGAGTTTTGGCGATGTCTCATCCACAGGTTCGCCACAGGTCAAGACCAACTTGAGGGTGGTTAACAATAAGAGTGGTTAACAACAAGAAATGTGTGTGTGTACACGCACACATGCACACACATAGTTGTTATTAAGTTGTTAAGGATTCTGCCCTGTTTGCAGGTAGCTACCAAAGACCCTCTCTCCCTAATAAATAGGATCAGAATAGGTGTCTTTTCCCATTTTTAACAACAACTTGATTTTTAGGTTCAAAAGGGTCTGTCCCTTAAAGTATCTAAGCCCATGAGTGGAGAGTTAATATACTTCCATCCAAAATACAGTAATATTTTCAGGGCTTGAGAAGGCAAGTCTGCACTTCTTCATTCCTTTGCCTCCTCCAACATCTCACTCACATATTCCAGGTTTGTTATTTGCACTATGGAATGGCATTGATGGGTATCTGCAGGTTTGGTTGCTCGCACATGCAAGCATTTGAATAAAGATGGAGTTGACAATGCGAATGTATTCAGAACACATTCAAAGCACACAACATTTTATTTCAGGTCTATTCACATCAGTTATTTACAGTACCAACAATACAGATCTTAAAAAAAAAAAAACTTGGGAGGGGGGAAACCCCAGTATCCATTATCCTGGATTACATGGTTTTTTTTGGCAGCCTCCCCCAAACTTAATTGTATGCTTTCGGGATGCGTGTGAACAACAGAGATTCAACTGGATTCATCCTGGATTATTTGCACAGTGTGAATAACCCCTCTATAATGACATTTGGGGGTCTTCCCTCTCACCCTCCACCCCTTTTCTTTTGAAATTGATTGAGAGTTAACCTACAACTCTCGTCAACTCAGTATAGCTTGGCTAATAGAAAGGGATTATTGAGGTTGTAGTTGAAAACTTTGGAGAGTCCAAGGTTCCCATCCCTTCTGCATGGTAGGGACTTCCTTGTGAAGTGCATGCTAAGACACTTATCTATAGATGAGCTGTTTTCACAGTTGTTCTGATAGGCAGGTAGTCAAACCGGTTAGACATTGGTGATGATGTGGGTCCGAATTATATGGGCAGTTGTCAGAGTGAAGGCAGTTATTGTTGCCACAGGGGAGAGCTAGGAATTGGTGCATAAGAGTGTTCCAAGGAGACCATTGGTGTGCACTCTCTCTCTCTCTCTCACACACACACACAAAGTTTTTCATGGGTTTTCTTGTCTAAGAATCCAGTTTGACACCACTTTGACTGCCATGGCTCAGTGCTATGGAATTCTGGGATTTGTAGTTTTGGGAGACATTTAGCCTTCTCTGTCAGAGCTCTGGTGCCACAGCAAACTACAGTCCCCAGAACTGCATAGCATTGAGCCATGGCAATTAAAGTGGTGTCGAACTGGATTATTTTTGAGGTGTGGATGCAGCCTAGAAGGGCCTACTGCCCAGTTGGGTAATATCTCAACTAGTAATTAGATTGAAATTCAGTTTCAAAAGTTCAGGTTAAAAGTCTGCAAAAATATACCCATGAAAGAGCCTGTGTGGTGTAGTGTTTTGAGTGTTGGACTACAACTTTGGAGACCAGGGTCTGAATTCTTGTTTGATCATGGTAAACCCACTGGGTGGCCTTGGGCAAGTCATACGCTCTCAGCCTCAGGGGAAAGCAATGGCAAACCTCCTCTGATCAAATCTTGCTGAGAAAACCCTGTGATAGGTTCACCTTAGGTTTGCCATAAGTCAGAAATGACTTGAAGGCACGCAACAACAAACTAATGAATGAGCCCTGTTAAAGAGGGCAAACTCTTTTTGCCCTCCAGATGCTGTATTGCAGCTTTTATTGTCCCTAGCCATCATAGCCAATGGCAAAGAATGATGGGAGTTGCAGCCAAACAACATTCAGCGGGCTGCACATCACCTATCCTTGATGTAAATGATTGTGTTATCATTTAAAAATAAAGCAGCAGTAAATGTTACTGAGATTTGGAACATGTTCTTCAAGAAGAGTCATGGTTTGTGAAATGTTCAGTACTCTGAGAAGAATGTCTAATAAATTTATACCGCAGTGATATGTTTTGTTTACTGCGAAGCTTCAGGATTCTGACTAAGGCTGCTGCCATACTACAGAATTAATGCAGTTTTACACCACTTTAACTGTCATGGCTCCATCCTATGGGATCTTGGATTTATAGTTTGTTGTGGTGGCAGAGCTCTGTGACAGAGAAGGCTAAATATCTCACAAAATCCCAGAATTCCATATCCCATATTCCAAAATTCCATAGCAATGAGCCATGGTCATTAAAGTGATGTCAAACGGCAGTACCGTATTTTCCGGCATATAAGACGACTGGGTTTATAAGACAACCCCCAACTTTTCCAGTTAAAATATAGAGTTTGGGATATACTCGCCGTATAAGACTACCCCTCTTCCAACGCACACCAAATAAAAATTTTAAAAACATAATTTTTGATTTCAATATAGTAATTTTAATTCAAATGCCTACGACATGCAGGTATTTAGCAGGAAAACTGTCACTTATAAACACAACAAACTACAGCTCCCATGTTCCCTAGCATTTATTTCTGCCGTGTGTTTTGGACCTTACTTTTTTAAAAATAGTCCAGATTTAAAAATTTTTTCCATCTCCCAGCTATGAGATGGTTGGGGGGAAGGACTGCCAATATACTAGGTGATGCATTCTGGGGTATGTACAATTCGCTGCCAAGTAAGTGACCTTGGGCATGTCACACACTCTCAGCCTCAGAGGATGGTAATGGCAACCCCCATTTGAAGAAACATGCCAAGAAAACCCCATGATAAGGTTGCCTTGGGTCGCCATAAGATGGAAAGGACTTGGAGACACACAAGAACGACAAAAAAGGCTGCAGTTGTTTCATAGGTAGTACATGGGAATAGGAGCCAGCATGGTGTAGTGGTTTGAGTGTTGGACTACCACTCTGGAGACCTGGGTTTGATTCCCCACTCGACCATGAAACCCATTGGATGAACTTGGACAAGTCACACACTCTCAGCCTCAGAGGAAGGCAATGGCAAATCTCCTCTGAACCAGTCTTGCCAAGAAAACCTCAGGAGAGGATTGCTTTCCTCCTCCTCCTGCCTCGCCACCCCTGTCCTCCTCCTCCTCCTTCCTGGCTTCCTCCTGCCTCACCACCCCCGTCCTCCTTGTCCTCCACGTGCTCTTGCCTGGCTTCTTCCCTCTTCTCTCCTGGCTTCTTCCTGCCTCGCCACCCCTGTCCTTCCCGTCCTCCTTCTCTTGTCTGGCTTCTTCCCTCCTCTCGCCTCTGTCCTCCTCCTCGTCTTTATACCCGGTTTATAAAACGACCCCTGACTTTAACCCAGATTTTCCTGGGTTGAAAAGGCATGTTATAAGCTGGAAAATACGGTAATTCTGCAGTGTAGATGCAGACTTAAACTGCAGTACTATAACTTACTGCATTGAACTCAGTGGGACTTAACTACTAAGTAGCACTACACAAGTACTAAGGAATAAGTTCCATGCTTTAATAGGGCTTACTTCTTAGTGGCCATGTATAGAAGCTTGCTTAGCAAAATATGTTTCCACATCTTTAAATCTTTTTACACAATGAGGGGATTCAAATGTAAGTATCAGCAAAATGAATTTTCTTTATACTTGTGCTTATTTCTTACATTGCAAAAAAGAAAAAAAGAAAAAAGGGAGGAAGCCTGTTCCAAAAGAAAGGGAACAGATTAATTTTGTTTTTGAACATAAGCTGTAGTCCAGATACAGTAAACATGTAATGTTTTTAAAAGATTGGAATGATGGAAAGAGAGCTGACAGGGAGGCTGAGAATAAGCAAAGTGGGAAGACAGGGAACAGGTATGCTTAGTATCTATCAGAAGATGGAAAAAGAACTATGGAAAATACTGCAGAGTTTTGTTGTCATTGTGTGCCTTCAAATCATTTCTGACTGATGGCAACCCTAAGGCGACCCTATCACAGAGTTCTCTGGGGCTGAGAGTGTGTGACTCACCCAAGGTCACCCAGTAGGTTTCTGTGGCTGAGCAGGAAATTGACCCCTGATCTCAAGTCATAATCCAATGCTCAATCCAATGCTCAATCCAATGCTACACCATGCTGGCTCTTACTGAAGACTTACCACGTCCTAAAGTCTTGGCTAAAATCATATTTGCTCTTGTATCATTACTACATGCAGCTTTGCTTTCAATTTGTTAAGGGACTGTGAAGCTTGCAACACTAATTCTTGTTGAAAGGGTACCTTAAGAAGTCTGAGATCGTGTCAAGTTTTGCCTTAGATACTGGCTTTACATTTTAGTATGGTAAACCAAACATGCTGTTTGTTTAGGGCAGCTTTTTCGTTCTTAATAATAATAATAATAATAATTTTTATTACTATACCGCCCTATGGCGAACCAATCTGGGCGGTTTACAACAGTTAAAAGAACAATAAAGATAAAACAGTATATTCCCTCCCCCCCTTAAAACATTATTAAATCAGATACCAATTAAAACAATAACAGATTAATTAAAATATAATTGTGCTTATTTTTATTTGGGATCTTTTATTTGGGAAGACTTTACTACTTGGTGTGCAGATACTAAGGATGGTTTCCTTTGCAGGTGGTATTGGCAGAAAGAAAAGAGAGAACCTTATGTAACATTTATGAAGAAAAACTACCGTCCTGGATTCACTTATGAAGATTTTGGACCTTTGTTTACAGCTGAGTTTTTTGATGCTAACCAATGGGCAGACATTTTGAATGCTTCTGGTGCCAAATATGTTGTTTTGACTTCAAAACACCATGAAGGTAGATTGAATGCTTTGCCTCACAGACCTTTTATTATTTTTATCAGAAGAAAGTGTAGATAGGGCTTCCTTATTCAGCTGCTCAGAATATAATAATTTAATTCTGTAGCTACATGAAAATTTTTATTGTTGCATGCCTTCAAGTTGTTTCTGACTTATGGTGACTCTAAATCAAACCTGTCATAGGATTGTCTTGGCAGGTTTCTTCAAAGGAGGTTTGCCATTGGCATTGCCATCTTCTGAGGCAGAGTGTGTGTGACTTGCCCAAGGTCATCTAGTGGATTTCCATGGTCAAGTTGGGATTTGAACCCTGGTTTTCCAGTGTCCTAATCCAATGCTGAAACCATTACACCATGCAATAGATCAGTGATGATAGTGGTTGGTCATGCTGTATCAACAGTGGATGCTGTAAGAGCCTGGTCACATTTCATCCTTATAACAACTTCAAATTTATATTAAGAGAGTGATTGTTCCACTGCTCTCTTTTGTGTTTAATGGACACATAGAGATTCAATTTTAGATCTCCTTGTGTCATGACTAGTGCTATCCCTACTGTATCAAGCTGCTTCCTCCATTCTTCTTGTGTTAAACTTACATTCAAGTTATTGCTAACTGAACCCTAACCGTAACCTACCCTAACCTTAACCTAACCCTAAGGTGAACCTGTCATGGGACTTTTTTGGGCAAGATTTGTTTGGAGGGGGTTTGAAAGAGATTAGTGTGTAAATTGCCCGAGGTCACCCAGTGGATTTCTGTGGCTGAGTGGAAATTTAAACCTTTGTCTCCTGAAGTCCTAGTCCATCATTCACATGATTAAGCCATACTCTCTGCTCCATCCTACTTTTTTCCTCCTTTAGGAGGCAATACGTGTATTTTTGGGTGTAGTCTAGAACTGTCAGTTTGCTTTTCTATGTATTCTACCCAATGGGAATGTCAAACAAAGGTCCATGAAATATTTACAATGCTTTCATTATAAATCATCATCATTTTCCTAATTTTCATTTTCTAGGTTTTACTCTGTGGGGATCAAAATTTTCATGGGCTTGGAATGCTGTTGATGTTGGACCAAGACGTGACATTGTGGCCGAGTTAGCATCATCCATTAGACATAGGACTGGCTTACACTTTGGGCTGTACCACTCCCTGTTTGAATGGTTCAATCCTCTCTTTCTTGATGATGCTGCCAGTTTGTTCATGAAAAACCAGTTTCCAGTTCACAAGACACTCCCAGAGTTGTATGAACTTGTGAACCAGTACCATCCAGAGATCCTGTGGTCTGATGGAGATGGCAATGCCCCAGACACTTACTGGAACAGTACTGGCTTCCTAGCATGGCTTTATAATGACAGGTATTTTTCTTTCTCATGGGGAGTCACATATTTAAAGTTAATGTAAGAAAGAAACTGTGCCCTATTGGTGTTTTACACACAAACACACACACACACTTTTTACATCTCATTGCTTTAGGCTATAGTCTTTAATCCTGTTTGCATTTACCTGGGAATAAGTCACATTGAATTCACTCGAATATTTTTTTTGAGGGATTATATAGGATTGTACTGTTAATGATGGGTTTATGATATAGCTTCTAAGTTGGTTATGTTCAATGTCATAATGAGAAAGAGAGTGGGAGGGAGGGAAAGTGGGTTACTTTATATTACTTCCTTTTTCCTTTAGAATGTTTCTTGTGAGTGCTATCAAGAAGAATGAAGTCATAAATAATTTTAAGCAGTACTTACACAATATTACAGTAAAGTAATAGCAGCAGAAAGTAACAGAAGACAACAGCAAGAATTATTCAAAACCAGAGATACTTAAAAACCGCTGTCATCAATCTAGCTGAACTGATTGATGTATGCAGAAAGGCTGTCCTGCTAGCAATTACCAGAAGGGAAAGATGTTTCTCTATTCACAAATCTTTATTTCCCAAAGCCAGTGATGGAAGATGCCTGCAAGCCTGGGATTCTGGACTGCAAGCACTATATATCAATAATGTGTTTGATATTTTCCAGCCCTGTTCGGGACAGAGTTGTAACAAATGATCGCTGGGGAGTTGGCACAATTTGTAAACATGGAGGATATTATACTTGTGCTGATCGATACAATCCAGGACACCTTTTGTTTCATAAGTGGGAAAACTGTATGACAATCGACAAACAGTCATGGGGATACCGTAGGAATGCGCAGTTGAATGACTACCTGACAATTGAAGAGCTCATAAAGGTAAAATGGGACAAAGACAGATTTAGGTAATTAAGTGTGAGTTGTCTGTCCTTCAGTTTTTAAGAAAATAACCAGAGTTTGTTCTCTCTCTCTTTATATATGTATATATTATAACAACCTAAAAGTTTAAAGTTATTTGGGTTATAATGTTGGCATAATTTACGTACATAAACAGTCTTTTTCTTTCCTGCACACCTTTAGGCACTTCTAATGCCCAATTTCATCATCTCTCCCCAGCTCTTGTTCCCTGTTATAATCATATTAATGCTTCCCTGGGCATAGTGCATGTGTTTAAAAATGTAAACTTCAAATCCAGGTGCTCTACATGTCTGTCCAACCAGATATCTTGTTGTAAAGCTTCAGCTTGCACATAATGCAATGACCTGTTTCTTGGTATATACAGGAAGGTTAAGTTGAGAAATAAATGTAGCCAGTCATTTTTAGTGATGGCACTAGCTCCTGGCCCAGTTTACATTTCTGAACTCTTCTGTTACTGTTTGTCATGGCTTTCATAGCCTATATCCTCCATATCTATTCTTGTTGTTGTAGTAAAAATATTAATAATAAGCAGCCTTTCTCCCAAAATTGGGACTCAGAATGGCTTTGTATGTGCTTCTTCAGTAGTTAAGAACACCTACCAGTGCCCTACTTTGTGCTTCCCCTTGCCTGGGAATTAGTCTTGTCAAGAAATTGGGTGAACACCTTCCCTGAGGAAAGTGGCAATAAAAAGTAGAAAGTCTCTTTTAGGCTGCACCTACACTGCCGAATTAATGCAGTTTGATTCTACTTCAGCTGTCATGGCTCAGTGCTATGGGATTCTGCAATTTGTAGTTTGTGAGATATTTAGCCTTCTCTGTCAAAGAACTGTGTTGCCACAACAAACTAAAAATCACAGGATTCCATAGCATTGAGCCATAGTAATCAAAGTAGTGTCAAGCTGTATTAATTCTGAGGTGGCAGCAGCCTTAGACTTAGTAGATGTATATTAGCTTTCATTTTGTGCTTTTAAATCTTGAAGGTTTTAATAATTTTATGAGATGCTGTTGCAAGCCACGTTCCACACTAGAAAGGATTACATACAAGTGCTTTATAATTAAAATCTCTTGTACCAGCTTTTTTAATAAAATGCCTTTAACTCAGGGAAGTGTTATAGCGTTCTGCAAGGGTTCCTGAGAAAGTCCCTCCCCTATGGACCTCTCTCTGTCCCTATGACCACTAGTCTTAGCCATAGCCTTTTGATTACATGATTAATTAAAATCCCAAAGGAGACATATGAAGTAAAATACATTGCCTTAAGAAGAAAGATAATAGAACTAGGAGGCATCTACACTGTAGAGGGCAGAAGAGCAGTTAGGGCCTGAACAGACTGCCAAAAATAATCCAGTTTGAGACCACTTTAACTGCCCTGGTTTAATGCTAGGGAATAATGAGAACCATAATTCCCTAGCATTGAGCCAGGACAGTTAAAGTGGTCTCAAGCTGGATTATTTCTGGCAGTCTGATCAGGCCCTTAGTTTCCTGGACTCTGTTGCTTTGCTGCCACAAACTGAGTGCAGCTACACTGTGGAAATAATGCACTTTGGGATCACCTTAAGTGATTTAGCTCCAGCCTGTGGAATCATGGGATCTGTTGTTTTGCAAAGCCTGTAGCCTTCCTTACCAAAGAGTGCTGGTGCCTCACAAAACTACAGATCCCAGGATTCTGTAGGATGTAGCCATGGCAGTTAAAGTGTATTATGTCTACAGTGCAGATGCATCCCTAGTCAGTGCTTTGTGTAGTGGAAATGGTAACAAAAAGTACTGCCTGTTTAATGTCCTATGTCTTGTATGTTTTGTATGTTGTTTTTAATATTAATAAACATACATTCAAAAACAAAAAGCACTACTGAACCACAGTACAGTATCTTTGGTTGACCAGCTGAATCTTGTTTGAACGTAGAGCAGAGATGGACATTGTGTGGGTCTCCATATGTTAGATAACAACCTCCATCAGCTAAAAATAATGACGGGAATTCTGTTACAGCAACATCTGGAAGCCCACATTTCCTATTCTGATACATAGTCAAGCTCTGGCATTGCCATACAGAAATATGCATTTGATCCTACTAGCCCATATCAGTATGCTGGCCGGAATCCTGTTGGGGACCTAGGGCCTTTGCAGACTGCCAGAAATAGTGCAAATTGAGTCCACTTTAATTGCCCTGACTCAGTGCTAGGGAATCATGGGAACTGTAGTTTATTGTGGCACCAGAGCTCTCTGACAGTGAAGGCTCAATGTCTCAGAAAAAAATACAATTACCATGATTCCTTGTGCATTGGGACCCTGGCTAGGGAGTGCCAAAGTAGAGCCTGGTGCATTTCAAGACACTCTTGCCAGTGTCTCATTACACATCTTTACAGTTCACAAATGAGGTTTTTAGTGCCTCTGCTATGTAGCTAAGTACACATAAAGTTTCATTGTAGACAATTGTAGAGGATTCCAGTTGCTGTCTTTAAAATGATTCGACTCAGGTAGCTGTGTGTGGTTTTATTTTGTATTTTCTCTTCCTTTGATAATTTCAGGAACTTGTAGAAACAGTATCATGTGGGGGAAATCTTTTGGTGAATGTTGGGCCTACTCATGATGGTCGAATTCCTGTCATTTTTGAAGAGCGCCTGAAACAAATGGGGACTTGGTTGGCAATAAATGAGAAGGCTATTTTCAACACCAAACCTTGGAGAGCCCAGAATGATAGTTCCACCCCAGGAGTATGGTAAATCCATGGAAAGAACAAACAAACAAACAAAAAATGCAGAACATATGATGCCAAGGATTATAGGGTTTACTGTATAAGATTTCAGGGTTAAGTTAAAATCCTCGAATCCCTGCTTGGGTATGCAAACCCACTTTGGCCAAGTCACACTCTCTCAGCTGCAGAGTAATGCTATGGCACACCCACTCTGAAGAAATTTTGCCCAGAAAACCCAAGAAAACAGAAACAAACCCTCCCAACTAACCTCTGTCCTCATGGCTGGGGGGTCTGGATCGCGCGTGCACTCTCTCCTCCCTCGCACGTTGCTCGTCACACTCTCTCAGCCGCAGAGTAAGGCTATGGCACACCCACTCTGAGGAAATTTTGCCCAGAAAACCCCTTTCCCCAAGGAAAGGCACCGGGCCCAAGGAAGGCCCAAAGCAGCCCTCCTCGGCAGTGTGCAGGGCTCCTTTGGGCCTCCCTTGGGTCCGGTGCCTTTCCTGCAGCCCCACACTGCTGCGGAGGACTGCAGGAAAGGCACCGGGCCCAAGGGAGGCCCAGAGCAGCCCTCCTCAGCGGCGCACGGGGCTCCTTTGGGCCTCCCTTGGGCCCGGTGCCTTTCCTGCAGCCCCGCACGCTGCCAAGAAGGACTGCAGGAAAGGCACTGGGCCGAAGGGAAGCCCAGAGCAGCCCTCGGAGGTGCGCGGGGCTGCTTTGGGCCTTCCTTGGGCCTGGTGCCTTTCCTGTAGCTCCGCCGAGGAGGGCTGCTCTGGACCACCCTTCGGCCCGGTGCCTTTCCTGCAGCCCTGCACGCCATGGAGGAGGGCTACAGGAAAGGCACCGGGCTGAAGGAAGGCCCAGAGCAGCCCTCGGCGGCGCGCGGGGCAGCTAGGGGCCTTCCTTGGGCCTGGTGCCTTTCTTGTAGCCCTGCATGCTGCCGCGGAGGACTGCAGGAAAGGCACCGGGCCAAGGGAGGCCCAGAGCAGCCCTCCTCGGTGGTGTGTGGGGCGGGGCGCCATTTTGGCGGCCGCGGGGGTCCCCCAGGAGGGCTCCCTCGACCGCGCAGGGCCTCTGAGAGGCCCGGTGCAGCTGCGGGGGTCCTCCAGGGCGCCATTTTGGAATCCAAAATGGCATCCTGGAGGATGCCGCGGCCATGAAAGGTGGCGGCAGTGGTGGCAGGACCAGCCAGGGGCCGGTCCGAAGGCTTCCGTGGGCCACGCCCGGCCTGCGGGCCTTAGGTTGCTGACCCCTGGTCTAGATGATTTTTATATGTTTACAATTTTGTCAATATATGTTAACATTACTTGTACATTGCCCTGGATAGTTTATAGTCTGAATACTATTGCTTATATAATTTATAAATTAGTTGTTTCTTTTTGCCAGGTACACGTTCAAACCAAAGGAAGACATTCTATATGCTATTTTCTTTAACTGGCCAGCTTCAGGAACTCTAGTGCTTGGTGAACCAAATGGTATTATTGGGAAGACAAAGGTAAGGGATATTTGCCTATTCAAGGACTGCAGGGCTTGAAAGAAACATTATCAAGCATAACTAATAATATACAACATATGTAGAAATTATCATTATTTGAAATATTTAGACAGTGGTTTCTGAAGAGATGCTAAGGAAATAATGAGAAATAGGAGCTGTGCACTGCACAATAAGCTTTGGGCCATCCCAAACCATAGGAAAACAAACTGTGCAAGAGCACATAAAAAGTTCATCACACTGCTGCACAAAGACCCCAAAGAACTCAGGGCATCTTCTGCCATCTCCCCATGTGCTGAAATAACACTAATTTCATTTGGGAAATTAGTTCCAGAATTGAAACAGTGCAAGGAACAACTTTGTCTTAGAAGTTACTGGGGTTTCCTTGTTGATAGCCATTATGTTAGAAGAAACATCTCAGTGGCTGTTGGACAATGAAGAACTTCATGTCTCAGCAACTTTTGAATCTTAACATACTGCTTGTCAATACGTGGGGTAGAAAGCATGAAAACTCTTCTTGAGGTAATAGCCGTGGCTAAGTAGCCATGCAGAGTACCTGGAGCAAGTATCATGGTGTCATCAATCACTTTCAATGTGTGCACCCCTGTGAGTGCATCTATTACAATATCATGCCCCATAATGTCCTTCTGTGCAAACTAATTAAAATAGGACCAAAACAAAGCCTGAAAGCCTCAGAAGCTGAATGGCTTAGCATGAAGACTTGGATACCATGCTGAGTTGCAAGATATAGTTACAGGGAATTCAACAGGAAAATTCAACAGTGCACATGCATGACTTATGTATAGGTGGGGTAAATTTAGAAATGTCTGAAGCCACTGGTGCCCTAAATGAATACAGTAGCAGGGATGCTACAGTACTCTGCACTTGCATTTTGCTATGGGAGAAAGCTGCTGGCTGTCATCCACCCATTTCTCAAATGTATGGTGCTGTGTGTGCACATGTGAACATCTTTTCCCTCCTAACTTTTTCATGCCTCTGCTGTTGGCATAACTATGCTAGCAGAAGTATAGGATCTTGGCTGATATGGGCTCAGTTAGGGAAATTCAGAGAAACCTGCCTTAGAAATCTACATGGATGGGCTTTATAAATTCAAAAGTATTAAACTGAAAACCAGTCTTTGTAATGTAATCTCTATCAGCGTGTTTACCAATGCACTGGTGAGCATCATGTTCTTACACTGTGTCATTAACACTGTACTTAGAATTCAGAGACATAGCCATGTAAGTCTGGAGTATCAGTATGCGAAGGGATCTTGCAGCACATTTGCGACTAACTGTGTGAAAGAAGTTGTAGCATGGGCTTTTGTAGACTTGGTCTACTTTCTCTGTGCATTGCTTCTTTCATAAAATGATCCCAAAGTGTTGTAAGATCCCTTTGCATACTGTAGGTAGAGTTGTGTGCCCACAATTCCTAGCTTGGAATTTACAAATATGATAAAACCTATGTTGCGAGGTGATACTTACTAAGTCCCTGTTGAATAAGTAGGGTTACTTGGTGTGCACTTAAGGCCACAGGTCCCAAAGAAAGTGTGACAGTCTGAAACTGAATCAAGAGATGGGAGCATTTTCCTTCTCGAGAAATTGAACAGCCATTTACTATTTGGGAGGTGTGTGCGACACTATTTTCTTAAAATTACATTATAGAACTCATTGCCTCTTTGTTTCAACATTCTTTGAACCATTTCCCCTGTTTAATAACAGCTTTTCAATTTCAGGTGACGCTGCTAGGATATGCAGAACCATTGCCATGGGTTTCTTTGGGGGGAAAAGGAATGATGGTGGCTACACCTCAGTTATCATTTATTAAGTTTCCATATCAGTGGGGCTGGACTCTAGAACTGACTCATGCTTATTAGTCAGCAACAGACTTTGATCTTTCCATCATAGATAGTATCATTTCATAGGTGGATAATCAGTCCTCAATCATTATGGGGTACAGGTCCTGTACAGTGGGGCAAGATGATTAACCTGAAACAGGAAAGATGTAACACATTGATCTTAGTCCTTATCCAGCTTTTCCTGACACCTTTCAAAGTGAGCCCTCATGAAATACTTGTGTACTGATCAAGACTGGGTAAGAAATGAGGTAAAACAATAATGTGCCATAATTTTAGATGTTCACAAAAGGAAGAAGCAGAAAAGCCAACTATGCATAGTGTTAGGATTGCTGCAGAATGTTTCAAAGAGTTCGGGTATTATTTCTCCGCTCCTGCATTTTAAAATAAACTTGGCACACTGAATGTTTGTATATTGATGTTTAGGTTTGTTTCTTTAAAAGTCCTGATGCAATGCATGATAAACAATACATGTTGAGTCTCCCTTATCTGAAATTATTGGGACTATAATGCTTGATACCAGAGGTATTTTGGGATACCTGTATTTGCATTTATGCCCACAATGAGATGTCTTGGACATGGGATTCAAGTCTTAACACAAAATTCATTTATGTTTCATATACATCTTATACACATAGCCTGAAGGTAATTTTATACAATAATTTTGTGCATTATTTCACAAAAAAATAATTTTGAGCAATCTTGTGCACAATGTTTATGTACAATGAACAAACAGGAAGCAAAAGTGTCAATCTCAGCCACCCATGAAAAAAGTTTTGGTTTTGGAATTTTTCAGATTTCAGAATTCTGGATAAGGGAGACTCAGCCTGTACAACTCTTCTTGTAAGTTCTTTATTAACCAAAATATAGACTTTTCTTCTAATTGCTTACTGGGAAAATGCCAGAACAGAATTAACTATTTTAAGTTAAACTTTATTGTAACTTCACTCCTATCCTTTCTCACCTTTAAATAAAAGGGATTCTCATTACACGTGAAGAGATCTGAAATGAGAATGTTAGTTACTTGTGATAGTCTATTTCCATATGCAACAGTGACACATGATTACACATATTAAACAGTAATTTACATTTAGCATTCTTCTGTAAGTCTAACAAAAATCTAAAGCTGTGTGACAGTAATGAAATGTAGAGGTTACTTGCAAGCATGTCACTACAAATGTAGTGATTACTTGCAAGCAAATCCCAGAAATATTCATACAGTCTGTCACTTCTTGCAACTTGTCTACACAGAAGTTAAAGTTTCATGAGTTCAGTGACCTTGCTGCTGAGTGTTTGTTACTACAGTCTTAGTCTTACCAAAAGCAATGAAATGTCATCATACCTAACTCCACTAGTTGAAATGATTTTTATAGAACCACAGAGGTAGAGGGGTCCTTAGAGACACGTAGCCCAGTCATCTGTCAGAATATACAATCAAAGTTCTTAACAGATGTCCATCCAACTTGTATTTAAAGACCCGAAAAGGAAAGTCTACCATTGAGGCAATCTAGTCCATTGTTGAACACTTGTTGAGATGGATTTTATTTTATTTTTTGTAATTAGAATCTGCTGGTTCATGTTCCAGTCCCTGGAGCAGAAGAAAACAAGCCTGCTCCATCTTCTAAATAATATCCCTTCAAATACAGTCAGCCCTCCGTTTTCATGAGGGATCCGTTCTAGACCCCGCTCCCCCACGAAAATGGAGACTTGCCAATATTCAAGCCCCATAGGCTTGGATGGGGTGCACTCCATTGATTTTAACGGAGGTTGCCCCTCCATGAATATGCAAAACCATGGACGTCAAGTCCATGAGAATGGAGGGGCGACTGTACTAAAGATGGCTATTGCATCACCTCTATCTCTTCTCCAAGCTGTATATACCCAACTGAACAAGCTATTCCTCATACAGCTTAATAATAATAATAATAATAATAATAAAATTTATTTCTATCCTGCCCCTCTACCGAAGCTTGTTTTCCACATGTTTTACTATGTTCGTCATGTGTCTTTGGACACATTCCAGCTTTGTCAATATCCTTCTTGAGCTGTGGTGCCCCGCTATGGATACAGTATTCCAGGGTGAGGTCTACCGTCTGAACAAAGCTGAACAGAGTGGGACTGTTACTTCCCTCTGCCTGGGGACACTGTACTCTCAAATGCAACCTAAAATTGCATTGGCTTTTTTACTCACTGCATCACACTGTTGACTTGTGATTAGCTTGCAGTTAGACCCAAGATCCTTTCCACATGCATTGCTATCAAGCCAGGTGTTACCCATTATGCATTGCATTTTTCCTGTCAAAATGTATCTAACATTTTAAGGTTATTTTGAATTCTGATAATTTCCTTGGGTATATTAGCTCCTCCTTTGGTGTCATCTGAACATTTGGTAAGCTCTATCCCATCACCTAAGTCATTTTTAGACAGAATTCCTTGGTACCTTAGCACTTTGGCCACTTTACTCCAGGATGAAGAGGAACCATTTGTAAAAATACTTTTGGTTCATTTTGTCAACCAATTACAAATGCACGTTATCAGGAACATTGTCTAACTCCCATTTTATTAATTTGTTTTCAAGAATATCATGGGGGGGGACTAACTTTAGGTGAATCAGAAGTTTCTTACTTAGTCCTATTATCTACCTCAGATTTACTCATTTTGTATCACTGGAATTAATATTGTATGTAAATATGTATCAGTGGCAACCACTGTATACTTATTTGCAAAAGCATTAGATTTTCAAGATGCCTCTTGTACAGTTCATTTGGTTTGTAAAGTTTTAAGATGGGATTTGTTTCCACTGTTATTTAAGACAGTTATTTTATAATGTTGATGGTATAAACAGATCTGCATTGA
The DNA here is from genome assembly GCA_026167975.1 of Phrynosoma blainvillii. Classification (NCBI taxonomy): domain Eukaryota; kingdom Metazoa; phylum Chordata; class Lepidosauria; order Squamata; family Phrynosomatidae; genus Phrynosoma; species Phrynosoma blainvillii. Next base: position 103,378,761 of record JANUYF010000001.1, read on the forward strand.
ACAATTATATTTTCTCTAAAACAGCAATATTGGAACTATGCCCTTAGAGCTGAAATGTTATCCTTCTGTGTTAACTTATTTAACTGAACAGTCGTGGTGCATCACAGCAACACACCCAAAGAAAATTTATTTAAACACTTCATCTTTGGGTGTTGGAAGGACTTCTATTTCTTTCCTTATAAAAACAGAACACTTGATCATTATTTTCCCATTGTCCAAAAAAAATCAAATAAAAAAAAATCCATAATCAGTGACTAGGACATTATTTGGAATGTTTGATGTTCACACATACACTTTTTTTTTAAAAAAAAAGTTTATTTAAATGTAGATATTTCACTGGGTTCCAATCAATACAAGTTAAAAATATTTACAAAATGAATGTGTACAGCAGTAGCTGTTTATAAACAGCGTAAACATAATATTTGCTAGAAACAAACAACTCTGCAACAGTGAAAAAGCACTTAGCATTGCACCGTTCAGAGAACGGGTCCTTAGTATACATCAGGGGTAGGCAATCTGTCCCCTTTAAGGGCCGAGGGACTTCAGGTCCCAGAATCCCAGGAGCTATTGGCCAACATGGGACTATTGGCCAACATGGCTGAGGCTTCTGGGAGCTGAAGTCCCTCGGCCCTTAAAGGGGACAGGTTGCCTACCCCTGGTATACGTTCAGTACCAGAGGCGCCAGTCTAGAGGGAATAAAGCACAAAAGGCAATATACCTACTTCCCCCAAAACACTTTTGACACTCACATTCTTACAATGAGTTGGGCAAGAGAAAGGAAGAAGGTGAGACAGTAGAGAAAAGGAGAACTGATTGTAAACTGCTCCCTTCCCTTTCTTTTCATGGAAGAGAAAACGAGACAAGCATTTGATCTGAGACTTTCACAGCCTGAATAGCTGTAGACAGAGCATACAGGCCAAACTCTACCTTGCTTGACAATTGTCAGGTTATTAAGAAAAGGCTCACTTTGAGGTCACACCAGCCAATGGAAAAAGAGTTACTAAGCATCTAGGCTGGGCATGGTTATTCTTTCACCTACTTCCAATCCTGCTGTGTTTTCTTATAGTTGATTTTTGACTGGAAGTTTCACAGGCCATGTGCTATTCCTACATCACACAAAAACGATCACCTCTTTCCTTCCTCACCCCCATCTACTGAAGAACAGAAGCCTGACTATATCATCTTATTGAGTTTTTTTAAAAATACATCTCCACCAAAACAAAAGTGAAATGCTAATTACTTCTGTAAACAAGTTGCTCAATAACTGGGTCTGCCTGCATACAAAGGCATAGCACACAATGATTTTTCCCCATGAACTTTTACCAATGTCAGGTGTCATTTTTATCAATATAAAATCTAGAAGTTGTATTTCCTTAAAATGCATCTTTGCAGGCCTAATAGCCGTGCATTTTCTGATAATGAGATTCCATATTACATAAACTATTCACAATGATTGGGCACTATTAATTTTGTATCACATACTTCTTGTTATGTGCTTCATTTCTCTAGTTGCTGAGGGGTACTGAAAGCTTCATAGACATTAGCAGCAAAATCTTTCACTTGCTCCATCATTAACAGGTCCTGGAAAGAATATACAATGAACTGATTATCTGTTTAGTTTAAATTTTTTACACAAGTAAATGAACAGCATCAGCAAGCATTTACTACATCACATAACATTATACTGACACTAGGTTATTACAGCAGTGAAAGTTTACACATCGCCAGCACCCTCTACTTACAGCTGGATCACAACCAAGGGCAGCCTGAAGAGTATCCTACATCAAGCAAATCACAAAACGTTTTGATCATAGTTTAGTTTCTTGGCCTGACTTACTAATATTTGTCTCCAAACAACAGTGGACCTTCGCTTACACATTTCTACTACTCTTCCTTTATAAAGAACACAGGCCATTCTGATAGTACCATGAACACCTTACTCTTTGTAAAATTACACATAATTAAAACTGCACTAGTAACAATAGTACAAAACAGACTGAATCCTCTTCCAAAATATTTGAAGGTCTTTATTTGATATGAAATGTGAAATTACTCTGATTTAATTTTTTAGCTGCTTTGATTTAGGTTTATTACTTTATAAAAGTGAAATGCAGACAGAATGATGTATGTATCTTAAACTGGACTGATGACAATGGGCAACAAAAATGTTCTCTTACCTGCACAAAATGACTAGGTGTTTCACTGCAGACTGAATGGATCTGCCCATTTATTATTGGAATTATCTTGGCTAAAGGAAGACTGACACTAGAAAGACTAGGTGAAAAAATATCAGTGGGATATAGTTACATAACATAAATATGAAATACCATATTGTTAGCTATTTCTAGAATAGTAAATGCAGAATATCTGCACATCAGAAACATAGGGGGGTTGCAGACCGACAGAAATAGTGCAAATTGAGTCCACATTTAGGGTTAGGGTTAGGAAATCATGGGAACTGTAGTTTATTGTGGCACCAGAGCTCTCTGACAGAGAAGGCTCAATGTCTCAGAAAAAACAATTCCCATGATTCCCTAGCACTAACCCTAACCCTAAAAGTGGACTCAATTTGCACTATTTCTGGCAGTCTGCAATCCCCCTTAATGTCAAATTACAAGTAACTGTGTTACCTGTAACATTACTTTTGAGAGTAGCAAGGGCATAACAATGGTTCTTTTGCAAACAATGTTAGCACAATCACTTTGCCCCATATATGTAATGAGTAACGTTAACTGTTACTTTTGTTGTGAGTGTGTGCACTAAAATACATGGGGGAACATTTTGAGGGTTCTCCCCCCCCCACATTAAGCCATCTTACTTTAGAGTTGGTTCTCTGAAAATTAGAAAAAGTAAATAGTTGAGTAATTATTTTTTAAAAAAACATTAAGGACAATTCCATTTGGAGGGATTTGTGAGATTCCTAATAATTAAAATAAAATCAAGCTATTCTTTCCAAAGGCTGTGTTGTACAAAACATTAGTACATTCTAACTAGAACAGGAATAGAGAGCCTTCTAAAACAGAACTAGACATAGGAACTACTGAAGTGTAAATTTATGCCTATAGATACTGTGTTTCAGTGAAATTTCAACAAATGCCTTCACATTTGGTGGAGAAAGTGACTTCTTTAACATCACCTAAGTGTAACTCATGATTCTGCTCAAATTCCTTTTCATATAGAAATGTATTTCATTTTCTACAATATATTTTCAAATATTATTACCTGTTCATAGAGTCACTGTGACACATGTCCTGTTCAGTGGGTCTGAAGAATTCTGCCATGTTGTCCAGTAATCTACTAAATCCTCTATTTAAGCATGAACTCAAAACTCTATTAAAATCTGGACTGGAATAAATAAAACAAACCCCAACTACCGTTAGTAATGCTGTGCTGATAAAGACATGGAAACAATAAAATGAGAGTATGGCTCAACATGTTAGTGTACATACATGTTATATATCCATTTTGTATCATCACACATAGGCTGCACCTGCACTGCAGAATCAATGTAGTCCAACAGCACTTTAACTGCCATGGCTCAATGCTATGGAATTCTAGGAATTGTAGTTTTCTGATGTTTTGCCTTTTCTGTTAGTGTGCTGGGGCACAACAAGCTAAAACTTCAAGGATTTCACAGGGTGGAGCCATGACAATTAAAAATGCTGTCAAACTGCTTTAATTCTGCACAGTGGCAGCAGCCTTAGATATTATTTAATTATTTTCAAACATACTGCACCAAGTGTGTCCAAGGCAACATGAAAAAAGCATTTAATAAGGTCAGTCCAAATAAAACAAAACTGAAGCATCAACAAGGCTGGCCTGTTTCTGCCACATAAATATGTAGTTTAACAATCTTTTAGTTAAGCAGGAAGCGGGCAGTTCTAAGTAGAAATGAACTCGCAAGTTTAGACTAAAGTACTTTATAAAGAAACTTGTTATAATTTATGCAGACTTTCAAGCTTGGGACCCACTCAACTGACCTTAGTCTTTTCCTAGTTTTGTTTCCTAAGATTACACAAGTAGAAGATCTGCCAAGGACTTGGCAGGTTGAAGTGTTTGGTGGATCATAAGCTGTGCACTCATGTTCTAATGAATCCCTGACAGCCAGAACATGCTAATGAAGTAGCTACTTGCTACTACTGTAGCCAAGAGTGCTTGAAGCTACAGCCCTCAGCTGAATTTCATGTGTCCTGCATTATCGTCTTGTTCATTAGAAATTGGGGGGCAAAGCTGCCTTGGATCCCATTTTGGGAAAAAGGGGGGATATAAGTGCAACAAACAAACAAACTGTTCTCCAGACCATCTCTTTGGTAACCATTTTCACTTGTGTGTGTGTAAGAGTAAGTAAAAGAGAGAGGATGGCACAAAAGGTGAAACGGTCTATGCTCTATACTTCACCTGCCATGAACTGGTTTTGCCCCCAGCAACTGAGACTGACTTTTCCTATAGCTCAACAACTCCTCTGAGGAAAAAGTGCCCTAATCCTCCCCAACAGTTTACTTATCATGTACACCTGCTCACTAGGCCGAATCTTCAATTCCACCATGCCACACCACAGTAAAATGAAACTGAAAAGTTAAATATTGATACGAATAACTAAAAGTAATTACAGCAAGGCTGTGGAACCTGTGACATTCCAGATGTTACCCAACTCAAATTTCCATCACCCCTAGCCAGCCTAGCTAATGGTAAGTGTGATGGTGACACCCAGTCACCTTACTGCTTTTCTCAGATGGCAGCCCAATGGGGTTTTTATACCTCAGCTACCACCTATTTGTGAAGCTGACCTACTTTTTCCCAAATTACACAAGGGACTTAATAAAATGTTTCCCTCAATGTGGTAGCATGTATCTTTGAAAGCACTCCAAACAAACCTTTATTGAAACGACGATATAAGTCTACTTACAGGTTAACTTAAATACAGTATAACTGATATGAGAGAGTTTGTTATTGTTATACTTTATTGGTTACACTGTGTTAGGTTTGTGGTTTCTTGTACTTATACTTGTTTGTTACAGTAACTCCAAACTAATAAAACTATTATACTGGTTTCTTACATGTAGGTTTATTGTTTGTGCTTCACTTTTCACTTTATACTGTTCTTCTCAGAGAACAACAATTCAATTTCCCTAGGACTCTCTTAGTCCTCTTTTGGGCACTTTTAACAACCTTTAAACTGCTATCAACTACCTGCAGTATAACCTTTAAACTCCCTACAGTATAAACTAGCCACTAAGGCTCTTCCTCCCCCTCGGGTGTACTAAAACAGCAACTCTCACTCCAAGTTCTGTTCCTAACCAAGTCCCTAATCGACTAATCCCCCCTCTATTCTTTCTCCTGCTCTATTTATATCCACTTCTAGCTCCACTCCTGGTGCTTGATCCATCCTGATTGGATGTTGCCGGGGCTTCTCTCAGGGGGGAAGCAGACGGGCAGCGTGGGGCCGCCACAGGAAGCTGCGCCACGGGGCCGAGGTATCCGCACATCTCGGCCCCGCGGCGCAGCTTCGCCGCCTCTGGAAGGAGCGCTAAAATAGTGCTCCTTCCACAAGTTGCTGAAGGTGCGTCGAAAACGTTGCTTTCCATGGGGCAATACTGGGGTCGGAGGCATCCTCCGACCCCAGGATTGCCCCAAGGAAACTTTCCATGGGGCGATGCTTTGTCGGAGGAGTCCTCCGACCCAAGCATCGCCCCATGGAAAAAAACGTTGCTTTCCATGGGGCAACGCTGGGGTCGGAGGCATCCTCCGACCCCAGGATTGCCCCAAGGAAGCTTTCCATGGGGCGATGCTTGGGTCGGAGGAGTCCTCCGACCCAAGCATCGCCCCATGGAAAAAAACGTTGCTTTCCATGGGGCAATGCTGGGGTCGGAGGCATCCTCCCACCCCAGGATTGCCCCAAGGAAGCTTTCCATGGGGCGATGCTTGGGTCGGAGGAGTCCTCCGACCCAAGCATCGCCCCATGGAAAGAAACGTTGCTTTCCATGGGGCAATGCTGGGGTCAGAGGCATCCTCCCGCCCCAGGATTGCCCCAAGGAAGCTTTCCATGGGGCGATGCTTGGGTCGGAGGAGTCCTCCGACCCAAGCATCGCCCCAAGGAAAAAAACGTTGCTTTCCATGGGGCAATGCTGGGGTCGGAGGCATCCTCCCACCCCAGGATTGCCCCAAGGAAGCTTTCCATGGGGCGATGCTTGGGTAGGAGGAGTCCTCAAGACCCAAGCATCGCCCCATGGAAAAAAAATGTTGCTTTCCATGGGGCAATGCTGGGGTCGGAGAGGACCCCAACATCGGCCCAAGGAAAGCGTCCTGGAAAGCGTTGCTTTCCTTGGGCGGATGCCTGGGTCGGAGGTGTCCTCCAGAGGTCGGAGGACGCCTCCGACCCCAGGATCCCTCCAAGGAAAGCCTTATTGCTTTCCTTGGGCAGATGCCTGGGTCAGAGGTGTCCTCCGACTGTATATGATTAAGAATCTTTTTTCCCCTAGATTTTGCTCCTTAAAAGTGGGTGCGTCTTATATGCCGAAAAATACGGTGCGTGCGCGCGCGCGCGCGCACACACACACACATATATCTTGGTGGTGATAGTTTTCAACTAAACCATTTGGATTCTATTTGGGGGAGAGAGAAAAAAGAGGTCATTAGCTTTCTTTTAAAAGCAAGAACAGATGTTATTTTACAGTTTAACAGAATGGGAGTATTTATGGTGAACAGCATACTCCTAGAGATACAGGAACTATGTAAACAGAAGGAAAGTGAATGATGCTGCTGACTCTCTCTCCTCCCCATGTTCCCATCCCTCCAACTGCCCACATTAGATGTCCTCACTTTCCCTCTCAGTTCTCTAGTAAACTGTTACACCTGCTCCATTCTATTCCCTTTCATCTGATCAATCTCACATTGGGGTCATACAATTTCAACTGAGCTTTTCATATTGCTTCTAACTAAATTTGAGAAACCATAATAGAGAAGTTGAACCCTAATTTCAAGTTTCTGTTTAAGACAAAAAGACTTTAAGGCAGACCTCCAGATTTCCGTCAATGTGCACTTCCAGTTTTTCTTCCTTATTTAAGTAAGTTTATCATAAACATAAGCTATTGGAACAGCAAAGCTGCATACCTTTCCAACATATCTCTTGTTTCATTAAGTAACTTAATAGTAGTAACATCTTTTTCTGTAAGTCCATTGGCCTAAAAAGTCAGAGCATAAAAACAATTTAGTTAGAATGCACCTGATTTATTTAGAACCACTTTGTTTTGGGAAGTTTGGTTCTGCTTTAGATTGATCCAATTATAAGATGAACATTAATAGATAATTAAATAAATGATAACACACACAACCCCAAAACCCCAACTATGTTAATCTGGTTTCCAGCTTCAGTTTAATTTACTGCTACTAATGTTTTGGAAATACCTGGGAAGCTAAAGGATTCTCCTCATCTGGCATCATGTAATGACACAGTAAAGAATGGTATTCAGTTTCTTCAGATGTGAGATTATCTCCAGGTTGTTCTACTACCCTCCTTATTTCTCTCAGCTTTTCATCCAAATCCAAGAGAGAAAGAGCATGCTTAAGAGAAAGACTGCGAAGGGGAAAGTTAAATATTTATCATATCAGTGGATTGCATCTCAAACACTTCACATATGTTTTAAAACCTCAGCAGAAATTGCAAAAGAGCAAAATTTTTACCTTCCAAATACTTCCTGCACAGCTTTTTTAACCACAGTAATTAAGTCAGCCAAACCTAGGATAGAAGAAGAAAGTTATTGAAGACTGATTCCATTTGTTTCACTTCAGCAAAAATCAAAAATTAAGTAAATATAGTTTTACATATATCATACCATCTCCGAGAAGGTGCTGAATACTTGATAAATATTGCTGTTGGACTTCAGGAGGAGCTAGAAGTGTCTATGGGGAGAAAAATATTCTGTAATGTTTCTGTTACTTTATGGAGCAGTATGTCTATCCTCCATATCTCTATGGGTGTATAATCAGGATGCAGAAATCCCATCCCCTTGCCTTTTTTCCTGTTGCTGGTACCACTCTCAAGATATCCTGGTTCTTTAACAGCCTCAGCTATCTTTGAATACAGAACAGCAAAGGACACAAAAATTCAAATTCAAATCATTTCAAAAAAGGCCCTCATAGGGCCTCTGCAGACGGGCAGCTCTGGGCCGCCCCTGGGAAACGGTGGATCAGGGCCGTGGCAACCCCAACTTCTGGCAGATGTTGACCACAGACTTGCACTGGAGGACCTGGAATTCCTAGAGAGGTGTTCTTAGGCAAAAAGAATAGTGGTTTTTTTAATGTGTGGTTTTTCCACATTCATGGGTGTCCTTAATTAAGCCCAATGAATGGGGAGGGACTACTGTAGTTTAATGGGATCTAAGCAATTATAGTTGTGTGCTCGATTCCAAAAGTTACCACCACCCCTACTAAGTTTTCAGTCATGGATAATTAAACAGTTCAGTGTACTTACTGTGCCATTTTTGCAAACTGCTGCATTATCCAGGTAGATGTATCCACCAATAATGTTTAATTGGACTCGTAGAAGAACTACAAGCATACAAGTGCTATATACAGCTACAATGCTTCTTGTAAAACCTTTAATAAAAGAAACAGAAATGATTTTGTCAGGATGCCTAAATAAAAATGAGTGGGCATCTACTGCCCTAAAATATAATGTAATCAAGTTATATAGAATATATGTTTCGGCCATCGTTATTGTGTTTGTTATATCTGGGTTATGATTCCTGAGTTTATTTGAACAAGATTTCCATTTGGTCTATTCTTTAATTTAATTTTTTTTTCAAGATTATCAAAAACATGGTAGATTTTGCATTAGATACAGCAAAATATCTCCAAATGGCTAGTAAAAGGACCTAAAATGACTTGAAGAGCATTTTGAGTGCTAAACGTTAAACTAAACCAAATTTACAGAATTTTTATGTCTGGAGAAGTATGATTTTGGCTATATGAAGTGTAGCATATAGTATTTTTTATATCTATTGCTATGACAAGGACTCAGACAACTGATGAGTAAGGCTAAATAAAAACTATCATAAATGTATGTGTAGAGTCCTCTAACATTGTAAAAGTATTTTTTATAACCAAAAGTGAAATGTTTTATTAAAGTTTAAAACAAAACACAGCATACTTAAATTAAAAAGCATGGGAGCATCAGTCCAGGAGGACACAGTGAGGTATCACTTCTCCAATCCTAAAATTAGGAATTAATGTGAAAGGTACGTGATTTTAGAAGCTGACTGGTTTGGAGTGAAATGCAGCTTGACAAGAAGTGGAATTTAAATAGCAGAGTTCAGTTATGATAGTCTGGTCTGGTCTAGTCGGGTCTGGTTGGTGGGATATCTGAGCTGACACAGGGATGTGCATCTAGAGGAGGCGAGTTAGAAAGGTTAAATCCTGCCAAGTGTTTGATTTTAATATAACCATGTTGTTGTTGTGTTCCTTCAAGTCATTTTCGACTTATGGTGACCCTCAGGTGAACCTACCATGGGGTTTTCTTGGCAAAGTTGGTTCAGAGCAGGTTTGCCATTACTGGGCTTGAAGTTAACTCACATATGATACTTAACATCTGTCCGTTTCTCAATAAAAGTTACTGTTTGTTTTATAATGGTTGATTTTGACTGAATTGATTATTATAAACTGGAAAGAAGAGAAGATATGTTACTTAATATACTGAAGTTGGCTTAAGGAGACACTTAGGACTCTAACCTTTATACATTTAAGGATAGTATTAAAAGGGTGGGAAAAAAAATAAAGGGCAAGTGTTAGTTACCCTCGGGGGTTGGAAACTGGAATCAACCTAAGTCTTTAAAAAGGCCTTGCCACAGGTATGCTTTGGACCCTGCTCACTACATGAAATGATTATGTATACTGACTTGGAAAAGGGACTGAAGGCTTTTGGAAAGGAAGCAGTGGTTAATAAGTATCAAATGTTATTCAGTTTCAAATATAGCAAAAGACAATCTTTAGCAAAGACTTTTACTCCAGTTTTATTTTTTAAAATAAAGCATCAATACACAGAATCCTATCCTCACATGTGACAAATCTTTTGCAAATGCTCCTAGAGATGTGAAGACCCTAAAATAGAAACAGGAAAAAAAATGCGGGGGGGGGGGGGGGACTTTCCACATCCTTTCCCTTTAAGCCTTTTTTCCCAGAAAAAAAAATAATAATGCAAAAACTGGATTAAGGAATATTTGACTTTAGAATGATGTGTGAAATGTTTAAGACAAGGTGTTCACATATATACTTTCCCCACATAATTTCTAAAAACTACGTTTTTATAAATAAGAACAGGTTTAAAGGAGGGTTTTAAACACAGGCTGGATGGCCATCTTCTGGGAGTACTTTGATTGTCTATTCCTGCATGGCAGGGGATTGGACATGATGGCCCTTGTAGTCTCTTCCAATTCCATGAGTCTATGTTTCTTCTATGATTCTAAGATCCTTATGTGTGAATGTGTACATTATCAGAGTACTTCTCAGGGTATCTGATGTGAGAGATTGACAATTTTCCCATTGTGTCAAGGAGCAGCACATCTATTCCCATTTCTTTCCTGGAAACTCAGCAGGGATTGGCAGCAGTTCAGGGACCACCAGTTTGATAGCACTGCATTATCTGATCATTACAGTTCCTAGTCTTGGCTTTCTTTTCTCAGTTCTTTTTATAAGAATGAGTGCATTAGTCTACTTGACACTATAGAGAACTAGTGGAGCAATAATAATAATAATTTTCTCTGTTCTACTACTGTTGATGTACTGTTTTTGTTGGGCGGTTTTGCCTACTCCTCAAAAAGGCAAAGCCAAGAGGTCTCTTATAGTTCAGGTATTCTTAATAGTCCAGAACCATTAGATTTATTTGTAACAAAAAATTAAAACATTTTAAAAGTTCAATTTGAAATGACGTTGGCCAGACTCCTACTCCACAGTTCCGAATGTGTAACTGCCATCGTTACAGAGCTATGCAGTGAATGCAGGCCCAGCTCCCCATTCCCACCCACAAGGAAGCAGTTGCTGTAACTGATCGAGACCTGTCTCCCTGCAGCTCAGGAAACAGTGAGGGGGTGTGTGGGAATGTCAGTCATCTGCTTCCCAAGCAAGAGGGGAACGGATTCCTGTCAATTGCAAAAATGGCTTCTTGTAAAGTGGTTTTTTCACACTATGTATCCCCTAAACTAGGGGCTATGTAGGGATTGTAAACACCACACAGTTACAAATGTGTAATGTCAGGTTACACATTCATAATTCTCCAACAGGATTCCAGTCACACTGAATAAACCTTATGTTTAATATATCAAACATGATAATGCCAAACCAAGTTAGATGTAATGTATTTTATGTTCTGATAGCAACAATGGATTTTGGAGCATTGCATTTTTCATTTTTTTTTCTGAATTTTTTTTAAAGCAACAAATGCTTTCCTTGAAACGATGTGTCACGTGCATTAGAACTCAGTCCATGTGCAAAGATCTGCATTTTGAAGAAAATTTGCACCACAGTGCAGAAACTAAGAACACTCACTGGGTCAGAAGCATAATTCAATATTACTTACTTATAATTTTCAAGTCTTCCCATATTTCTAACTTGTTGGTTGGTCTGTAAAATGAAAATAATGCAAACATTTACAATTAATGGAATCAGTGAAAAGTTTGCATCTAATTGAAAAAGTCAAATGTTGCAATATACACAATTTCTGAATCTATGAGTGAAAAGAAGTGCTTATTCAATATTGGGATTATGGGAAGTAATATTAATGAAGAGATTACTAGCAAATGACTCTGAGGAAATTTATAAAATCTGCCTCTGTGGCCTTGGGAATACATATTTTAGAAGCTATTTGAAACACAGCGGGATTTGTTTTATACTATAGTGGAAGGTTAAACTTATATTTCTCAGTGAGTTTAATACAATATCTAATTGCATGCCAAGACAGATATTAGACTTTTAAAATGGAGATTTTTCTCTCCCTCCCCTCAAATATTTGTGAGGCTATATATGGTATGTTAGTTTAAGCCTTATCTTGCTTTGTTAGGATACAAATGCTTAGCAGTCCATAAAATACAGCTGCAGATAACAGTTCTCCCATACTATCATTACACACATGTAAACCACTTAACAGCCCAAATTTTGAAAAAAAGGCAAAAGTTATACTTACTTGTTTTTCAGCAGAGAGGTGAGGGTCTCAGAGTTCAGCTGATACATCAAAGTATCCCTTAATGTTGGAAGCATAGATAGTACTATCGATGGGGAAAAATGATAATGAAAAAACAGCATACTTTGAGATTCATCATCAAATTAAAAATAATGTAGGTTTAGTTCATACATAATAGTGACAAATCGTAAGAGTCTAAAAAAGCAGGAAGTTAACATTGTAACAGAATCCTGACAAAAAGCCTTTTTAATATAGACTTTGGAAAATCAGAAAGGACTACCTGATTTTTTATATTAAAAAAAACAGCCCTTCAAAAAGAACACAAATGGAATCATTTACAGTGAAGCTTCTCAAATTACTGTTTCCAGTTTTGGTCACTAAAATTAAAAAAAGATGACTGCAAAAACAAGAACAAGTGAAGGTATTGTAAACACAAAGATGACTTAGCTCATTAGAGTAAAGGAAGCTTTCTTACAGGTATGATTGCTTTTAAAAATACAAGGGTACACAGAAGTACAGAAAAGGAATACAGTTGACCCTTCGTTTTCATAGACTTCGAGTCCGCATCCCTTGCCCGTTCGCAGGGGACAAACAGAGGGAATTAAAATGGGGCACACATCTGTGGCATGTGCCTGTGGGTGCCCGCAGGCATGCACCACTATTCAAACCAATAGGGCTTTAATACTGGTGATTTCTCGTTTTCCTAGGGGTGGGGGGCCCCCCGGAACGAATCCCCCTGCGAAAATGGAGGGGCAACTGTATATCATAAAAGGTACATGAAAAAAGCCAAACAGAAAAATTGTCCTTATTTTGGATTAATGATCCACAACTTTCAAAATTGCAGATTTGTCATGCACTGTTAGCAACTGTTATACAAAAACTCACAAAGCTCTTTGGAACAACAAACTTGCTGCAGTTCATTGAACTCCAGCTATTATTCCCATCTCTCATATTATCTTAATTGGGAATATCAGCAAAATGCAGGAAGCATACAAAACCAGAGTTAAGTAATTTTAACTATGGCATGACAAGCCAACAAATCACAATTATGATCAGCTAGCAAATTGGTACAAGAAATCATAGCTCTAATGTGTGTCTAGAATAGGTTGGTTATGTGATGTCTGAATGGGCAAACTCCTCTATTTTGAGGCTGTTGCACCATACTAGAAACTGGAACAAACATTATAATATATCCAGATAAAGTAGGCACTAAAAAGCAGACTAGGAGCAAAAAACCTGGGTTTGTCTGAGGTACAGTTTGTAAAAACCATGGTGAGGACCAAACTGAACCAAACATCGCTATGCCTTACCAGTCATGTTGCAAGTTCTTTGGTTACTTTCAAAATGATACTGCCTTCGTGCTTGAGCAATATATTCTGCTGCTTCCCTTTCTTGGATTTCTTTCATTTTTTTCTGCCCATATTTTCCAAGTATATAAATTCCTACAAAGGTATTTTAGAAGGGTTAATGGTTTGCAATACTATAAACTTTCTTTTCTATTCTGTTCTGCTTTAGATGGTACTTACTTTTGATATTTAAATTATAACAGATGAAGTTGGAAATAAACAGTGTATATGGTTAAACTGCACAAATTCCCACACTGAAGATAATCAGGCAACTGTGTTTAATATGCAGAATGACAAATACACTTCTGCGAAGGCAACATGGAAGTTGATCCCAGTGTTAAGTTAAACAAGAGCCCTGATGGAGCAGTGGTTAAATGCTGGTACTGCAGCCACATTGTCAGTTCAATCTCAGAGGGCTCCAGGTTATCTTGGCCTTCCATCTTTGTAGGTCAGTAAAATGAGTACCCAGCTTGTTGGGGGCAATTGGCTTACACATTGTAAACTGCTTAGATAGTGCTTCGTTCACTGTTAAGCGGTATAGAAATGTATGTACTATTGTTGCTATTGCTATTACTTTAGTGATGACTGCCAAGATGAGAAAATCTGAAAACAAAGGATTACAGCAGTTACAAATGCACATTTTGAAGCAATTCCTGTCACTACAACATCAGAGATAGTTTATGAACGCCTTCCTACTTTCAGATATTTGGCTAGAGCTTAGTATCAGTTGTAGATTTCATCTACAGTCTGGCTGTAAAGGAACTGTTGCTTTTGTCTGCCTTCGAATAATTTCTGACTTATGGTGACTCTAAAGCAACCCTATCATGGGGTTTTCTTGGGCTGAGAGTGTGTGACTTGCCCACAGTCACCCAGTGGCTCACCATGGCTGAGTAGGGAATCAAACCATGGACTCTAGAGTCGTAGTCCAATACTCAAACCACTACACTACACAACCACTTGGATGAAGGAATAGGGGGCATGCTTACCAAATTTGCAGACGACACCAAATTAGGAGGAACAGCTAATACTCCAGAAGACAGGATGAAAATTCAAAATGACCTTAATAGATTAGAAAGCTGGGCCAAAGCTAACAAAATGGATTTCAACATGGAGAAATGTAAGGTACTGAACTTAGGGCAAAAAAATGAAATGCATAGATATAAGATGGGGGACACTTGGTTTAATGTGACTATGGGCCGAAAGGGCTGGCCTGGAGGTATGGGGCGGCCGCACTCCGGCCACCCCAACACCACGCAGCTGTATGCAAGGTGTCCGGCATCAGGACGCCCTCCCGGCGCAGCATTTAAACACATTGCGCCAAAAGGGCGCAGAAGAGCTGCAGCGCTGGCTCTTAGAGAGGCCTTTGGCTGTTCCCCAAAGGAGCAGCATTTTGCCGCTCTTTTCAGGGTGGCAAAAGGGAGGATTGGGGCTGCACTGTGGGGTTGCTGCGACCCCAATCCGCCGCTTCCCGGGGCACCTAAATGGCTGGTCTGCATCGGCCCAAAGTGTGAAAGGGATCTAGGAGTCTTAATAGACCACAATTCGAACATGAGTCAACAGTGTGATGCGGCAGCTAAAAAGGCCAATGCGATTTTAGGCTGCATCATTAGAAGTATAATATCTAGATAAGGGAAGTAATAGTGCTACTGTATTTTGCGTTGGTCAGGCCCTACCTAGTACTATGTCCAGTTCTGGGCACCACAATTCAAAAAGGATGTTGATAAGCTGGAGTGTGTCCAGAGAAGAGCAACCAAAATAGTGAAAGGTCTGGGAACCATGCCTTACGAGGTGAGAGTTAGAGAGTGGGGATGTTTAGCCTGGAGAGGAGACAGTTAAGAGGTGACATGATAGCCCTGTTTAAAGATTTGAAGGGATGTCATATTGAGGAGGGCACTAGCTTGTTTTCTGCTGCTCCAGAGAATAGGACCCAGAACAACGGATGCAAGCTACATGAAAAAAGATTCCACCTCAACATTAGGAGGAACTTCCTTGACAGTGAGAGCTGTTCAACAGTGGAACACACTCCCTTGGAGTGTGGTTGAGTCTCCTTCTTTGGAGGTTTTTAAACAGAGGCTGGATGGCCATCTATTGGGTATGCTTTGATTTTGAATTCCTGCATGGCAGGGGGTTGGATTGGATGGCTCTTGTGGTCTCTTCCAACTCTGATTCTACATCATGCCGGAATAGTGAAGTGGTTTGACTGAGTGACTTATACTCTGGAGATTAGGGTTCAATTCCTGGCTCAGCCATGAAACCCATTGGGTGACCCTGGGTAAGTCACATACTCTCAGCCACAGAGGAAGGCAATGGCAAACCTCCTCTGAACAAATTTGCCAAGAAAACCCCATGATAGGTTTGCCTTCGGGTTGCCATAAGTCAGAAACAACTTGAAGGCACATAACACAGGCACACAACACACACATTTCATACTAACTGTATTGTACATGTTACTCTAATTTTGCCAACGGTGAAATGCTATACATAAACCAGAGATCCCTCAAATATTTCACATGTAGGTAGCAATGCTTTAAGAACCAGTCTTACAGCAAAGCCTCTTAGCATTAATAAGATATTCTATCAGTCTGTTTGAAGAGTTTTTGGCACCACTGGCAACGCTAACAAGGGAGGCCATCACAAAGCCCAGCTGCATGTTAGTACAAGACTAACATTTTGAACTGGTACTGCAGGATGCCTTTGTGCAAGCCACTCACATAAATATAGTGATTTCTCAATGTACCTCTGGGCATACTCCCTCTAAAAAAGCTTCCAACTACTTGTGATACAATGTACAGCACAAGAAAGATAGATATCTGGACAAGCATTAAGAAAGGAGCTGCACTTTTCAACAAAACAAAATATAGTAAAAGAGCAGTCAGTGTGGTGTAGTGGTTTAAGTGTTGAACAGCAACTCTAGAGAACAGGGTTCTATTCCCAGCTTGGCCATGAAACTCACTGGGTGACTTTGGGCAAGTCACATATTCTCAGCCTCAAGGGAAGGCAATGGCAAACCTCCTGTGACCAAACCTTGCCAAGAAAAACTCATGATAACCGTCGCCATAAGTCGGAAACGACTTGAAGGTACACAACAACAACAACAAGAAGACTTGTAATTGGAGAGAGGAGATGAGTCTATGCATGCAGCTGTGAGCAGAGACAGAATTTAATTTAGAACAGGCAGATTAACAAAGAATGGGCCTAAACTTGAATTCCTGCATTATTCTGATCCTTACTAAATGGGGAAAAATCTTTCTCAAGCAGAAAGAATGAGGGAAGCTGCAAGGTACTGAAGGTAAGGGAACAGAAGAAGTAAGACTCTGATGGTGAACCGATGGCACGCGTGCCAGAGATGGCACACGAAGCCATTTTCCCAGACACTCAGAGGGGCAGGAGGAGGAGGAGGAGGTGTGTGCCTGTTCCTCCTCTCTCCCAGCTATTCCAAGCCTTCAGCTGCCTTTCTGGAGGCAGTTGAAGGCTGGGAACGTCACGGGCACAGCTCCTGTTTCTCTTCTTCTCCCCTCGCCCCCATGGGCCTTCAGCTGTCTCTCAAGAGGCAACTGAAGGCCTGGGAGGGCGGGGGGAAGGAGTCCTGTCCTGGAACTCCCATCCCCAGAGTGCAGATGTCCCCAGGTAATATCCGGTGCTGGAAGGCCTTTTAGTTTGGGCACTCAGCCCCTAAAAGGTTTGCCATCACTGAAGTAGGACATCAGTGTTTGTGTATCAAGGAACAAGGGCAAAGCAAGAACCCGGGGGGGGGGCAGTTGTAGTCCCCAGAATGAACCACCCAAAAGCCACCACCTTGACTTGCAATATAGAAATGGTGGTCTGCCTTACAGGTCTGTTGGATGTAACCAAGCTCATGCCTCTGAATCTGAAGAACTACGGTAAGTGAATAAGGGAGCAATGGCAAGATGAGCAGATGTCATAACCACAAAAGAGGACAAGGCACTCGAGAAAATGTAGGACATGACCAAATAAAAGCTGAAAACACTCACAGAAATATAAATTTGTGCTCAGTACTCAAAGAGAGCCAGTGTGGCATAGTAGTTTGAGTGTTGGACTATGATTCTAGAGAGAGCAGGGTTTGATTCCCAGCTCGGCCATGGAAACTCAGGGGGTGACCTTGAGCAAGTCACACTCTCTCAGCCTCAGGGAAAGGCAATGGCAACCCCCCAATGAACAGACCTTTCAAAAAAACAAACAAAAAACAAAAAAACAAAAAACAAACAAACAAAAAAACCCTATGATAGGGTGGCCATAAGTTGGAAACGCCTTGAAGGCACGCAACAACCAAAGTCATGCTCCAAATGGAGGGCACTTGGGAATTCCTCCTAGACAGAAAGCTGAAATGGAGGACAGGAGGACCTCGGGTCAACTTAACACTGGCAGCATTTGCACAGGCAAATCAGACATAAAGCTGCAAGTGTATGGACATCACTCTAGAGGGCGTCCACACTGTAGGAATGATGCAGTTTGACACCGCTTTTAAGCGCTGTACCTCCCTCCACCCTATGGAGGCCCTGGGATTTAGTGTTTAGCCCTCCCCGGTGCCTCACCAAACTACAAATCCCAGGGCTCTGTAGCATGGCGCCACGACAGTTAAAGCGCTGTCAAAATGCGTTATTTCTACGGCGCATAGACGAACCAGAACCAATACTGGAAGAGGAAGAGGGGCAGAAACAGGGTTCGGGAGGCGGAAGTGGGACACTCACCGCCCAAGAGGGCGCCCACGAAGAAGCACTTCCTTTTGTGCCGCTTGAGGAAGCCCCATACGGCCGGCAGCATCCCGGCGGCAGAGACCCAACCCGGCCCTCGATCCCTTCAGCCGCAGGAGAACCCAGCCCCACCCCCTCCGCTCTCGACGTGGGCCACTAGGGAGGCTGGGAAAGAAAAAGGCCCGGTCCTCCCGCTTTTGTGGTCCCCCATCTGCGCGAGGTCCGTTCTCCAAACAGTCCCTCCCGGAAGCATAGTCCCTGAACTATTCGTTCCGGGAAACCATGGCGGAGGTCACACCTTTCAAGGCAAAGCTGGAAGAGGCCGAAAGGGAGAAAAGGGTTACGCCGGCGGAGATCGAGTTCTGGATGGACCGAGCTCTGGAAATGGTGGGTGGTTGGCTGAGGAAGGAGACGGCTAAGACAGAAAGAGGAGGCAAAGGAGGAAGAGAAGGCGCCGCAAAATGGAGGGCAGTCGAGGGAAGATGGACAGGACAGGACCAAATAAAAGCTCTAAAACACTAAAACACTAGTATAAATAGAAATGTATGGTTCCTAGTCATGCTCCAAATGGAGGACATTATGGAATTCCTCCTGGATAGAAGGAGGCTGAAATGGAGGACATGACCTGGAAAAGGAGGGCCTTTTAGGATAAATATTAAATATATAAAATTATATTTATATAAATATAAATTCATGCTCCTTAGTCATGCTCAAAATGGAGGACCTTTTGGAATTCCTCCTGGACAGAAGGAGGTTGAAATGGAGGATGCGGCTTGGAAAAGGAAGAAAAGTCTGCTCACTCAGATAAAAACACTAATATAAATGTAAATTCATGCTGCTCCAAATGGAGGACATTTTGGAATTTCTCCTGCATAGAGAGTTGAAATGGAGGACAAGTCCTGGGAAAGGAGGACCTCTGGTCACCTTTAGCTAAAAACACTCATAAAAATATAAATGCATGCTTCTTAATGATGCCCAAAATGGAGGACATTTTGGCATTCCTCCTGGGCAGAAAGTTGAAATGGGGGACAGGTCTTGTAAAAGGAGGACCAGAAGTCCAGAGGACAGCTGGACTTCTGCTGTTTTTCGTATCATGAGGGTTATCAGTTCAGGATCATCCAAATCTGCATCTATAATAATGTAGTTTGACACCACTTAAAGTGCTGCAGCTCCATCATATGGAACCTGGGATCTGTAGTTTTACAAGATCTTTAGCCTTCTCTGCCAAAGAGGCTAGCTAGTGTCTCACAAAACTACAAAGCCCAGGATTCTGTAGGATGATGCTGTGGCAGTTAAAGCAATGTCAAACTGTATTATTGCTACAGTGTAGTAGATGCATTCCTAAGACTAGGGATTTCCAGCCCCTGTTGATGTCTAAGCCTTGTGCATTAAATACCAAAAATACTTGCTCACAGTTTGCCATTCAAACTCTTACATTGAGAACATATTTTCTTGTTTGAAAATTAAGGGAGAAATCTTAGCTGAAGGAGTTGTTTCCAGATCAAGGTGAATTGAGCGGATTATTCCTTCTCACTCAAGGTGACCAGACAGCCTCCTTTTCCAGGACCTGTCCTCCATTTCAGCCTTCTCTCCAGGAGAAATTCCAAAATGTCTTCCGTTTTGAGCATGACTTTATACTAGTGTTTTTAGCTTTTACTTGGTAATATCCTACATCTTTATTGAATGCCCTACATTTTGCCATGCCTTGTCCTCCTTTGCAATTATGACATCTGGTCACCCTGCTTCTCACCTGTTTAGGGAGATGGCATGAGAAACATTTAATCTAGCCAAGGTCCAAAACACACTGCAGAAATAATCCAATGAGACCGCTTTAACTGCCCTGACCCAATGCTAGGGAATTCTGGGAACTGTAGTTTTGTCAGCCATTTAGCCTTTTCTGCTAGAGAGCTCTGGTGCCACAATAAACTGCAGTTCCCAGGATTCCATAGCACTGAGCCAAGGCAGATGAAGCAGTCTCAGACTGGATTATTTCTGCAGTGTGTTTTGGACCCTACTTGCTTCCAATCAGAAGGTGGATATAGAGCAGAGAGGACCTCTGGTACCCCTTTGAGAAGGAGGAAAGGAAGAAGCTGAGTATGTAATTATATGGAGCTCCTGAGAGTCTTTTCAAGATTAGCAACACATTAATTAATCCTTGGAAATTGTAGCAAGCTGCTTATCTACTAGCTGAGTTTGAGATTTGTGTTCAGCCCTTTCTTCTTGCCTGGGTATTATTTATTTATTTATTTTCTTATATCTTGCCTTTCTCCCAATATAGGGACTCAAGGCGGTGAACAGCAGATTAAACAATACAACATTAAAATGTAAAAAATATAAAATTAAAAAACCAATTTAACCATTTTAAAAGTTAAAACAATTATGAATTAAAATAGAGTATGCTAAAATTAGGACAACATTCCTAGCCCTTATCAGCCGGCAGAAGAATGCCTTTATCTTCCGCTGAAATGACAGCAGGGATGAAGCCATTCTGGCCTCTCTGGGGAGGGAGTTCCAAAGCTTGGGGAGCAGCCACTGAGAAGTCTTTCTCTCATTCCCATCAAACACACCTGAAAGGGTAGTGGGACAGAAAGAAGGGCCTTTCCCGATTATCTCAATATGGGGTGGGGGGGCTCATACAGGGATATACAGTCCTTCAAATAGCCTGGACCCAAGCTGTGTAGGGCTTTATAGGTCAAAAGAAGCACTTTGAATTGTGCCCGGAAACAAACTGGAAGCCAATGGAGCTGTTGTAACAAGGGAGTTGTATGGTCCCTGTAGCCAGCTCCAGTTAACAACCTGGCTGCAGCTCTTTGGGCCAGTTGAAGTTTCTGAGCACTTTTCAAAGGCAGCCCCATGTAGAGCTCATTGCAGTAAGATGTAACCAAGGCATGTACAAGGCTTGTACTACCGTGGCCAGATCTGACTTCTCCAGGAACAGGTGCAGTTGGTGCACAAGTTTTAGCTGTGCAAAAGCACTTCTGGTCACCACTGATACCTGGGCTTCCAGGCTCAGTGCTGAATCCAGAAGTAACTCCAAACTATAAACTTGAGTTTTCAGGAGGAGTGTAACCCCATCTAACACAGGCTGAATCCCTATTCCTGGATCTGTTTTTTGACTGACCAGGAGCACCTCTGTCTTGTCTGGTTTAAGCTTCAATTTGTTTGCCCTCATCCAATCTATTACAGTGGCCCAGATACTGGCTTAGGACAGAAATAGCTTCTTTGAAATTAGGTGGAAAGGAGTGATAGAGCTGGGTATCATCAGCGTACAGATGACACCCTACTCCAAAACTCCGGATGACCTCTCCCAGTGGTTTCATGTAGATGTTAAAAAGCATAGGGGACAGGACTGAGCCCTGAGGGACCTCACAGGCCAATGGCCAAGGAGGTGAACATGAATCCTCCAGCACCACCTTCTGAGAGCGCCCCTCCAGGAATAAACAGAGCCACTGTAGAACAGTACCTCCAAGCCCCATCCCAGAGTGGTGACTCAGAAGGATACCATGGTCAATGGTATCTAAAGTTGCTGAGAGGTCCAGCAAAACCAATGGGGACACACTCCCCCTGTCCAGTTCCCTGCGTAGGTCATTCACCAAGGCAACCAAAGCTGTTTCTGTTCCATAAACAAGCCTAAAAACAGACTGACATGGATCTAGCTCATCCATCTCATCCAGGAACGCCTGGAATTGGGAAGCTACCACACACCAGCACCTTGCCCAAAAATGGAAGACTGGAGACTGGCCTGTAATTTTCTAGTACAGTAGGATCAGGGAAGGTTTTTTCAAAAGCGGTCTTACCACAGTCTCCTTCAGGTGTCTTGGGACCCTGCCTTGCTGTAAAGAGGCATTAATCACTTCCCTTACCCACTCCGCCAGTCCTCCTCTGGCCTGTTTAATAAGCCAGGAAGGGCAAAGGTTTAACATACATGTAATGGCTCTCACCTCTCCAAGGATCCTGTCCACATCCTCAGGCTGCACAAATTGAAAAGTATCCATCAGTCTTGGAAAAGCTGGAGTCAAGGTTACATCCACTGAAACTGTATCAACTCGGCATCTAAGTCAGAGCAAATCTGAGTAATTTTATCAGCAAAATGGTGGGCAAATTCTTCACAGCAAGCTGTTGAGTGGTTTATATTCTCAGGACCAGATGGTAACAGATCTCTGACCACTAAAATCATCTCAGCTGAACGATTCTGTGCAGCCCCAATAGTTTTAGTCAAAACAGCCTTTTTTGCTATCTTTATTGCCTCACCATATATTTCAGATAAATTTTAGCCTGTTTTCGGTTGGATTCACTCTGAGTTTTCCATCACTGTCGCTCTAGTCTCCATCTTGTTTGCTTTATTGCTGCCAGCTCCTTAGAGAACTAAGGGGCTGGTTTAGCATGGGACACTTAGGAGTGATCATGTCAACTGCCCTGGTCATTTCTCCATTCCAGAAATCAACCCAGGCTTCGACAGGACCACCTGCCAAGGCAGCAGCAATCTCCTCAACAGTCATCAGGAATCCATCTGGATCCATAAGCCTCCTGGGGCGGACCATCTTAATGGGACCTCACTCCTGCAGAGGTTCTGAGTTCCAGCAAGTCTAAACCTGACTAGGAAAGGATCTATCCATGACAATGGAACAGTAGAAAGCTCCTTCATTCCCAGATCACCATCATCCCCCCTGTACAGAACACAAGATCCAGAGCGTGCCCAGAGTGCGGTCAGATACCACTTGGGGACAGCCACATGGTTTTCATGGTAGCCATGAGCCACTCCCGACAGGGTAGCCTCAGCATGGATGTTGATGTCCCCCAGCAATATAAACTGTGGAGACTCCAACACCAACCCTGAGACCACCCTGGCTAGCTCAGGAAGGGAGACTCTTGGGCAGTGGGGTGGGCGGTACATCAGCAGAATCCCTAATCTGTCCCAGCTGCCCACCTTTAAATAAACACACTCATACCCTGCATACTGAGGGATTGGATGCCTGGTTATCCCGATAGACCACTGCAACTCCACCTCCCTGCCCCCAAGGTCTTGCTGCTGCATAGAGAATCCTGGCGGACAAAGCTGACAGAGATTCCCCCCCCCCCCCCCCCGCAGCCTCATCCAACCAAGTCTCTAATACAGGCCTGGTCAGCATGTTCTGCCAGGATCAATTCTTGAATGGCAACTGTACCATTCACTGACCTGGCATTCAGCAGCAACATTTTCAACCTAGGGGGATTGCTGTCTTGGCTAACTAGATTATTTAGGATGGGAGACATTTTGGGGGTGACTAACACCCTATCATTATCCAGTGGTCATTATCAATCATCATTATCATTATTATCATTATCAGTGTTCATTATCATTATCCAGTGGTGCTGGAGAAGAGTACTTAAGATACCATGGACAGCCAAGAAGACAAACAAATGGGTTCTTGAACAGATCAGACAAGGGCTCTTCTTGGAAGCTAAGATGATCAAGTTGAGACTATCTACTTTGGGCACATAATGAGAAAGCACGGATCACTAGAAAAAACACTAATCCTAGGAAAGGTAGAGGGTAGAAGAAAGAGAGAAAGACCACAAGCCAATTGGATAGACTCAATCAGGGGGGTTATGGGCAAGGGCTTGCAAGATCTGGGCAAGGCAGTGAAAGACAGGGATTCTTGGAGGTGTCTCATCCACAGGGTTGCCATGAGTCGAAACTGGCTTGAGGGCAGCTAACAACAACAGCACCCTATCATACATTCTACCTCTATGATGGTGCAACGGTCTCCCATTTCCATATCTCCTAATCCTCTGTATAACTTTATCTGCTGCTTCCTGAGTAGCATTACCTCCCTTCTTTCATTGGCTATACATCTCCCCTCACCACAGGACTGGTCAGTTGACTACCCTGCTTATCAAACAGGCAGCAGGGAGACAGGCCCTTGCCTTTGAGTCACTCCCCAGTGATACCACTGGTGGAAGCTCTGCCCACACAGTAGTCCTCTGCCCAGGGGCTAACCCAAGGCAGCTGGGCAGTTGCTGGGAGATGCTGGCTGGGCCTCAGTCCTGCCAAGAGGTAGCTTCCTCTGTGGTGGAGCAGGAGTCCCTGGGTGAAGGAAGAGGTGGCAGATGGGCTGTGCAGTCACTAAGTAGCAAACTCCCTCTGCTTCACTCCCAGGTGGTCTGTGGGATCTCCTAGCTCTCTGCAGGGTGCTGGGCCTTGAAAACTGGAAACTCAGATCTGGCAATTCAAATTGTAAAAAAGCAAAAATAATACTGTGGTATTGTTGAGATAGAATTATTGTAATGGAAACTTTTGTGTCAGAAACATCTTACAAAGAAATTGTTGGCTTTGCATTTCTATTCCACTGTATGCATGTTGTTGTTGTGTGCCTTTAAATTGTTTCCCACTTATGGCAACCCTAACATGAACATCTCCAAGATCCCCTGTCCTCCACTGCTCTGCTCAGGTCCTGTAAATTCAAGCCCCTGACTTCCCTAATTGAGTCCAGCCATCTGGCATGTGGTCTTCCTCTCTTTCTACTTGTTTTGTGCCTTCAATTCATTTCTGACCTATGGTGACCTTAAAATGACTCTAGCATCTAGGCAAGATTTGTTCAGAGGGAAGTTTGCCTTTGCCTTCCTCTGGGGCTGAGAGAGTATGACTTGCCTTAGGTCACCCAGTGGGTTTCCATGGCTGAGTGAGGATTTTAACTCCAGTCTCCAGAGTCATAGTCCAATGCTCAAACCATTATGCCACACTGGATCTTCTGTATGCACCTAACAGCTATCCTTTCATAGAGGGGCTTTGAATCATGATGCCCAAAGATCAATATATGTGAATATAGAAGTGGATCATTTGCTGTCTGGAATAATGCTTCAGCTAACCCCAAATCATCATAATCTTACTGCCTGTTTTCGGACAATGGCTTTTGTTAGACATCTAAAGAAATGGAGTGATGATATAAAGTGGTCCAAGGCTTATTTTGGGATGGTAGTCTACATGTCTGTGTTCATGTGTGTCTGTAGATATAAAAGAGTATCTCAACACTAGGGAAGAATGAGGTGTTGGAAGGAATCACACTTGAGACCAACTTGTGTGATACAAACATTTGTGAAGTGCATCATCACAGGACAGCTCAAGGATTCATTATTGCAGTGGCAGCAGATGTATCATTTGGGGGTGGCCCAAAGTTAATTTTGGGGTGCAAAGAATTATTCATATGTGAACATTGCACTTCAGTGTTTTCCTCTGAAGCAAAGCTTTAGATCAGACACCATGCCAGAACATTCTAATATAATAACCTTTTCCATTGACGTATTATGATTTAGAATGGCATACACCCTACATGCACTAGATCAGGGGTAGGCAACCTTTCCCCTTTAAGGGCCGAGGGACTTCAGCTCCCAGAATCCGAGGAGCTATGGGCCAACATGGGACCATTGGCCAACATGGCTGAAGTCCCTCGGCCCTTAAAGGGGAAAGGTTGCCTACCCCTGCACTAGATCCTGTCTGATCTTGGAAGCTAAGTAGGATCATTCCTGGTTAGTACTTGGATAGGAAACTGCCAACTAGTACCAGCTTCTGTGGGCTATATTTCAGAGGAAGGAAGAAAACCACCTCTTGAGTATTTCTTGCCTAAGAAAACCCTATAAAAATTAATGGGGGTCTCTGTAAGTTGACAGGTGACTTGAAGGCATACACACACATGCGTTATTTGGGAAACTGAGGTGAGTTTCGTTTCTTATTCAGGATAGAAGCAGTAAATGCTTAAAATTTACATACAATATTGGCTTTTTATGGACCAGAATGGGATTTATTGGCTGGGACTCAGAAAGTGACAATGGTTGAATATTGCATACTAGCTATGTTGTCCTCAGACATTTGTATACTGAATGCCTATCTTTTCCCTATAGATTGCCAGGCTTTCATTTACTAAATTTCTTTGAGACACATACAATTCCTTGTAAGGCTTTAAAAAAACCCAGCATTTCTAGATCGAAACAACAAACCCAGCTTCTCTTTGGGTTTGATCTTACACTTACTTTTGCCATACATTGAGCAATAATAATGAAGGTCTTGTCAGTTGCTTTGCATGGCTTAGGCTAAACACTGTAAAGAGAACATAGATAGGTCAGAAGAAGTTATGAAATAGATACATAATTCAACTGGTTCTTCCTGTAAGTGACCACTGTGTACTCCCCCTCCTCCACTGTTAAATGCATTTGGTCTGCATCAACACATGGCTCAATGCTGTGGAATTCTGGGAATTACAGTTTTGTGAGATATCGAGCCTTCTCTTTCAGAGAACTCTAATGCCACAACAAACTACATTTCTCAGAATTCCACTGGATGGAGCCATGGCAAAGTGGTGTCAAACTGGATTATTTCTGTAGTGTGGATGCAGAGTTGTTTTTTTAAAGTTGAAAACATGTTAGATAGGATTACATTGAATAAGGGTATAGGTCAGGCACAGATATGATGACTTCCTCAAGGCCACATCATAAGTATTGTAGTTAAGAGGCAATTTGAACCTGGATTTCTTTTAGTGAAACCAGAAGCTGTTCACTATGAATACCTTGATAGTTCTTTTCCCATCATAATGCCCACTGACATTCTAGCTACATTTTTCTGTATTCACCTCTCAGGCATTAAATCCATATGGAAGCCCATGAACTCATTATGTTACTCATTATGTATCTTTCTCATAGCATTTTTCCTGTTGCTATCATAGATGTTTCTAAAACAGTTTAATGAATGCCTTCATTTTCTCATCTAAATATATAAAAGAATGGCAAATATTGCAGTAAGCATTTAAAAAGTATGTTGTATCTAGTTACCCTACAGATGATAGGTGGATCGATCAATAGATAGGTAGATGGATAGATATGATCAGGTGGATCCTTTCTTTCTCTGCACATAGAGGTTACATGTCAGTGTGCAACTTAATTTGAAGTCAGACACTGATCCTCTGAGTCTAAATTCACATTTAAGTTGTTCGGAAAGGCTGTTATGGCTGAGTAATGTGAAAAGTAGGGGAGATAATAATTTCCACAATTTAAAACTGAAATCTCAATATTTCCATTAAAGATAAGAAAAGCCAGTTGCATATGTCAGAGATAAAGTGGGTGACAAGAGCCCCACCCAACATTACAGTAAATGTTAGGAAATTGAACCTGCTACAGTGGAGGCTAGTAGGGGCTACATTTTGTGGGGGATGTGCTGATCCTGATATTATATTTTATATCTCTATAGCCCACTCCAAAGTTTAAAAGAGTCCTCAGAGGAGCTCACTTAAAGGACTGTCCTACTTAGATTTGAAAAAAAGACTTAAAAGGAAAAAGTGAATTGGGAGGAAAGGGGAAAGAACTGTAGAACAAGTTCTTAGTATTTTGAGGTTCCAGAGCTTGATGGAATGACTGTTGAAGGACACTTGGGGAGAAGTGAAGCCTGATGGAGCTGGCCGATGGCAGCCCTTCTTTCCTTCTCCCTTCCTTTTCCTGGACTATATATTCTTGACAGAGTTTGCTGTCTTATCTGCTCCATTTCATCAGATACTTGGCTTTCTCGTGGACATATTTGTACAGTTTTCTTTGTATTTTTGTGTGTTTGTGGGTTACATTTGATGCTCCTTAATGCATTATGAGATGTTCCTTGAGGGGAACTGTAATGAAATGTCCTTTATTTCTAAGCATGCAGTCTGTGATAAAGTTGACATAATAAACCTTCTTCTTGATAGTGTTCTTACAGATTCTTTTGTGTATGTGTGCTTGATAGGCCAAAGAAGCCTTAGAAAATGGTGAAGTACCTGTTGGTTGCCTCATGGTCTTCAATAATGAAGTCATAGGGAAGGGAAAGAATGAAGTGAATGAAACTAAAAATGTAAGTTGTTTAACTACATTAAGGTAATGTAAACCATTGGGTTATATGTATGTGTATGTGTGTGTGTGTATACACCTTAATTTGATACTAAATCTTGTCATTAGCTCTATTGTATAAGCTGTGAATGCCTTATGCACCCATAATCTGGAATTTCTGTATACCCATATTTTCCGGCGTATAAGACCACTTGGCGTATAAGACGACCCCCAACTTTTCCAGTTGAAATATAGAGTATGGGATATACTTGCCGTATAAGACAACCCCTCTTTCCATGGGAGAAAATGAGAAAGTGTTGGGGGGAAGGACTGCCATTATACTAGGGAATGCATTCTGGGGTATGTACAATTTACAGCCAAGTAAGTGACCCTGGGCATGTCACACTCAGCCTTGGAGGATGATAATGGCAACCCCCATTTGAAGAAACATGCCAAGAAAATCCCATGATAAGATTGCCTTAGGGTTGCCATAAGTTGGAAAGGACTTGAAGACACACAAGAACAACAAAAAAGTCTGCAATTGTTTCATAGGTAGTACATGGGAATAGGAGCCAGTATGTTGTAGCGGTTTGAGTGTTGGACTACCACTCTGGAGACCTGGGTTTGATTCCCCACTCTTCCATGAAACCCACTGGATGAACTTGGAGAAGTTACATACTCTCAGCCTCAGGGGAAGGCAATGGCAAACCTCCTCTAAATCAGTCTTGCCAAGAAAACCCCAGGATAGGGGTTCACCTCTTATCCGCTGCTGCTTCCTCCTCCTGCCTCACGCCACACCACGCCACCCCTTCCTCCCCCCCTCCTCCTCCTCCTCTGACCTGGACTTCCTCTCTTCTTCCTCCTCCCACCTCGTGCCGCGCCACACCTTCTTCCCCCTCCTCCTCCGCCTGGCGTATAAGATGACCCCCGGCTTTGGAGAAGATTTTCCTGTGTTAAAAGTAGTCTTATACACCAGAAAATACTGTACTTTGCCTTCTGGAAGTGCTGGGAGGAATTTCTAATACTCTACTTGTATTCTGAGAAGGCACCTCTCAGCACTTAAAGATCGCTTGGCACTCTACTTACGTTGGAGAAGGAAAATAATGACAATTTTTCTTCTAAGTATTTGTTACGCATGATGTTTAGCTCTAATTTCTTGGTGCTACTAAGCATAGGGTTTATCTGTGTCCATCCATCAATGGAATAGATACTGTTGGCACTCTCACAGAATTATAGACCACAGGGGATATCCAGTTCAACCCCCTGTTTGAAGCATGCCTGCTAAATATTCTTCAGAAGATTGGTGGACCCTTTGAGGTAGATTAAGAGAAGATGCAGTGGAGAGGAAAGAAAGTGGAAGATATGTTCCACAACTGGAAACCTTGGACTGGACCTGTTGACTTTCCATGCTTCAGTTGTTTTAATTTTTTGGTCTTTTTGCTATACCTCTGTGCATAAATACTGTACACTCAAAGCCACTATATAGTAAATTTATCAGTCAATAGAATTACATTTCAACTTAATTTTTTAAAGATTACTAAAACAAAAAGGACAGTGAGATAGAATACAATTATCAGGTATAATTATTTTAATTTTTTAAATCTAATCTAATCTACGGTAATTCTCAGACCAGGACTATTAAATTCTGAACCATTTTTTGGAACAGAAAAGTTTCAGAACATATGTGAAAATGAAAAGACAGCATGCTATTTTTAAATTTTATATTAACAGGTTTGAGGATTTCAGAAGATGAAGTCTATATAATATAATTTACTAAGAAAAGCAGCAATGTATGGGATTAAAAATGGATACTAGGTGCATGTATGGGTTTTGTTCTTTAAGTTTTTTTACTTGGATGTCCATTCCTAAGCACAAAATGTGAGAAGTAGTTTGCTGAAATATTATATTTGGTCTAAGATCTTACTAAAACTATCATGTTGAGTAATGCTTATGATCCTGATTGTAAACTTTTCTGAATAAACATGAATTACACCTAATTTCTCAAACCTTGTGGCTTGCTGAAGTATTGTTTAGGATTGTTTTCTTACTTTTCTCACTTAATCTGCTGAGCTTTTGTGATAAGGATATAGTCTACCTGAAGTGATTAAACTCTTTGCCTTGCAGTGTCCTAGTTCTACAAATGATGGATGGACACAGATAAAATTAGATTATTATTTACCTATCAATAGCTTGCAGAAACCTAAAAGCTTTTATTATATACTAAGATGCACTAAGAGTTGCTGAGTTATCTGCTGCATGTGTTCTGTTTTCTGAAACCAGAACAATAAGAACGATTTCCAAACACATTTTGAATTGATTCTTTCTTAGTTTTGTTGTTAACTGCCCTCAAGTCAATCTTGACTCATGGTGAACCTGTGGATGAGACATTGCCAAGACCCTCTGTCCTCCACTGCTCTGCTTAAATCCTGCCACCCCTTAATACCCGTAACCTCCTTAATATATCATCCATCTAGCATATGGCCTTCTTCTCTTTCTACTTCCCTCCATTATTGTCTTTTCTAATGACATCTCTTCTCATGATGTGTCCAAAGTACGACAGCCTCATTGTGGTCATCTTGGCTTCCAGGGAGGTTTCCAGCTTGATCTGCTCTAGGACCCAAAGTTTATCCTTTTTGTTGTCCATGGGATCCTCAACAATTTTCTCCAGCACCATATCTCAAATGCATTGATTTTCTTCCTGTCATCTTTCTTAACTGCCCAGCTCTCACATCCATACATGGTAATAGGGAATATGATTGCTTGTATGATTCTAACTTTTGTGCTGAGTTATATATCTTTGCATTTTAGAATCTTTTCTAGTTCTTTCATAGCCACCCTCCCCATTCTTAGTCTTCTTCTGATTTCCTGACTGCAGTCCCCATTTTTATCCATGTTTGGTCCCAGGTATGGGAATGCTTTTACTATTTTTATTTCTTCATTGTCTAGGTTGAACGTGTGAAGGTCCTGGGTGGTCATTATTTTTGTTCAACATTAAGCCTGCCTTTGGCACTTTCTTCTTTGATCTTCCTTAGTAGGTGTTCCAGGTCTGTGAGGTTTTCTGCTAGTACTATGGTGTCATCTGTATATCTTAGATTGTTGATATTCCTTCCTCCTATTTTCATTCTTTCTTCTTCTGTGTCCATGCCTGCTTTTCTTATAATATGTTCTGCATATAAGTTGAACAAGGAGGGTGATAGGATGCAGCCTTGTCTGACCCTTTTGCCAATTGAGAACCATTCTGTTTCTCCATGTTCTGTCTTGACAGTAGCCTCTTGTCCTGAGTACAGATGCCTCATCAGAACTGTTAGATGTGTTGGCACTCCCATGTCTTTAAGGGCATTCCATAGCCTTTTGTGATCTATGTAGTCAATAGCTTTGCTATAGTCTATAAAGCACATGCTGAATTTCTTTTAGAATTCCCTGGTGCACCCCATTAGCCATCGTATGTTTGCAGTGTGGTCCCTTGTGCCTCTTCCTTTCCTGAACCCCGCTTGAACCTCTGAGATTTCTGTCTCCATGTATGGTTGGAGTCTATGTTGCAGAATTTTGAGCATGATTTTGCTTGTTTGGGAGATCAGTGCTATGGTCCTATAGTTGCTGCAGTCTCTTGTGTCTTTTTTGTGGATGGGGATGTATATTGATCGCTTCCAATCTTTTCTTGGTACTCTGGTGAAATATATCTTCATTCCTACCCTTGGAGATCATCCACACAGCTTGGGAGGCAGAAGAATTGGGTGTAAGTGGCAATTCCATCCACAAAGAAATTTATAGCATTTATGGCATCTTCTATGCATGATCCTTTGGAAAGCTAGCAAGTTCCATGTGAATCTCTACTACAAAGAGATTGGAAAAAATGTTGCAACAGCAACCCTTCTGTTCCAAATGCTAAGTTCTTACAAAGGAGAAGCAAGGATTGAAAGGCCCTTTAAGCGTATGCAGCTGTCCTTCAGTTGTGGTAATGGAAAGTGAGTGAACATTATTAACTGTTTTATAACATTTATGGCATCTTCTGTGTGTGATCCTTTGGAAAGCTAGTTGAAATTTGTTTGCAAGGCAAATTATAGGCTAATTGTAATTCCTATTTATTTGTAATAAATTTATTGTAACAGCAATTAACACCAGAATCTAGTATATATTATTTTGCTATCAATTTGTTAACCATTATATATTTTCAGCTCTTTGTGTTGATTAGTGCATTTATTAATACACTCATTAATGAAGTACGAGGGGGTATCATAAAGTAATCATTATCACTCAGAGTTTATTATGGTATATTGATGAAATGTTGTCAATGTCATCATTGGCCCCTAAGTGCATGATGTTGCGAAAATCACCTCATTGTGTCCTTTATTTTTGTTACAGGTTGTGCCAGAAGTGACTAAAGTATATGATGGAGAAATACGAGGGGGTATCGTAAAGTAATAATTATCACCCAGAAGTTATTGTGGTATATTGATGAAATGTTGTCAGTGTCATTATCACTAAGTGACTTTTTCTTTTTCCAAAAAATGAAAAATCTGTTGCGGGGTTGCCAATTTGACAACACAGATGATGTCATTCATGAAATGGAAGAGTGGTTTAAAGAGCAATCTGCAGACATCTACAGCAGGGGTAGGCAACCGTTCCCTTTTAAGGGCCGAGGGACTTCAGCTCCCAGAAGCCTCAGCCATGTTGGCCAATAGTCCCATGTTGGCCAATAGCTCCTGGGATTCTGGGAGCTGAAGTCCCTCGGCCCTTAAAGGGGAAAGGTTGCCTACCCCTGATCTACAGTAACGGTATTCGAAGGGTCAAGAAATTCTGGGAAAAATATGCAAATCTGGATGGTGACTACGTAGAGATAAGTTAACAACTACAAATCGAAACAAACTTTCTGTCAAATTTTTTTAAAGGTGATAATTAGTTAAACTTTTACAATACCCCCTCGTAGTTCCCAGAACTTGGAGATAAGGTATTGCAAGTAAAATTACTTAACTTTGGGATTATACTGATGTTCTATCTAATTCTGACCTTTCTTTTTCCTTCTCTGCTCAGCGAGGATGGGATCGCCCATGTTATTTATTGTGGACATACCTTTGTTTTAATCCTAATTGCTTTGTTTCTTTAAAAAAAAAAAGATCCAAGTAGTGCAAGCTCCAAAGCACTCCAAGAATCTTCCCAGAAGCTCTAATAATGTCATTTCCCCATAGGATGCACTGTCAAGTTATACCTTTTGAGAACTCTAGAATGATAGTGCAAGAATACTCTGGTGAAACTGTTCTAGGAAACCCGATACAGTTGTAGTTCTAGAGTGCTGATGTGCTATAGTCGTAGTTCACTTTAGTGGTAAAGGTCTATAAAGCATCCTGGGAAAAAGGTAATCACTAGTGTTTCTAAGAGATTTCCTGGAAAGTGTGACAGCTTTACAGCTTGGAATTTGTTATAGAAAAAAAGGGAAGATTAAATGGAAGATTGGATGGGGAATTGCAGGCACCTCAGATTGCCCTTTGGGCAGAAGAATCCTATCTTTATTTAGTCCCACAGCTGTAAAGCCATTAATATGGAATTCATAAAGGTACAGATAACATAGCTCAGGTGTCAAGTAATGGGACAGATTCCTTATTTTGAATAATGTTCCAAGCTCTGGAGAGTCCTAAATGTGTGTCTAACAGGCACGGAATAGTAAGCAGAAATAAGTAAATCTGACAGAAATCAGTTTTCATATAAAGCAAGCTAAATATTTGAGTGCAGATAGCCCTCTCTCTCCAAAACATGTTTCCCATCTCATAACTACCATATATATTTGACTATAAGTCGAACTAATGTATAAGTCAAGAGCAAGTTTTGGGGCCAAAATTATGGATTTTTATATGACCCATGAATAAATCGAGGGTAAAACTTAAGGACATGTAACAAAGGATGTAAAGGATGGGGCAAAGGAAAACAATGTCAAAGAACTTACAAAATTCTAGCAGACATAACTATTTGTGCTCACTCTAAAGCAGGGGTAGGCAACCTTTTTAAGCTCTGGGCCGGTCCCCCGAAGTCTTCCTTTCCACTGGGCCGGGGGGGGAATGGCGGTGTGTGTGTGTGTGTGTGCGTGTGCGCGCACAACCCCCCGTTGTGTGTGATGCCGCTGCGCGCGGGGCTGCCATTTTAATTTTCAAAATGGCGGCCATGACGCGTTTGCGCATGCGCAGGAGTACTGCGCATGCGCAAACTAGTCGCGGCCGCCATTTTGGAGAACAATTTAATATAATATTAAACAAATAAATAAATGATAATAATATAATATTATATAATGGTATAAATAAATAGAATCAGAGGTATTACATGGGGTTAATGGAAAAATACTGCCATTCAGTTCAGCCTAGAAACATTTTCAGATGTTCCTAATTGGAAATGACTGCAGATGTAATTCATGGACTTGCCTGAAGCTCTTGAAAGAGAGACAATCTCCAGTGCTACCCTTCAAACTCATAGGAATAGTAGGTCTCATTTCCTCCCTCATGTTTATTCATAGATTAGATTGAATCCAAAATAGGAACTTGATATTTGACAAGGAGGAAAATCATTTTGCCTGAGCACTTATTTCTTCAAATGGCCATTTTTTCTTTGACCTTTCTGTCCTTGCTTCAAAAGGAATCTTTTGCATTGCCTATAACTGCAGTGTCTGAGATTTTGGTGATAATGGAAGAGCTTATTATTATTGTTGTTGTTTGTTTATATAGCACCATAAAGTTTACATGGCACTTTATGGACATCATCAATTCAACATTAAAACCTGCCAATGGCATACAATCTAAAAATCATAAAGTACAAACTCTACAGTAATTAAGCAAATTATACAATTAAAATACAAAACTGTAAAAATAGGTAATACACATGACAAATCTAAATTATAAAACAATATTAAACTTCAGTTCCAAATGCTTCAGAGAATAAGAAAGTCTTTAATTCGGATTTAAAGCTAGTAAGAGAAGAGATAGTTTGAAGATGTTTAGGTAGACAGTTCCAGGAGTATGGTGCAGCAAGTGAAAAAGGACGAACCCGAGTCAAGGAAGAGGAGACCCTTGGCTGGGTAAGGAGCCCCAAGCTCCTGGATCATAAATCTTGAACAGGAAGATAAGATGAAATGAGAGCCGACAGATAAGTGGGGGTAGGTTGTGTAAAGCTTTAAACGTTAAGTTTGTACCGAATCCTAATAGGAATGGGTAGCCAGTGAAGAAATGCCAGAAGTGTGGTAACATGATGAAAGTGGTGAGCTAAAAAGCTCACTAAGGGGCAAAACAGACAGCTGTGAAGGAGTGGCTTGCTGCTACCCCTTTACTTGCCCTGGCATTTTCCCAGCTCAAAAAGAAGCGGCAGAAAGCACTGGAAAAAAGGTGCCTTTCCTGCCACGGCGTCGTTTTTTCCGAGTTTTTGCAGCACAGCATGTGTAAACACTGCGCCCCATAAATGCTGTGAAGCCACCGCACGTGCAGTCAGCCATGTGGCTTCCCGGCAGCATGGGGATGTGCTGCTGTCAGAACGCCACGCCAGGAAGCCGGCTCTTTTTGCCGGTCTGTGCCGGCCCTAACTTAACACTTGTTAACTGAGAATAAAGCGAATCGGATGAATTTTCAATTCCCCCCATTATGTCAGGTGTTGGTAAGGGAGCACCTTTCAAGAAAGTATGGACAAAATGCCACACTTTTCTGTTTTAATGATTATGTGTGACTATTTTTAGACTAAATTTCTATGGCTGTTACAGCTAGTTTTTGTATAGTGGTGGCTAATTTTTGGAATGTTCTTCATCGTGGACTTTTCTCACTGTCATTTTGGAAATTCATAAAGTTTTAAAACCACAATGTTTAAAAGAAAAGAAAGACTGACAACAAAAATATAAAAGATCTCACTTACCCTGGCACTGTTACTAGTGTTTTTAACAGGCATGGTAATGCCTGTATTTTTCAGCCAGATACTGCTGCAAACATGGATCTTTGGTGGTATGATATTGTTTCCTTGAGTGCTAACACATTACGGCAAGTGGAAGGGCTGTGCATTGCTCTAGTTTGTCTCACTTATTAACAAAATCAAACTTTTAGGAGTCACATAGTGTTAAATTTTTAAGCTGGTGGGACTTGCTAGGTCATCTGGTCCAGTCTGCTGTTTGGTACAGGAAATTCTGCATTTTTGTCTTCCTACTAAAAACAGCCAATTTTTTGTCTGGGTACATCTTCCATTCAGATCAATACACTGCTGTATCTTATAAACACTGATATTCTTTTTCTGTATCCTTACAGGCTACTCGCCATGCAGAAATGGTGGCAATTGATCAGGCCAGAGATTGGTGTCATCAGCACAAGAAGGACCTAGAGGAAGTGTTTTTGCACACAGTGTTGTATGTCACTGTAGAGCCCTGTATAATGTGTGCAGCTGCTCTGCGCCTAATGAGTATCCTTCACAGTGACTTGTCACTTTTGTGCCTTGCATCAGCTTGCTAACAAGAGAATTTAACTCAGTTTTTTCTTGACATATCTTTCTGGAGATTTCCTTGTGTAGAAATTATGAACTTAAGAAGAACTCTGATAGCTCTAACCAAAGGCCTGTCTAGGCCACTATTCTATTCCCACAGTGGTCACTGAAATGGCTCTAGAAGGCCAGTCAAGGTGTAACAGCTTGCTTCTGCTCCTGTTGCTGGTAATTTAGGTACAAACAGTCTCTAAATCTCTGGGCAGGAAGTTCTTTTTAGTAAACCTTGGTGTGGGTGATGGTAAGTAAGCAGTGGTAATGTGCAGTACAAATCATACTGTTAGGCAGTGTTAGGGGCCTTGCCTCAGGTAGTAGATTTGGAAGTTGTCATAAAAAAGCAAGAAATTTTGATTTGTTTAGCTGGTGGTGCTCTTCCTCCCTCTTCCTCTTCCTCCTCTTCTTCTTTGTCTCCTTGGATTTTCTGCTTCAGATACAATAATGTCTTATTTTACCTCTAGAAGAAAGTTAGAAGATTTGGCATAAATGTAGTAGTATTATTTTCCCCCACTGCTTGGCGGAAGGGAGCCTTGGATGAGAGCTAGAGGAGCAGAAGTAGGTGAAAGATTATTTGCCTGGCGGTATTAGGAGTTCCTTAATAAAAGTGTCCATGAAAAACAGGAGTTTATGGTACATGAGAGAAGAGATTATGGAATAGGTTTGACAGCGCAGACATGTCAGCACAGCTAGATAATCAATTAAAGCAGAATGCTATTCTATATGCCTTCTTTTTTTTTAGTCTTAATTAATACCTTAACTAATTTGTATAAATCCCACTGGTTGTGTATGGTTGCCAAAATGAACGATTTGGAGGCTGTGGTTCAGTTTTGGACATCTCTTCTGCTACTATAACAGACACGGGGAAACCATTTCAGGTGAAAAATTTTGTTAGCATCCTTTGGTAATTTATTTTAAAACATTCAAGTAAACCATGTGCCTTTTGATTAGAAGGGAATTTGTTGACAAGTACATTCTTCCCAGTATATTAATTCTAAAACTAGCACTGAACTTCATCCTTCATAGTGTTGTGTGAGCATTTCTCCGGTGATAGATTAGGTCTGAATCAAACTTTTGAGAGTAAGAGAGTGCATTCACAAATAGTTCTAGGACTTAGAGCAGCTGTCTCTTTTGCTAAATATAAACTGCTGGCTTGAATGTTCTTCCATGATATTCCCCAACCCTTTGCAATGGAATGCATTAGTATAATGTAGTATGGCATAATTTTTTAAATTTAAGGCAGGGATGGGAACTGTGTGGTTCTCCAGGTGTTATTGAACGGCAGTTCCCAGCACTACTCACAACTGGCTATGATGGCTGATGGGAATTTCAGTCCACCAATAATTGGAAGATTGCACAATTCCTATACCTGGTTCATGGTGTGAAAGAATGCAAAAAGAGAATTGGGAAGAATCTGGCAATGGTCTGGAAACAACTGATTGTTTAAGCCTTGAGGAGACTGATGGAAATCTGATTTGTGCATGAATAGAAGATCACAAGAAATTTCACGTATCCTTCTCCCAGAAAGGAAGAGTGAGATCAAAACATATTTAATGAACAATATGGTATCTAGATGAAGAAAAAGCAAAATGGTTGGAAACAATTATGGGAACAGATGAAAATATAAAAAGAGAGGAGGAGGAGGAAGAGGAAGAAAAAAAATAGCATTTTTTAAAAAAAAAAATACGCCTGTACTTAGCACAGTGATGATATCTCAACTTTACATTGTGGCAACTGTGGGAGAAGAAGCATTTGTATTTAAGAAACCTGATTTCCATTCTCAAGAAATTGCAGTTGATGACTGTGTAGAAAGCATTTCCATATGTAGGTAGATGCTTTTTAAACTGGTGCATTTGCTGAAAGCATCCTGTGCTCTCTGTGTGTGTACACACACACTGTCACACTCATTCACACATTTCATGGAATAAATGTTAGATGGGAATGACTTGTGGATGGGATAAGTTGCAGCTCAACTCAGGGCCTAAGCAGACTGTCAGAAATAGTGCACATTAAATTGAGGCACTGCCCTGGCTCAGTACTAGGGAGTCATGGGAATTGTATTTTTTTCTGGGACATTGAGCCTTCTCTGTCAGAGAGCTCTGGTGCCACAATAAATTACAGTTCCCATGATTTCCTAGCACTGAGCCAGGGCAGTGCCTCAATTTAATGTGCACTATTTCTGGCAGTCTGCTTAGGCCTTCAGTTATGTTGGGACCAAGGAAGTCTTAGCAGCTATAGCAAAAACACATCCATGAAGATGAGCTCCTTGGCAGAAATGCATAGGCTGATAGAAACTCAACAATCACAGCCCAACAAATCCTGGTTGGTTGGAAGAGGAATAAGGTATGTGCATGAAACAACTCCTCCTCTATGTCACATGCCTTAATTTAATAAACCTTGGTTTTGTTATACCACTGATACCTTGATTTGTAAGGTAGAATTGAAAGATATAGCCATGTTAGTCTGTAGAATTAATATGTATAGAGATTTTGTAGCACATTTGAGACTAACTGAAAAAAAAAAGAGGTTTGTAGCATGAGCTTTCATAGACTTTAGTCTGCTTCTTCAGATGCTTATGGTGGATTGAAAGCCAGGGACAGATAGGAGTGTAGGAGTTTAACTGAAGATAACTGAAAAGGAATGTAGCCAGCATGATTAGAACCCAGGAGCTCTACATGATACATAGTTTGCAAAGGGCTCCCCACACATAAGTCCTTAGGAGCAACATCCCATTGTTTGCACTTGCTGAGAAAGAAGATATCTGTCTGTATCTGGGCAAGTTTCCTGAAGAGGTTGATGGATCTCCACTTCATTTGGCTAAATTTGGTGCTTTCCATAGTGGTAGAATTTAAAGATTTAAATATAAGGGTTTCTTAAAATCCTTGTTTCCATGCTTTCACTGTGGTTTAACTATCAAGGTAACGTATGTGGGGATGGGGGAAGGCAGAAGCATGTGCTTGCTTCAAGTCAAACACCCTTATTTCCCAATAAAGGTTGTTGTCACTTGCAGAAGCCTGACTGGCAAGCACATTTCTGCCACTCCCAAATATTGTGGCTGCAGTCCCTTCGGAGCTTTGAAGGATCCCCCACTATCTCTGCTTTTAGAAAAGGTGACAAGCTGCATCTCATTAATTTGGACTTACACATTGCTTTATTAATAAGATTGGATGTTGTTATTTTTAATTTTATGAGCAAAATATTCTGATTTTTACAGTGCATAGCTGGTTATCGATCTGAAGAAGCAGTGGAAATGTTGAAAACTTTCTACAGGCAGGAAAATCCAAATGGTAAGTCTCATTACTATTCAAACTAATATTGCCTTCTGCATCATTGAATGTTAATAGCTTTGTTTTCTTTCCTTGTGGCAGCACCCAAATCAAAAGTTCGAAAAAAAGAATGCAGTAAGTGATGAAGTAAGAGAAGTGCAGTAAACTGAAACTAGACAAGTAAGGAACTGTTCAAACCCCTGGGCAGTACTGACCTATCCCTGAAGGCCACTTAGAGATGGAACGAGGTGTCTCTTCTCTTTTATATGTTGTAATAATCTGTAAGTTATGTGTATTTGCAATGATGCCAAATAGTAAATATGTTTTTTGTTATTTTTTTTAAAAAATCTAGCTTTCATTTAGGGGAGGGGCAGAGGGAACAAATAAAAAGGTGAGAGAGTGTTCTTCCAGTAATTATAGTTCATACTGAACTATTTTGGCCATCTTGATTTTGAGGTTCATCAGAGGAAGGATCATTTATGTTGACAGCCTTTGGTTTGCTTGGTGTGACTTCACCTGCCTTGCTACTACTAATGCCATATACAAACATAGCTGCATTCAATCCAATGCAATGCAAAGAACTCTGTGTACATTTGAACAGGTTAATCAGCTCTGCTCTCAGCAGCATGCTGAAATTCAACATGGTCCAAGTTCTCTCACCAACCGAAGCGGGGTCACCAGTTTCATATACTACTGAAAACCAGGGATCAGTGTGAACAGAGGCTGCCATGCTGATAACTGTGTTAAGAACCTGGTCTATCAGCACTTAAAAACTGCCCTCTTTCATGTCAGATCAATCCATTTAGCCAAGAATTGTCTGTGTATTCTTGCACTCTAGGGGATTGGACTGGATGACCCTTGTGGTTTCTTCCAATTCTATGGTTCTAATACAAATTCTCTAGCTGGAAACATGGTATATTATCATGCTGGTATCATGTTATAATGCTTTTAACTTTCCAGTCCCTTGCCTCTGGAACCCAACAAAATGAGCAGAAAACCTTTATTGCAGCTTGTTTATTCTTGCTCAATTCAGATGTCATTGTTAAGCAGATTGAACTTGGGTTGTTTTTTTTTTTTTAGTCTGCCAGAAATAGTGCACATTAAATTGAGGCACTGCCCTGGCTCAGTGCTAGGGAATCATGGGAACTGTAATTTATTGTGGCATCAGAGCTCTCCGACAGAGAAGGCTCAATGTCCCAGAAAAAAATACAATTCCCATGACTCCCTAACACTGAGCCAGGGCAGTGCCTCAATTTAATGTGCACTATTTCTGGCAGTCTGCAAAGGCCCTAAGTTAACACATTGGCTTGTGATCATGTGTGACCACTTTCTGCCATGCTTGTTCTCTTCAGGTTAGGTTTGGTTTGGTGTTTTTGGAAGTAACAATCACATTTAAAAAATGACTTCTTATTTTTCATGCTTGCTATGGAAAACTGCTTAGAAAATCAGAATACAGGTTGTATTATTCAAAATCCAAAATATCCCAGTATCTAAAATTGTCCACATGGATCGCTGAGATAGTGATACCTTTGCTTTCTGCTGTTTCAATGTATTTATTTTATTTTATTTATATGTGGTCTTTCTCTCAAAGTGGGACCAAATGCAGTTTCCAAAAAGAAAACAATGTATACAAACTTTGTTTCATGCACAAAATTATTAAAAATATTGTTTACAAAATTGCCTTCAGACTATGTGAATAAGGTATATACAAAACAGAAATCAATTTAATGTTTAGACTTGGGTCCCATCTCCAAGATATCTCATTCATATATATGCAAATACACACACACACACACACACACATGCAAATATTCCAAAATGTGGAAAAAAACCTAAAATCCAAACATTTCTGGTCCTAAGCATTTCGGATAAGGGAGACTCAACCTGTACTCAATAGTTGTTGAATGAATATTGAAAGTATAGGCTAACACCAGTATTAATCCTACCTACACTAGATTCACAGAAATGAATGAGACCTAAATTAGTTCTGACTAACAAGTCCCAGTGCTAGGCTCCATTGAACTGCAAATGGAACACCTCTGTAGCTTTACTCATTTATAGTAATACTGCAGATAATATTTTTTGGCATATTTTGGCAAGTAAATGATAGTTATGACTGAACTCATT
Source organism: Phrynosoma blainvillii (assembly GCA_026167975.1). NCBI lineage: Eukaryota > Metazoa > Chordata > Lepidosauria > Squamata > Phrynosomatidae > Phrynosoma > Phrynosoma blainvillii. The sequence goes on from JANUYF010000001.1 coordinate 103,420,684, forward strand.
TGTTACTGTAGTGTTTTGAAATTATGTTCACATTTTCTACTTATGTATGAACACAGTCATCTACGGGAGACTAAAAATAAACTATTGTCTCAATCCCCTAAACTATAGTATTTGAAGCATATACTGTAATAAGAAAGGCATGGGAGTGGATAAGAAGGAAAGGCAAAGATAAAGGCAAATGTTTATAACTGACATTTCATTGATTTGTTGGATTATTCTTTGAATATATTATGATTACAATCCAGAAGAGGGCCTTGCTGTTCCAATAATGAGTGACTCTGGCAGATTAAAACTGAACTCAATTCTCCTGGTTCTGCATACTGAGCAAGTAAACAGGCTAGGAAGCATCAAGCTATGACTTATGGATTTCTGTATTGTGGACATGTTATTCTAGTAGTTTGGTTCGACATGCGGAAACCAGATTTGGTTTACTATTTGGTTTCCCTACTATGTATATCAATGCATATTTAAAAATGATAATATCTTACTGATGGTAACACAATAAAAAATAATATTTTTATCACTTGTCTCCAAAGCTTGGCTTCCTTTGTTGTTTGATAGTTTCATGCTGAGCATGAGAGAGGCCAGATTTTGTAACTTTAAAGCAGCTATATCAGCATCTTACTTTTATGCTTTAAGTTTGGTGTTAAATCCCACTAATTTCAAAGAAAGAAGCACAGTGAGCATGCTTAGTTAACCACAAACTCTCAGGCTTCTGGGCAGAAAATATCCCTTTATGTTTTACATAGTAGTTGGGGCTTCATTTGTATGATAAATAGATCAGTAGACCATAGTTGCACTTCTTTACACTCTTGCAGTGCGGTTCTCTGCTTCTGATGAAGCAGGCACAAAGTATATGTCATAATAAAATCCTTAGCTTTTAAATTTCCACAAATTTTTTTGTTGTCAATCATGTGCTTGTCTGCACACAAATAAGACATTTAGTTCAGTGCAAATTATTCCCAAGCAAGTGTGCATAGAATTGTAGCCTTATGTAATGTGGTTCTACGTGTGAGACATTTTTATTAAGATTAAGTTGTGTTGGATTACAATCTGATAAGAAATACTTTATTTGTGTTAGCCTTGTGCAATCCATCCAACAGATTATCAACCATTGAATAGTGGACCATAAAGATAACCTTACTCAAGAGGACAAGCTTAATAAAGTCTTCTAGGTTGATCATGTTTATCTTGAATTAGAGAGTTGTCCACACTGGCAAAATAAAGCAGCTTCAAACCGTTGTGAAGCCTACCTGTCCAGACAACATACGACACTAAACCAGGTGGAAATTGACGTGAAGCCATCCTATGGGGCTAAAAACCAGAGCAAGAAGAATCTCTGATGCTCTGCCCCAATGCTGAAAAAGCGTATCATTGCACATGCATATAAATAGCACGGCATGAGTGCGGGAATGCAGACAGACTGATGCGGCATATAGAAGCAATCTGGAGCATGTGTCCTGTGTCTTGCAAGATGCTGTCACTTTCCCTGCTGGATGTTCTGTTGGCTGAACATTCCTATAGAACTTAAAGATAATATACTAACTAACACGGCTATATCTTTAAATTCTACCACTATGGAAAACACCAAATTTAGCCAAATGAAGTGGAAAATCCATCAACCTCTACAAGAAACTTGCCCAGATACAGAGAGATATCTTCTTTTTCAACAAGTGCAAGCAATGTTGTTCCTGGGGACCTATGTGTGGGGAGCCCTTTGCAAAACTACATATCACGTAGAGCTCATGGGTTCTACTCATGCTGATGAGTTCTGCAGTAGCCAACATTCCTTTTCAATTTTCTTCAGTTAAACTCCTGCACTCCTGTCTGTCCCTGGCTTCCACTCTACCATCAGCATCTGAAGAAGTAGACTAAAGTCTACGAAAGCTAATGCTACAAACATCTCCCCCCCCCCCCCCAGTTAGTCTCAAAGGTGCTACAAAATTTCTCTCTCTATTAATTCCTATAGAATTCGCTTTCAGCTTTCACTATCTGCTCTCCATGCTGCCGCCAGCACCATTGCTTTCCAGAGAATGAGTGCACATGTGCACTGTTGCCCTACTGCTCTGTCAGTGCTTGTCACCCATGCATGGCAGAATGTTAGCATCCACAAGTCAGGAAAAAAGAGGGAAAGGGATCTCCTGGCCCACTGCAGAGACAGGTGACCTCAGCTATATGGGAAGAGGCCACCCTGTAGCAGGAATTCTTGAAAACCTACCAGAATATTGAGATGTTCAAGAAGGTGGCAGAAGCGATGAAGGAAAAGGGCCATCAATGCACAGCTCTGGAATGCAGGACAAAAAGCAAAGCTCTCAGAGGGCAGTACCAAAAGGTGACTGACTACAATGTGCACAGCGACTGGTCCTTCCTAGTTCAGTGGGATTTACTCACAAGCAGGGCTGGCCCTTCTACTAGGCAGAATGAGGCAGCTGCCTCAGGCTCCAGATTTCTGAGACCCTGTGCATGCCATGCAGTCCACCTTGCACCCCTAGGGTAGTTGTGGGATTTGATAGGTAGAGGAATCAATGTTCTGTTCTTAGGACCTGCAGATGGGCTGCATAGACTACCAAAAACCTCATCACTAATTCCCCCCCCCCCCATTTAAAATAGCTGGAAGTTTACTTCAAGTTTTGTAAAATAGTTTAAAACAATTAAAACCGTGCAGGGAACCTTGCAACCAACTGAAAAGGTGGGTTACTGCTACCAGAAGCTTCCAGGTCAGGTAATTCACCTTCTTTTTCTAGATTTGGTTTACTATTTAGTTCCTCTAAATAGGATGTTCATAGGAGGTGGTAGTTGGATGCTGCAAACAGCTGGAGGAATGTGCTTACTCCACATGTGTCCTAAACTAACCTGTGGAGAACATTGTCTTAATGTACATACTTAAGATTCAATTACATAATTCAGCTACTAGGGTAGTAAAATGCAGCTTTGCCTCCTCAGGACGAAATACAATTACTCTGCAAAGCAATCTGATGGAGGTATCCTTTGAAGCAAGCCCCACTAATTTCAGTATGTAATTGCGTGGGATAGGATTGAAGGTCTGTCCTTGACATTCAAACAAAGGTGCTATAGAATTAATTCAATAGAAAAAGCAAGAGAATTTTTGAAGAAATTAAAGTCTCAAAAACAAGAACAAGGGGGAGATCTAAACGAATTATCATAAGAAGATAAGATGAAGACTAGATATAGAACGAGATTAGAAAGTCAACAGGAATCAACGGAAAAACTGCAAGAACAAGGTGCGTGCACGTTACATACAGAAGAAGAGATATTACGGGGGAATACAGATAGTGAAACAAGTCAAGAAGAAATTGAGGACAGAGGACAAGGAGATGATGACGAGGAGGAAGGCCAATTTCAAGACTCAGCCGGAATATAAACAGTATTAATTAAAATAATAAAATAAACACAGACATGGCTATGAAGATTATTTCATGGAATATAAAAGGAATGAATTCAAAACATAAAAGGAGTAAAACATTTCATTTACTACAAAAACAGAGACCACAAATTGCTTGCTTACAAGAAATAAAAATTAGAAGAAACGAGACAAAATATATAGAAAATCGGAAATTAGGACATATGTTTGCATCAACAAATGAAAAAAGGAAAGCTGGAATTGTACTATATGTGCAAAAAAAAAACTACAAAGCGAAGGAAGTATTCAAGGATCAAAAAGGACATTATTTAGGGGTGGAAGTACAGACAGAGGAAGGGAAATACCTTCTAATATGTATATACAGCCCTAAAGAAAAGCAAACTTCTTTTTATTCTAAAATAAAAGAAGAAATTCTAAAAGCGCATCAGGATCAACATAATTTAATCTTACTCGGAGATTGGAACGGGGTGATAAACCCTCCGACGGACAGGACTTCAAAAAAGAAAATTAAACAAAATCAAGGGAAACTTCCGACATCCTTTTTTGATTTAATGGAACAACTAAACTTATCTGATGTATGGACTGACCTCTACCCACAAAGGAAAGGTTTCACCTTTTTTTCAGAATCTTATAAATCTTACTCACGAATTGATATGTTTCTTACATCTAGTAGTTTGAAGACAAAAATAAAAGAGATGGAAATTCTTCCAAGAATGATTTCTGATCACAATGCGATTATGTTAACTCTTAACAAATTACAGAAGAAAGCTGAATGGAAACTAAATGATAACCTTTTAAATGATAAAAAATTTGTCACAAAACTGAAGACAAAACTCAAAGAATATTTTGAGATTAATAATAGAACACTTATTAAATCAAAGACTATTTGGGATGCTAGTAAAGCCGTGGTATGAGGAATATTAATTTCAAGAGCCTCTGAGTTGAAAAAACAAAGAGAACGGGAATTTAAATCTTTGGGGGGGGAAATTTAACAGCTTGAGGAAGAATTAATAGAAGACCCAACTAATGATAGGAAAGATAAACAATTAAAATACTTAAGGAATCAAGTGGATAAGAGATTATCAGAAGAAATTGCTAAGAAGATGAAATTTATACGACAAAATTACTTTGAGTCGGCAAATAAATCTGGTAAGTGGTTAGCTTACTGATTTAAAAAAGAAAAGGAAAAGAGATTAATTACAAAAATACAAGATGGTGACAAGGTTGTTTACACGCAGCAAGAAATTCAAGACATTTTTAATAATTATTTTACAAAGTTATACAGGAAAGATGACATAGATCCTGTTGAAATTCAAAATTATATAGACAAACAAGAAATGCCAAAAATAACAGATGAACAAAGGGAGAGATTGAATAAGGACTTTACAGAGGAAGATGTGGAACAAACGATAAAAAAATTAAAAATGGACAAGGCCCCAGGACCAGATGGATATACAGTGGTCTATTACAAAACATTTATAGAGGAATTGAAAAAACCATTGTGCGAAACATTTAATTGGATAATAAAAGAAGGAATCCCTGACACTTTGAAAAATGCGAATATAATATTAATTCATAAAGAGGAAAGGGATGAAATGCTAAATAAGAATTACAGACCGATATCCCTCCTAAACACAGATTACAAGATATTTGCAACAATTATGGCAGAATGTTTAAAACAAATACTTTTACAAATAATAAAAAAAGAGCAATCGGGATTCCTACCTCAAAGACATTTAAAAGATAATACAAGAACAATAATTGATATAATTGAATACTATGAAAAAATAATGATAAAAAATTGGGACTTATATTTCTCGATGCAGAAAAAGCTTTCGATGACGTGAATTGGACCTTTATGATAAAAACGTGTGAAAAAATGAAGATGGGAACAAAATTCTGTAATTGAATTAAAGAAATATACAGTGAGCAAATGGCAAATTTAGTGATAAATGGAAAAAAATTACAGAAAATTAATATCTGTAAAGGCACATGACAGGGATGCCTGCTATCACCTCTCCTTTTTATAATGGTCCTAGAGATATTACTAAATCAGATAAGACAAAATTCAAATATTAGAGGAATGAAGATTAAAGGAAAAGAATACAAATTGCGTGCTTTCACTGATGACATTGTATTGATATCTGAGGATCCAACAGAACGTAGAGGAAATGTTTAGAACTATAGAAGATTTTGGGAAATTGGCTGGATTTAAAATAAATTATGATAAAACAGTAATAATCACCAAAAACATGACAAAAAAGGAAGAAACGGAATTAGGCGAAAGAACGCACTGTAAGGTCAAAAATAAAGTCAAATACTTGGGAATATGGATATCCAAAAGAAATGTAGATCTATTTGAAAACAATTATAAACCAAAATGGAAAGAAATTAAAAAAGATTTAGCAAATCGAAGTAAAATTCAATTATCACTAGCCGGAAAAATTGAAACAATAAAAATGATGATTCTCCCCAAGCTCAATTTTCTATTTCAGAACATCCCGGTAATACATAATAAACAAATATTTCAAGAATGGCATAAGGATTTAAGAGACTTTATTTGGAAAAATAAAAAATCGAGAGTAAACTGGATAACAATAATTAGGCAAAGCAAAGATGGAGGGAGGAATGTGCCAGATTTAGAACTCTACCATAAAGCTAACATACTAGATCGGCTATCTGAATGGGTAACATTAGAAAAACCAGATAATGCTGAATTTAGAAGGGTTCAACAATAGATTTGGATGGTATGGATACCTGTGTTACGAAAAAGATAGAGTTCACAAAGAGTTCCAACATCATGTAGTCAGGAGAAGTCTACTCAAAACTTGGAAAGAAGTTAAAAAAACAATATATACAAAAATTCCTTTATGGACTTCACCACATGAAGCAACAATTAGATGAAAAAATATTGGTTATTATATACCCAAATTAAAGAAAGATTTAAAATTGACAATAAACTACAAGGAGTGGAAGAAGAACTGAAAGAAATAGAATTTGGACAGGAACACGGGAAAAAAGAATAAGTAAGTTATATAAAATGTTAATTCAACAAAAGCAAGAAAAAGAAATAATATCAGACAATATGATAAAATGGGCATCAGACATTGGTGGGGCAATCATGTTAGAACATTGGGAGAAAGCAAGAAAGATGACAAGAAAATTTACCCGTTCACAAGATCTTAGAGAGAATCAATGGAAAATGGAGCAACGATGGTATCTTACTCCAGCTAGAATGGCAAAAATATACAAATTACAAACAAATGAATGTTGGAAATGTAAACGTAATGTAGGATCTTGGTATCACGTTTGGTGGAGATGTCCCAAAATGAAAGTATATTGGAAAAAATTACATATTGCTATTGAAGACATACTGAAGAGTAGATTTGAATTGTATTCAGAATTATATTTTCTAAACATGACACATAAATTAGAATCGAACATAACAAGGAAATATTGGAGAATACTACTTTATATGATTTCAGCAGCAAGAATACTAATAGCCTCCAAATGGAAAAATAAGATAATTCCATCTATGAACGAATGGCTTTTGAAACTGTCAGAAATGAAGGAAATGGATAGACTGACAAGAATACTGAACAACGAGAATGTAGACTTAATTGAGGAAGAGTGGGCTCCAGTGACAGAATATTTAAACAGAAAATGGGAATAAAGCAGCAAAGAATATTTAAATCTTGTTTAATAAAATGGTTTAAAGGTGTACAAACAATTAATCTATGAGATACAGAAATAACGAATGCTGTTTGTTTAAGAAATGTACTTATTTTCAAAGAACTAAAGAGAAGTATGAATTATGTTTAAGCGAGTTGTGAAAAAAAAGACAAAAACATATTTTAATTGTATTTTTTTATTTTTAAAATGGAATAAAAAAATTTCAAAAAAAAGAAAAGAAATACGATTACTCACTCTGCAAAGCAATCTGATGGAGGTATCCTTTGAAGCAAGCCCCACTAATTTCAGTATGTAATCTCCTCATTTTTATTTAGAGAATCAGTGTGGTATAGTGGTTTGAGTATAGGGCTATAAGTTGAGACCAAGATCTGAATCCCCACTTGGCCATGGAAACCCACTAGGCACGTCACACTCTCTCAGACTCAGAGGAAGGCAAAGAGAGAATCCCTCTGTACAAATCTTGCCAAGAAAACTCTGTGATGTTCACCTTAGAGTCACCATGAGTCGGAAAGGACTTGAAGGCAAACAGCAACAACAACAACATATTTATTTAAGTGTAATAATTGTTATGTATTAATTAAACTTATTTAATGATTTTTTTAAACTGCCTGTCCTCTGATGGTCATAAAACATGGTGTCCTTGTTTCTGGAGAGTTCGAGAGAAAGTCAAAAATGAATTTTTCCTGGAAGCCAAAATGACAAAACTGAGGCTATTATCTTTGAACATCTCATGAGACAATGTGACTCATTAGAAAAATATAATAATGCTTGGCAACAATTGGTAAGTCAGCAGGAAAAAGGAAGACCATGGGGAGTTGCAGACTGCCAGAAATAGTGCAAATTGAGTCCACTTTTAGGGTTAGGGTTAGTGCTATGGAATCATGGGAATTGGTTTTTTCCCCTGAGACATTGAGCCTTCTCTGTCATAGAGCTCTGGTGCCACAATAAAATACAGTTCCCATGATTCCCTAACCCTAACCCTAACCCTAAAAATGGACTCAATTTACATTATTTCTGGCAGTCTGCAACCCCCCCCCCCCCCAAATTACATACACATTGCAGACTTGATCAAGGAAGCTATGGTCCTCATTTTGCAAGACTCTAGCAGGTCTGTTATTGAAAGTGTGTCTTAGAGGTTTCTCATTCACAGGGTCACGATAAGTGTTGACTTGATGGCAATTAATGACAACAGCAAAATTAATTATGTGCACCATTGTCCTTGAGGGGGTTCCTTCCCCTTTAACAATTAATGTTATTAATCAGGTTAGCTTTTAAAAATGCTACTGATTTCTATGAATGGTTGTTAAAATTGGACAGTGAACAAAGTTGACAAGAAGAAAATAAATTCATTTGAAATGTGGTACTGGAGAAGAGTTCTAGGACACCATGAACTGCTAAAAAAACCCCCAAATGAATGGGTCCTAGAGCAAATCAGTCCTGAACTTTCATTAGAAGTTAAGTGACTAAACTGAGTCTCCTGTACTTTGGATATATGATGAGATGAGGATACTGCTTGGTAAGGTGGATGGCAGTAGGAAAAAAATAAACATTGCACTATGGGTGGATTGATTTAGTCAAGGAGGCCATGGCCCTGCATTTGCAAGACCTGAGTTGATGACCTCTTGGAGGCCTCATATTCACAGGATTGCCATGAATCAAAGTCAACTTGATATCAAATGACACAGCTTTTAAAAGAGCATATTTATGAGTACCCTCATAGCCATTATGGCATTTATTCTGGCCACTTTGACTGAAATCCTCTGATCCCTATTGTGGGCTTTCAGAGTTCAAAGGAAATTTCAGAACTCTATCTCAGAGGACAGGAAAAAAGATCTGGCGCTGCAATGAGAGAGTTCATACCCCCCCCCCCGAAGTGACACAAACATCTGTAGTCTTTGCCTTTCAAAGTCAGAACTCAAATGTCACTAGAGGCAAAGAGGACTGAATGCTAGTTGTTCAGACAGATTGGGGAAATTGTAGTTTTCCTATCCCCCAACATGTCCTGAGAATTGATGAAAAATGTACATGAGGACTAGAGCAGACATACATAAATTGCCTCTCTTTGCAAGCACTGGGGTGGAAATCAAAAAAGGAAAAATGAAAATAAAAGGGGGGAGGGTTCTGTCTCACTGTTCCTTTCCACTAGGATGCAGCCCAACCAACATTTGATAAAGCAGTTCCTACACCTTCAAATGTACCACCCATCCATCGGTAGGCTTGTGCTGTGGTTATCTTTATTATTTTTATTTCTTCTTCTTCTTCTTCTTCTTCTTCTTCTTCTTCTTCTTCTTCTTCTTCTTCTTCTTCTTCTTCTTCTTAATTTTCCATTCAGAAGGGTTCTCAGTTATGTAAAGTAATGTTCCAGCATGAAAACAAGAACACAAAAGAAGGAAATATAACTACATTAATCATAAGTTTCTATAAAAGCTAACCAAATGTCCAAATATAAGTCCCTTTGTACATTTTGTCTATTTATCATTCTTTCAAATGTTGCAAGCATCATTAGATCTACACATTAGACCCCAGGTGGAGGAAAATTATCTTTCCAGTAGCAAAGTATCAATCTTAGCAGTCAAAAGAGCACACTTCCATTAGCCATTTGTTAATTTCCAAGAAACAGGTAAATGATTGGAAAGAACCTGAACATGCTTGAGTATGAAGGAACTTTTCAATACCATATTTACTTGTACGGTTCAAAGACATACCCATGTTAATCTGGAAAATCAGTACGCAGAGGGATAAAAGAAAGAAGCTCTTTCATGAGCTTTCATAGATTTTCATCTGAGGAAGCAGGCTGAAGTCTATGAAAGCTCATGCTACCAGCTTCTTTCTTTCAGTTATTTTCAGTTACAAGATTTCTTAGCATATGTATTTAATTGTCTGATTACTTCCTCCCAAAATGTAGCTTCTGTGGGATAACTTGAAAACATACCTTAAGGAAGCACATGTTATTACCTTAAAATACACTGCCTGCCTCACCACTAGTAGGAGCAAACCTTGTGAGAACCAGTTTTAGATAATTAATTAGTTGCTAAAAAAGCTCTTTGCTCTTAATAGCTTAAATTGGCAACTAGTGAAGTTGGGTTGAGAACACTGAACAACAGGCTTCAGTTCTCAACATGAGGGGTGAGAATAGTGTGGCATTCCACCTGCTGTTGGACTATAACTTCCAGCATTCATCCACATTGACTATGCTGGCTGGGCTGCTGGGAGTTGGCAATTCAACAATATCTAGAAGGCCAACAGATTCCGCATCCTTATACATATATATGTAGGCCTATGCTATTGTCTGGGGATTTCTTATGCTAGCATTTTTAATTTGATTTGGACAGTTATTACCATGTCCTGTGCATGGATTGCCATGCCCTTTAGTCAGTACTACTAAGTAATCTGTGTGCCTGTTACCATTAATTTAAATCACCAAATAATAAAGCCATAAATCTTGGGTCTTAGCTTGCTGGTCAATCATCTTGACATCTCAGTCTATTAACTTGCTAGGCAGGCAAGAGAACAAAACTTAAAACATCTCTCAGCTAAGTGGTTTCTTGTAATTGGCAGTCCAAAGATATACTGAGTGTAATCTTGTGACTGACACAACAAAAGAGGCATGAATTTAAATTACAACTTAGGGCAATGAAAGGTTTATTGAACCATTGCAGACTCATTAGGAATCCTTTCCTTTACATGCAATTAAATGATACTTTTACAAGGCAGTTGTGTTTTAAAAAAAAAAAATAGCAAGGAGCTCCATATAATTTAAGCATTTGAAAGTCTGCAGGTCTTCTTTTCAGTAATGTATATACACCATGTGGATTTTAATTGCTTTGGCAGATTTAAAGAGAGTACTGATAACAGATTATATTTTAACCTCCTCCTTTTTTCCAGTGGCAACACACTATAGAGTTGTATTTGGAGCAAGACTAACAGGAGAGCTTTTAGCCAAGGGCTCTGTGTAGACAGTAGCTATTAGGTTTGAAAAGAAGCTGTCTTACACACAAATGGGAAGGAATACGGTGGGCAATTAGAGTCTCAAAAGCAGCTGTTTTATTAATTAGCTTTGCCTTAACTAGCAATGTGTCCAATTTTATCGTGAAAGTCATCTAGAAGTGGAAAAATTCCCATTGAAATGTATTCATTAGCATGTTTTGTTCTTCAGCTTATTTCTAGAGAGAAAACACAATCTTAAAAAAAAACCTTTTACTTGTTTATATATGCACACATGAAAGGATAGTTGGCAGGTGATATCAGACAGGATCCACAAAACTTCATACATAAGTTTGTGCCACAAGAGAATTTTATGCTTTCATCTAAAATTTTGTAGAAACGAAAAATAAGTCTAAAACCGTAGGATCATTCTTAGCAAGACAGTTCTGTACTAAGGGACCACCTTAATACAACACAGCATTAGATTTAACGTACTAGTTTCTCACTTTCTCTGCTGTGCCCTTAAACAAAGCATAGAAGCCACCCATTAATCTACATGAGCTAGAATGAAAAGAATCCTATCAGAATCTGTAATCCTCAAAACATATGTAAACAGTCCTATAAGAACTGTAAAGAATGGAGACATATTGGATTGCAAAAAGGGGTCCCTGTTGAGATGCAAATGGATTTTAAATTCCCTGGACTTTGCAAATCTCTCTATAGCTACAGGGCCAGAAGGAAGAGGAGCTTGCCTACCATATACCATTTTAACTAAAGACTGAAACAACATGTAGGCATCTGACTAACATCTCCAATTGTTTTTTTCTCGTTTGGTTTGTAACATCTTGCCTGATGAAGAAGCCCATTGAGATTCAAAAGCTTGCAACAAGTATATTGTGCATTTTAGTTGGCCAATAAAAGTATCACTGATTTTTTTTTTTCCCCTGAAAAGAAAGGTGGTCTTTCACAAGCTTGCATGGTCTTGGTTTCCTTTTGTCAGTTAATTTTATGGACACGAGTGCATTTGGTCTGTTTGACACTGAAGAACTAATGGAGTCAAAATCATTTTCTTTGTTTTACTATTATGATAATTTATTCTGTCTTACTGGGGGAGTTTTGCCTGCTCCACAAACTGACAAAACCAGAGGTTCCTTGTAGTTTACGTGTTACAGTTCAGGACTAAGTTCCATTAATAGCATAAATTTTAAAATAAATGAATTGAGTTCAATTTGTAATTATATTCTGTATAAACTCTATTTTAGTATATCAAACATGATAACTGTATGCCAAAATTATATATACAACGGGGTGCTGAAAAGTTCTCAGCCCAACCAAGAGGGAATGACTTACAGTCATGAAACTTGCATGCTATTCCACATATTCATCCTCAAGTTCAATGCACTTGGCACACTGTTTCTCAAGTTTCTTTAACCCTTCAAAAAAATATTATGATGTCTGGTCACTGAAATACTGCTCTGTTGCAGCTATCAACTCTGAATTATTTTAAAATGTCCTTCCTTTCAAACTCTTTTTAAGGTTTGGAAATAGGACATAGTAAGAGAGCAAGAGCTCGGGAGTAGGGTGGATGGTCTATATGCACTCAAACTCCAAATTCTTCAAAACATCCAATGTCTTGCCAGACCTGTGAGTAGGTGCATTGTCCTACAAAAAGAGAACACTTTTCCGCAGCTTCCCTAACCATTCCCCTTCAATGCCGCATTTAATCATCACAGCAAGTTATAGGAATATTCTGCATTAACTGTTCTTCTGAACATAGCTCTTCTGAAGATAGTCAGTCATCAAAATACTTCCTTGATCCCAAAAAACTGTGGCCATGATTTCATGCTGATTTTTGAGTCTTGAATTTCTTTGGCCATGTAGAACTAAGTGTCGCCAACACAAGGACTATTCTTTGGTCTCTGGATCATAGTGATATAAACATGTTTCACCAACAGTGATGAGTCATTTCAAAAAATTATCACTAGATCACTCAAAATGCTGCAAAATCATCTTGGAGGTATCCTCTAATTTTTGTTTCTGCCCATCATTCAAACACATGGCTGAGAGCTTCTGCATAGCCAACTGTTTATTAAACCCAGTGCATTGCCGGGATTTCTCTAGTGTCTCAGCATCTGTTCTAGCTAAGATTCACCAGTCTGTCAAAATCAAGTCATGAACATACTCAACAATTTCAAAAATTGACACTGTTGAAGGCCTTACTTCATCTTTGGTTTAAAAATCTCCATGCTGAAAGTTGGCACAGCACTTCTTCACAGTTGAGTATGATAGGCACTTGTCACTTAATGTTTGCATCATACACTCATGGATTTCCATTGCAGTTTTCTTCTGCAGGAACAGGAACTTCATGATGGCTCAGAGTTCAGCACTTGAAAATACCACAGTTTTCACTGGCATGGTTCTATTAATTATCTAAAAAAAAATCAGAATTTAGAGCTTTGATCTTGCAAATTGGCAATTTACAATACAAAAGAATACTCTTTCAAGCTACAGTGACACTTTTGGAAAGTAGTCAGGTCAGGAACTTGTAATACATTTTATGTTCCTAAGGTAGCAATGGGGGGATTAACAATAAAAGTAACAAAATGACTTTCATTTTTAAATTTTTCTAAGCATTTTCATTTTCCCCCCTGTAAAATCAAAACAGAAAAATTATTCCTCTTCACCATTCATTCAAAATTTATGGAATGTTTATAGCCGGATTGAGGGTAAACCAATGCCTTGTTCATAAGCTGCTACTTATCAAGATTTCTTTGGCAGAAAGTCATAGCAAAAATAAATGTTTGATCTCTAGATCTGATATTGACAGATATTGGCAAGGTGGTGTGGTGGATAGAAACATTGGAAAACCTGAGTTCAAATCCCACCCTGAAGTTTAGTCACTGGATTTATGAATCATTATCAATTAGTCAAAGCAAAGTCAAAGGATATTGTGTGACTATAAAATAAGTGTAAAGTCTTTCTACTAGCACTGTAGAATATATAATTAGAGATCTATGGAAATCTTAGAAGCTACTTTAAAATGAGTCAAGAAGATGTAATATATTCATTTAGGGAAACAGTGCATCCGTTGTGTTTCTATAGAGATGTTGGATGTTTTTCAGTGCTAAGCTATTTTCCCCTCTTTACTCTTTAAAATATATAAGAACAAACACTAGCTTGCATCTCTGTAAACTTTACTTCTTGAAATTGAAGTCTCAAGATTTAACCTTCAGTTCTTTCACTAGTTCTTTCACTAGGGAACTTGGTTAGCATGAGAGGATGTGGGTCCTCCACTGTTTTCTGGCATGACATCAACTTGGTGAATTAAGCAGAAAACAAATCAGCTCCTTTCTTTTTTTTTATATCTGTGTTCCAAAAAAAAAAACAACTACAGTGGTACCTCGACATACGAGTTTAATTCGTTCCGTAACCTTGCTCGTATGTCAAATTGCTCGTATCTCAAAGCATCTCAATTTTCCCCATTGAAATTAATTGAAATGTAGTGTGCGGTGTAGTGTGCGATTCCTCGTATCTCAAATCTTGCTCTCATCTCAAAGCAAAATATTGCTCGCTCGGCGGCTCGTATCTCAAAACACTCATATATCAGGGCACTCGTATGTCGAGGTACCACTGTACTCCACTTTTTTCCCCTTCAGTAAACTATGAGCTTGTAAATAAGAGGTCCATCCAGTTCAATAGAGAGATCTACAATTGATTTGTTTGCCTTATGTGAAGCTAGTGAAGAACACTGCATGTTGGTGGAACGAAATGTTTATTTAGACTGGGCTTAATCTAGTTCCAGTGATGTGCAAGGTGCCTTTCCAGTTACCAAGCATTTAGGATTTGTGAGAAATGACTTCACAGGAAAACAATTCAACCTCTCATTTAGAATGGGATCACTATGGATCCTAAGTAGCTCAGGCTTTGCAGTTCAAATGCTTCATTATAGGCCGACTGAAATTTTCTCCTTGACAATCTGGAAGTCCTACATTCCATTTTCATGAAATGGCCTTAAAACTGTGGCATTTGATGGATTTCTTCACTCTTATTCTCATTTGTTCCTTGCAATGGAGATCACTGTTGGAGTTAAACAGAAATAGAAATGAATGAGATGGGGGATATCATGGAGCATATCTATGAGTTTAAAAAGATTATTATTTATTTTGTTGATATCCTGCCTTTCTCCCAATATGGGAGTGAAAGTGGCTTACTGTGTAGACTAAAAATAAAATAAAATACAGCTAAAACCATTTGTAATATTTTTTAAAAAAACACAACCATACAAAATAATAAATGAAATAAATACACTATCCTGTTAAAAAGAGCACAAATTTAAAACAGTTTAAACATTTAAAAGATCACCTGCAATCCAAACTTACCTAGGTTTTTCAGTCCAGAGATGGTTACATGATGTCCCCTTTCCATGTCTACTGCATCTGCCTTTTGGCAGCTCTAGAATATTTTAATCACTCGTGTTTGTGTTGTGTGTGTGTTTTAAAGTTGCTCTCATTCTCACACTCCAAAAAAGTATAAACATCCAAAATCCTCAAAACAGTGATATGTACCTTTAATCGGTCAACCAAAATGCACAAAATGCATGATGCAAGCTTTCAAAGCTCCATTGGTTTCTTCATCAGGCAAAGGTATTAAGAATCATACAGAAGGGGGAAAAAATAAAACGACAATGTTAATCACAGGCTTGCATTTGCTCAAGATGTTATTGGTGTTGTTCTTTGGATGGATATCTATGCAAACCTGTCTCTCCTTCTGGCTGGGTGGCACTGGGAACAAAGCATTCCATCATCCAGGAGATAAAATTTGAATTTTATTAGCAATATTAAACAAAGGGACGTCTTCTGAGATCCCAAATGTCTCCATCCATTGTGAAGTCACATTTTTGTTAGTTAGAGCTTGCATGATATATTTTGTGCATCTTGGTTGGTTGATTAAAGGTATCTCTTTTTTTTGTGGATTTTGGATTTTATTGTACTTTGCTATATGGCCAACACAGCTAAATATGAATATGACTCCAAACAAAGGTAGCTTCTCTTCCTGGTATTTTTCAAACTATTGACATAAAGCTTTCTTATTTTAGCAACTGTAACTGAGATAACCACGACTAACCTAGCAGAGCAGGAAACTTAGGATCTTGGCCTTCATGGTTACATAATAACCTGTGGGAACTGAAAGAATATAAATATTCAGAATATAAGCAAGCATAGTATATATACATCCATGCATACTTATGTTTACTAAACAGATGTGTCTCTCGGCATGACTTCGGTGGAATCAGAGGCAGAAATAACATGGAAGAATATGGTTAGCAAGTGCTTCAACATGTTTCAGTTTTATTCAAAGCTAACATGCACTTGATCTTAGCCAAAAGGCCGAGAAGCAAACTATTTACATTCCTAGTTAGCAGATTTTTATCCTAAGTAATGTTTATATGTATTAATTTACTTTTTTATGCTAAAATTTATACTGATGCTGGTCTTTGACCGTAATAAAGAATTTCATTTCAACATAAAAAAAAAAAAGCTAACAACATGCATATGGGAAATGAAGCAATCAGAACAGGTAAGTCTTGTATAAGTAAACAAAAACATAAGGAACCTTCTAGGGACCACTTGAAAGCTTCTTCCAAAATGCATCCAGGAATGATCTTTTGTTTCTTTCACAAGCCTCCTCTTTTCTCATTCTTTCCATTTTGTTGGTCAAACCTATTCTTTTTAAAAAAAATAATACTAAGAGTAGCAGGTGAAGCAGATTAATGCACTTTCCCCCTTTCTCTCTGTTTTGCTGTTCATGCGTGTTCAGCAAGTAGACAGCTGCTGTTTTGTAATTTGTTGTTAACTGCCCTTGAGTCGATCTTGACTCATGGTGGCCCTATGGATGAGACATCTCCAAGACCCTCTGTCCTCCACTGCTCTGCTTAAATCCTGCAAATCCATACCCATGACCTCCTTAACAGAGTCCATCCATCTGGCATGTGTCTTCCTCTTTTCCTACTTCCCTCCACCTTCCCCAGCATTATTGTTTTTTCCCCAAATAGTCCTCTCTTCTCATGATGTGTCTGAAGTATGAGTCTCAATTTGGTCATCTAGGCATCCAGGGAGGTTTCCTGTTTGATCTGCTCTAGGACCCACTTGTTTGTCCTTTTGTAATTAGGGGCACACAACTATTATTTTGATTAGCTATGGTAGGATACCATTCTTTCCCTGCTCAGGCTTTATTGCATAGTTTACTGCAGACAAATTGGATGTTTTCACACGGGGGTCCCTAAAGCCGGCTGGAGCCATTCCGGAACGGCTCGTGCCGCTGATTCCGGAATGGCTCCGGAGGCGGCAGGCTAATTCCTTTTGCCACCCGGAATTACCTTTCCGCCTATGAAGCCGGAATTAGAGGCCTTTCTGCCGGAGTGAGGCCGGACTTAGGACTCCGTGCGTTTGAACACACGGAGCGACGAGCCGGACTGACGCAGGGATGGCACCGGAAGGGGCGGGGTTTGCTGCCGCGCGCGTGTGAACGACCTGGAAATGGAGCTGGAGTGGGGCCGGACGGAGGTAGGAATGCGTCCTCCTAAAGCCCCGTGTGAAAACGTCCATTGTTGCAATATGGCAGATAGCAATATGACTGTAGTAAATGGTGCAATAATGCTTGAACTAGAAAATAATGGAATTTTGCAATAGCCACGTCTGCTTGCCTAAAAGCGGCAAGGGAAACAGCAGCTGCCTCCAAAATCTTTTACTGAACATGGACTGGATGGCCCTTGTGGTCTCTTCTAACTCTATAATTCTATGATTCTAATTCTATGTGTGAACTGCAAAACAGATAAGCCTGCCTCACCAGTTGTCACAAGCATGTTTTTAAAAGCATACATCCATACATTTGACCACCAAAATAAAAAAAAAATTACAAGAAATGTGAAGTTGGCATTGTTCAAGTGTTCTCTAGAAGTTTGAAAATGTGTTTGTTTACTTATGCAAGGCTTACTAGACCTGGTTTAATTTCACATGTGCATATTATTAGTTTGAGATAAGAAGTTTGCTGAAACATGTTGAACTGCTCCTCTTTTTATCTGATATAGGGACATATTACTATTCTTTCCAAGTTATTTCTACCTGTGGTACCAAAGTTTCCATTAAATAAATAATACAGTGGAACCTCTACTTACGAAATTAATCCGTTCCACAGCCCATTTCTTAAGTAGAAAATTTCGTAAGTAGAAGCAAATTTAACATTGAAAATGCCTAATCCGTTCCAGGCCCCCAGATTCATGCTACAACTCAATACAAATGTATAATACAGGGTTATTTCGTTAAGTACCTCTAATACAAACATGTTACATTACCCTTAAAGAACAAAAAACATAAAAATGAGTTGCAGGACTAATCCAAAGAATAAAAAATAAAAATAAAAAAGTTTCATTTACCTTTTGGGTCAGCCGGCTGTGTGATGGCAACAGTGAGTGAGAGAGGTGAGAGAGGACAGAGGAGGAGGAGGAGGAGGAGGAGGAGACATCCGAACACACCCAACATCCAATTTTTAAAAAACTAACAAATTTTAACTTTTAACTTTTAACTTTTTAATTTTTTTAAATTTTATTTTATTTATTTTTTTGGTTTTTTAACTGCTATCGTTGACACCTTTCGCCTTCTTAGATTTAGGTTCACTCTGTTTCGTAAAGAACCGATTTAAGGATGACTGCTTTTGTCGGCTTTTAACAATTTGTCTAAAATGCGAAAGGCAAACAGCCGCTGTCTGGTCAGCACTAGAAGCCTCGCCATGCTGAACAACAGAATGAATTCCAGTCCTCCTTTTAAATTTTTCGAACCACCCATGCGATGCCTTAAATTCCGGGCTTGGTTGTGAAGCCGAAGTTCCTTCACCTCCATCCTTATTCACAAGGTCATTGAAGATGGCCATTCCCTTTTCAGAAATCGCCGCTTCAGTTAATGTGTCTCCAGCTATCTCTTTCCTCTTGATCCATAGAAGTAGCAACCTTTCCATTTCATCATGCAGTGCCGACCTCCTCTTGGAAAGAATAGAGATGCCTTTAGAAGGAGTCACAGCTTTTAGGGCTTCCTTGTGCTTCAGAATTGTGCCAATTGTGGATGGGTTACGACCATATTCTTTAGCGATATCAACCAAGCGCATCCCGCTTTCATACTTTTCTATGATCTCTTGCTTGCTTTCTATGGACAAGAGCACTCTCTTCTTCTTCTCATCACTTTTCTGCATCGCCTCCTTGGGGGCCATAGTGTTGATGGATATCAGAAGCCAAAAAACAGAGTCCTGGAGTTAGAAAGGCACAATGCCACAAGCCCCAAAAATCAGTCCTGGACTTCGAAAGGCACAGTGCCACAAGCCCCAAAAATCAGTCCTGGAGTTAGAAAGGCACAATGCCACAAGCCCCAAAAAACAGAGTCCTGGAGTTCCAAAGGCACAATGCCACAAGCCCCAAAAATCAGTCCTGGAGTTAGAAAGGCACAATGCCACAAGCCCCAAAAATCAGTCCTGGAGTTAGAAAGGCACAATGCCACAAGCCCCAAAAATCAGTCCTGGAGTTAGAAAGGCACAATGCCACAAGCCCCAAAAAACAGAGTCCTGGAGTTCCAAAGGCACAATGCCACAAGCCAAAAATAGCTCCAAGTCCTACCTTCCTGGATATCAGAAGCCACCAATTTCGCTTGCTCTCCTCTCTTGCAAGCCCAAATGCCTAACTGAAATTCATACTTCCTCTTTCTCTAGCCAATAGAGTGCTGCTTTGCCAGATTTCACCAACCAATAGCATGGTTCAATTCAAAAAGCAGCTCTTCGCGCCAATTTCGTAAGTAGAGGTAATTTCGTAACTTGAATCAAAAATTATTCGGAGGCGCGTTTCGTAAGTTGAAAATTTCGTAGGATGAAGCATTCGTAAGTAGAGGTTCCACTGTATATCTATTTCGTTGAGTGACATATAACTGCATTTCATATTTGTAAATTGCTCCAAAATCCTTTCAGTGGTAAAATGGTATATCAGTATTTAGAACTGACAAACTTTACTATGAACACTAACTAGTTAACTAAGCACTAACTAGTACTTCACAATAAAATTAGCTATATTGCAATGTAGGGAGAATTAAATGGTGCCCCTAAAATATAGTAGTTGAATAGTTCGCTTAGAGTTTATAGTTTTGATCACATTCAGAGATGCTGTTGAAATCAGCTGATTTGTATGTGCCTAGTTTCCCCCCCCCAAGGCATTTGCATTATAGTTTTGCTTATAAAAGGTACACATGGAAAGTCCTGAGCACTTCTGCCAATCTGTTAAGATTTTGGAGAGAGCATGTAAGCCTGCCTGTCTTCCAGTCAAAATGCATGCAACCCAGCTGCTATAAAGAGATAAGAGAGGTTTAAGCTCTTCCACAAAATTACAGTGCTGTTATTATTTAGATCTACTCCCTCCTGAGGCAGAGAAGGAAGGCTTCAATCCTAATCATACATACTTGAGAGTAAATTCTGGTGAACATAATGGGATCTTTTCCAGTAAAGAAACCTGTGATGCCTTAAATACTAATATTATGGAATAAGTTTTTGTTAACTAGAGTAGACCTCATCAGACACATGAAGTCTTAACCTCCTTTGGCAGGACTATATGTACACATGGATGTAGTGATACAGACTAGTTGTAAACCAAGAAGTCAAATGGCAATGAAATCAAAAGGTGGCCAGAAACCTTTACGTTAAATTAGTAAGATAAAACAAATACACAACCATTTGCAGAATCAAAATGCACAAAACAATTCATGCAAGGTTTTGAAGCTCCACTGGCTTCTTCATCTGCAAGAGGGTGTTTAAAAAATCATACATGAGAAGAAAAATGACAACGTTGGAGCCATAGTTTCTGTTGTACTTCAGCTGGTATGGATGGATCGCAAGGCAGGCAGAGGCCACTCATTCCATTTTTTTTTTTTTTTGGCCATATGGGAACTGAGACAAATGGCCGTAAAATTTGAACTTGATTAGCAGTATTAAAGTAACTCCTCTTGGGATCCAGGGTATTTTTGTCTTTCATGAAGCCAGGCTCTTTTCTTAGGCAGAGAACATTTAATGTCTCCAGAAGTCTGTGTAATGTTACATCTGGAAAACCTTTAGGTGCTGTATAGTCAATTATAGTCCCAAAGAAAAACTTTTACCTTTGATGGAGGTAGAAACCTCAAAGAGTTCATGCCCAGTCCTTAGTTCCCTCTTGTTTAGGATTCCTTTGTTGTGGAAAAAATCTATTATCTTCAAATCCAGGAAACATATATGGTGTAGCCATGTTGGCCATATAGCAAGATAAAACAAAATCATCAAAAGAGTGATACCTTTATTGGCATATCCTGCCAATGGTGAATAACACTTTAGGCATCTGATGAAGTGGACTCGGGCTATAAAAGGATATGCTCCAATAAATCTGCTTGTTTTTAAGGGGCCACAAATCTCTTGATATTTGCTACAAGAAAAGAATGTTCATCGCGTGCAACTGAAATAATATCAATTGCTGTCTCAGCTCACCACTCCATTAACATCAGGATCTAAAGTTACCTACCTGCAGCACTGCCGGTGAGCCACTTTAGAATACAGTTACCCCTCCGTTCTTGTGGGGGATCCAGAATGTGAAAAAGGAAAATCGTGACTATTCAAGTCCCATTGACTTGAATAGAGGCATGCACCCACAGGGGCGTGTGGGGGTATGCCACAGGCTCAGGCCCCATTTTGTCCCCTCCATTCACTGCCCGTGAATGGGCGAGGGACATGGACTTGAAGTCTGTGAAATTGGAGGGCTTGAAGTCTGTGAAACTGTGTTTGTCACTTGTCTCTTTCAGTAACAACAGTTTCTCTATTTCAGTGGTTAGACTCAGCCGTTGAGCCTTCTTTGTTGACCTTAGTAGTAACTTTTTGGTGACTAATTCCCTCATCCACAGAACACTACATGTAGAGGCACAGAGCACAGTATTTATATCTATATCTCCTCTTTTATGTCTTATAAGGAAAGGAAGGTATGAGAGAACGTAGGTTTCAAAAATATGTTTTCTTCTAGGAATGTTTTAGCAGACATGGATCTGGAGAGAGTCTAAGAGAGTTCATAAAATCCTATCAGAAAGTCATCTTCACCCAGAATTTGTGGATTTTATGGCCTTTCTTTATTTCTTCCTCTCCTATGTGAACTAATTTCCTGAGGAATTGCAAACATTTTCAATTTGTTTCAGAAGTCTAGAGCACATGTGTGCTTTAATTCAGAAGAGAGAACACTGAGGACTGATACTAATGTGGGCACCAGATGATACGCAAGAGATGTGATTAAAACCAGAATGTAATCTTGAACTGGGCTGTTAAACATGTCAGCCATTTAATTATTAATTAGCTTTATTTATACCTTGCCTTTGCATCAGAGTTGAGGCTCAAGATGACTTCTCTTGATCCTCATAGTTTCCTTGGTTCAGTGAGAGAGGGTTAAGCGAGAGAAAGGGCCAGAAAATCACACGTGGAGATACTTTCTGTTTATAAACTTTAGCAAAGCAAGCAGCAAAGCAGCTTCATTTATATACCGCTTCATATAGCGCTATGGGATGTCTAAGCAGTTTACAACTGTGAGCTGATTGCCCCCCAACAATCTGGGTACTCATTTTAGCGACCTCGGAAGGATGCAGGCCTGAGTCGAACCTCAGCCCTGGCTGGTATTGAACTCGCAACCTTGTGGTTTATGAGTGAGTGGCTGCAGTACAGGCATTTAACCACTGCGCCACCAGGGCTGATTTATATTTGAATTGGTCCAAAATAAAGAAATGGGACTCAGTGGTGGGATTTGATCTGCTGGGTGCCATTATCACCTGATGGTAAAGGATTTCTCAGATTACCCTGGCTCCTTATCCTCCTGAACTGGTTGTTCTCCATGTTTCTTCTATCCATGTCCTTTCCTCTCAAATCCATTACAATGACAGCGGTCTGAAAAATGTTGATATTTACAATGGAAAGGTGTTCCCAGTCATGTGAAATATTACGTAGGTTAGCAGTAATCCCAGGCAATACGGCCAATGGACAGGAAGATGAAATCATAATCCCAAACATCAGGAGAGTGCTAGATTGCCTACCCCTGCATAAGATAATGGACCTTTAATGCTGGATCCTCTTGGCTTGCTTAATGATTATGGATTGATTTTCTTTCTCTCACATTTATTCATCTCTTCCCTCCTCATATGTGTTTTGTTTTATGTATTATTACTTTTTCAGTAGCATTCAAAGACATAACTGTATTTGTCTGGAAAATCAGTATGGAAAGGGATCTTCTAGCACCTTTGAGACTAACAGAAAGAGAGGGGGGGGGGGAGAAAGTAAGTAAGTAAGGGGGGTTGCAGACTGCCAGAAATAGTGCAAATTGAGTCCACTTTAAGGGTTAGGGTTAGGGTTAGGGAATCATGGGAACTGTATTTTATTGTAGCACCAGAGCTCTCTGACAGAGAAGGCTCAATGTCTCAGGAAAAAAAAATTCCCATGATTCCCTAGCACTAACCCTAACCCTAACCCTAAAAGTGGACTCAATTTGCACTATTTCTGGCAGTCTGCAACCCCCCGAAGAGAAAGAGAGAAAGAGAGAGAGAGAGAGAGAATAGGCCTCAATTTTGTTTCCAAATGCCATAATAATTGTATGGTGTGACACACTTGGAATACTGTTTACAATTCTATTGAAAAGGTGAAGAAAGAAGCAACTAGAATAATTGTGAGGCTGGAGTGACTGCTGGATGAGGAAATTTACAACTTGAGGCTTTTATGGAAAGTGGAAAAAGGAAAAAAGAAAGTGGGGGAGAGGGAACACAACAGTACTGTATAAAACGCTCTGTGTTGTAGAGAATGTGTACAGGAAAGGGTTTTCCTTCATCTCTCAAAACATTAGAATCCTGGGAGTCATCCATTGAAGCTGAATTGTGGGAGTTTCAGACTATATAAAATAAAGTAGAGCACATAGGTACAGTCAGCCCTCCGTGTCTATGGATTCTGCAACAACGGATTCAACCACCAACGGATAAAAATGTTCCCCCACCCCATCAAAAAATCCAAAAAGCAAACCTTGTTTTTGTCAGTTTATGCAAGTGACACCATTTTAGTATGCCATTGTATTTAATGGGACTTGTGCATCCATGAATTGTAGTATCAATGGAGGTGGGTGCATAGGTGAATCCTGGAACCAAACTGTAGTGGATACCAAGGGGCCACTGTAAATGAAATTCATTGCTAAACAGATGTAACTTTTCCAAAAAACTGTCATTCATGACCACAACTGGGCAAAAATATTTAAAGGTTACCACTTGACCCATAGAGTCATAAAATCATAGGGTTGGAAGGGGCCTTATGGGCCTTCTAAAGTTCAATCAAAATCTACTCTCGTGTAACTTAAAACCATAAGATCTGGTCCTATTCTCTAGGGCAGCATAGAATAGGCCTGGCTCCTCCTCTTTGTGGAAGCCCTTGAGGTATTTAAGGAGTGTGACCATGTAAACCCTCAGTCTTCTTTTCACCTAGCTGAACACACCCAACTCCTTCAACCCTTCCTCATACATTTTGTTCTCCATATCTCTTATCATCCTCATTGCCCTTCTCTGAACTTGTTCCAACTTGTCTATATCCTACTTAAAGTGAGATGCCCAGAACTGAACACTATATTCCAGATGAAGCCTGACCAGCGCAGAATGTAGAGGGGCTGTTACTTCCCTTGACTTGGAAATTATGATTCTATGCAGGCTAAAATAACATTCACCTTTTTTGCTGAAGCATCACACTGCTGGCTCATTTCAATTTATAATCAACAATAACCCCAAGGTTCTTTTTGCATGTAGTACAGCTGAACCACATATCCCACATTCTATACTTGGTCATTTGGTTTTTGTGGCCTAAATGTAGAATTTTGCATTTGTTTCTGTTGAATTTAATTTTAATTTTGCTCAATTTTTGGTTTACCTAATTTAAAAAAAAATTCTGTTCCTTTCTTGCAATGTGTTAGCTCCGTCTCCTGTTTTGTATCATCTTCAAACTTGAAAAGGATTTCCCCCACCCTATCTTATAAGTCATTGATGAAAATGTTGAAAAGCAATGGGCCTAAGATAGCTGTTGTTGTTGTGTGCCTTCAAGTTGCTTTGAATTTATGGCAATCCTAAGGTGAACCTATCATAGGGCTTTCTTGGCAAGATTTGTTCAGAGTACATTTGCTTTTGTCTTCCTATGAGACTCAGAAAGTGTAATTTGCCCAAGGTAATACAGTGGATTTCCCCTGAGCAGGGATTTGAAGCCTGGTCTCCAGAGTTGTAGTCTAATACTCAAAGCACTTCACCACACTGGCTCTCTATGAGATAAATAAGAACAATACTCATTCTGTAATGGAATGGAAACTAGGGGCCTATGAATGTACTATAACTGTTTAGAGACTTCAAACTTGCCTCTTGTAGAGCTGTCATTGCCCAGGGTATATTAATGTGTGTGTGTGTGTATGTGCATGTCCTGTTAGAGCTTCTGGTCAACTGGTTTCACAAGCTGTTCTTAGACTTCAAATTTACAATGGAAAATCTAGACCAGTCCTCTGAAAGACAATTAGCACACTTGCAACAAACCTGCATAGAGTTTGATCTGACTGTTAGTGTATTAGATAGCACTTAGACTATGGAGATTATCGCACTAGCTGTCTTTTCCCGATCTGGGCATGGGCTGAGACCAGGCTGGGACCATGTCTTATTGCACAGCTCCGTGCCCATATCGGACGCATCCCGTACCAGATCAGGACTTCTCCCATACTTAGCTAAGAATGGATATTTCTGTTCTTCGCAAAGTAATGGGAAACTTTCCAATCAGGAATGGGATCTGGGCACGGAGCTGTACGATAACACATGGTCCCAGCCCAGTCTCAGCCTGCCTAGAGCAGGAAAAAAGCAGTGCAATAATTTCCTAAATAAAGCACTACCTCTTCTGAGCACCCAGCCTCATTATAGTGTATGTACTCAGTTTATGAAATGAGTACATATCTTTCCATTCCCACACAACGCAGGGGAATAGTGAAATTCACTAGCCTAGATAGCAAGCAATATCTGGTCCAGTCAATCTCACTCTTAAAGGAAACCAGAAGCTTTCTTTTATTCTTTTTCAAGAATGTCATGTTGAATTCTGCTTATTCTGTCACTTAACAAAAGCAAAACACCCTTTTTGTCACAGGTTATTAACTCCCAATTTCATGTCTTCTCTCTGGTCATATCCAGATAATAAGATGGTTAAAACATTAAACTGGCTTACAAGCAATATATTCTGGGATATCTGATTTCACTTCCAATGGAAACATACTTTGGTTCCTTTAAAAAGCTACATCAGTGTGCATCAGCTGCAGTTAGGAATTTTGAAAATGAAGTAGATTCTTTCTCTTCTTCTCTGTGCAAGGTTTTACTTTTCCTGTCTCTTGTTGTTGCTGCTATGTACCTTCAAGCTGTTGGCAACCCTAAGGCAACCCTAAGGCAAATGTATCACAGAGTTTTCTTGGCAAGATTAGTTCAGAGAACGTTTGCCTTTGCCTTCCTCTAAGATTGAGTGTAACTTGCACAAAATAACCCAATGGATTTCAATGGCTGAGAGGGGATTCGAATCCTGGTCTCCAGAGTCCAACACTTAAACGCCTGAACTACACTGGTTCCTGTTTCTTCTTACATCTAATCAGACAGTTGATGTGGGATCTGGATTAGTGCCACTGTTTCTTTCATTGTATCAGAACTTCCTTCTCAGTATTTCTCATGGGAAGCCTTATTCAGTAACTTCTGCTCATCTGAGGCTCAGATTAACTAACATCATGGGGTGAGTTTAAAGAGAAGAGTGACTTCTTCTGTAGCATTTACTTTTGATAATTTGAAGCTGTCTCTGCTCAAAAGAAGGTTACCTGGATATACCTTGCAGAGAAAAGGAAGCAACAAATAATATTTAGGCAATACATTGGGAGTGTGTGTAAATTTCTCTGTTGGCCTTTTGGCACATATCCTTTTGCAAAATTATTCTGTGGGATTGCCAGGCAGATGTCCCATGAAAAAATCAACAGGGCACTTTGAGTCTGTTCCTCAAAACAAGACCTTCTTCTCAATTCATTCATCCAGTGTAGAACTTAAAAAAGTTATTCTGGAGTGAAACATCCCAAATTTTCCAGAAAACATGGGTCCAAAACACTCTGCAGATATAATAATCCAATTTGAGACCACTTTAACTGCCCTGGCTCAATGCTAGAGAATTCTGGGAACTGTAGCTTTCTGTGTCAGAATACTCTGGTGCTACAATAAACTACAATTCCCAGAATTCCCTAGCACTGAGCCAGGGCAGTTAAAGAGGTCTCAAACTGGATTATTTCTGCAATGTGTTTTGGACCATGGCCATCAATTATGATGGTTGTGTTGCAGTCCAAAAGACAAACTTTTCCAGGATCCAGTATTGTTGGCAATATTGTGTGTGGTAGAGATAATTTCCTAGTCTTTTAAAAATAACTTCTTCAGTGCAGAATTTCTTGACTATATAAGTTAGAAAGAAAGCTTCATATTATACAACAGCCAGCTCTGACATCTATATCAAAGAGCATCAGAGAGAACACACTATATTGGAGGTGGGGAGAAACATTATTTGTAGCTGACAGAATTTTAGTCTGACAAACAAGATAAAACCAGACAATGACAAAACTGAGCTGATTCCTAGTTGCCTAATTCAATAAAGCCTCAGTCTTGTCAGAACCATCATTACTAAGCAAAACAAATGTAGTCACCTCCCTTCCCTGCAGACTGCATGGTTGAATACTTGGGAAGTGATCAAGAAATGAGTCCTTCAGTACATGGTAAAATGTTAGGCCCTTAGCAATAAACATGTAATAAAAAGTAGATCATTCAGCACAATCATGAACAATCCGATCCTGTTTCTTCAAAGAATTTCAGAAACTGATACAGGTTGTTACATTTGTTCTGTGCAAACTGAATCTACAAGCAGATTGTTTTCCAAAGAATATTTCACAGATGACAACTGAGATGTGTGTCCAAGAAACTTCAGAGTGTGGTCAAGATTGCAACAATTACGGTATTAATGAGGAAGAACAGATAAGCTAGGTGAGGTTTCAGCACTCCACTTTCTCCTGGGTCCACTGGGAAGGGCAAAATTACATCCTCTACTCTCCAATCCGCCTGCTGCAAACTATTTTTGCACTTTGAACTGTTTGCAGCAATTGAAATAAGCTGAGGAGAGATGGGGAAGGTGGGAAAAGAAGAGAGCAATTGGGACATTTGAAAAGCACCTGAAAAATCGGAAAGACAGCTTCCAGCTGTTGTAGGAGGAGGAGGGGAAAGGAAGAACTTGGTGCGGCAGCTTCAAAACAGGCCACCCACCTGCCCTTTGAGCCCTTCCAGCTGTTGTAGGAGGAGGAGGGGAGAGGAAGAACTCAGCACAGTGGCTTCAAAACCAGCCGCCTGCCCACCTGCCCTTCGAGTCCTTCCAGCTGTTGAAGGAAGAGGAGGGGAGAGGAAGAACTCAGCGCAGTAACAGCAGTGGGGGCTGAGCCAGCCTGAGTGGAAGCTTAATTCTGCCTAGTTTCCACCTGACTGCAGTGCAAAGGCAGTAATGGGGCCAGAGCCGGCCCCGGGTGGAGGCTTTAGAATCCACCTCGTTTCTATAATCGGCGTTGCTGGGGGGGGGGGGAGCCGGTGAGGAGAACACTCGGGCTGCCCCTAACATCATTGCCACCTGTAACGGGACTTCTGGGAGAATGGCACGGAGGAGGCCATTTAGTTTGCCCCAAATACCATTTTCTCTTGTAGTGGCCGGGAAGATCTGGGAACAGAAATTGAGGTTGTGCGGGGGAAAGGAAGGTATGGCAGGAACAGAGTGAAGCGCTGTTACAAAAGAAGGCGGGATCTATACTTGAAAGCTATCATGCCTTCATTTCACCCTGTTTCCCGGAATGCATTGGAGAGAGTACCAATCATTCCACAGAATCTTACCTTGCTCTTTTTCAATGCCAGCTCGGTTAAAAAAAAGACTCATATTATCTATGATCTTCTCTTGGATGAGGATGCTGACCTGGCTTGCTTTACAGAGACCTGGCTGGGAGACAACAGCACTATAACTTGGACACAGGCCCTCCCAGCGGGGTACTCTGTTAGTGAGCAGGTAAGGAGAAGTGGGGGGGGGGGGCAGAGTGGCTCTGGTTCACAAGAACAACCTCACCTTGACCAGGATACCTGTCCAGAACACAGTCCACTTCAAGTGCATGTACCTAAGCCTGAGGACCAAGGATAGTTTGGGGATTCTGCTAGTATACCAACCACCCAGTTGTCTAGAAGACTCCCTAACCAAGCTGACACAGTTGGTCTCAGAGTTGCTGTTGGAGTTGCCTAGACTTTTAGTCTTGGATGACTTCAACATTCCATTCGAGACCAGTTTGTCCAATCTAACAGGTGCAGCTTGGGAGTTCATGGAATCCATGACAAACATGAACCTATCCCAATTGGTTGTTGGGCCCACTCATTGTGTGGGTCATGCCCTTGATGTGGTCTTTAGTACGGAACAGGAACATCTGTGGGCGGAGATTATTAAAACCACCTCATTGTCATGGACGGACCATTTCCTGATCAAGGCTGAACTTAGAACCACTGTCTGTCCCACCGGGGGTGGTGGACCCATTAGAATGGTCCGCCCTCGAAGGCTAATGGAACCAATTGGATTCCAGAAAGCCTTAGAGGGTTTAATGGTTAGTAACGCCGGTGATTCTGTCGACGCTTTGGTTAATACCTGGAACATCAATCTCACCAAGTCTATTGACACAATCGCTCCCAAGCATCCTTTCCAACCCGCTTCAAACCGCAAAGCATGGTATACGGAAGAGTTTAGGAAGATGAAGTGGGTTGGACAATGACTAGAGTGCATCTGGTGGAAAACTTGATTCTTATCTGACAAGACTTGTCATAGGAAATTTCATCGAGAGGCAATGCGTACAGCAAATAAATCCTTCTCCTCTGCATGTATTACGTATGCAGAGTCTTGTCTAGCAGAGCTGTTTAGGGTGGTAAGGGAACTGACACAGGTTCCATCTGTGCAGAACCCTTTACTTAACATGACAACGGCTTGCTGTGATGCATTTAACAACTTCTTTGCAGATAAAATCTCTCAGATAAGAGCCAACTTACATGCCAGTGTTGTAACAGAACCAGTTGACGAGGTGTCCAGCAACTCTGTTGATGAGATTATCAGTTTTAATCTGTGAGTACTGTGGACAAGTTCCTTGGTAGAGTGAGGGAAACAACCTGCCCTCTTGATCCTTGCCCATCTTGGCTGGTCATCTGGGGCGGGGGGATGTCTTGATGATGTTCTTGAGAAACATTGTCAGTGCATCCCTTAAGCAAGGTCATGTGCCATCTTGTTTGAAGGAAGCGCCGGTTAGGCCACTTCTGAAAAAACCTTCTCTGGCCCCCCTGGACATGAACAGCTATAGGCCAGTCTCTTTACTTCCTTTTTTGAGCTAAGTAATCGAGAGTGCGGTTGCTCTTCAACTCCAAGCTGTCTTGGAGGAAACCTATTATCTAGCTCCATTTCAAACTGGCTTTAGGATAGGATATGGAGTTGAGACTGTCCTGGTCGCCTTGGCTGATGATCTTTGTCTGGGCATCGACAGGGGTAGTGTGACCCTGCTGGTGCTCCTAGACCTCTCAGTGGCTTTTGACACAATAGATCATAACAGCCTCTTGGATTGCCTGAGAAGGTTACAAATTGGAGGCACTGTATTGCAGTGGTTCCATTCCTTCCTCTCTGGCAGATTCCAGAGGGTGATGCTCAGGGACAGTTGCTCTAAAAAGAAAGAGCTTAATTGCGGCATCCCACAAGGCTCCATCTTGTCCCCGATGCTATTCAATATATATATGAAGTCGCTGGGTGAGATTATCCAGAGACATGGGGCGGGATGTTATCAGTACGCTGATGACACCCAGATATATTTCTCCATGTCTCAGTCCTCAGCTTTGACTTCAGATGGTGTCTCTCCTCTCAATGATTATCTTAAAGCAGTAATGGACTGGATGAGGAAAAACAGATTGAGACCGAATCCAAAGAAAACAGAGGTACTTACAGTAGCGGCCCCAGAACCAGGTATTGGGATACAACCTCCAGTCCTGGATGGGGTCACACTCTCCTCTAAGGACTGTGTTCACAGTCTGGGGGTGCTCCTGGATCCATCGCTTCAGATGATAAATCAGGTAAGTGCGCCGGTCAGGAGTGCCTGTTATCAGCTTCAGCTGATACGCCAGTTGCGCCCTTTCCTGGACGCTGGTGTTGGTTATCATCTTTAAAGCCCTAAATGGCTTGGGTCCAACCTGTCTTCAGGACCACCTCCTTCCGTATAGTCCACCCCGAGCACTTAGGTACTCTGGGATGAATTTGCTGCAGCCTATAAAAACTAGGCTGTCTGCAACCACTCAGAGGGCATTCTCTGCAACCGCTCCCAGATTATGGAATGGCCTGCTGGATGAGATCCATCATATTACCACTTTAAATAGTTTTTAAAAAGCTATTAAGATGGTACTCTTCCGGCAGGCCTTTCCTGAATAGATACCCCGGCCTTCAAGAGTTAGTCCACTCTCCTGCCTTAACCCTTGCTGCAGCTGTTATTCTTCATTGCTTGTATTGTAATTTATTTTCACTATGTTTTTATATTGTTTCTTGGTTTAATACTATTTTAAGGGGCAGGGGGTTTATGGGATGGTCATTGTATTTTCATTGTAATTTTAAATGTTGCAAGCTGCCCGCA
This sequence comes from Phrynosoma blainvillii, assembly GCA_026167975.1. Taxonomy (NCBI): domain Eukaryota; kingdom Metazoa; phylum Chordata; class Lepidosauria; order Squamata; family Phrynosomatidae; genus Phrynosoma; species Phrynosoma blainvillii. Next base: position 103,452,495 of record JANUYF010000001.1, read on the forward strand.
TTGCTTATGCAGAGGGGCGGGATAAAAATAAATTATTATTATTATTATTATTATTATTATTATTATTACCAGGACTGGAGAGTATGTAAATCCTGTATTTTTCTCTCAACATTTCGGGCAATTTTTGTTAGCTAGCCCTTCATGCTAAGCACATTTAATGCATGTAAATAGCGTGGTTTGTTCTTGTGCATGATGGGAATGGAGATAAGCTCTGTTCATCCCAGCTGTACTCCAGCTACACATGTCATTCTTACTGCTGTTGCTGAATGTCACACCCATGCACCAGCGAGAGATGAGTGCAGTAAAATTTGGTCAACCAGTTGAATGTTCATCTGCAATGATTTGCATTTAAAGAGCCAAATTAAGAAGATGAAGATTCATATCAGAAGTAGTCACCTAAATCTATCGTTAGTCCTGATCAGAATAGTCCTTTTTAATCAATTGTTGAATGGTAAGTTAACATGAAGCTCAATCCTACTGATTCAGTGAGTCTGTGCTAGTTGAGACTAACAATAGCCTTCATGGCCATATTTTTATACAGAGATAGCTCACACAGATAGAAGATAAGTGTTGAATAATTAAGTAGCATGTGTGCATGAGTAAACTAGTAATGTATTAAACCAGTGAGCATTACAGTGAAAAAACACAGATAATGAAAACAAACAAACAAACAAAAAAGTGACCACAGATTATACACATAACTTTAAAGTAGGTGATAAAGACATGAAAATGGTGAGAGATTATATATGCTATGGCTCAGTCATAAATCAAAATGGAGACTTTAGTCAAGAAAACAGAAGACTAAGGCTGCATCAGCATTGCAGAAATAATCCAGTTTGAGACCACTTTAACTGCCATGGCTCAATATTTTGGAATTCTGGGAACTTTAGTGTTGTGAGATATTGAGCCTTCTTTGTCAGAGAGCTCTGGTGCCACAACAAGCTACAATTCCCAGAATTCCATCACAGTTAAAGTGGTGTCAAATTGGATTATTTCTGCAGTGTGGATGCAGCCTGAGACTTGGAAGGACAGCTATGAAGGAACTAATTAAGATTAGTGTGTAGATAAGTGAGTAGATATGTCAATGAATACTATTGGTATTAATATCAATGGAATACCAGTGAATACCAATGGTAAGGTTGTGATAGATGATAGATAGGCAGTGATTAACCAGGGACTGCCCAAAAGACAAATAAATGGATCTGAAAGCAAGTTAAGTCTGAACTCTTTGAATTAGAAGCCAAATGACTAAACTGAGGTGATTGTCCATTGGGCATATGATGAGACAACATGAATCATTGGAAAATATGAGAATGCTTAGTAAAGTTGAAGGCAGTAGGAAAAGAGGTAGACCTCATTATAGGTTGATTGACTCAGTCAAGGAATCAAAGAACATAGTATGCAAGAACTGAGCAGGGCTGTTAATAACAGAGCCTCCTGGAAGTCAGAGTCAATGTATTCAGGGTCAGGAATTCAGGGTCACTGTAAGCCAAACCTACATTGATGGGTAGGTAGCTTTGAGAGCCAGAGGTAAGCTCCATGGACCATGCAGTTATATCATCACTGCTGTTTGCCAGTGTGCCTTCCACATGAGATGACCAGTTCATTCTGCCTGCTAGTGGGACCAGCTGTGGTTTGAATTGTGGGTTGTGACTGATGGATGAATGGTTTAACTTGAGCTCTGGATTGCCATATTATCTGGCTAGCTGGATTTCTCTGAGGCTATTTACTATTTACTTAAGGTCATTTCCACAATTGGGTGACCAGAACTTGGAAAATATATAACAATGATGATTTTATTAGGAACTGAGTAAATAAAGCTCATAGAACTCATAAAAAGCTGTGAGACAAAACAGTGATCCAAAAAACAGTGATTCTGAAATGTGACATAGTTTTAGGATTGCCAGATGAACATCAGCTCCCTTCCCTGAGACTTCAGGGCTAAGACCTGAGACCAGATGGCAGAACCTTATGATGTCATAAGGTGGGTCCTAGTGATGATGTCAAAGATTTGACACAGGCAGGGACTCGCAAGTGGGATGGATCTGCTTCACTGTTCACTGATTGTGGAAGCAGGCATGAGAACCACTTCAGTAAATGGGCTCAGAATAATGGTGGTGGGGAGATCCAGCTAAAAAAACAACAACAGAGGGGAGCAAAACAATTTATGTAGCTGAGTAGACTGAAAATACTCCCAGTAGCTTTTGTGGCTACTAGGGCTCGGTGCCATATGACTACCAATATTACACATAGAATATGGATAGTTTAAAAAAAAAAAGTCAGCCGGTGCTGCATCATGTAGAAGGCTCACTGCTGGTCCTCCAGGACTTTCTCCCCAAATCCCACACCACTGCTGCCAGTACTTATATAACATGACATCTCACTGGTGGTTGTCCACCTCATTTCTTGCTCCAAGAGCATGTTGAACCAGAGTGAATGTGTCCACCATCCTTCTTCCCAGTCCTCTTCTCTTCTTCTTGGCTTTCTGGTGCACTGATATGTGCATTTATTTATTAATTTATTTAATAAATATGCTGCATTTCTCTAGGAGTGGGACCTAAGGCAGCTGACAGATAAAATTGATTAAAAGCTTAACAATATAATTTTAGAAAAAATTAAAATAATTTCATTTAAACAGTATAAATTACATTTAAAATTCACAAGTTAAAAACATAAATAAACGCAGCACCCAATCCCCATAAGAAGCTTCCCTGAGAGAGATGCATATTGAGAATCTGTTTGAAGTAAAACATCTTTGCTTTCTGGTGAAAGGAGAACAGAGAAAGGGGCAGCCTAGTCTCTCATGAAAGGGCATTCCAGAGGGTGGGAGCAGCTACCAAAAAGGCTCTCTCTTGTGTCCTCACCAAGAAAGCCTGTGATGGTGGTAGAACAGAAAGAAAGCCTTCCCTTGATTATCTTAAAGCTCGGGCAGGAACATATGGGGAGATACGGTCTTTCAGACAGTTGGACTCAAGAGATATTGGGCTTTATAGGTCATGACCAGCACTTTGAATTGTGCCTGAAAACAAACTGGTAGCTAGTGAAGCCATTTTAACAAGGGAGTTATATAAGACACACACATGCACACATCTTTGTGATGAGCTAGTGAACCTTTGGGATGCAGTGGCTCAAGTGGTTAAGACGCTAACTCTGTTGATTGCAAGATTGGCAGGTTGGCAGATTGAGGCCCAGGTGCTGCATGATGGGATGAGGTCTTGTCACTAGTCCCAGCTTCTGCCAACCTAGCAGTTCGAAAGCATGCAAATGCAAATAGATAAATAGGTACCACTTCTCATTGGGAAGGTAAAAAGTGTTCTGTGCAATCATGCTGGCCACATGATAACAGAGTAGCCTCTGACAATGCTGGTTCTTTGGCTTAGTAACAGAGATGAGCACCACCCTCTATGGTTGGACACGACTTGACAACCTTGTCAATGGGGAATACCTTTACCTTTAGCTCTTTGGTGAACCTCTATGTCAGTTGGAAATGGCTGGAGATGTGAATCTAGTCTATAAGACAAGGATAGAAATGCTGCAGCCCACAGCTGCGTCTTGCCCACAGTGACTTTTTTGCACACACAACACCTCATGTTTTTTCACCTCACAAAACCTTTTTATGGGAAGAAAAATGCTTTGGAAGGGTTAACTGCCATTCTTAGAGGCCTCCAATAGCACAAGATGTTTCTAAAACATCTATCGAAGTTTCACAAAGTTGTTGTAATAAATCTGGAAGTCCCAGTTGAGATATTCAGCCAAAATAGCTTAGTGTGGCCTTTTGTGGGGGTAAAAATTAGCCCGCATGTCCTCTGCACATGCCCACTCCTCCTTTAAAGCCACCACACACACAAAAATTGAACTTCCTTCAGTAGTTTTGCTCACCCTGAAATTTGTATGTCTGCCTATATTTGCATGTCACAATGTCTCCCTGGGACTTTGGCTTGTCCCTGGAGATCTAGCTGCTGAGGGTAGACTACTTAATAAAGAAATACAGTAGGATTCCATTTTCTTCCAATTAGAAGGGCAAGTGAAAAAATATTTGACCCAAAATATGAATATCACCCATTTGACCATCTAAGCTGAAAGACCTTTCTTCTCAAACCTCATCATTATTGCCCTGGAATTACTTCTCTTATATGTACAGTGATGATAAAGTAGCTCTTAGCAAAATTTTACAGGTGTCTCATGAATATCTTGAAATATTTTTTCAGGAACAGGTACTGGAAGGTATGTACTATCCCTGCTAACTAGGAACACTTAGAACCTACTGTCTGCATCCACATGTATCCCTGTTCAACTATGCAAGAAAGGAGCCATCTGGAGACACTCTGAGATCTCCCTGTGCTAGTCCTGCCTGTATCCTCAACAGGCTGTATTGAAAAATAAGTCATAAACACCCTGTTCTAACAGTCCTGTGGGCAGTGTTTTGACAAATATTTCCTATTCTCAAGGACAACTCAGCTCACACAGCTGCTCTTCTTGCCTCTGGTCTTCTATTGTTGTCTTTGCCTTTTAAAAAAAATCCTGATTTGGATTGTTTCTTTTTTTGCTTCCCTTGCTGTTTATGTAATGAGGGCAGACACTTGGAAGTTTCTCCTTGCCTAAGGAGACCTCTGTATTCCCCATCAAACAAGGCACCCCACTGATGCTTCAAATACCAGAAGGCATATTCTTTCTGTAAACACATTCAACAGTAGCCATTAACATTGCTTTGCCTTTGCCTTCTACCCTTCCATTTTACCTAACAAATGGTGCTTCCCAATAATAGCTCAGCTTGATACCCTCTGGATCTGCTGGACTCCAGCTCTGCAGAATTTAAGACTTTTGTAAAACACCATTGGCGGGAACCACTTTGGGGTAGAATGCCATGCTTTTCGTATGTTTTTAATATATGGTTTGCTTTTAATATATTAATGAATTATTGCACAATCTTTTAAAATGCTTGTGTCTTATCAACCTAGGAAGAGCAAATTAAACACTAAGCAAGATTTAAATGTGGCTCTTAAATGCTTAATAGTAAACTTTACATTACTCCACCAACTGTTCAGTTATCAACATTTTTAGGGTGTTGTCCATTTCCTGGAACCCTGAAGCTTAGTACAGATATAGCCCTGTCACTGGAAAATCATGAAAATGTTACACGCTTATATAGCAGTGGAGAGAGAAAGCATGCCCAAACATGGCTTAGATATTTATACTTTACTTAGACAATTGAAATGGCATAGTAGTCTACCTCATAATAGTTTACGAGTTTGTTCCTCAGTGAGGTAAGCAAAGGTATTTTTACATTAGCTAGACAGGTAACAACATATAATAACATAATAATATATCTCACAGGATTACTTCATGACAGAAGTCAACATTCCAAAGAAGAGTCAGTCAAATTGATTTCCAATAGCAGCCTGGAAGATATATCTTTACTTAGCTTTGCATTAGTAAGTGATCCCAGTAAGACGTCCATAGTCTCAGTCATTGAATGATGGGAGAAATGGTAGATGATCCTTTAATGAAATGCTACAAACTCTACCCTGACTATCAAAACTTAACTAATTATGCTCTTCACCATAGCCCAGTATTTTGGGGTGGGGTCTACCTTTGGGTGTTATCCACATGGCAATAAAAGATCTCCCCCAGCAAATAAGTAGTTCAGCTCTGGTTGTATCAATCACTTACTGAGGGAAAGGAAACTACAGTTTCCCCTCTATTTTTGTGGATTTCAAGTCCGTGTCCCTCATCCATTTGCGGGCGGGAACTGGAGGGGGATAAAATGGGGTGCGCGCCTGTGGCGTGTGCCCACAGGCGCCCGTGGGCATGCACCCCCATTCAAGCCTATGGGGCTTGAATATTTGTAGTTTTCCATTTTCACAGGGAGGGCCAACTGAACTAACATGAAGAACTGAGAAGATATTGTTGTGGAAAAAAACACAAGCAAAAGTATTTGTCAGAAATGCTGAATGATGCTGAATGATATTTGATTTCAAAACTGAGTATGTGGCAGATGGTACTTGATGTTATTTTACAGTTGACACAAATTAGTATTTGACAGCACTATTGGGTGATGCACAGTGGTGTATCAGTAATTATTGAACCTCCTGTGTTTACGAAACATTTTCTATAGAAAACCATACCAAAAAAATCCTGTTTGGGTACCTCTCAGGAAACAACTGCCATTGTATATAGTTCTTGGGTATGGCTTGGAAAAATTATTTGGTCAGAACTTGGAAAAGTTACTTTTGAACTACAGTTCCCAAAACCCTTCAGTCACTGGTGTGTTCTAAAAAGTAATTATTCTAAGCACTTTTTAGGCATATTCCAAGTTACAGTTTGAGTTTGCGTGGGACAATTCTAGGATTCACCACCTTCCACTTAGAATTAATGGTGTGCCCTAGAACACATCCAACATTTTGCTAAGTCTATGTATTGCAGAGAATGAGCAAATTATCTTTTAGAAAACCTGTCTACTTTTACTGATTGTTTCTTTGATGAGCTTTTAAATAATCCAACATTGCTCCCAATAGTATAAAAACATCTAGTATATCATACTGGAAAGCATCTGGTGAGATTAATTGGTGCATATTGAAACATAAGAAGCAACTTTATTATACTGTTAGTCTATCCCGCACAGTACCATTAACACCAATGGCCTACACGTCCCCCATGGCTCACTGAGCCACAGTCATTTGCTGAGCCATAGTCACCTCAAACAAAGTTAGGCAATCTCAACTGACATCTCTAAGCACCAGATGAGAGCCTGTTGTTCCTTCTTTGTGGAAGGAGATTTAATGACCTCGGGGGGGGGGGTGTGTGTCCAGCCCTCGCATTAGTGGCATGGCTAACCCTCGTATATCATCTTGCCTAAGGATGTCTGACTGGAGGGCAAATCTACCTCCTGTATGGTTCTCCAACTCTGTTTTACATTGACTGGCAGTGACTCTAGGGTTTCAGGCAAGACTCCTGCACAACCACATCTGAAAATGCCTGAAATCTGAACTTGGGATCTTTTGCAAGGAAAATATGTACTATATCACTGAGCCATGGCCACTTGCTAGTTGCTGGGTAATTAAAAAAATTCTTTTAAAAAATCTTCCGGTATGCAGGAGAAATTTTCATCAGTCTGGATTTTGATAAGCAACATGCAGTAGTAATATGTCTGAAGTCTGCCAAAATCAAAACGGTTGGGAGATGCCCCCAAATGAAAACAAGCTTAAGGCTGCAGCCCTATAAACCATGAAACATGTCCTACTCAAAAGGTAGTCTGTATCCAAGGATAACCACGGGGAGGAGGAATCTTCTCCTTCCTTTTTTTCAAAAGGTAGTTTGCCAGTTTGTCATAAATCTCCTGAAAATTATGCAAATAAGATAGTAATATAGCAGCAATATGTTACACGACCCTGGATTTTGACAAAAAGGAAGGAGAAGATTCCTCCCCAGGGTCATCCTTGGATAATGAGATCCTAAACTAGATCTGCCATTCTCCCCACCCCAGTGTGAATTCTATCTTAGTGACTAGCAAAAAGAGGTATGACAGGGAGGTCAGTGTCTTCATTGGGCAGAGAAGAAGTAGATCTGGATCCACTGATTTAAAGCCTGCTTTGCTCTTAACTATGCTTTTGACATGAAGACAAATTTAGGCATGCCTTTGAACATGCCTAATCTAATTCCTTCCCATCAATGTGAGAATAAAGGTACTCAGAAAGGAAAAGGAGTTCAGAGCTTCAAATGTACCACAGCTTCTGAGATTGGAGTTCTCTCTCCAATTGTCCTTTCCCACACTGAAATCTAAAACGTTCCTATTTTGGCATATTTTACACTCAGAATGGATTATATCCAAATATTTCAAAATCAGTATAGCAAAATTCATTGTTGCCCAGTGGCCAGTGGACCCCCCCCCCCCATTTCACTGGAGTAGTGAAGCTGCACTAGGAGCTATCCAAGTCCTGAACCTATTTTGGGGGAAAGGTTTCAGTACCTTGGAAAGCTCCTTTAAACTTCAGAGTAAAAACCTTGAGCAGATTTACTACCCCATTGACAAGGAAGCCACCAGCTGCCATTGCCAAGATTGGAAGCACCACTGAACCTCAAATATTTGTCAATATTTTTTTAGTCCTTTTGGAATCAATCTTTACTGACAAGCATTATCAACACCTTTGTTTTTCAGGGGCATAAATTTGGCAGGGGCATGGATCCACATTAAAGACGTATAATGTGGAGTCATCTCCGAGTCTGTCAATACCATGTCCCGAACCTTTCACAGATGAAAACTGGGACATATATAGCCAAAAACATCAGTGTGTGATTAAAATGACAAAGGTTATTAGTGAAGAATGCACAATCAAGGAGAGGATGCAGCAGTTTGCTTTTGTCTGAGCCTCATGGGAAGAACAGGATCCCACCCGCTCCTCTCCCTCCTGCTGAGGTAATTGAGTGCAAACTACAGTTTGCAGCAACTGAAGCAAGGGGAGGACAAAGCAGAAAAGTAGGGGAAGGAGAGAAAAGCTGTGACATTTAAAAACAGCTGGAAGAGTTGGATGACAGTTGGAAGAGAAAAGATGTGACATTTTAAAAACAGCTGGAAGAGTTGGATGACAGGGGATTAATTTGAATCGTTCCTGACAAAACAGTTGCGGGGTATTGAATACCCGTCAGACTACCTAACCACATTCTGAAACAGAAGGGAGCTATTTCTGTGTTCAGATCACTCTTGCTGATTTGGAGCATTACAGAAAGCATTTAATTTGTCTTAACAATTACTTGATAGTATCTCAGGCTTTCTCAACGTACAATTATTCAGTTTGTACATGTGTATTGAAGTCACCTTTGAAAGCTTGTTCTGTGCAATAGGAAGACCCAACAAACCTAATTATGAATCAACTTCTATATCTCTCTGCAGGGCAGGCACATTTATGTATTCACACTGAAGAGTGAATTTCAGCATGAAGAGCTGCCCCAAGCAAAATTCCCTCTTCTATACCACTTCATGGCCAGAAGCTTTGCCCTGTGTACTTTTGGACACAATAAGAGGCAAGGCTCTCCCTTTGGTGAAACAATGTCTTGGGCTGGCTCTGGTGTTGTTGTTTGGAAATCCTTAGTCCCTTCCGTCAGCCTCAATAAAGTTGCCAGAATGGGGGCAGGGACTGAGGGCCTTTTCACACTACACAGTTACATAGTGATTCCCCTCTAATGGCATTCTCTAACCATGGCTGCATCCTATGGAATCTTGGGGTTTGTAGTTTGTTGAGGCACTAGAACTCTGTGGCAGGGCATTTTAAACTCTCCTCCCTAAACAACAAATCCCAGGATTCCATAGACCAGGGGTAGGCAACCTTTCCCCTTTAAGGGCCGAGGGACTTCAACTCCCAGAATCCCAGGAGCTATTGGCCAACATGGGACTATTGGCCAACATGGCTGAGGCTTCTGGGAGCTGAAGTCCCTCAGCCCTTAAAGGGGAAAGGTTGCCTACCCCTGCCATAGACTGTTAGCATGGCAGTTAAAATTTAACACTATAATTGTGTGGTATGAAAGGGCCCTGACTGCTAAAACACTTGAATATTTGCAGTGATGATGGGTCCATTAGTTGCAGTCTAATCTTCACTGTCTATGCCTATAAGGAGGGTGGTGATGGAAACCAGTGGCATCATTAGGGGGTGCAGGGGGTGCGGACTGCACCAGGTGACAACCTAAAGGAGGGTGACACCACTGCTCCTCAAACACCTACCTTTTGGCAGAAAGGGGCTGTGGCATTCATCTGCTTCCCTTTAAAATGCTTTAAGAGATGCTGGGAGTGGGGTGCAGCTCAGTGGGAGGAGAAAGGAGAGGCCCTAGAATTTTTTAAAATTAAAATTTCAAATTTCAACATTTTAAATTTTATTTTTTGAAAGTTTTGAATTTTAAAATTCTTTTTACATTTTCTTTTAAAATGTCACATTTAAACCAAATCTTCACCATGTATATGTAAATGCATTTAGGTTGTGCTTATGATATTGTAATTTGAAGAGATAATTTTAATTTTGCTAGTTGTTTATGTCACAGCTATTAGCATTACATTCAGTGCTATATGGACATTACGATTGATGAGTAACATTAGTGCAAAAAGCATTACTATGGCATGAAATGGGAGGAGGTCAAGGGTGGGTGACACCAACGCTAGTGACGCCATTGGTGGAACGAATCCTTCTGTTCTCTACTCCAGTAATGTTTTGTATTCTTTCTAGAAGAATCCCTCTCCTGGCTCTGTCTTCTGGACTTTATTTTTTGTTTTAAGTTTGGGAGCTTATGGTTCAAAGCAGCCTTCCCAAGGGTTTGGCCCAATATGTAGTAACCATGGAAACCTAGACAATATAAAAGTGGCAAGGAGCCATTCTTTCCTTCACCTCCCTGGAAGTTTTGTGTCCAGTGGACCTCAGCCAGATCCAATGGAGGACTCCCTGAGTTTACCAAACTATACAATCTGCAGTAAGAAAGCTTGCTGAGGGTGAACTGAGGACGTGTTGTCAGCTGAAATGTTTGAATTTCCTAGGGCTGTGTGTGTGTCAATTTAAGCCAAATTCTTGATGTTACGTTAATGCTGTTGTTTTGAGTGTGAATAATGTACTTTTTGTGCCAAACCACATGCCCTGGAGCTAATATCTCATAAAAATGTCTTCCAGTTTAAAGCTAATGGCAGTTGTTCAGCAGACAGTGATGTCTGAAAGAGTTTCAGACTGCTCCTGTTACCTTAGGGAAGGTAAAACATGTATGTGAAGAGTGACTGGTGAGGAATAGTCCAACAGAGCTGTTCCTAATGTTTTAGCATCTATATGTATTGGACTACAGTATCCATAATTCAGTACACACAGCTGGCATGACTCAAGGCTATGTCAGATGAGTATAAAAGGAAAGAAAACTCAACACATTTCAAAAACACTAGGCTGGGGAAGCCTGGTTTAATTGCAGGATATTTTTTCAATTATTTCTTTGACCTTTGGATGGGCTTTCGCCCTTTTCCACATCTTTCCAACCAACAGAGAACCTGTAAGTATTAATAGCAAAGGTTTTTCATCCCTTTCATAATTCAGAAAATGGGTAGATTTTTGTCTTCAAATCCTGCCTGGTGTAGAGCTGTTTTCCATTCCCCCCTCTTTGCAATGCAACTGTTGGCTTCTACAACCCTCTAGTTTCCCCCCTTAACATGATTTTCTTCTTGTTTCCCCGACAACTGCTCAGCCCTCTTTAGTTATTCATATTATTCTGACAAAGTAGTGTCTGGATATTGAAGCTTTCTTTCAGATATGTAATAGTGTAATATAAGCCTTCTCATACATTCTGTTCCTAACAGGAGCTTTCCAAACTATAGACCTCTTGATCTGTCTTTCTGCACTACGTTTATGCAAGCCCACAACTAGCACCAGTGGTGTGATCCCCTATTACAGTCCATAAATAGTAAAGAACGGGTCCGGAAGAGAGAAAATCTTATAAGCCCAAGTGCACACATAACTGCAATAAAACATGACGACAACTTAGGTGGGAGGTAAGTGTCAAGTTCATGTAAAAATGACCTCCTGGTAAACACAACCAGGTCTTGTGGTCTTTCTAATTATTAACAGCTATCAAATGATTAACAGATATAGGCAGATGGATCACCTTGCAACAAACCTGAAGGAAATGCACTGGTTTTCTTTTTGCTTCTGGACCCAAACTAATGTGCAGGATTTTCCCCTTAAGGTCCTAAACAACTTGGGACTCAAGTACTGGAAAACGGTCTCTATCTACCAGCTTGCCCATGTTTTTAACATCTACTAGAGAAGCTCTCCTTGAAGTACCTCTCATTGGAGAGAGACTGTAATGGCTGTAAGGGGGATTAGCTTTCCTGGCTTTCCAGCATCAAATGAAAGCATTCATCTTTGCCCAGATATTATGGTTGGTTAGTCTGCCTCACTATATATTCCTTTAATGGCTTTATAATTGTACTTTGTATTGTCCTGTTTATTTCTCATTCCTATAGGTCCATTTTGGGGCCTCATCTTGTAAATCACCTTAATATCTTTGGAAGGCGGGTAATTAATTTTTAAAAAATAAATTCAAAATGGCAAATTATTTATATATTTATTTGCCCATTTCTAATATTTACCATTTCTTGCTGTTTCTCCAAATAGCTGAAGTGGTTTATAGAAAATGAAAGTGCTCCAAATAATTTTTAAAACTTTTTTTAAAAAAGTAACAATAACAAAAGTGTAATAAAATAGGGGAGAGCAGTAATTAATATGAGACCCAGTATGTTGTAGTGATTTCAGCGCTAGACTAGGACTCTGGGAGACCAGGATTTGAATCTATGCTCAGCCATGGAAACCCACTGGGTGACCTTGGCCAAGTGACATTCTCTCAGCTTCAGAGAAAGGCAATGGCAAAAATCTTCTGCATAAATATTGCCAATAAAACACTTTGATAGGTCCATCTTAGGGTCACATAAGTCAATAAATGACTTGAAAGCACACAACAAACAGTGCTTAATATACAAAGGGAAACTTAAAAGTGTTGGTTTTGACCTTTAAAGCCCTACATGGCTTGGGTCCATCTTACCTCAGGGACCGCCTCTTCCCGTATGACTCCCCCTGTGCCCTTCGGTCAGCTGGAAAGAACTTGCTTCAACAACCGAAGTCGAAGTCCAAACAGACCTCGCAGAGGGCATTTTCTGTTATTGCCTCTAAACTATGGAACGGCCTGCCGGATGAGATCCATCTCATTACAACACTCACTGCTTTTAAGAAAGCGGTTAAGACGGATCGCTTCTGGCAGGCCTTCCCAGAATAATCTCCTTAGAGAGATGAACATTGGATTCTCTCCTCCCCAAGCTCTCTGCTGATTGTGGTATCCTATTATATTGTTATCTATTTATTTTCATATTAGTCTTACTCTGTTCTTAATTCTCTTTCAAGTTTAATTCTGTTTTAAGGGGTGTGGGAGGGGATGTGGGTGGTGGGATTGGGATAGTGGATTGTTTTTTAACTACTGTATTTTAACTGTTGTAAGCTGCCCCGATTGCTGTGCAGAGGGGCGGGTTATAAATAAAAATTTATTATTATTATTAAACAGCAAGTTTTTATTTTTTTAAAAAAATCACTTGCAGCAGCAGCAATATTAATTAATAAGTGTTAGAAAACATGAATTATATGGCAACAAATATGAGCATTACCTGATATTCCTACGAAATTTCTTTCAGAACACATAATATTACAAATTAAGACAATGAAAAAGAAACATAGAAGCATCACGCTAGCTGCATAATCTCCTGGTTGTGCGCTTCCTATGGGCAAATATAATTGAAACTGTTTTTAAGTATTATGTTTTAATCCTATCATTAGTTTAATTCTGTTTTAAGGGGTGGGAGGGTTTGTGGATTTTGGATTGTATTTTAACATCGTATGGAGTTTTAATGCTGTGAGCCTCCTTGATTGTTTGACAGAGAGGTGGGATACAAATAAAATTATTTATTATTATTATTATTATTATTATTATTATTATTATTATTATTATTATTTGGCCAATATTTGAAATGTTGGATTAGATAGGCCATTGGTCTAATCCAGCATGGCTCTTAAATTCTTAATAGGAATTAAATATGAAAGATGTAGACTCAATAATGAAAATAAGAAAAAAAGTAAGAGTTTCACAGTGGGCATAGCAATTGTATATTACTGTTAGGGAGTTATTGTGATGTAACAATATCGTTTCCAAAACCATGTGGCCAGGTCAGGAGATTGGATGGAGGTCTCTATTTTTTCTCCATCTTCATATCTCCCACAGACTACCAAAAAGGTGGGGGAATGAACTATTTCATATGCAAATCTAGTATAGTTTTGAAGGCTCTTTGAGAGCACAATGGGGAGTAATAAAACAGGGCCACACATGGGCAGATAATATCACAATGTGGTCAAGATGGCAAATGTTATTAATAAAGAAGAACACATAAACAAGGCAAAGCCACAGCAGTTTGCTTTGGATATGCCTATTGGGAAAGGTGAGATTCCACCCCTCTCCTCTCCCTCCTGTTGAGTCATTGTGCGGATACAACTTTTGTACTTTGAATTCATTTTGCAGCAACTGAAGGGGAGGAGGAGAGAGAAACTGGGACATTTTAAAAGCAACAGTAAATGTAGAAGATTAATTGAGACTTATCTCTGCAAACTGGGACAGTTGGAGGGTATGAGATTGTACATTTCTACTCTGTGTGGCATTTTGTTTTAAGGCAGAGTCTCCAATATATGTCAGTTTAAAAAGGAGCCCTGCTTTTTATTTATATCAGGGCTGGGCAAAGTGAAGCCCTCTGATTGTTGAAACTGTGGCTCCCATCAACCCTTGCCAGCACAGCCAATGCTGAGGGATATTAGGAGGTGCACTTCAGCAACATCTGGAAGCCTTCATTTGGCCTACCCCTGCATTTGGCCTCTTTTTAAAACTAACATGTGTTGAAGGCTGTTTCTCAAAACAAACTGCCACACAGAAATTTATACTTTGTCCATTCCATTTTACTCTGTGTGAGAGATTAGATCCTGCTGGTGAAGCAAAAAGAAATAAGTAAAAAAATATTCCTAGTGGTGTCCAAAATGCATTGGCACAGCTCATAAAAGAATGAGAGAAATTTTCACTTTAAAGGCCTCTGCCACCTAAGAAGCAAATATTGTTACAGGTGGTACTATTCTTTGTGTTTGTACTATCCTACAACTCTAGCATCCTAATTCAAGACCAATAGCATTTAATAGTCAAATTATGATAATACCAGCATTCTGAAATAGTTTGTTCATGTTGTATGTATGTCTGCTTATTGTTAAGGCATAGGGTGAAAGATATTTGTAATGCAAATGCACTAGTAGAAGTTACATTTACACTCATCACTGGTCAAAACAAGAACTACAGATCAATCCTCTGATTGATTACTCAGATGTAAATCCCACTGGATTCACTGGGACTCAATCCATAATATTTAAACATAATTTCTGGTACTGACTTTGACTCATCAGCCTCAAGGAAGTGACATTCGGTAAAGCTCCTTTTAAAGAAACTGATATCTGCCTTAAAATCATTTCCAACCTATGGTGACCCTAAGGTGAACCTATCAGGGGAGTATTCTTGGCAATATTTGTTCAGATTGGGATCTTCATAAATTCAACCTAGATGATGAAGAAGTTGAAATATTTAAAGATATCCCATACCTTGGCTCAAACATTGAGCAGAATGCAGACTGCAGTCAAGAAATAAGAAGACAGGGAATGGGAAAGGCAGTCATGAAAGAACTAGACCAGATCCTAAAGAGCAAAGATATATAACAGAGCACTAAAGTTAGAATAATTCAATCCATTGTATTCCCCATCACCACGTACGGAGGTGAGAGCTGGACAGTGATGAAAATGGAGAGAAAGAAAATCAACTCATTTGAGATGTGGTACTGGAGAAGACTCCGTGTAGGCAAATGGAGCCTAGAACAGATCAAGCCTGAACTCTCCCTGAAAGCCAAGATGACAAAACTGAGGCTATCATATTTTAGCCACATCATGCAAGAAATGACTCATTAGAAAAGACAATAATGCAGGGAAAGGCTGAGGGTAGAAGAAAGATAGAAAGACTATATACCAGATGGCTAGACTCAATCAGGGAGGTCACAGGCCTGAATCTACAGGACCTAAGCAGAGCAGTGGAAGATAGGGTGTCTTGGAGATGTCTCATCCTCAGGGTTGCCATGAGTTGGTGCCAACTCAAAGGCAGTTAACAACAACAGCAAGGGACTGATTGCATTCAAGTTGTGTACAAAATACCAAGGATCCACTGTAGTGTATGTAGATTAGAATTTAAAGTACTGAAGTACCAATGAAGAAGGAGTGCTTTATCTTATCCCTACCAATTTTTATTTTTATTTTTATTTTTTATTTATACTATGCCCTTTGCCCCAAACTGTGACTTAATGAGCTTTACAAATTAAAATACAGGCCAGAATCCCCTGTCATGGTCTACCTTACATACTTTTACATACATTTGGCTATGTAGCAGAGACACAAAGATACTGTGTTAATGAATAGTGGAGATGTGTAATGGGACAATGGAAAGAGTGTCCTCATGTGCATGGAGACATCTGGATCATTGCACATTGGTCACTTTGTCAACTCCCCTGTGTAGTAACATAACAGAAGCCCATTACTGGATACAGACATTATGGAACTGTAATTTCTATAGACGTAAGTCCACTTATGAAGATGAAAGTCCTCAACAGGATTCTAGCCACAATCTATTTAAAACAGATAAACAATAAATTAAAATACAACACAGTTAAAGCAGAGAAAAATAAAATAGAATTAAAAAACCAATAACATTTAAAAATAATTTTAAAATATAGTTAAAAATGATAAAAGCAGTTTAAAGTAGTATAGTAAAAACAGTAAGTACCCTTTTAACCTCCCCCCCTTTGATTCTTCAGTTCTCAAAAGCCTGCCAGAATAAAAAAAGTCTTTGCCTGCTGGTAGAAAAACGTCCCTTCAATTTCTTCATCTAGAATTGTCCTCTCCAAGTGGTTTTCTTTATGACTATCAGAGCTCTAAATATTTAGGCAAAAAAGAGTTTGGAAACCCACAGGGGAAGAGGACAATGCAGGACAATCTGGAACAGAGATATGTTAGGTGAATACATTAGGCATCATTCTGCTCCACTATTCTTCTCCAAAGCTTTCTCCTAAAAACTGTTTTTCTTTTTGGAAAACAGCACCAGCATGTTATTACTTTGGTTTGCATATAAGCTGCATTTGGAACCCCACAGAGAGAAAAATCCTTGCAGTCTACTCAGCAGTAAGTCCCATAGACTGTGCATTGCACTGCACCCTTAGTACTTTATCTGGATTATGTCCTAACTATATTATTTATTTTTCACAGAATATGGCTTCCTTTCTCATTAATTTAATATTCAGCAAAAGGCAAAGGAACTATCATAGCAACATTATTTTTCTGACACCATAATGGAGAATGTGCAGCTGACAAGGCACATGTTCAAGCTCACTGAATTGCAACCTCTCAACAACTGCAGCTGCAAATGCAAAAGAAAATACTTTAAACAATGTAGACATTTTGATCCTTTCTTATCATATATTATCTTAGAAATAAAGGCACTTTCTTCAGTGTTCAGATGGGTTGATTTTCGTCCCATTGGAACACTGGCAGTGCTCTACCCTTCCCACAGATCATTAACTACACATTACCGACAGGAATCCCATACCATGCAAATGTGTACACTGAAAAACCACTTTACATTATTTTTATGCACAGTCATTGGAACTGATTATTAGAAGTAAAAATCCCTAGGAGAAAAGACCTAGGAGAAAATAATGACATTCTATTGTATGTAGTCTTTGAAGGCTTTGTAAAAGGAAAATTTGGACTTCAGAGTGGTGTATGTGAGTATAATTTGCAGAAAACACATGAACAAAAAGAGCCCTGGTGGCACAGTGGTTAAATGCCTGTACTGCAGCCACTCACTCATAGACCACAAGGTTGCGAGTTCAATACTAGCCAGGGCTCAGGCTAGACTCAAGTCTGCATCCTTCTGAGGTCACTAAATGAGTACCCAACTGTTGGGGGGCAATGAACTTATAGTTGTAAACCACTTAGACATCCCATAGCGTGATATGAAGCGGTATATAAATTAAATTAATTAAGCTGAACTGCTACAACGCAGACATGTATTTTCTTTGGGCTCATTCCCACTTACATTTAAACCAGTTTGCGATTCACCTTCACTTGTGTCAGTGAATCGGTTCCAAAAGGTCTGCCGTTCCCACTACGAAAGTGGATCTTTTCATTATTCCCTTGTAATCACTTCTTTTTTGGCATGATTGTCATTCCCACTAGTTTGCGCTGCTTCAAAATGCATGTCAATCATCTGTGCATCATCAATGATGCAAGTAGCAACATAGTGAGGACGGAGCCATCCCAGGTGCTGAGTGGGGTGACTTTAGCAACTGAGCCTTTTTCTGCCCCCAGCAACTCAGGCTGCTCAAGCACACCATTTCCCCTTTGAGCAGGCTGGCTTGCGAACGATATATATTGACAGGATATGCGATCTATTGGTTTTTCAACTATTTGCCTTGCTGAGCTGCAATTTGCCCATAATTGCAAGTAGTTGCAAATACAATGGATCACATATTCTGTCATATATATATATATTGTGCCCATAGGTCACACCACAAGCACAAAGGCAGCGCTGGAGCGGGGTGGGGAGGGAATGGGTGATTTCCCAAAAACTGAGGAGGGATGGTAAACACTCCTCTACCATTAGTCCCTCCTCTCCAGAATGATGCAATTCAGATATGTCGTTCTCACTTGTTGAATATGCTTTGGAATCGATTTTCAAAAGAACTGCCAAAAAACTAGTGTCAGGAAACAGCAGTTTTTTTGTGTTTGCCTTGCTTCATTGCAGTTGAAAACAACACAGTAGGACTGGAACTGGTTTCAAGTGGGAATGACAGTCATATAACCCGAACAGCAATTCACTTTAAATTATAGTGGGGACGAAGCGTGTGTCCTTTGACTCACTTTCCATGATATTTAGAAATCTACACAGAATGAGAGAAAGCACATGGGACTGAGAATTTGACAACACCAACACAGAGGAGTGTTATGCTTAAACTCCATACAAGTCAATGAAAAGGAAGGCCAATCCAAATGAAGGAGAAATTTTAGATCTTTGAGTGGGAGCTGTTAATCTGCATTTCCATATGAAATGCTTAAATAAACCTATTTGTGGGTCTTGGGGTAGATGCCATTCTGGGCACTGTTGGAAGATACAAAATACACATACTACCAGGACTGGATATGAAATATCTACAACTTTTATTGGCTAAAGCTGAGAAGTGCTGGCATGTCATGAGGCACAGATCTAGGTATTGAATAATCCATCCATTGTGAAGTCGTAGGCTTTCATGGCCGGCATCCATAGTTTTTTTGTGGGTTTTTTCGGGCTGTGTGGCCATGTTCTGAAAGAGTTTCTTTCTGACGTTTCGCCAGCATCTGTGGCTAGCATCTTCAGAAGATGCTAGCTCTGAAGATGCTAGCCACAGATGCTGGCGAAACGTCAGAAAGAAACTCTTTCAGAACATGGCCACACAGCCCGAAAAAAACCCACAAAAAAAAAAAAAAAAAATCCATCCATTATCCCATAAAGCCCCCTTGCTATAACCTGCCTGCTGCAGAGGCTATCTTTGGGTGATAGATTGGAATCCACATGGGTACATAGCTTTTGTGTGGTTCCCTGACACCTAGGAGTGAGACTGATCCTCAGTTCCTGAAGTAGGCTTGACCCTGCATCCCTGCACCCCCAAGGTCCTATATAGCCCCCATTGTTGCTCTTGTGTGCCTTCAAGTAGTTTCTGACTTATAGCAAGCTTAGGTCAGATAATGTCAGATAATATCCCCAAGTCAGATCCTGGGGTTTCTTGGCAAGATTTGTTCAGAGGAGGTTTGCCATTGCCTTCCTCTAAGGCTGAGAGCATGTGTCCAAGGTCACCCAATGGTTTTCAAGGCCAAGGTGAGAATCAAATCCTAGTCTCCAGAGTTGTAGTCTGACGCTCAAACTATTACACAATACTGGCTCTCAGCCCTCACTATAACCCTCATTCTTCCTAAAACTGGATCTTTCCCCATGTCACACTGACCCAAATTTGGGACAAAACAGGACAAACATCAATGCGATAACATAATGACAATGAGAGTGTGTGAGTCAGAAGGCCTTTCAGGGAGGGCTGATCCAAATCAAGGAGAAATTTACATCTTTTAGTGGGAGCTATTAATCTGCATTTCCACATGCATGTTTTAATAAAAGCTTATTTTGTAAAGTAAAAAATGGGCATGGGAGTTCAGTTTTTTTTTAAAGGAAAGGTAAGTCTGTGTTTGGTGTAGACTTCTGACTTGTCACGTATATAAAGATAGAGAGCATGTTTCCACAGAGTGAAGAATGTTCTCATGGCTGCTGAGAACTTTGATTTCCCAAGTGCTTCTCTGAGACGAATATGTTGCGGACATCTCATTACACAGATAAATCTGGCCAAAAGATTTCCCTCTACTTAAAGCACAAAAGATTTGTCTCTCAGTGTTGTTGCATTTGACAAGATATTTGTATAGTTTTACTGGGGCTTTCTTCACTGGAATCAAGCTGCTATGTTCTAATTATACTTTTAGACCCAAATATTTCCTATAACCTTGGTCCAAAAATACCCCTTTCCCACATCACAATTCTACTTGATATGACCAAAAAATAAAATAAAATAAAATAAAAATCCCTTCCCAAACCTATGATTGAGAGTGATTTGTGTCTTTTTTTTTAAATGTGAAAACTCTGTGAGGAATAGCTGTGGAATCTATAGAAAATTTGTTTTGGCAATGGGGGAAGGAGGAAATGGGCCACTTAGGATCTGTGGTTCAAAAGGAACCTGGACTGCACACTTTATCTTTTACATTGCTATCAGTCTCTTTTTGAATCACTCAAAGGAGTCAGCTTTTGCATAAAGTACCCAATGCATAACTTGAATTTTTGAACTGCATAGAAATTCTTTAGGAACTACTCATTTCCCACCTCCCACCCCCGAAACTGCACATTTTATGTTTGGTTGCAAATAACAGTTCTGTACAAGATGATATTTTTTTTTCTGAATGATCCAATGAAAGACAGCGAATAAGAAATATATTACACTATTTTGGCTAGATGGCAGCAAGAGTGTACAAGATGCTGACCAGAGATGCACAAGTTTTGGTTATACAGCTGAATTCTTATATTTCTCTGAAGTGCTGAAACAGCAACTATTGGAACAAGATGTGACAGCCAGTTCAGTTGGATAGACGTTGCCACTAAATATGGACAGTGTCTTTCCATTCTTTTCCTAACACACACATTTATAAAATCAATGGCAATAGATAAATACATATTCACACCAAATTATGTGCACAGTGTTAAGTGAATTAAAATATGTAGGACAGAGGAAAAAAACACCTTCCTCCTGCATTGTCAGGTACTTGAGTTGCACATTCAGGGCTTTTCACATCAAACCCTTTGTCATACTGTTACAAGAGAGGCAGTTCACATTATCAGATCAATACTGTGGTGACTGCATGAATTCTAATAGTGTGATTAAAACCCTTGTCAAACAATTTGCAGATATGTGTCAAGCTTGACATTATAATTATCTGTAAACAGCAAGCCTGCTTTTGTGCATTTGCAGTTTACTTCAGTTTTGTGCCCTCTCCCATCCCATACCTTCTCATCTCAAGTCTGGTATAAAAGTTCTGAGGTGCAAATGTTTATTAAAGAGGAAGTTGCTGTTGTTGATGTGTGACTTCGGGTCATTTCTGACTTATGACAACCTGAAGGCTGGGATTTTGTTAGCAAGATTCATTCAGAGGTTTGTCATTTTCCCCTGAAGCTGACAGTATATAACTTGCCTAAGGTCACCAAGTGGGTTTCATGGTCGAGTGGGGAACTGAATTCTGGTCTCCAGAATTGTCCGACACTCAAATCACTACACCACAAACAACATAAAAAGAGAACCTACAGGAAGGTGCAAAACAGCCCTGCCAAATAAATTTTGCCAGCTAGTGCTATGGACAAGCTTTGTTCTACTTCCAGTACACATCTAACTGTTCCCTACCACCACATAGGTTGACTCTGGAGACAAAATATATGTTTTTGAATGAATGTAGTAATAAAGGTGTGTATTCGTTATGAGCAAGTAATATGTGCGAGCCATCATGGCATAGTGGTTATGACTCTGGACACCAGGGTTCAATTCCTACTCGGCCATGAAATCCACTGGGTCACCTTGGGCAAATCACACTCTTTCAGCCCCAGGGGAAGGCAATGGCAAACTTCCTCTGAACAAATCTCACCAAGGAAACCCTATGATAGGTTCACTTTAGGGTCACCATAAATTAAAAATGACTTGAAGGCACACAACACAAACAAACAAGCAATATCAGCGTCATGATAAAGGTATTTAGCCTGCACGAGACGGAGCTGAAAGGTTGCACTCTGTCATAGAGGAATGGGGGAGGGACATATGAGAAGGGTTAGTTTAATAAATAATTATTAATATTTCTATTCCCATGGACATTTGTTTAGTTTCTTGTTTCAAAGAAGGGAAAGGAACTTCAGAAAATTCTGTGCTATACTACAGATGCTATTTAAATGTTACACTCATTTTGCAAGAGGTGCTTTCCCCTGCTTTCCCCTGCTAGCTCAAGGCTAGTGTAATGTTTTAAAGGCAATGAGCAGGGAAAGGAAGATGTGCTATCAGTCCACTTTATGAGTAGCAGCCTCTTAAACATGACAGGCGCATACACAGAAACAACCAGAAGAAAATAACTTCTGAGGGAACTCCTGTAATTTCTGAAACATTCCACAACATCCCCAACTCAACTCTTCCCAAAATGGAAGAGAAAAGGGGAACAGGTAACTGAAGAGCCATTTGACAAGGTAGTTCTCATATGGGGAGTGTAGAGAGACCTTGGAGCACCTTTGAAACTAACTGAAAGAAAGAAGTTGGCAGCATGAGCTTTCGTAGACTTCAGTCTACTTCCTCAGATGCTTTTGGTGAAGTGGAAGCCAGGGACAGACATTATATGCCCTTGGTATATGAGAATGAGAATGTCAATTCAAATTCAAAATCCTTTGTGTATGGAAATGAAATAGCAAGCCCAGTTTTAACGATGGTCGATGGTTGTTTGTGGTCAAAGTGATAGCCATTGGGTAGGGACATGAGGTGGCAAGACCAGTGTGCCCTTGGAAACTAGCCTGTAGGTGGGGAGAATAGATGAGTGTAGGATGCCCCCCCTGAGGATGGGGTCAGAAATGTGTATAAAGGAGTACGGTAAAAAGAGATGACTAAGAGAAATATAAAAATATTATGAATTTAAAGTTAAGATGAGGTTATAAAATATATACCATATATTGGTAATATAATATTATTTCTGCAACGCGCTCTACATGGGGCAACCCTTGTACCAAACCCAGAAGCTGCAATTGGTGCAGAATATGGCAGCTAGATTGGTCGCTGGTAGTTCCAGGTCGGACCATATAACACCTATCTTAAAAGACCTTCACTGGCTGCCTATTCGCTTCCGAGCTCAATACAAGGTGTTGGTTTTGACCTATAAAGCCCTAAATGGCTTGGGCCCAGGGTACTTGGAGGACCGCCTCTCCCCACATAATCCGCCCCGCACACTCCGATCATCTGGGACTAATCTGCTAGAGGTCCCCAAGTTTCACTTTGTGAGGACCTCTCAGAGGGCTTTTTCCATCATTGCCCCTTCCTTCTGGAATAAGCTTCCTGCAGAGCTTCGCTCCTCTGCATCACTCGTCTCTTTTAAGAGAAATTTAAAAATGTATTTATTTCAGTTGGCATTTCCACCTTAAGTAATGGTATTTTTTCTTTCTCTGCCCCATGTGTTTTCTTATTGACCCCGGATTGTTTGTAATTTGATTCCTGCACCGATGTTTTTAATCTTTATATTGTAACAATTTTAACTTTTTGTAAGCCGCTTTGATCATATTCATGGAAAGGCGGGGTAAAAATAAAATTTATTATTATTATTATTATTATAAACATAATGTATATATCTTATAGGAAACTGAAATGTATGATGTATATTGACATTTATTGCTATAGAAGTATAGCATAGCTTAGTATCAATCTCAATATAAGAACTAAGGTGGATACTAAAGATGGAAAAGGACTTGGTTAAGGATCCAGGAAGTCTTTCAATGTTTTGTGTTTGTGGTTGTATGTCAATTTTTTCTCTTTGTGTTTTTTTCCTCTTGTTTTTTCCCTCCCCTTCTCTTTCTTCTCCTTTCCCCTTCTTCTTTTGAACCTTTCTATACTGGTTACTTTTTTATGTGGATTGTGTGAAGTTGTATGAAGCTGTATTTTTTAATTAAATAAAGTTAAAAAAAAAAGAAAAGAAATGTGTGTAGTGAGCCAGGAAGTCATTGGACGTTATCACACGGGGCCTAAAGCAGTCCCATCCCCGTCCCATTGCGGTTCCTTTTCAATCCAGAACTTACTGGCATACAGAAAGCAGCATCATTCCGGTATCATTCTGGTCGCGGCAAAATGTAATTCCCAAAGAAACCGGCATTCAAAAGAATGGGGATGATGCCGGGTGATGCCGCAAGGGGACGGGGATGCAACAGGGATGGGCGGGGTTTCTCTGCGACGTCGTGTGAACACAGGGGAAAAGGAAGCTGATTGGGATGGGGATGCGACGGGGATGGGACTGCTTTAGACCCCATGTGATAACGTGTATTGTCCCTGTTCAATCCAGTGCTGAGGGACTACAACATCAACAGTGTGGTCAAGATGGCAAAGGTTATTAATGAGGAAGAACACACAAATTTGGGGAGGTTGCAGCAGTTTGCTTTTTCCTGAGTCTACTAGGAAGGGCTAGATCCCACCCACACCTCTCTCCTCCCCCTCAATTGAGTCCAAACTACATTTGTACTTTGAATTTTCTTACAACAATTGAAGTAAGCTGAGGACAAAAGGTGAGAGGTGAGAGTGAGAGGAAGAAAGAGAATCAGAGACATTTTGAAAGCAGCTGAAAAAGTAGGACAAGATATTTGCCAAATATCATTAAAATGAAGTCTAGTCTTTAGTTCTTTAATAAGTCATGCCTTTGCTTCTCAAGCTATTTGATGTGGTGAACTGGCAGGTATTTTTTTCCAGAGTGCCAGGGCCTGACCCCATAGTTATGTCCATTGGCTACAACTGTTCTTTTCTGGAAACTCACCAGGGACCAGCAGCTCACAGGCTGATTTGAATCCCATTGTAGGAGAAAGGCAGAATATAAATCTTTGAAATAAATAAAATAAATACAAATTAGCACTAGTCTCAGAATCCCTTCACAATTTATTTCCATGATACAACAGTGTATCATGGAAGTCTAGGACACACGTGACACTATAGCTCCTACCTATGCCAACATTACCTTTCCTAGAAATCAGGGTGAACCTTGCATGGAAAACAGCTCTAGTTCTTCCCCTGTGGCCTAATACTTTTGATATTACATTCCTGGCAAAGGAGCTACAATGGAGTATCTCTCATGTTGTGCTGGATCAGCCCAGAGGGCTATCTAGTCCAGTACTCCATTTGCATAGTGGTCATGTAGCAGGACAGTAATGCAACACAGCTCCTGCCCAGCACTTTCTCCAGTCTCCAAAGGTATGGTACTGGATATATTATAGAGCAGAAAAGGTAACTGAAAAAAGGGACCTAAGAGAGTGTGCTAAGTGAACATCACCCAACTCTATCAGCTACCTCTGACAGGAAAAATGTGGACTGCTGTAATGCTTTAGTGTTCTTTCTCTTTTGATATTTACCATTTGTGCATTGAATAGAGCAAAGTACAGACAAAGGGCAGCATCTAGTGTTTAATGAATAAAAAGGTCAATGAGAAACACAGACTTTTAGAGTGCAGACATGTAAGTTCCAATAGCAAAGAATGCATTATGAAAGCCTTGCCACATGAAAGCACTCTTAAGATTATTAACAAATCTGAGGGCTCTTATTTTGACCAACTTGGGCTTCACATTGTTGACAGTGAAATTTTAATTTACATTGCACCACTGAAGTGTTTAAAAACCTTGCATTAA
The DNA here is from genome assembly GCA_026167975.1 of Phrynosoma blainvillii. NCBI lineage: Eukaryota > Metazoa > Chordata > Lepidosauria > Squamata > Phrynosomatidae > Phrynosoma > Phrynosoma blainvillii. Next base: position 103,478,139 of record JANUYF010000001.1, read on the forward strand.
ACTTTGTGCATTGTCTATAAATATTTCTTGATAGAAATGTGTGTCTAAATTGAAGCCTTTTAGCCTCTATGCTGCAAGTATTCATTTATTCTCATGGGTGTGCATGTCTGTATCTAGAATACTATCTTGTTACCTAAATTGCAAGGGGTCCCAAGAGGGCAACCACAAATTGAATTCAATGGGGAAATTAATTTAGCTCAGTAGGAAAAGCATGACGCTCAGGGTAACACTAGCCAGGACTTTTCAGCCTGTTTACTGGTTCCAAAAAACTAGAAATCTAGAGTACTAAGTACAACTCAATTTTATTATCTGAACAAGAGGGATGTCAACATTCACACAAAGCACTTACACACACAAGAACTAAGGTATATAAAAAGGTGGTAGTGGATAGCAAATTAAAGGATCGCAGTGGACAATGCTTACTAATTCCAGAAGCCAGGTTCTAATCTGGGAACTGACACAGAAATAGAAGTGCCCAACCAGGGGTATTTATAGGTCAAACTTGACTTGAGGCAGTTTGAGTTGATTTTCCAGGAATCCCAGAAACAATGGGATTCTAACCTGGCTGATGGTTTTAACTTCAAAGGTTCAAAAGGAATATTTTTGGTTGATTGCAGTGACATTGATTAATTAAGCAGGAGTAAGATCAGGACAACCCCAGAGAGCTTGAGATAGGATCAAGTGTGGGAAAATACCATGGGGGCTAGCAGAAAGATTGGCTTAATGCTTTAGGCTGACAAACCTTTGTCTGTCACCGTCAAGAGGAAATGGGCAAAGCAGGGGGTGAGGAAGGTAGCCATAAAGTTACAAGGGTCCTTTCCATGTGTCCTCAGGTCAGAAATTCACTTAAAGGTCATTTGACCTTTCCAGTTCATGCTCTTTGGCCTCTCTGTAACTGCTATTATAAAAGTATAACAAAATGTTTGTACCCCCAAATAATGTAGGCTATGCAGGGTGTGGAATCAGTTTTTACACACACATTCACATCATACATATAAAATAGTTTTTTAGATGTAGAGATGCCTTAATTTTGCTTCTTTCTGCTCCAGTAGCTTATGTTATTAACTGCAAATCCACTTACCCAGGATCAAGCCCCATTTCAGCTTAGATAGGATATGTAGGAATGTGGAGATATGGATTGAATGAGTAGTTATAGCTCACTGTAAATTTCTCCTGTGATGGAAGGTGGATAAATATTTCTATATCCACAGACTGGAAGAGACCTGAAACAAAGTTTCCCATACTTTTATGGCCCCACAGCTCTGCCTACCAATTGTCGAAATGGGAGGAGGAAGAGATACTTGCTCTTCCTTATTCAGGCCACAGACCACCCATTGTGCTAGCTAGAAAGCTACTGAAAATATATTCCAATTTAACGTGATATCTTTGTTTCTGATTATCTCAAAAATATGTAAAAACAATGGGCTCTCCACATTTGCTGTGGTTAGGGGCACAGAACCCCCATGAAAGTGGGGAAAATTGTAAATAAAAAACACTGTCCAAACACTTTTCTAGGACTCTCTAGGTCCTCCAGCACAACTCTGTAGTCAATACCTGCCAGAAGTTGACTATAGAATTGTGCTGGAGGACCTCTAAATGCCTAGAGAAGTGTTTTCTCTAGTAATCTCTAGGTCCTCCAGTGCAATTCTATGGTCAATGTTTGGCAGAGTTGCACTGGAAGACCTAGAGATTCCTAGAGAGACATATCAATCAAATCCACAAATAATCAAATATGCAAAAGTTAAAGCTGCAAATGTGGACGGCTGACTGTATTCATATTTGCATGAAACGGTACACATATGATCCATGACTGTGAAATGGATGTAGACCATTTTTAGCCCCTGGCCGCTGTTTGGAAACCAGAGTGGTCCTTAAGACTATAGAACTTGGCCATCTGTCTTCTGTGACATCAAAAAGGACTTTGGGGCACACTTCCCATACTGCCTAGTGCTTCAGTGATATCTCTGTGTGCATGTAGGCTAGAATTCTGTTGGTGAAAAATGATGGCATAATTGGGAGTTACACCCATGCATGCCAATTTTAGGATATTGTGAAGAAGATATTCAGTGCCTCCCTGTTTACTGCTCTCTCTCACGGAAGACAGCTTCTGAGCATGCCTTTCTCAGTCACATAGTGGCTGAGGGGGCATGGGCAGCAATGTGCTAGTTCTGCAGCTAGAAGAAGAGCACAGCTGTTGCTCTCATGGACCTACAGTAAGTTTGTGTGCACACAAGGTCAGGAATGGCGACATCTGTTCTCCAGGCTGCAGGGCTGTAGCTAGATGCTGCCTAGGCACTCCTGCCTTTCGGCAGGTCAATGCTGGGGACATGCTCTAGTGCTTGGAAGCTGCCTTCTACTGGGGGCAGAAGGAAGAGTTGTGCACAACTGCAGTGATATAATATTATGTGCCCCAAATGCTCATGACCTTGCCCCTGTGATCCTGTCACCTGATGCTCTCCTATTCCACTCCTATCATTAATTTACATGCCACTCCCCTTCCATGTATTCTCCATGTAATGCAGGTTGCAAACCGATTGCCAAATAAATATTAACTGCAGTAATCTGCCTGTCACTTGGCACTGGATTAGGAAAGGGTACAATGGGTGGAAAGAATGTCACCTCTTCTTAAAAACCTAGGTGTGCCTTATAAAGTACTTTTTGATCTACCTGAGCATCCAAAACATTTTTGGTGGTGATAGAGGGAAGGAATGGAGGGTGGGTGGGATGAGAAGTTAGAGAGGCAGGGGTATTCTGTTCTTTATTAATATTGTGCTTCTAAGAAACAATATGCATACATTTTACTTGTAATACTTACCACTTGTAACTATGAATATTTGTTTATTTGGTTTATACCTGACTTTTCTTTGAGGAATGGGAATAATGAAAAATAAAGTAGAGAAGGTAATAACAACAAAGAGCTTAAAAGCATTTTTTCCTATATCTTGAAAGTGTACCATCCGACAAGGAGCATTTCTAACCTTGAATCTTCTATCCCACCCTCACTGTCTCCAGCACTGCCAGCTACTTAATCAAAAAACACCAGTTTTCTTTGATTTGCTAGAAGTGGCCAATCCACCACATGACAGATGATACAGTCAGAAAATACAAATGATTTCCACATGGGTTCAGTCTGGGGCTGCCTAATCTTGTTTCAAAATCAGAGCTAGAAAAGACCCCATTAATTCTGCCACCAGAACACAATATTGATGAACATAATGGCATTTGCTAAGGACCTTGTAAAGATACCCATTAAATAAAAGTTTCATAGGCAGAGTTAGATATCAGGAAGGAGGAGGAGGTGATCAAATCAATACCCCTTTAAGGAAATAATAAAAGTATCTGAGATGTTCTTTCTGTTCATGTATATAGTTTCCGCTTGCAACATCTCTTGACACCGAGATGCCTTCCAGGTAGCAGCAAAGTCCTCTTTTCTGTTCTTTCATTTGTTCAATCCAATTTTGGCTTTTCTTTTTCTTCTTCCATACCTGAGCACAAACAGAAAAACTAGTTACTGCCAATTATCTCCTTTTATTTTTCTTCTTCCTTCTTTTTAGCAATCCAAGCAGTGAAAGCACATTTTAAATAACTTGCAAGGCACACTTAAATAAGGTTGAAAGGGTATATATGGAAGGCAATGTGTATTGACTACATTTGCTTTAAAATTGCCTTCTTGCATGTTCATATGCTCAGTGTGGGTGTATGTGTATAAGAGATTCTACTTGAAACTCAGGGAAGTTATTTTTTGGACTACATATCCCAGAATGCCCTAGCCATCATGGCCATTCTGCTGAACCCACTTGTGACCATTCATGTGCCAGAATCACAATCATGGTGTTAACTGGATTGTGCCCACTTGCAATTTCTGGAAACGGAAACATTCAGCTCTCGCAGATGCATTTTCTTGGGCCAAGTTCTATTATTAGCTCCTGGCAAAAGTTTTGTTCTTTTGTCTGTTTAGCTTATTTGGATTAAGTCTCCTTGCCAAACACCTCAGAAATTTTAAGAAAGTGTTTCTTTTGGAGGTTTCCAATATGGATGCATATCCCAAGGAAAGATTTCTGATCTTGCAACGGGACAAGGATCTAGGGGTGGGCAGGGATGAGAGGAAATCTTTTGAAAGGAGTTGTAAAGGAAACCTGACCATAAATCATATTACAGTTTGAATGGAAAAACTGCTTGGCTCTGAGTTCTAACATGGGCCCCTATGAAAAATGTACCCATCTCAGCTAGGATTTACAGGGGAGGGGCAAAGGCATCTGGTAGTGGCTGCTTTATTGAGGGTCATAATAAGGAAACAATTGAATCTGAACATTGGAAAACAATGGGTTGGGTGTTACTGTCAAACCAAAAAAATAATTGGATAGCCAGTCAAAGGTTTAAGAAAACAAAACAATGGCATGACTCCAGAAAGTCATATATTGGCTTTGGATTCTGTACTGTTGCTAGATTCAGTCTCTTGTGTCTTCTGCTGCTGGAGGGAACTTTCCAGTGGTTTTAAATGGTGCTGTTTTATTTGTCTTTATAAAAGAGCCTCTATCCTATTTTCCTGAGAAGAATTTGAGTGTTGATGGCTCCAGGACTCTGGCAGAAATTCCATATCCTTCAGACCTGTGGGTCGGCTCTGGCTTGCAGAATGGGAAGATTTTTCTTTGCCTGCCATGTTTGTGGTTTAGCTTGGAAAAACTAACTGCAAATTATTTTGTCAGCAGTGGAGTTTTATTGAATGTAGCTTTCAAATGTCTGTCTGTGTGTGTGTGCGTGGGGGGAAGCCTTTCAGAAATGCATTGTAAATGTCTCCTTATCTCCCTCGTATCCTCTGTATCTGATGGTATGTACTCAATGCTTAACTTTGTGATATGTGGTACACCTGTCAAACTCTCTAAGGAACATCTGATTTACAGCAGTTACACAGACTTGCTTCCTCCTAGAAGCATCAAGAAATCTATCTACTATTATTTTTGAAAGTTACATTTCTAAACAGACTCTGGGCCTTTACAGACTGTCAGAAATAATGCAGCTTGAGACCACTTTAACTGTTCTGGCTCAGTGCGAAGGAATCATGGGAACTGTAGTTTATTGTGGCACCAGAGCTCTATGACAGAGAAGGCTCAATGTCTCAGAAAAAACTATAATTCCCATGATTCCCTAGCACTGAGCCAGGGCAGTTAAAGTGGACTCAAGCTGCATTATTTCTGGCAGTCTGTAAAGGCCCAAAATGTGTTAAGTTGGTCATCACCTTTAAAGCCCTAAACGGCTTGAGTCCAACCTATCTTAGGGACCACCTCCTTCCGTATAATCCATGCTGCGCACTCAGGTCTTCTGGGAAGAATTTATTGCAACCTATAAAAACTAGATTATCTGCAACTGCCCAGAGAACCTTTTTGGCTATTGCTCTCAGATTATGTAATGGCCTGCCAGATGAGATCCGTCACATGACCACCTTAAACAGCTTTAAAAAATCTGTTAAGACGGATCTCTTCTGACAGGCCTTTCCTGACCAGATAACCGGCAACCAAAAAAAGTTATGCCTGACCTGATTTCCGCTACAGTTATTTTAATTTATTTGTTATTTATTGTTAGTTTGTTATTTTTAAATATATTTTAAACTTTAATTGTTTAATTGTATTTTAGGGAGGTGGGCTATTGGGGGACAGGACTGTTTGTTCTATCATGTAAGCCGCCCTGGTTGTACAGAGGCGGGATACAAATTATTATTATTATTATTATTATTATTAGGAATAGTTTAAGCACCATATTCCAGCTTCCCATCTCTGTGTAAATATAAATTATGGAGAACATCAGTAAATAAACCTAAACTCAGTTTTTCCAGAACTTCAAAAATGCTGATGAAGGGCCATGTGGAGATAATTCTCATCCAGCAAACACAATAGAAAGGTACTACATATCAATACATTTCTCACAGCAGATGTTTTCACATATAGATCTCAGGGGGGATGCAGACGGGCAGCCATGGGCTGCCCTGAGAAGCGGAGGATTGGGGCCGAGGCTGCCCCACACCTCGGCCTCAATCCTCCCTTCTGCCGGCCCTGAAAGGAGCACTAAAATGCCGGTCCTTCCAGAGTTGGCAGAAGGGGCGCATCAAGAGCCGCCACATGGCTCTTCTGCGCCTCTTCCGGCGCAGCGCGTTATGACACTGCACAGGGAGGACATATTCAGGGCGCATGCCATGCATAACGGTGCACACCCTGATGATGTCCTTGGGGAGTTGCCCCTCCCCTTCCGTGCCTCTGCAGATGGCGCTTTGCGCCATCTGCAGAGGCCCTGTTAGTATGTTGATTTATCCATCAAAGCCAGTGTCCAGGGCTCATTCCCAGTACACAATTATAGCACTATAATCCACTTTAACTGCCATGGCGACATCTCATGGTATCCTCAGATTGGCACTTTAGGGAGGGGTAGTATGGTGTAGTGGTTTGAATGTTGGACTATGATTCTGGAGACCAGGGTTTGATTCCCACTCAGCCATGAAACCTGCAGGGTGACCTTGGGCAAGCCACATGCTCTCAGCCTCAGGGGAAGGCAATGGAAAACTTCCTCTGAACAAATTGTGCCAATAAAACCCCATGATAGGGTCACTTTAGGGTCACCATAAGTCAGAACTGACTTGAAGGCACACTTGAATTCTCAGCCAAAGAACCCTAGTGCCTCACCAAACTACAAACTCCAGGATTCCAAAGGATATTACCATGGCATGGAATATAGCACTATATTTGTGCAGTGTGAATGAGCCCATCCTATTTAACCTATTTCTCAAAGTTAATTCTTTTGCATCTCTGCAGTGCTTAAAAAATTCTGATCTAGCTGCTGTAATTGAACTGTCATAAGGGACTGATTTCAATTGTAACACAAGACAGAGTGGAGATGTTGCTGGTGTACATCCCACTCTGTGTGCAGCAATTTCCTCGCCTGATCTGATAGACTGGTCAAGGATCTTGGTGCTGAGGACTCCTAGGATGATTATCCTGGGGAGGGGGAGGGCTTCATGAGCGTACCAGAACTGTTTTGTCTGGACAGCTGAGGACTTCATCCTTGCTGTAACAACCATGGGGTTGTGCCAACCTGCCATTGGCCCAACACTTAAACTGGGACACAATCTTGTCTTTATTTTCTCAGCTGAGAAGGACGGTAATGAAGATTTAATGTCTATTTCCTTATCATGATTGCATAATTTCCTGTCAAAGTTTAAGCCATCAGTGACCTTACATTACATTCTGCGGGGATGAGGACCTATCAAAACCCTACCCCAGAGGCTAATAAATAAAAATAATAAATTCTGATAGATTTTGGAGAGCTCTAAGGGATTTTTGCTTACAGAGGGCCAATTGATCTCTATGGCCTGAAATGCATGTTAGCAGCTTCATCTGATATGCTAGATGCCGACCTACCTGGATAGAGATAGATTGGCTGCAATTATCCATACTCTGGTAACTGTCAGTTTAGACTATTTCAATGCACTGTACGTAGAACTGCTTTTAAAAACAGTTCATAGATTAAAATTGATCCAAAATAAGGTTGCTAGACTACTAACTAGGCTGTTTTAGTATACTAGGTCTGTGCTCTGTGTCAGCTGCACTAATTTCCATCCGTTGTAGGACCAAATTTATAATTTTGCTTTAAACAAAATTGCTAGCAGCTAGATCAAGCAAAAAAAGCTAACTGAAATATTTTCTCAAATATACATCTATCCAAACTTTTTTTTTTTTAGAGACCCTCCCCTGAGGCCAGGAGTCACTGCATAGCCATGTAACTATGGTGGTTACACATCTGTAACTCCCCAATGGGGTTCCATTCTGTATTTATAATTCTATGGTTACTAAGATTTTTGGTGTAGCATTTTATGCTGCTCTGAATATGAGGTTTAAAATACTAGCAGACAAATCCTACCTATAGACTGACTGATTTGATTTATATTCCAACTTCCCCCCAAGTGGGACCTAAAAGGGTCAAAAGCTCTTCCTCAAGAGAAACACAAAAGGAATAGGAAAACAATCCAAAGAAACACAAAATACAAAATAATAAACCAATTCTATATGTACCATCCTGACAGAAGGTATGCAAAATATATAATACATGTAATTATATATAGGTTAATCAACAATCAGTCAAAAGAAACACAAAACTAATAATGAAATACATGATTTCATGTCTTACATTTCTGTTTTTGGTTTTTAGGGCCAAGATTATTTTTTAAGCTGGTGGAGCATAAAGTTTCAACAACATGTGGAAGACAAAGGAAGTTGGCCCAATGACACTGTGACAGCTGGTACACCTCTGTGTCCACCCTGAGTATTGGTCTTGATGCATCCCTGGGGCAGCTGGGGTTGGGCACTGAGGAACAAAACACCTGGGTGCACTACAGTGCTGATAGTACTACCCAGTGAAACTGCCGCACTGGACATTGAATAACTCCTTTTGCAATGTCAGAAAAAAACAGATCTACTGGAAGCACCCAGTTTCAACAGCCAAAAGTGTCAAGAAGATTCCTGCCTAGATTCTTTGTCCATTGCTTTTGTGTGTTATGCTGTCCAGAGCATCCCACACTTAGCTGAACTCCACTGGGAGGGGGGAGAGCACAAGAAACAAAATACGGTATTTTTACCCATTTCCCTTCCTTTAAAACACCCCTATTTCCCTTTTGCTGAAACCTCCAAGTTGGAAGCTTGACTAGAGACTGGGAATGCTGATTCCTGATTCTGAGACATTGTCCTGATTCTGAGACGTTGTCCTGCATAGCAGATTATTTTTAATGTTTGTTTATTCTATGCTGCCCAGAGATATTTTAAATTTTATTTTGGAGTGGCATACAAGTATAATGAATAAATGAAAAGTATAGCTAAGCACCTTGTAAAAACAGTTTAATTTGAACATTCATGAGGGGAGTACTTTCCCCACTCCAGCTCCCATAGTCATCCTTAGTATGAGCACAGCATATATATGGGAGGCATAGAGACTGTCCAATCCACATCAAGAGAAGTGCAGAAGTCACAGGAAGGCCTTTGGGCCCATCCACACATTCAGCAAATATTGACAGGCAGGTGACAGTGCTTAGAAACATCCATGTCTGCCTCTGCTTCCCAAAGTTCACTGCCTTCCCCTCTCCCCCTCCCCTCCTTGGTAATTTCTAGACCATTTTGGGTGATGACGGTTGGATAGGGATTTCAATTGAATGTAAAAAATGAGAGTGAAATGATCACTTATACCTTACCTACACAAAACCACTTTTGGTATTGAAGGTTTCCTGTAACCTCATGTACTGATTTCAATCCATCATTTATGTGAGGATGAAAAAGCAGCAACATGAAAACATTAAATGCTAACATATTATATTGAAACAGTTGAAAAATAATGTTTTCTTTATCGTAGTAATATTACGTGAAACAACAAAAAGATATGGTGTAGTCACTCTCTGAGGTCTTAACAGTGCCAGTATGAACATGTGAAACAGCTTTTACTTCGTATTCACATGAGTGTTTCTCAGAGCAATACTTACCTTTATGTGTATCCCAGATGCTATTGTTTAGTATCTCACCCAGCAAGTACAAGATGTTAATTATTGCAGTTACGATTGCAAAGAAGACAATTTTAGCCCCTGAGCCAAGGTAATCTAGGAGAGGGTATACCCAAACGCCTGTGACATGATAAATCCAACAGATCCTAATACAAAATAGAGACAGAAACAGAAAGTATTCAGACAAAAGGTTACCCTATAAAACTGATCTATCTCCCAACAGCACACTTTTATATGTCTACTCAAAAGTAAATCATACTCAGTTTCATGGAGTTTATTCCCAGATCAACTGTTATAGGTTTGCAACCTTAACAAGTTGGAGACAAAATCCAACCCAACCTCTCATTCAGCTTAGTTCTAACAATATTTTAACTCTTCTAGAACATGGCCACACAGCCCAAAAAACCCACAAAAATATTTTAACTGTAGCTTTAAAAAATGTGATGAGATCAAAGTCCAGCTTTAGAAATTGTGGTGCACTAATAAATTTACATGACTGTTTCAGCCACAAAGGCTGTTTAATTCCTTTGATAGTGAACTGAGTAGGATTCCCTAGGAAGAGGATTCCATGAAGATGTCACAACAGAGAAAGTCTTGATTCTTGTAGTCACAAGCGTAACTGCAGAAGCATGCATGTCAAAGCAGGATTTTGTGTGATTTACATGAGCAGATGGGAGAGTCAGAGGGAAGAAGATAATATCTGAAATCTCCAGGTACTGCCTGTGTGTTTCCTTGCTCAAACTGGTTCCTCCAGATGTGCTCCACTAATTGCTCTACTAATCATCCTGCTCACACCAAATATTTAGTGTCAGGCTTTGTGAACACATGGATGGGAGACTACTAAGGAACAGCAGGAATCATCCTGGAAAGCTGCTGCTAGTCAGTTGACGATAATGGTGGACCAGGTAGACCATTGGACTGACTCAATATAAGGCAGCCTCCTATGTAAATCCTTCTGTAGTTTATAGTAAAAAGAACAACCTTTTAATAACCCCCCTTCAAAACAAAATAAAACCCTGCATTCCTCATACGACACATATGAAGATGAAGAAAAGTACTCAGCCATTTCCTGTCCCCTAAATCTTGATACTTTCACTTTCAAATTATTGATGTCTTATGTAAGAACAGGAGATTCTACTATCAGTGTGGTTAAAAGAAAGTTAATTTATTTATGACTATGATGCCTGGAGGCAAATGCGCATGAATAATAGAAACACAGTCAGCATGATCTAAATGTTTCATTGATAAGAGAAGGAAATAGTGTGGCACTTTGAAGATTAAGAGATAGGCTGCAATCTTTTATGCACTTACTTATGAGTAAGTTCCATTGACCTGAATGTCCTTCCTGTAAGTTTTTCAGACCATAGCAAGCACTACACCTCACTGGGAGGGTGTAGTCACCACAGGGAATACTGAGCTCCCTTATTATTTGGTACCTTAGGAGCTGCTGAATATAGTACCATAGGATTGCTGCTTTGTGGTTTTTTTTGGTCCATTATTGTTAATTTTCCCACTTCAGTTCCCATCTTCCTCACCTTACCCACAATGCTTGAATGTTTCCATCTTCCTCACATTATGGTGAATGGTTAAAGCTGCAATACTATTTCCTTTCTTTAAGTCTGAGATGCATATGGATTGCACCACTGTTAACAAAAAGTGTTAGATAAATGTCTTTCTTTTTCACTTCTGCCTAGGCATTGATTCCTTCTTCTTTTAATTCTTAATTTCACTTCTCTTCCTTTTTTGTCCCTTTTCTTCTTCGCTCTCAATGCTATACCTCCTGGGTAAGTGCCTTCTCTTTTTCCTCTCTCTTGCTCTCATCCTCTTTCTGTCTCCGCCATTATTGCCTATCTCATCTTTTCCCTTTCCACCTTGTTCCTCTCTTTTTTGTGCTCTTCCTCCTGCCCCCACCTCCTGACTAAATGTCTTTTATTTCTTTTTTCTCTCTCCTTTTTTCTCCCCTCACCTTCAAGGCTGGGCAACTGTCAGGGCTTGGAGGATACATTGCTCCCCATGGGACCCTGCAGGCCTACCTCTCCTTCCCATACAAAACTATTATTTTCTTTCCCTCTCAAATGCTTCCTCGAGCCTCCTGGAGGTGTAGGAGGTGATTGTGACACATTTGGGGCCTTCTCTGGGATGTTGTAGGCCCAGGAAAAGCTTGTTCTTGAAACACAATATGATCTGGAAGTTTGGCTTTTAGCTGCTTCCCTAAAATACCACCTGTATCTGACCCATATCAACTACAGCATCCAAGTCAGAGTGGATCTGAGCAATTTTATCAGCACACTGCTGTGCAAATTCTTCACAGAGCACTGCCGAGTGGTTTATATACTGCACTTACAGAGTAGAATGTAAACAGACAGTGTGCAGATGCAATAGCAGCAGTGAAGGAGGATTGCCACCACTGCCACGGCATAGGCTTTCTAATGAGCTCTAATCTATGTTTGCTTCAACTCACTCCAAGTCTTCCACCATTGTTGCTCCAGTCTCCATCCTGCTCATTTCATCACTGCCAGCTCCCTAGTGAACTGGGGGCTGTTCCAGAGATCACCCAAGGCTTTGACAGCAAGGTAATAAGAAACTCCCCAAGAACCATCAGGAATCCATCTGGATCTATAAGCTGCTTGCGGTAAACCATCTCAATCAATCCCTCTACCCCTGTAGAGGCTCAGAGTTTCTGTGAGTCTAAACTCCACCAGGTCTATGACAATGGAACTGTAAAAAGTTCCTTTAAGCTCAGATCACCATTACCCAACCTGTGCAGAAAACTAGGTCCAGAGTGTATCCTGAAGCCTGTGTGGCACCAGATACTACTTGGGACAGACCCATGGCTGTCATGGAGGACATGAAGTCCTGAGCTGCTCCTGACAGAAAGGTCTCTGCGTGGATTTTGAAGACAACTATCCAAGGAGACTCCAACACAACTTCTGAGGCCAACTTAGCCAGATCAGGAAGGGAGACTGTTGAGCAGCAGGGCGGGCAGTAACACAACACCTATTCTGTCCCAGCCACCCACTTTTAAGTGTACCTTAAGTACATTCAAACTCAGCAGACTGTGAGGCCGAGCACCTGGTGAAGGGAGATGGAATCACTGCCACTTTTCCTCCCCTTCTCCCAAGCGTCACCTGTTGCTCCATGGAGAAACTAGGTGGACAAAGCTGGGAGAAGTGAACCCCTGGACAACTTTATCCAGCAAGGTCTCCATAATGCAAGATAGGTCACCATACTCATCCAAGATGAGGTCCTGGATTGTGGATGTTTTTCTGTTTACTGACCTGGCATTAAGCAGTAGCATTTCCAGCCCAGGGGATCTGTTGCCAAGGCTATCCAGACTATTTGAGGTGGGGGACAGTTTAGGGACAACCAGCACTCTGTGGCTCTCTTCTCTCCTCTGCTGATAGCTCTGACTCCCACTCTGTATCTCTCCCTACTGATTAATGTTGCAATGGCTGCTCCCTTGGATGCTCTCCTTCTCATGCTCTCTACTCTCCTTCCCATGATTTCATATTAACTTCTGCCATTAATATAGAATAGTCAAGCTGGCAAAGCTTTTATGCAAACACAATTGTTTATTCTGTATGCACTGACCTGATCACATAAAAACCCTCCTGCAAATGAAAAAAAAATACATTCCACTGCAACTCCATCAAGGAAGATCACAGGTTGGAGGTTCTGAACTTTATCCCTGAAGAAACACATAAGGTGAGTTGATTGCATAATGATTATACAAGTCATATCCCTTGCATTCTCTTAAAATATTTAATAAAGGAGCAGGAGATGGGACAGATATAACCAGTGAGTATTAGATGGTCTGAATTAGTATCAGGCAGCTTCCTATGTTCTATTTCTTTATCAGTGACCTACTTTTGAAAATGACTGTAAACATCTGTAAACATCTCGATCCTGGGCAAAAACCTGGAAGAATGAATTATTCACTTAATTGTACTTTAATGAACCAAATCTTCAGTCCAAGGCAATTTATTAGGAAATAGTGTTAGCGTGGTGACGCAGCGAGTGGGAACCACGTAATGTGAAGCACCAAGATCCAGACTGTCTTCAATGAAGCAAGCAATGTTGTCGGTTACAGGAAAACTCCTTTCCCCTCCAGACAGAGCAGAGAGAGACTCAGCAGATGTCTCACTAAGAGGCTTTTAATCTTCAGACGTTCTATATACAAAGGTTATGTACAATGATACACCAGCGCACTCTCCAACAATCTCCACCTTCCACTAATCAACCCACACGTGTCCAGAAGCTTGTCCCTTATATAGCCAGTGCTCCACATGGCTTTCTAGCCCTGCCTCTTCCTTTTGGACACCTGTCAATCATAAGTATGACACAGCATGTTTGCAGCCCTTTTGCAGCACTTACTGTGCTTTACAGCACCAGGTGACTCCCTGTCATTATGTCACCTCCTGTTTCATCAGCCTTGATGCTGCATGACTCAGCAGTGGCCAAATGCTTAGTCATCATGGCTGCTGCCATTCACCACATTGTACATTTTCCCTGGAACATTATTCCAACAAATAAGTGTACTATAAATCAGTGCAACTTATGTTGCAGCCTTCATGTTTAAGATTAGACTGTTAAAGATCAACTAAATGTTCTAGCAACATTTATTCAGAATGTTTACATTTGAAAGGTGGAAATGTATCCTTAAGCCCTCCACTATGCATGCCACCGAATGGCATTTATAACTTAATATATACTGTATATATAATCATATGCATTGTGCAAGCTTTGTACCAAGTCTGGAAACTCCAACTGGTTCAGAATATGGCAGCCAGACTGATTACGGGTACATCCAAGAATGATCACATTACATCGATCTTAAAAATACTCCACTGGTTGCCAGTTAGTTTCTGGGCAAAGTACAAAGTGTTGGTTATTATCTTTAAAGCGCTAATGGTTTGGGTCCAGATTACTTAACAGTATCATCTTCTCATGTACAAGCCCCCCTGTACAACAGGAATCATGGGGAAAGGAACCTTTCACCAGGCAAGGAAAAGGAACTTGCCTGGTGAAAGGCAAGAGTGTAATCTGTTCTCTCTCATCCATTCATCCAGCCTTTAGTGTGAGCACAAACAGTTATGGTATATCTGCTTGAGGTTTTTAAAGTTGTTTGACATTATTTTCCTTTGCTCCATTCTTTAGATTCTTTGTTACATGTCCCTACGTTTTATGTTCCACTTATCCACAGATCATATAAAAATCCACAATCTTGGCTTCAAATTGCCCTCGATTTATACATGAGGTCAACTTTTTGTCAAATATATACGATAATTGACATGTGTCAATTATTGTATGCTTTGCTGGCCAAAAAAATAATCTTTGTACAACAATTAATTTGTTGAGGAAGTGTCACGAGTGACCTTTCCCCTGAGAGACTTCCAGCAGATCCTATTGCCACAGCTGCTATTCCTTGTATCTTTGCCTGCAGATTTGGTCCTGGGGCCCAGCTTGTAATGATCTCTAGGACAAATTTGTACACTACATCATTTAGATTTTTCTTTACCAACACCTTCAGCACAATGAATTTGTGGTTTTCATTTTCCATATATGACCTAGAGAATAACAGTACAAGCAAATGAAAAACCATTACCTGATTTGAGTAGGGAAAGAGCAACTCAGTATAAGTGCTCCTTCAAGGATAGAATTCAGAACCACCTATGACTAGATAGGCTGACCTTATTTAAAGCACAGAACTCAATTTTACTACGCTACTCATGTTATCCTTCCCCGCCCTAGAGTGGTGGCATTATGAGTATTTCTGCATTGTCTGTATTACAAATGTGAGTAGGAAAAGTAGCAGTGCTACCATGGAAACATTACCTGATGGCCTTTGTGAAGGAGTTCATTCCTCCTTGAATACATGCTAACTCAATACTGCACTATAATGGGCTGATCAACCTTAGGCATAAAGCTTCCATATAAGATTACTTGTTATTAACTCTAATGAATGCCTTCAACAATGCAATTCCTGTCCAACCTCATTATTAGATAAGCACAAGGGAACATGCATTAAGGCACACTTTAGAGTGCAAAGCCAGAGCCACTTTGCTGAGTCCCTATCATTTGCAAGCTTCAGAGGAAAGCAGACAGTTTAGTGCTAAGTATGCCTCGAAGGAAAGAAAAACTCAGGTCTGATACTTCAGTTGAGGTAAGCAAGCCTGAAATTAAATGTACAAGATGTTTCATATTTATAATGATCACAGAAAATATCTTTGCCTTCTCTGTTTTCATTTTCCTAAGGGTAAGTTCACTGAGGTACAATCAGTACCAGCTTTTCCCAACTATGCAAGGAATTCAACTTTCCTTTGGATTTTGTCCATGTCACAGAGGCAATATGACACAAGGAAAAGGCAATCCTTTTTGGTAACTTAACTCCACTCCATATTTGTACATTGAACAAGTATCTTGAATTATTATCATTGCTCTAGAATCCAAAAAAATATGAGCTGCAGTCCAGAAACCTTCTACTGCATTGACTTTTGTTTGACTGGCCAGTAACCACCAACAGGTATAACATAATTCTCACTATTAAGTAAATTTACTTTTTTAAAAAAAGAAAAAAATAGAGAGAGATAGAGAGGTATCCCAGAGGAAACTTCCACAGTATGTAAAACAATACAGTGGAAGTTTCTGACAAATTCCTTCTGTAGCATAGCTGGCATATTTGTTTCTAGAAATGCAAACATCTCAAAAAACAAGTCAAAACAGGTAATACGGCAGTGATCAAGGCCACATTGAAATAGGTGATTCAGTGTCATAATGTAAAAAGGTTTTCCTTACCATAATATGTAGCCAACAGAAAAAATGCTCACAGCAACCAATCCATATGCCTTGCTGGGATATTCATGATGCGTTGTTCTCATCTCAATTAATATAAAAGGTAAAACAGTTGTATGCTAGAATGAAAACAAAACAAAACTTAGAAAAAACATTTCATACAAGCATTTTTCAAAAGTTTTTTAAGGGAAAAAGTTACAGTTACCTTTTTCCCCAGGACATTTGGATAAAATGTGCACTATATAGTTAAACGTAAGCACTGTTGTCACTTTGATATCAATACTGAGATTTAATGGGACATAACAACACTCTGTTCAAGAAGCCTTATTTCCTGACTAATGTTTAAGACTAAAGTCTTGAAAGTGCTTAACTTTAAGCAGGATCATATCCAACTTCTTTTTACTGTAATGGAGAAGTTCAAGCACAATAAAAGGCTACACAGAAAAAGGCTGCTTCATCCCTATTCTAAATAATGTTGAAGCAGTCAGTCTATCAGATGGCGAATCTGAAAGAACCATAATTCCTGTCAGACTATTATTTTGTAGTGATCATCTCTTATAAAGTATGTGGCTGTATCTGCACTGCAGATATAATCTAGGTTGACAACAATTTAACTGCCATGGCTCAATGCTATGGAATTCTGGGAACTGTAGTTTTGTGAGACATTCAGCCTTCTGTGTCAGAGAGCTCTAGTGCCATAACAAACTACAATTCCCATAATTCCACTGCATTGAGCCATGGCAGTTAAAGTGGTGTCAAACTGGATCATTTCTGCCGTGCAGATGGAGCCTATGTGATGGTCTTCCTAGAGGCCTTCATTATTATTTATGAATTATGAAGATTTGCAAACTCATGTTGTTGTTGTTGTTGTAGCTGCCCTCGAGTTGACTTTGACTCATGGAGCCCCTGTGGAATAGAAATCTCCAAGTCTCCCTGTCCTCCACTGCTCTCTGCTCATTTCCTGCAGAATCATGCCTGTATCCTTTCTAATTGAGTCCAGCCATCTGGTGTGCGATATACCTCTCCTTCTTCTGCCTCAACCCTTCCCAGTATTAACTGTATTTTCCAATAAGTCATGCCTTCTCATGATGTGGCCAAAGTACAACAACCTCAGTTTCATCATCTTGGCTTCCAGGACTATTTTCAGCTTGATTTGCTCAAGGACACATTTGTTTGTCTCTCTGGCTGTCCACTGTATCCTCAGCACTCTTCTCTAACACCACATCTCAAATGAGTTGATTTTATTTTTATCTGCTTTTTTCACAGTCCAGCCCTCACATCCATACACATTCTTGGGAATACCATGGCTTGGATGATTCTAACTTTGGTGCTCAGTTGCATATTTTTACTCTTTAGAATCTTCTCTAGCTCTTTCATGACTGCCCTTCCCATTCCTAGTGTTCTTCTTATCTCTTGACTGCAATCTCCATTCTGGGCAATGTTTGATCCCAGGTACACAAAAACTTTGACTGTTTCAATTTCCTCACTGTCTAATTCAAATTTATGTAGGTCCTCCATGGTCATTATTTTTGTTTTCTTTATGTTCAATAGCAGGCCTGCCTTTGCACTTTCTCCCTTGACCTTCTTTAGTAATTGTTCCAAGTCATTGATGTTTCCCACTATTAATATTCTGTCATATGCATATCTTAAATTGTTGATGTTCCTTCCTCCTATCTTCACTCCTCCTTCTTCTGAGTCTAGCCCTGCTCTTTGTATATTTTCTGCATACAAGTTGAAAAAGTATGGTGATAATATGTAGCTTTGCCTGACTCCTTTGCCTATTGGGTACCATTCCGTTTCTCCATATTCTTTTCTGACAGTGGCTTCTTGTCCTAAGCATAGATTTCCCAGCAGAACTATCAAGTGTATTGGTGTTCCCATGACTTTGAGAGCATTCCATAGCTTTTCATGATTGATACAGTCAAAGGCTTTACAATAGTCTACAAAGCACATTTTGATTTTCTTTTGGAATTCCTTGGTGTACTCCATTAACCATTGTATGTTTGTAATGTGGTCCCTACTGCCTCTTCCTTTCCTGAACTTTGTTTGTACCTCTGAGATTTCTCTCTCCATATGTGGCTGGAATCTGTGCTGCAGTATTTTGAGCATAATTTTGCTTGTGTGGGAGATTAGTGCTATGGTTCTGTAGTTGCTACAGTCTCTTGTGTACCCTTTTTTGTGGATGGGGATGTATACCGATCGTTTCCAATCTGTTGGCCAGTGTTTTGCTTCCCATATCTGTTGGCATATTTTAATTAATGCTAGAGTAGATTCTGTGTGTGTGGATTGCAGACCTCCAACCATATCTTTGGGCGCAACACAGCCAAGTGCCTCACTGCTGCATGGAAAGTTCAATTAACTTTATAGACTGAAGTCTACAAAAGCTCATGCTGCCAATTTCTTTCTTTCAGTTAGTCTCAAAGGTGCTACAAGATCTTTCTATGTACTGATTCTACAGACTAACACGGCTATATCTTTGAATTCTAACTTTATTATAGATATACTCCAGTGTTGGCAACCTCTTTCATGATCTAGGTATCTTCCCTGCCAGATAATGGGACCTGCTAACAAAAGGCAAAAGAGTTGTTCCTAACATTGCAAAATTATCAAGGCAGCACTGAATAGTTAATAAAAAATTAACACCTGATAACGGAATATGTTTCTCTTCTAAACTCTCACATAATTGTATTACTGCATGGACACTTCATTTCTATAATGAGCTAAGTAGTATGGTGAACTTTACAGTATGATCCACAATTTGTATGAAGGAGTAGTATTAGCAATAAGTGGATTTAGGTAGGGCCTCTACAGAGTGGCCCAAAGGGCCAGCCTGGAGGCAGGGATGGGGAGCGGCAGTCGCACGCTGGGTGCCCCAACCCCATGCTGAGGACGTTGTGATGCCGTGAGCCATTACACATGGCGCGCAATGTCAAGACGTCCTTCTGGTGCAGCGTCCTAATGCACTGCGCCAGAAAGGGGGCTGAAGAGCTGCACGGCAGCTCTTAGGGTGCCCTTTTGCCAGCTCTGAAAGGAGTGGCATTTTGCCGCTCTTTTCCAGGCCGGCAAACAGGTAAATTGGGGCCGCTGCATGTAGTAGCAGCAGCATCGATCCTCTTCTTCCCAGGGTGGCCCAGGGCCACCCGTCTGCATCCCCCCTTAGTCTTGCTAATATAATGGAACCAAAAGCAATAATTACACATATATTAAGTGAATAATAAACCACTAGGGGCAGACTTGCTGGAAAAAAACACTGCATGAAAAGAGACAAACTGTTAAAAAGGATGCAGATGCTTCCATTCCACTCTAGGTTAAGAATATCATACTTGTTGATATGTGCATTCTCATGGAAAAGTGGTTTTCTGATACTCAACAAACTCCTGCTGAAGAGAACAACCATAAGATTCTTTACACTTTGGGACTTCACTGGGAAAAACTGACTTGTGCAAAATGACACCCTTTTCCCCCTGAGTGGAAAACATGTTTTAAGGGCTTAGAATTTGTCTTGTGATCAAACAGCAGTATTTTTGCATGAGATGCCCTGGTTCCTGCTGAATCACTTTGCTTTTGAGAAAAAATATACCAATTCAAATTCCAAAGTTTGTATAGTTTGCAAAAATTGTGCAGAAGCCTTTGTATTGTCAAGAAGAGGGGAGAAAAGTGCTGCTATTATTGGATGCAGGAATAAAAGAAACATCCTACTCTGTGTTTATAACCACAGAAAAACACCTTATGGTAGATTAGTCAATTGATCCATGTAGCCCAATACTGTCAAAACTGAGGCTCTTTGAGATTGTGAGCAGATATTTCTCCAGCCTTACCTGGCCACATCAGGGATTGCATCTGGGATCCCCTGCATTCAAAACTGATGCCCTACCACTGACCTACAATGTTTGTTCCTTCCTTACTCCCTGCAATGGGCAGCAAAACACCACATGTTACATTATATAATTGGATTGCACATTTCCCTGCTCTCACCTCAATATGTAGTGGGGGTGGAAATACAGTATAGTGACATAATGTCACATGTTGCCTACATACTGCTGATGGATTTATCTTTTTCTGATAAGAATCTCCCCCTCAACATATCTACAAATATGTTGCCCTTCTTGTAACATTTAGATTTTCCCAATAAACACTAAAACTGTCAGAAACTGAGAGTTACCAATATTTAATACACATTTGTTAGGCTTAGCTAGCATCGTGCTCGCTACTTAAAAGAAAAGTTGGGTTTTTAAAAATTATTTTCCAGAGGTACTACTCACAGGTAGAACTTTCAAGACTTGAACCTGCTGCAAGAAGAGAATTCTTATGTTTCCCTCAGAGACATACTGCTTTCTGCTCTTATATGTACACCAGAAAAGCATGATCTCCAAAGACAGTGTCTGGTTAATGGGAATCCATGAGTGAATCTCAACCCCTCTGGGACAGAAACATCTGGGGGCAGCACATAATGGAGGATTATTACCATTAACCGACACACAGGATGCACTTTAAGGTAGCCGCAAGCACTTCATTATTACTGCATAGTTCATGGGTGTTAGCATTCTATAATCTAAGGAAAGACCAGTGCCGTTGTGACAATGACTTGGGATCATAGCTAAAAATTTAAATCAATAGAAAAGGTTAATGCTTTGTGGGTGGTTAGTAACACTTCCTTTTAAAATGCATTCTCTTCTCTTCCGCAAAGTTATGGCTATGGAGGATACACTAAATCTGAAACAGCCAGAGTTCCATAGTAGATAATCCTTTTGCTCTCCACTGTTTTTGTGCAGCTGGCTTTTTTAAAACACACACACACACACACACACACACACAAAAAAAAAACCAAGGCAGTACATAGAACACATCATGCTGCACATCAGATATTTGGTTTTGTTTGTTTAATTTCATTTCTGTGCTGCCTTTTTCCCAGAAAGGGATCCAAGATGGCTCACAGATAAAATTGTTCAACATTTTTACAATAATTTAAAAACAATTAAAACAATCCAGCTACAAATAGTATAAAATTACATAAAACATACAAAAATTAAAAACAACAACACATAACTAAGGACACAATCTAAATAAACAACTCCCTGACACAATTATATATTAAAAGCATTTCTACCTGGCAGTGAATGGAAAGCAGGGAGGGGTCCAGGCTAATCTTCCATAGAAGGCAGGTCCAGAGCAGGAGAGCAGTCACTGAGAAGGCTCTCTCTTGTGTCCTCACCAAGCAAGCCTTCCCCTGGAGATCTAAGGCTCCTTGCAAGTTCATATTGTGCCATGAACACAGGCCAGCAACTCCTACTGCTTTGCAATTCCTGGCTGTTTGAAAGGGACTCCCATAGATCTCACTATAATGGAGGTTACCCCAGAACAATGTAAATGTCCTAATGACAGTTGCTACCCTCCTTCCCTTTTCCTTTCCTTCTCCCTTTCTCTGCACATGTGTGCATTTTTGTGTATATTATGTATATCTTTACTGGGAGCCAGTGTGGTGTAGTTTGAGCTCTGGAATAGGACAGTGATAGCAAACCTTTTAGGGGCTGAGTGCCTAAACCAGGGGTAGGCAACCTTTCCCCTTTAAGGGCCGAGGGACTTCAGCTCCCAGAATCCCAGGAGCTATTGGCCAACATTGGACTATTGGCCAACATGGCTGAGGCTTCTGGGAGCTGAAGTCCCTCGGCCCTTAAAGGGGAAAGGTTGCCTACCCCTGACCTAAACTAAAAGGCCTCCTGGCACCGGATGTTACCCAGTGCCAGGGTAGGACTTCTGCCCTCTGGGGGCAGGACATCTGGGGTGGAACTTCTACGGACTTTCAGCTGCCTCTCCAGAAACAGCTGAAGGCCTGGGGGGGGGGGCGAGGGGGGAAGAAGAGGAGCAGGTGTGTGTCTCTTCCTCCTCCCCCTGTCCTGTCCCTGGCCTTCAGCTGCCTCCAGAGAGGCAGCTGAAGGCTGGGGAGGGTCGGGAAGGAAGAGGAAGAGGCATGCACCTGTTCCTCCTCCTCCTCCCATGCTGCTCCAGGCCTTCACCTGCCTCCAGAGAGGCAGCTGAAGGCTGAGGAGGATGAACTGTGCATGTGGGGGGAAGGAGGAATAGGTGTGCATCTCTTCCCCCTCCTTCCCGATCCTCCCTGGCCTTCAGCTAGCAGCTGAATGCTGGAGAGTGTCGGGAAGGATGAGGAACAGGCACGTGCCCCTTCCTCCTCCACCCTGCGTGCCGTCCTCGGCCTTCAGCTGTGCCATCTCTGGCACGTGTGTCATGTTTGTCATCATGGGACTAGGACTCTGGGAGACCCTTGAATCCCGAGTCTGCCCTGAAAACCCTCTGGGTGACCAAATCATACTCTCTCAGTCTTAGAGGAAGTCCATGGCAGACTTCTTGTGATTCGAAGGGCCAAAAAACAAAACAAAACAAAACAAAACAAAACAAAAACCCTCTGATACTGTCACCATATGTTGCAGTTGGTCTGAAGACTCAAAACAACAGCACATATTTATTATCTGAGCAATCTGTAAGAACAGTACACCATAAAACAACTTTCAACTATTTGAAAGTTTTATATGACGAATAATTAAAATGAAGCTAAAACATGAATGCAAGCTAATTTCCACATTAAAATCTATTTTCCAATATTAAGTAAGTGGATTTCATAATCTCATGCATTTTGGATTCTGCTCTGTTTCCTTATGCCGTGTCCAATGATGGATGTCTATGGGTAGAAGAGCAGAATTCAGACGAAATTGGAGGGGTAATCATCCCTCACTACCACAATGCCCCATGTGCCTCCAAAACCAGCTCAGCAAGACTGGGAAGTCCTCTGAGATGGTTTCCTGATGGCACAGAGAGCTGCAGGGAGCAATGAAGAGGAAAAAAATTGTCAGTGTGACATTGAATTAAGGCTTCCAAATATTTGGATTGTTGGGTGCAGCCACTGCAGTTACAGATGATTGGCTGAATTAAGCCCATATTTATGGCACATGCCATTATCATCCCCAAAGAGTATATGAATTCTTAATGATGTTCAAAGCCAACTCTAAATTAAGTTATACTAGTTCTCTTCTAAATCAACTCCCATATTTTGTATATTCTGCAATATCTTCCTTTAGACTCACAGAAGCCATTACTGGAAATGGAGTGGTCAATGTCATTTTTATAGCAAAAGGATTAAGGTAATGGCTGAATCCAAACTCTTTTTGTTGGTGATATAAAGACTGTACTGATGTTTAAATATAAACACAATAACCAGTTTCTAAATTGGTCAGTCAAATTAAAAATGAAGCTCTCTTACATGCTAAAACTACACATTCATTCCTTTGTGAGCATAAACAAGTGCAGTGTGAGATATTAAAAGAGTATTTCCATCACTTGTAAAAACACCTTCAGTGTATCACAGGGCTACAAAAGAAAAATGTAATCAACACAATTAGATCTGCATATTAAATTTTTTAAATAGACACACACATATTTAACTTATGTTTAGCTAATCTTAGCCAAACAAAATGTCAGTGGACTGAGATCACAAATATTATTAAAAGAAGTAGAGTGTACAATTTTCAGTATAGTTTTTTTTAAACAAAGCACTAAAGATCTCCCCTCAGCAAAACTGAACCCCCCTCCAGGTGACCTTATGTTCCTATTTTGAGACTATGAGTATATCAGAATTAGTTTACAAAATCAAGATGTTGACAAAAACCAAACTTCATCCTTCAAGAGCAGGCACAAAAGTGTTGCCTCTCGGCTGGGCCGAGGAGGGGGGGAAAATGGCGGTGCGCGCACGCACCCTCCTCCACCGCGCGTGACCCCCGTGTGCACGTGGCCGCCGCCGCCACCATAGCGTGCACGGCCGCGGCCGCATTGGCGCATGGTGCGGCCACAATTTTGGAAGTCGAAATGGTGGCCGCGATGCGTTTGCGCATGCGCAACAGTACTGCGCATGCGCAAACGTGTCACGACCGAAAACACCCCCCCGACGGCGGCGTGCGGTGGCGGCATGCGGTGGCAGTGACGGCGGCAACCTTCGGCCTGGGCCGGTAAGTCCGGGGCCCGGGGCCTTAACCGGCCCCCGGGCCTTAGGTTGCCGGTCCCTGTTCAAGAGTATTCCCTGCCAACCTATGACAATGTCTTTCACACCAGCCTGATGTGCTGCATAATGATTCGCAAAACTCTAGCGAGATAAACAATTCTTGACATTATTTTCTGATGAAATCTGTGCTCTACTCAATTAGTTATTCCTTTCAAACAGGCATCCTAACAACAACAATCAATAGTAGCATTAAATGACCTGGATCCTTAGGAAGGTGACAACCTCACACAGATGCTGGGCTCTTTCCTGTCCTGACTCATTAAAGTGGCCAAGGAGCAACAGGTTGATTGGACAAAGTGAATAGCTGCTTGTCAAAGTGTGGTACAATTTTTAATTCTTCATCTCTATTTTGGCACTTGATTCCTTTTATTTCCATTTGTTGACTTCACTTTTCCCTCCTCTTTCTTGTTCTATTTCTCTTCCCATGCCTTCATTATTCTTGCCTACATCTTTGGTCTCAATCCCCAATCCAACACTTTCCTGCCCTCTTTGTTTTCTACTTAACCCCTGGTCAAATGTCTTCTCACTCCCTTCTTTCTCTCTCTTGTTCTTCTTCATACTTTCCTCCATCTTCTAGTTGCACCCATCATCTCCCTCTTTCCATAGGCTCCCTCCTTTCCTTTTCCCTCTCTCTTCTCCTCCAGTGGTTACATTTGTTTTTTTTCATCTTGCTCTTTTCTTCTTTTACAGTCGGCCCTCCTTATCTATGGATTCTTTTTCCATAGCTTCAAGCATCCATGGTTTGAAAATATTCAAAAAATATATAAATTCTAAAAGGCAAACCTTGATTTTGCTGTTTTATATAAGGGACACCATTTTATATCCATTGTATATAATGAGACTTGAGCATCCACAATTTTTGGTATCCATGGGGGCTCCTGGAACCAAACCCCAGTGGATACCAAAGGCCCACTGTATCCCCGTTGCATCTCATTACATCTCTCCCCTACCCCCCCGCTTTTCACCTAAATCCAAGGAGTCTTCTAGTTTCGAATAAATGCCTGGTATATGTAAGTGACCAGATGAGGGGGACACATTGAAACTTAAGCCAAAGACGATTGAGGAGCTACCACTCAGTCTAAAGTTAGATCAAGGAAAAATAATCCAACCTCTGCTAGATGGGTTTACACTCCCTATAAAAACTAAGGTTTGCAAATGGGTGAACCTATGGATTCAACCTTGAATCTGCATGCTCAAGTTTCAGTAGAGGTTGGGAATGTGTTTTTACAGTCAAAGTTGGTGTACTAGTGGTGCTCATTACTAAAGGTGTCTATCTTTAACACAAAGCTTGTTTACATCTCTTTTAGATTGCTATAACATACTCAACATGGGGTTGCCTTTAAAAGGGTGTCTAGGAACTTCAGCTGGTACAAAATATTGCACTCAGATCATTGATCAGTGCTGCTTACAGGAACCATGTGATTCTCTGTAACAACAACTTCAGTTGTTCACTACCACTCTACTTCTTGATGCAATCTGAAGTGCTGATCATAATTTATAAAGCCATAAATGACTTGGATCTAGGCTATCTGAAAGTCTTATGATCCTGTTCAGGCTTTTTGTTCTTCATGAGAGACCCTTTCCTCAACTCCACCTTGCAAAGTAGATAGGAGATTATTTGAGAGAGAGCCTTCTTGATGACTACTCCCACGTTGTGGAACTCCATACCAGGGGACCCTAGATGGGCTTTCTCCTGCTGTCCAGCCATCAAGTGATGGCCTTTTTACATAAATATGCTTTTTTTCAACTGACTGGTGGTTGAGAAGTCGTGCTTTTTATCAGTTAGATTAGACTTAGGGATAGTACGGTTGGGTGTGTTATCTTTCTGTGGTACATTTCTCAGTGAGGTGTTCCAGGACATTACCAATTAGCCTCGTTTCCACCGCAGTCATGCTTGTTAAAGAAAGTGGAGTTATACCCATTTGTGAGCAGCCATTATTGCATGTCTTCTCAATCGCATGACTGGGGCTGCTTCTGCCATTGCACTGTCTTCTTGACTCCTCCTTAACCTTTCCTCCCTGCCCTATGCCCTACCCAGCATGTCTTTCAATTTATTTTATTTTTATCTTTACTTTTTCAAACAATTCTGGAGCTCTGCTATTGCGATTTAAGTTTTAAAAAAGAAGGTAAAAATGACAGAAAAAAATAAATGGAATTAGCCTGCTTGGGAATAACGAGAGAGAGTGAATAGGAGGAGAGGAGGCGACACTGACACCATATGTCAATGTCACAACTCCCTTGGCAGTGACTTTTTTTAAATTACATTTTATAGATATATGTATTACAACAAATAACAACTAATAATACATATAACAGCATATAA
The DNA here is from genome assembly GCA_026167975.1 of Phrynosoma blainvillii. Taxonomy (NCBI): domain Eukaryota; kingdom Metazoa; phylum Chordata; class Lepidosauria; order Squamata; family Phrynosomatidae; genus Phrynosoma; species Phrynosoma blainvillii. The sequence goes on from JANUYF010000001.1 coordinate 103,504,851, forward strand.
AACATATAACAACATATAAAAACATACATCTACTTATACATACCACAACAGAACCACACATCTAAGTTAAAATAAACTTCCAATTGACCACTCTTCGACCAATTCTTTCGGTTTTATCTTAGCTCATTGTTTATCTGATATCAAACTCAAACTTTTTTTTATCTGTCTACACGACATATCATTACAAACATGTCTAAATATATTATAAATCACAGTATATATTTATTTTTTCATATTATATTTTACTTCTTTAATATATTTTGTCTATATATTTCCTCTTCAATATATAATATAGCTAACAAGTAAAAAAAACCCTTATATCATTTACTTTATATTTACTGTATGTTATATATCTGCTATACATCACATATAATATATCTTGCATGATAATCCTTCGTCTTCAGTTTTCACTCAGTTTTTTCAATGGAGTCTTCAATCAGGAGATTCGGCCATTTCCTTTTTAGGTATCTTATCACATCCTTCCATTCTTCTTTCTCTTGATTCTTCATTTCTCTGTTTAATCTTTTTGACAGGATATCCGCTTCTATCATATCAAACAATTTTATAATCCATTCATCTATATGTACATTTTTCTTAACTTTTCAATACCTAGCATAAACAGCCCTTGAAGCAGTTAACATATAGAAGTTGGTCCTACTATATTTCTTTTCTATTTTATCCTCTATCATATTTAATAACATTACTTCTGGTCTAAGCTGTAAATTTACTCTGAGTATCTCCTTCATGGTATCGTTTATGCTCCCCCAGAAATTTTTTGTCTCTGTACACTCCCACCATAAATGGAAGAAGGTTCCTTTTCCCTTTTTACATTTCCAGCATTTACTATTTGTATGTCTATATATTTTACTTAATTTGTCTGGTGAGAAGTGCCACCTATACATGATCTTATAGAATGTTTCTTTTATTTCTTGGCTTGCTGTATATCTTAATCTCATTTTCCAAGACTTCTCCCACTGAGCAAGTTCTAATGCTTTTCCACAATTTTTAGCCCACAATCATGTTTTCTTTTACCAGATCTTCCTCCATATATATTTCTAGCAGTTTCTTATATATTCCAGATATTTTACTAAGTTTCTCATCCCATATAATTTTTTCTATCTCTGATTTCACACTAGTTATTCCCATTGCTTTTTATCTATTAGAAATCTGGAATTGATTGGATGGTATAAAAACCAACCACAATTATACCCCTCTTCTCTGATTTGGTTAAGTGGTTTTAATTCAAATTCTTTTCCTTTTTTCTTTAGGATCTCTTCATACTTCAAGCATTTTTCTTTTCTTTGCGGGTCCATCCTAAACAGCGCCTCATGCGGTGACATCCATAATGGGATTTGGGGGCATATCCCTCTTTTATATTTTTTCCATATTCTAAACAAAGTCACCCTGATAAAATGGTTATTAAATTCTCGATTTACCTGTACTTTGTCATAGAATAGGTAAGCATGATACACGAATCCAAGTTCTGAGCCTTCCAATTTCAATAGCTTTTGATTTTCCAACATTATCCATTCTTTTACCCATATTAAAGAACTGGCTTCAAAATATAATCTTAAATTTGGGACTGCCAACCCACCTCTTTCTTTTGCATTGAACATATATTTCTGTCTAATTCTGGGTTTTTCCCCCTCCCCATATACATTCAGAAAGTTGTTTTTGCCAGTCTTTAAGAGAATAATCATTTTTTAGTATTGGAATGGTTTGAAACATGAACAACATTTTTGACATTTTGCACCTGCAGACCAGCATGATTGCAAGCTCATTGACAGGTTTTCCCCATCAATGAAAAGGGATGCTTTAACCACGCTTCGGGGACGCAGCAGCTACAGGTCAAAGGCATTGTCGTGTGATGGGTATCACCAAAACTGTTTTTTTTTCTGGCTCTAATTGTGGTTTAAAAGCCATGTATGATAAAGTCCATAAACTGTTTTAGCTGTTTGTAGATCAATCTTTTAGAATTATTGTAAAAAATTTTTTTTTAAAATTCTATTTCAACAGATGATGTTCCCTGTATTTCAATTATGTTCTTTTATCTAATATTACTATGCTCTTAGTCTTGTTTCTGGGTGAAAGATGGAACAGAAATCTCCTCAGTGTCCCACTGGTGAGATCAGTGCACTGTGTGAGAATGTGAGAGAGGATCTTCTCAGCTGTGTCACCCCAGTTGTAGGATGTCTTCCTCTTGGAGGCCCAATGGGCACTTACACTGGCACAAATAAAGATATGTCTGTTTAATTAAAGCCTTTGGGGCATAAATTATTCACTTAGGTTATTTTTGAATAAAAGGATTCCTACTTAAATTCATACATAACAAGAAACATCATGCAAAATAAATTTAGAAGATAATGTGAAATTAACACCATTTACTTTCATAGGGTTTTCTTAGCCAGGAATCCTCATAGATGGTTTTGTCAGTTCCTTCCTCTGAAATATAGCCTATAGCACCTGTTATTTGTTGGTGATCTCCCATCCAAGTATTAACCAGGGTTGTTCATGCTTACCTTGCAAGATTGGTCAGGATCTGGTGTTTTTAGGGCATTTGAGTCCTGAGAATTCTAAATACCCCTCACAAAACTACCAATCCAAGGATTTCACAGGACAGAACCATGGCCATTCAAGTAGAATCATAGTGTTCTAATTGTGTAATCTGAAAGGGCCCCTGATGAAGCTTTTGAAAGGGTGTGCCAAAGACTAATGCCTTGTTTCAAACTACTCCTAAACAGCTCTTCAGGAAAAGGCCCAAGATATGATGGTCCTGACACTAAGGTGTAAAGATTATTGCTTCAGAGATAACATTACTTCTCATGTCATGATTTCCTCAGAGTACAAATGCAGGGGGTGGTGAAATATAGGAGTTCCTGCACTTCACAGATTTTGTTAGGCTGTAGTAGAGTCATTGGCACTTTTCCCATGCAGTTGCTATGGGCAGTGCTTGTTCAAAAAAAGAAAATTGGTATCACTGAGTGCTGTTGCTAGGGGAGTCACGGTAGAAGGGTGGCATTGTTCTTCCATTTTTGAAACTTCACCTTATCTTTTTGCAAGGAGATCTCTCTGTACATAGAGCTGCTGCTGCTGTACAAGAAAAGCTTTGGAAAAGGGCCATAAAAGATGCTACACAGCAACATATATATTTAGGAATTGTAGAAGATCAAGTGAATGATGTTAATTTCACATTACCTTCTAGATTTATTTTGAATGATGTCTCATATTATGCATGATTTTAAATAGCAACCCTTTCATTTAAAAATAACTGGAGTGATGAAAAAAATCTTATGTATTAACTTATTGACAAGAGATCAGCCTCTGTGCCAGAGTGCTAGAAAGTGCTTAATGTACCTCATGTTTTAAGAAGAGATCTAGGCCAGTGAACATCTGTTCAGATAAACTGGTGGAAACCATTGTTGTGGTTGTGTGCCTTCAAGTCATAAGGTATCATGGGGTTTTCCTCTCAAGATTTGTTCAAAAGCAGCTTCATCTATATACCGCTTCATACCGCGCTATGGAGTGTCTAAGCAGTTTACAACTATAAGGTCATTGCCCCCCAACAGTTGGGTACTCATTTTATCGACATCAGAAGGATTCAGGCCTGAGTCTAGCCTGAGCCCTGGCTAGTATTGAACTCGCAACCTCGTGGTCTATGAGTGAGTGGCTGCAGTACAGGCATTTAACCACTGTGCCACCAGGGCTCCACCAGGGTTCAGAGGGGATTTGCCTTTGCCTTTGCCTTCCTCTGAGGCTCAGAGAAAGGATTATTAAAGATAAAATTAGCAGTACAGAAAAACATGTCCTGCTATAAAAGCATCAAAATAGCTTCTGCAAAAGTAAGTCCTGTCTCACTAATCTTTTTGAATTCTGTAAGACTGTGAATAGGAGTGATCCAGAAGACACTTGAAAATGCAGGTGTCTTCAGCATTTAATTAATTACTATTCTGCAAATAAAGAGCAGGGAGTCCTTTAAATCAGAGGTAGGCAAAATGCAATCTGGGGACTACATGTAACCCTATAAGGCTGTTTCTGTGCTTCCCTGGACCTTCAGGGATAACGTCCTTTGGCCCCTAGGGAGTATGGAAGAAGTTCTGCGACATTTTTGGTCTCTTGGACCATTTTAGGCCTAGGAGATGCCCTATTAAAAAAAAAGAGAAAATGAAATATGTGATTTCCAGGTCACGTCCTGTTTTAAAGAAAGACCTATCTTGGCCCTAAAATGGCCCAGGGGAGTTCACAAACATGGCAAAAATGTCCCACCCCCCCCCAGGCATTTTTGACTAATGTGAAAAAGGCAAATTCCATAGTGGAGAATCAAAACTGGTGGGAATACTGTACACTTTTGGTAAACATATCTGAAAAGACCCTTGTAGAGCTGGAAGAAGGTGAATGAAGGGCAATGAAATGCATAAAGGAGCTGGACCAACTGCCCCATGAGGCATGGTCTCAATAATAGGGCTTTTTCAGGGGGGAAAGGCAAGTGAGAGAGAACACGACCAAGGAATAAAAGTATGCACGTTGTGAGGAGAGGGGTTAGGAAAGGGTTTTGCTCTTTCTCTCTCTTATGTCTCAAGAATCTGGAACCATATACTGAAACTGAATAGTGAGAGGTGCAGGACAGATGAAAGCATGAACGTCTTCACTCAGCACAAAAAACTGTGGCATTTGCTGTCACAAGATGTTGCAATAGCTATCAGTGTAGATAGGCTTAAAAGGTACTTAGACCACTTCATGAAGGAAAAGACTTTCAATGTCTTCCTGTCATGATGCTTCTGGATACAAGTTGTTGGGAAGCGTGGCTCTGAGAGTCTTATTGTGCTCATGTGTTCATGGGTTTCTCCAAGGCACCTGGTTGGCCACTGTGGAACAAAATGCTGGGTCAGATAGGGCGTTGGTCCGATCTTGGAAGCTACTGCAGCTGCTACCCCCCCTCCTTCTCTTCTCTTCTCTTTGTTATGCTTGTGCCCTGCCTGATGTATTGCAGCATTTTTATTCCAAAGAGCAACAAGCTTGTATTATTTTAATTAGCCATTGTTTATGTTGTGTTATTTTGACTGATCAGTAAAAATCTGTAAATACCAGTATATGCAATTAAGCCTGGCATTGTGACATTCTCAAATGTATGACCTGAACCTTTAAAAGTTGACTCAAACCATCATATTTGACTTATGAGAGCAGTTACAATACTTCTTCATGCAAAAAGCATTAAGCTAATGCTGGATCAAGCTACATTGCCAAACATGCTCCAGCATAATTAATCAAAAATATTTCAGAAACCAATTGCCGCCAAGAGGTTATCGATTTCTTGTCACAACACATTTTCCTTATGAGGTGCTGCATTGCTTGTGTCTCAGATGTTCTGGCATGTATTTTTTTTTCAATGACTAAGCCTTAATCCATATTCTTGGCTTGCTGCCATTGGTGCACTGACATCTGCAACTACTCATGTCTGACGGCCTCATGCATGAGGTATGTGGCTTTAAAGTTGGACAAGATTAGCACAGAAGACTTTCTCTCTACTAAGAACACAATTGAAAACAGATATGTACAAGGATAGATTATATATCTATAAATGACATCAGGTAAAATTACCAAGAGAGCCAATGTGGTGTAGTGGTTTGAATGTTAGACTAGGACACTGGGAGGCCAGGACTTGAATCCTCAATCTACCATGGAAACCCACTGGATAATTTTGGGCAAGTCACATGCTCTCAGTCTCAGAGGAAGGGGAATCCCCCTCAAACAAATTCTGCCAAGAAAACCCTATGAAAGGTTTGCTTTAGGGTCACTGTAAGTCAGAAATGAGTTGATATCACATAGCAGCAACAACAACCAGTGTATATGTTTGCATACCAACACAGTATTATGTATAAAAGTCATCTATTAGGTGAAATAAGATACTATCCATAATTACTGAACACCTGAATATTGTTAAGTAAAGAAACAGCCATCGCAACAGTCATAGCACAAGCTGAAGTCTGATGGTGGAGATCTATAATTTTCCAGTGGGCCAACAGGATCTTGACTTATTTGATTTGTTGTATTCTAAGAATGTCAGGATAAACATGTTTTCTTGGAGACCTGTATCATATTATCAGACATTTTTTTTCTGTGTACATCTGGATATGTGGTACTTTGACAGTTAGATACACACTTATAAGGACACACAGATATCATGCATCGTCTACTTTGGCTGTTCTCTGTACATCTGAACATGTGGGCTGTAGCCCATGAAAGCTTATGCTGGATAATCTTAAAAGGTGACACTTGAGTACACTTCCTTCCCTTTTTATACATAGGTCAGAGCCAGCATAGTGTAGTGGTCTAGTGTCTGACTATGACTCTGTACTAACCAGGGTTTGACTCCTAGCTCACCCATGAAACCCACTAAGTGACCTTGGGCAAGTCACATGCTCTCAGCCTAAGGGAAGGCAATGGCAAATTTCCTCTGTGCAAATCTTGCCAAGCAAGCCCCATGATAGGTTTGCCTTACATTTGCCATAAATTGGAAATGACCTGACAACAAGGCCCACCACCTCTTATTTCCATAAAGCCCACAAAAGCTTAAAGGCCTTTGATCCACTCTCTAGTGCTTGTTTCACTGTAATTCTTCTATGAATTAAGGAAACATCATCATCCTTTCATTTGACAGATTCAAGACAAGAACAGATGGCCACCATCTACAAGGCTACAGCTGGCATGACAACCATTCACTTCAGTGGAATGTTTTTTGTGCTTTGCTTTGGAAGCATACTTTAACAATAAAGACAGCCCAGCCACAATTCTAACATTATAAACACCTCTAGCTCATTCAATATCATTTCATCACTGGCTGCCTGTGATAAAATAAAGGCATCCAGGCCTTGGCGTGTGTAGCCAACAGCCTCTGGGCTGTTTATTGCAGCTAATGGTAACACAAATGTGCACATGGTTGCTAGCACAGTTACTTCCTTTTATTATATTTTCTTTCTGTCTATACAAATCCCTAAGTGTATTTTTATATACATATTTTTATTAGCAATAGCAAGTACACTTCTATACCACTTATCAGTGCACTTAAGCACTCTCTAAGTGGTTTACAATGTATAAACTAATTGCCCCCAACAAGCTGGGTAGTCATTTTAGCGACCTCAGAAGGATGCAAAGCTGAGTGGACCCTGAGACCCTGGCTGGGATTGAACTCACAACCTTGTGGTTTGTGAGTGAGTGGCTGCAGTACAGGCATTTAACCACTGTGCCACCAGCGCTCTTTGATTTAAAGAATAAAAAAGCATTAAAAAGCAACACATGGTTAGATTAACATTGTATTAAGAAGTGATGTCTTATTTCTTATTTCCAATATTTACTGCCAAATTTAAATAAGTACAATGAATCTCAAATTCAGAATCTGTCTACAAATCCCCATGAATTTTACACCTCTTCAAAGAAAAGGTGAAAATGCATATTGCTCATTTTCATGCATTCATGCTGTTTATTTTCATGCATACTGTCATATTCAAAAATCAGTTTTCAGAATAAAATATATTTATAGTGGTTAACAAAAGTAAATCCTGCTGACTTCAATGGCACTTAGTTCCAGGCTTGCACTTTCACTGATCATAATACTTTGTAACTGGATCATGCTTCATTCTGGCACACATTAAAAAATTAAGCTATGATGAACAAAATTAAGCTTTGAAATGACATAACCTTTGAATTTTAACCAGTATGAATTGTCTTGCTTTATTTATAGTCTGATTGCCTTTTAACATAGGGCCTTTACAGACTACCAGAAATAATGCAGCTTGAGGCCACTTTAACTGTCTTGGCTTAGTGCTAAGGAATCATGGGAACTATAGTTTATTGTGGCATCAGAGCTCTCTGACAGAGAAGGCTCAATGTCCCAGAAAAAAATACAATCCCCATGATTCCCTAGCACAGAGCCAGGATAGTTAAAGTGGCCTCAACCTGCATTATTTCTGGTAGTCTGTAAAGGCCCATAGACTATCTTAAATGCACCAGAAGCAACAAATAAATTAACGTATAAATATGAAGTCGTAGGCTTTCATGGCCAGTATCCATAGTTTTTGTGGGTTTTTCGGGCTGTGTGGTCATGTTCTAGAAGAGTTTCTTTCTGATGTTTTGCCAGCATCTGTGGCTGGCATCTTCAGAGAATGCTGGTGAAATGTCAGAAAGAAACTCTTTTAGAACATGGCCACACAGCTCGAAAAACTCACAAAAAACTAATGTATAAATAAATGCAACCCAATTCAACAAACTAATGAACTTTAATATCTTTTGAAATATTGAAGTGAACTCTAGAGCTAAATCAAATATTAATCACACTTATAAAAACTTGGTAAATGCATATTTATGTAAGTTCCATTAAATTAAATGAGTCCAGCCTAGTGAGATCTGACAATTGTTTTTAGGCCACATTGTCCAGTGTAAAAGTGGTATGGCATCCACTGTAATCACAGCATTCATTGCTAACTTGAACTATCAAATCTAACCCAGTAGATGGAAATGAAATTAGACAGCATAAGAATGTGAAGGGGAGAATGCTAGTGCTTCTCAAATAAAGTGGGCCCTTGGTATCTGCTGGGGTTCAGATCCGGGACACCCCATGGATACTAAAACCCGTGGATACTCAAAATAGTGTAGTACTGTGAAATTGTATCCCTTATTTAAAATGGCAAAATCAAGCTTTGCTTTTTGGATTTTTTGGGGAATATTTTCAAGCAGTAGATGACTGAATCCATGGCTGCAGAATCTGTAAATATGAAGGGCCAACTGTATTTCCATCATTCATGTGAAGGGTGATCTGAAGAGAAGAACCTTCTCTATGTCTGGAGACTTCAATGCATTTTCAAACCTAGGGTTATAGATTATTTAGGGAATCTCTACCTGTAGAGGAGGTTTTCCTCTTGAGAAAGTTGCTACTATGCATGAAAAGCAACAGGAATATGTAAGGAAGGGCATGTCCGTGTACTTTCTTCACATATTAAGACTTTCCTGTTTCATAACATGCGAACAAATGTTGTGCAATACACATTCGACTGGAATCTTTTGTATAAATGGAATGCAATTAATAAATTATGGGTGGAAGTCACAGAAGCTAGTTACCCTGTGATATTCCTAATGGAATAAAACATTTTAATGATAAAATCCAACAAAGATGGCATCTGAATAGAAAGGGGACACTGAGACCTGCTGGAGTGAGAAGAAGCTTTTTAGTTTTGTGCACTGTATTTAAATTATTGCATTGTGGGTAACTTTTGTTCCATATTAGCTGTGTCTAGTAGTGACAGAGACATGATGACTTTTGCATTCTTTTTTAGACCAGAACAAGCATATAGGTCAAGTTAGTCTATAATTGTACAAAAGTATACCTGGGTGTAAGACTTGTGGAACTTCTTATGTGTACAACTGCTGTGAGAACGGGACTCATGTGGAAGAACACTATTACATCTTGCTGTCCTCTGGAAAAGGCAAACAGTAGCATTGCCATGATTTCTATCATGTCCCTTTCACCAATGTACATTGATTCTGGTTTTGTTTTGTCTTTATAGGTCTTCTAGATCTATTTGATACATCTATACTGTTGCTACAAATGAGTATGTTTGCATAGTTTTTAAAAGGCCAGCAACAAGGGTGGTAGTAATCCATTCCTCTTTTCACAGCACAATGACCTATTTAGTTAACTAAACATATTATATTATATATTATATTATAAAATATAATTTTAATAAAAAATCATCAACCAGTAAGCAAACAAAAAGGGTACAAGAACCACTGGATATGCAGTCTGCTTTCATTCAAAAGTCAAGCAGGCTTTATTCTCTATAAAGCAATGCAGTCATTTACCTTGCACCCAATAAGAGATAATTATTCCCTTGATCCATTAGGGAGGACTGGAATCTCATTGCCACCCAGGGTTCCACAATTCAACCCTCTACTGGCCAGAAGTGAATATCACTGGTGCTTCCAGAAAAAGGCCCATAATTTGGAGATAAGATATCTCTACTTTTGTTCCCGAAGGTGGAAATGAGGTGGTTTCTTTACCCTCCCATCTTTTTGTTGCCTTTGATTCTGTGATTCTTGCTGAACCCCCCCCCCCCCAAAGAGACAGTGCTGATTGCCTCCAGGGGTAGACCCAGAAGGTTTATCTTGTATCAGGAGTAACACCAGTTCCACACCCTCCAAGTGTCCTGATTTAGCAGCAACAGTCCCAATCAATCCTCTGTCACCCCACTTTTTCAGCTGCTTCCAAAATGTCCCAGTTTCAGTCTCATTCTCCCATTATCCCCTTTTTTTTCCAGCTTACTCGAACTGCACTCAACAGGAGGAGAGAGAAGAGAGCAACAGCAGAATCTTCTCATTCCCAGTGTGTGTGTGTGCATGCACCTTCAAGTCACCTGTGACTTATGGTGACCCCATGAATTTTAAGGAAGGATTACTCAGAAGTGGTTTTGCCAGTTCCTTCCTCTGATACAAGAATTCATTGCTAGTCTCCCATCCAAGTACTAACCAGAGCTCACCCTGCTTTGCTTCAAAGATCAGATAGTATATGGTGCCTTTAAGGCAGGGGTAGGCAACCTTTCCCCTTTAAGGGCCGAGGGATTTCAGCTCCCAGAATCCCAGGAGCTATTGGCCAACATGGCTGAGGCTTCTGGGAGATGAAGTCCCTTGGCCCTTACAGGGGAAAGGTTGCCTTCCCCTGCTTTAGGGTATTTAGGCCACTCTTCCCCGTAGCTTTTATATGCTTCCTCTTTATTAACTTTTGCTGTCCTGACCACATTCTGATATTACTTAGCGACTTGTGTCCTTGTTTTCACCTGTGAAATATTGGAGAGCTCTCAGTTTTAGGAGACTGTAAGAAATTAAAATGGCAGCTCATATGATGCCACTAAGTGTGGAGAACCCAGACCAGGCATCATCATGGTGCTTGATCATGGGTTTCTTTACAAGCCCAGTGTCATTAGAGATATGCTCTGCTTTCTCTCCACAGATAATCTGTAAAGATATGGATCAGTGGATTATGTCTCTCTTTCTCACTGAGATTCTTCAGGAAATAAACACCAGTGAAGAGCTAAGTGTATCTTCTACAGAAGCCCAGCCCTTAAGAGTAAACATTCCAACTTGTCTTTCTATGAGGACTCAGAAAAGTGGGTGACAACCACAGATAATGGGTTTGCCTAGTAAACCAAGCTAACAGATTTGCAGCTTATCTCTGCCTTTTGGGATCAGAAGCCTGTGATTTGAGCAGACAGGGCACATAAGTTACCAATGACAGGCAAGGCACATCCTTCTGCTTTTGGCCCTTTCTGACTCTACGAAGCTATGCATTGCCCTACTTCTATTCTAAGTTACTCCTGAGTGTGAGAGTCCCAGGTTTGGGATTCTGAAGTACATTATGATATCAACCTGCAGAAACTGAGCAGGCCTTACCATAGTCTGTACCTTATTGGAAATGACATGGGACTTCTATCTTTTACCTTCCATGGTGGAAGAAAGCTGGAATATAAATGTGGTAAATACATACATGTCTATTTGTATATCTTATTTGTCTTTTTAAATTTATGTGTATTTTAAACTGATGTCTTTTAAATGGTGTAGTTTGTTAATTGTTTTTGTTCCCCACTTTGATCCATGGGGAGAGGTTAAATAAATAAATAAATAAATAAATAAATAAATAAATGTTGTTGTTGTTATAAAGCTAGTTCTTATAGAACTTGCTCTCCTTCTGTGCAACTTAGAATGGCTTACAGAATGACCTCACAGTGGTATTACATCCATTCCGTGTTGGAAGATGCAGAAGATTCTGCACATGTCCTAGCTATTCTCTTTACTAAGGATAAAATGGCTTAACTACAGTGTGATTAGGAACATGACATTTCTTTTTTTGCCTGATTGTTTTCTCGGTCACCTATCCCAAAACATTATGAGTAGATTACATCATCTGGTTCAGCCACTGTTAATCAAATCACTGTCCTTTGTTGTACAGTACAATCCTCATATCTGCAGGACCGGTACACGTGGTTTCACTTACTCATGTCCAAAAAAATTATGTCCTCTCTAGGCATTTTTTAGGTCCTCCAGTGCAATTCTATGGGACGCTTCCATTTCAATGGGGTTTGCTATTATCCATAATTCCTGTTCCCATGATAAATCCAGGAATGCATTTCCCATGGATATAGGGGTCATGCTCTGAAAAAAAAAAAAAAAAAAAGAGAGAGAGAACTAATCTGGGGCTGAGCACTCCCTCTTTTTTTTTTTTTTTTTGCTTCTGCTGTGCTCTCTCTCTCTCCCTTCACGGAGGAAGGCATGCTGGAGCATGTCTGCCCATTATCTTTACTCTTTTAGTGTAGTCCAGCAAGGCTCAGACTGTTTTATCTGAAGAATGGATTTCCTTTTGAGGATCCTAAAATCTATCCTCTGCCTTCTGCTTGCAAACTCATCCTCCTATGATGGGCACTTCTGCTGTTGTTGGAGAAAAGATTCTAACAACTCTTTATTTCCATTAAGAATCTCTCTGCATCCAACCCATTGAATAGTCAGTTCTCAGGCCAAGCCCATGTTGCTTTTGCAGATGAGCTACAACCTGCACTTTCAGACCCTCTTTTGGGCCATACAGCCCTAATGTAACCCAGCCTAGCCTAACCTAACCTGCAATGGTAGCAAGTGCTGGCTTTGCTCACTGGTGTTCTTGGTACACACCCATCTGTGCTTTATTAGATTTCCATGAGCTTTAAAGCCCACTAAGAACAATTTAGCCTGCTTCTTCCTCTAAAAAGCAAAGGCTTTTTGCCAAAGGTTTAACATTCCTCTTAATATGAGACACTTGGGAGATATTTGCAAAGACTTAAGTCAAATGCCTTCCTAAGACACCATCGACAATGACGATCACCTTGGCAAAGTCAGTGCAGTTTATAGAGGAGAATGTAGAGCAAAGATTATTCTAACTTCCAGCTACCACAGGGTGACAGAACAGTACTTTGACTTAAGGATAGATCCAAACATTAAACCGCCCCCCCCCCCCCCATCTAGAACTACATCACCAGCACCATACATCATCCAGTTTGTCCTGTTGTCCCATTTTTTCAGCTGCATTAAAAAGGTCCATATTTCTCTCTTCTCCTCCCATCCTCAACCTTCAGCTGCTGCAAACTGAGTTCAAAGTGAAAAAGTAGTTTGTGCTCCATTACCAAAACAGAGGGCAGAGGTGAGGGGGGGAAAATATCTTGCCTTTACCAGTAGACTCAAGCAAAAGCAAATTGCTGCATCTCCTAGCTTGTGTGTTCTTCCTCATAAATCTTTTGCCATTTTGACCACAATCTAATATTGTTTGGCCACATGTGTCTCAGTTCTCATCTATAAAATGCTGGAGGCCATTTCATCATCACTACTACTGCCATCACCGTCACCACTTCCACCACCATTGGATTCTAGTTCAAATGATCTGGTGTTTAGAGAAGTTCACATCTGCATGACAGCAACATGCATCTAGTAACACAATGTAGGTATTATAATAGTTTACATTAGCTTTTAAATTTTTACTTATTCTGTGAATTGCCTGATAAAGGTCAAAGGTGAGACAGAATAGAATGGACATGAGAATTACCCTTCTTTAGGACAGATAGCCTTGGCAGTGAAAGTGAGTTACTACATTTCACTCTGCTCAAAAACTAGATCAGCGACTGCTGCTCCTAAAGGGGTTCAGAGGTCCGTAAGGACCTTGAAACTGTTGTACATGCACTGGTAACCTCTCGATTGGACTTTTGCAATGCGCTCTACATGGGGCAACCCTTGTACCAATCCCGGAAGCTACAATTGGTGCAGAATATGGCAGCCAGGGTGGTCGCCGGTAAGTCCAGGTTTGACCACATAACACCCATTTTGAAAGACCTTCATTGGCTGCCCATCCGCTTCCGGGCTCAATACAAGGTGTTGGTTTTGACCTATAAAGCCCTAAATGGCTTGGGCCCAGGGTACTTGGAGGACCGCCTCTCTCCGTACAATCCGCCCCGTACACTCAGAACATCAGGGACTAAATTGTTAGAGGTCCCAAAATCACATCTAGTCAGGACCTCTCAGAGGGCTTTCACCATCGTAGCCCCCACAATTTGGAATAGGCTTCCGGCCGAACTTCGCTCCACCGCGTCATTGGTCTCTTTTAAAAAGAACCTAAAAACATATTTGTTTCAGCAAGCATTCCCACCCTAGATGTAAAAACTCTTGTCTGTTGCCCCTGTGTATGACCCTGGACTTGATATTGATCTTCCTTGTCCTACCCCTAACTGTTGTGATTTACCTCTGCTCCCCGTTGATTTTTCTAACTTGTTTTTTAACTTGTATTGTATTTTTGGATTGTCTTATTCAATGTTGTAAGCCGCTTTGATCAGTTTTCTGGAAAGGCAGGGTACAAATAAAACTTTTATTATTATTATTATTATTCAGCATTTTTGCTAAATTCTCACCATAGATACTTGTTTCTTGCTCAGGTAATACAATAATAATAATAATAATAATAATAATAATAATAATAATAATAATTGTTTCTTATACCCCGCCTTTTGCCTTGGCAATCAAGGCAGATTACAAGTACAAATACAGATTAAAAACTAAATACAATAATAAAAGCATAAAGATTAAAACAACATACGTTCTGGGACACCAATAGGAGTGTGTAACAGAGATGTATATTGATGAGAAGCACAGTTCACATGGAGTAGCCCATTCCGGGAAGGCCTGCCCAAAGAGATCTGTCTTGATAGCCTTTTTAAAGCTATCCAAGTTGGTTATTTGACAGATCTCTTCCGGCAAGGCGTTCCACAGTCTGGGAGCGGTGGCAGAAAATGTCCTCTGGGAGGTTACTGCTAAATCTAGTTTTTATCGGTTGCAGTAAATTCCTCCCAGAGGACTTGAGGGTGTGAGGCGGATTATATGGAAGAAGGAGATCCCTAAGATAGGTGGGACCCAAGCCATGTAGGGCTTTAAAGGTCATCACCAGCACCTTATACTGTGCTCGGAAACCAATAGGTTGCCAGTGGAGAGATTTCAGAACAGGTGTAATATGATCACTCTTAGATTTCCCGGTGATCAATCTGACCACCATGTTTTGTACTAACTGTAGTTTCCGGACTAGGTATAAGCGTATCCCCATGTAGAGTGTGTTGCAGAAGTTGAGTCGTGAGGTTACCAGCACACGTACCACAGTTTCTAAGTCCCTTACGTCCAGAAAGGGGCACAGCTGGCGTATTTTAATCCATGGAGGGAACACAAATTGGAATATGAAACAGTAATAACTAACAAACAAACCCAGATGTTCAGGGAACACAAATTGGAATATGAGACAGTAATAACTAACAAACCCAAATGTTGTGGTTGGGTTCTTCAACTTTAATAGAAGTGGTGCAATTTAACTGATGGCTGCTTTCTTCTCCAGTGCCAACCACAGACTATACAAAAGGGTTTTGATCACCATGTGTAACTAAGCAGCTGCAGAACAGCTCTTTGAAGAGGTTAGTGTCCAACAGGGCAGGAAGGCAGGTTTAAAGTGAGCACAAACAGCCTCAGATGTACTTTGAGAACACCTGAGGACATCAAAAGAGAAAAAGTTTCAGGGTCAACAACAGCATCCAGAATCAGCCACTCTCTCTGGCACACAAGGACCATACCTCAAGGACATCAGTAACAAGTGGTGAGCAGTACTTTTGTTTGTTTTTAGGGCATTATTGAAACTGATCAAATAGAACATAGTGGAATACAGAAATCATGGCTGAGACATGTTTTATGCACTACGACCCATTCCTTCTCTATCACTGAAGAAGAGTTGAGATCTAAAATGCAACAACACCATAACTACACAAAGAAATCTAAAAACAGCTTTTTGACTAAAGTACCCCTGTGTCTTGTGTTTATTTATACTGTCCTAACAGAACACCACTTACATTTGATATAAGAAGTATTACCTTCTGGTATATACAGTCCTGTAATAATGACATTATCTAGTTGTCACCATTCATTAATCCTATCTCAAAACAAAGCTGAATCTGGTAGAAAACTTGAATAACCAAGGTAGTAGATGCATTTTCTTCTTTTGAAAAGATGGATTTCTTATTTTATTTTATTTATTTATTTACTGTATTCCCACACTTCAAGCACAAAGGCTCTCAGAGTGGTTTACAAATTGTTAATTTGACACTTTCCTGCCCGATGTGGTAAAATGATTGTTGTAATAATAATAATAATAATAATAATAATAATAATAATAATAATTTTTTATTTATATGTTAGCTTTGTAAGGTTGTACAAAGACACACCACTGACACTGGAATACTGTAATCTTTCCATATAACTAGGATCCTCTCTTGCATATAACATACCTCACACATTTACATAGGCATACCAGAAAATTTGACTTCAAAAGGAACTTGAACATTATGTTACAACAATTTTTACTTCACTGTTAAGATGAATTCCTTGGATGGTTGAAACAGAGAAGTTTAACAGCAGATGTTTCAGCTATGTTTGCAAGTTGTCATTTAGAAATACATTACACATTTAGATTGTGATTTCACAATGCTTTATAAAATCCTTCTGTTTCCTCCTGAAGTCATTTTAATGTTAAATTTTCAGAGAAGAATTTTCTTCATTACGGCAGTCCTAACATTATTTTGTTATGAATAATTCTGAATGGCAGATTGCAAAGATTATGCACCAAATATATAACATCCCTTTGTCAGAATTAACATTATTTTGCTAACCTGTATGAGCACAGGTATACATCTTATTATAAAAATGGTGTCTAGTAGCACTAACACTGGCCTTGCCTGCATGGGCCAAAAGGCCCATTCCCCCCCCCCCCCGCCATTCTGGTGGCATCCTGTCTGGACAGTGCATGACCGAAACCCCAGTTCTGGTGTGAACAGTCTGGACGACATTTGGCACATTCAGCACCAGAACCAGGGTATGACACCATTAAAATAAATTAAAATAACTTGTCTCTTAATCATGATCTTCCAGGAAGATCCAGAATACTCCAGCACAGAGGCAGCTGTCTGCACAGGGTCCTACTGAGCCATTCTGCGTGACTGCCAAAGTTGCCAGTTGTTTGCTCTAAGCTCAGAATGATGTGCCCGGTCATATGATCATCACAGACCACCTTGTTCTAACTTCAGAAGGAAGAGACCTGCAACAATGGCAAACATGTCAGGCAGCTTAGCAGGATGCTCATGCAGACAACTGCTCCCAGGCAAGAAGGAAGGGCCACATAATGTGGGGCGGTTGGGCAGCTCTGGGGCCAGGATACTCCAGGCTGCCCCCAAAGTATTCTGGTTCATGCAGACAGGATCCTAGTCTGCCTTGCAAAACAGCTTACAAATTTGGGTGCAAAGACTTATGAAAATCAAACTATGTGAGTGCACTGGTTCATCAGCCTTAATGCTGATGGACTAGTAATAGCCATCACCAACAGAAACAGGAAGTATGTGGTACAAAGCAGCACACAAATGAGCGAATGCATAGCGCTATGTGGGCAGAGTAAGACATACACATAGACTACCTACTAGTAAAACATTGTTCAAGTTCAAGACACCTCTAAAACACCATTATAGCTTCCCTACTGACATTTGCCATCTTTAATAAATTCAAAATGTTGGTACTAAAATAATTTTATTCCATTCAGACCTTATTAACCTTCTCCACAAGTCTCTGCACTTGTTCCCTATCACTCATCTTTCTAATCTTACATTTAATCTCCTGGAAATTTCCACTGAAAATACTGTACTATATTTTTGTGGATTTTTTGAGATGTGAGGCCATGTTCTAGAAGAATGTATTTCTGACGTTTTGCCTGCATCTGAGGCTGGCATCTTCAGAGAATGGTGGCACGGAGCTGTGTGGGGTATAAATACTGTGTGACCCTTGGAGTATTAGTATGTAAATCTGTGCATTGTTCTGTTGAGGCAAGGCCTCAGGGTGGGAGGATATGTGAGGAGGATTAGTGTCTATTTAATTAATGGTCCATTATCTGCTGAGAAACCCTCTGACCCTGGGTGAAGTTCATTTGCATGTGCTGAGTCCTGATTTTGGTGTTTTTGAGGACTGCTAACCAAACTTTGTTTACTTTCAAGGTTTCTTCTTTCGTGTTGAAGTTGTCCAGGTGTTTATGGATTTCAATGCCTTCCCTGTGCATTCTGACCCAATAGTTTTTGGCATGGTCCAGAATTTCAGTGTTTTCAAATAGCATTTTGTGCCCAGGTTGGTTTATAACATCTTCTGCTACTGCTGATTTTTCAGGCTGGCCCAGATTGCAGTGTCTCTCGTGATCCTTGATTCACGTTTGAACACTACGTTTTTGTGGTCCCTATGTAGATTTGTTCACAACAGTATGGTATGCAGTAAACTCCTGTGGCTGTGAGAGGGTCTCCCTATCCTTCACTGAGTGCAGCATTTCCTGGATTTTCTTGGTTGGTCTGTAGATCATTTGGAGGTTGTGTTTCCTCATCAGTTTCCCTATTCTGTCTGTGACTCCTTTGATGTATGGTAAAAATACCTTCCCTTTGGGTGGTTGCTTTTCTTCACTCCTGTCATTTTTTTCTGGGTCTGGCTGCTCTTCTGATGTCTGAGCTGGAGTAACTATTAGCCTGTAGAGCTCAGTTTAGGTGATTCAGGGGGGAAGCAGACAGGCGGCACGGGGCCGCCCCAGGAAGTTGCGGATCGGGGCCGAGGCATCCCCATTCCTCGGCCCCACGGTGCAGCTTCGCCGCCCCTGGAAGAAGCGCTAAAATAGCTGCTCCGAGGACGTTTTGGGGAAGAGGTTGGGGCACCCAGCGTGTGGCTGCCCCTCCCCTTCCTTGCTCTGAAGACGGCACTTTGTGCCGTCTGCTTAGCCCCTCAGTTCATCTTCCAGGTAGTGGGTTTTACAGATCCTTTTTGCAAGGCCTACCAGTGTTTTTACTGTGCTTCTTTTTTGTCCTGGGTGATGATGGGAGTTCTTGTGTAGGCATCTGTCCATGGGTGTAGCCTTTCTGTATACCATGTGGCCCAGTTGTTGGTTTGGTTTGTGGATGACCAGGACATCCAAGAATGGCAATGTTCCTTCCTTTTCTTTTTCCATTGTGAATTGAATGTTCGGGTGGAGGTTGTTCAGATGGTTCAAACACACGGTCAAACCTTCTTCTTCGTGGCTCCAAATGGTGAAAGTGTTGTCCACATATCGGAACCATGTTGTGGCCTTTTTTTGGTGCTGTTTCCAGGGCTTGTTTTTCCAAGTGCTCCATGTAAAAGGGGCTCAGAGGGCTTCCCATGGCTACCCCATCTCTCTGCTCGTAGATGCAGGTGAAACATCAGGAATACATTCTTCTAGAACATGGCCTCACAGCCCGAAAAACCCACAAAACCTATGGATGATGGCTGTGAAAGCCTTCGATTTCACACTGTACTACATTAGTATGAGTATATTGTTTATAGCATGGGAATGCCTTTGGTCACCTTGGTGGATGACCTATACTGGGAGAGGGTGCTGGATATTTCAGAGGTTTTGATACCATTGGCCATGATATTCTTCTGGATTGTCTGGGATGGGACGTGATAGCACTATTCTGCAATGCTTCAAACCTACCTAGAGACAGATTCAGAAGGTGGTGCTGGGGGACTATTGTTCAATGCTCTGGCCATTGGCTTTGAGTGTTCCTCAGAGGTCCTGTCCACCACACAACTAAAACTTACACTATAGTACTAGAAATATGGGGACTGAAGTGCTAGAAATGTGGAGACTAAAGGGGAAAAAAAGGTGGTGGAGGGGAGAATTTTTATTGGGAGGCAATGTCCACATTTTGCTGTCTCCTTCTCCTGGGCTTTCAGCAACTGTCTGATATTTCCAAAGGATGTACTGAACTTTAAAATATTTTACTGCTTATTTATTATTCGTTTAGTGTTTTAACACTGTTTTAATTTGGTTTCTTATCAGTATAATTGGTTTAATTTGTATTTTAATATGTATACTTTTATTGTGATTTTACTTATGTTGTAAGCCACCTTGGAACCTAACTGTGGGGGGGGGGGGAGGTGGGATATAAATAGAAACAAACAAATCACTGTTTTCATCAGCACTTTAGGTTTATCAGATGAATGAGAGGCTTGTTGTCAGAATCAGATTTATTGCCTCATTTCTTGGCCTAAATCTCATTGCTAGTCCTCATTAGAGTAGACCCAGTGGGGACTTATTAAGTGTTGGGAGTAGCAATTGAATTTAGGCCCTAATTTCCAGGTTCACCAAGACTAACATCCAATCCCTTCTCATCAGCTGTCGGTGATGGTGATGGTGATGATGATGATGATCATTGTTATTAAGCTGGTGCCTCTGGTTTAGGATATGGGACACTGCCTGAGCCTTCCCACACTCCCATTCTAAATTGTCAGTCTAATCATTATTTTAATAAACCTTGGATTTCCTCTTCCTAGAGTTCAGGGCAGAAACAGCTACTTGAGGTTGATTTTATGGTGATGTGGTCTCTGCATAAAACTGAGCAACCAAAATGCAACAAAAACTGGATTGAGGACAGCACATTTTTGTTAATGCAAGTGGCAGGCCACAGCTTTCATTCCATGGAACATGTCAGAAAGTGCAGAACAAAGGGATCATTAACCAGTGGCAAACAGCAGTGGAGATATAATGAAAAGAGATACAAAATGATAATAAAACATCTGCCCTTCAGAACAGATGCCTCACTGGCAGCTGATCATCAGTTGCAAGTCTCAAATTACTTTCTTATACAAATTCTTCAGGTTCTCAGAGATTAAATAATACATGGGTAATATACATGTCTGTTGGCAGAGCTGGGGAAGAAGGGAAAAAAAGAAAATTAATGTCTGTTCAATGGCCTCAAAAATCCCCACTTCCACACCCACTGGTGCTATGACTTTACATAGAAATAATCCTGATCTAACCTTCTTGATCTCACATTTGTTTCAGTTCAACTACACCAGTTTCTCACATGACCTCATCTTTTAGGCCCTTATGATGCACAATCTGTTGGGGCAAGCAGTTGCTTCACTGAAATGCCCAAGAACAACTCAGTGTCACTTTGGTGGGCTACAGCCTCACGTGGATTCCAGGATGAAATCTCCAAATGGGCTCCTCTGGCTAGAGAAACAATTTGGAGGGTCAACCACACTGCTCTATGATTTTTTAAAAGGCAAAGAATTGGGAAATAAAAAAGTAAAAAGGAATGTGACAATAACTCTCAGGGCTTTCCACAAAGGAATGCCCCATGAGAAGGGGTAGCAAGAAGCAGACATGTTCAACAGATACTAGCCCGAATCCTATTTTCTCCCAACTGCAACAGATCCATCAAATCTGTGGGGTTTACATAACTGTTGACTCATTATTCACCACTTGATTCAATGGGTCATTTTCAGCTGGAACCACTGACAGGATTCAGGGTGATTACTGCAGTCTAGCAGAGTTTTTTCATGGCTAACTACTAGAAAGTAAACAATGTCATATGCTATAAAACCTCTGTCTCCTACAGTTGGCAGAAGGAATTTAGGGGGCCAGAATAAAAGCTGGTGTTCTCAACTGCAGCCATTATACTTATAACTAATAAGCTAATTTTACAAAGTACACATCAGACTACTCTAACTGGTGAAAAGATGGTATATAACACAATAATAAGCATTTTCTAGGCTGCCTTTCTCATTTCAGTCATAGGATTGTATCTAATTAGCTCCTCCTACTGTTTGCTTCTATCAGCAGAATGGAGAGACACTATTTGCCCTCCTAGTTTCATCCCTCCGTTCATAGTTCCTCCCCACTGGTTTTGAAGAGCTGAAAGAGCCACAGGCATGGATTAGGGTTGGATGCAGTAAGTTGCAAGGGAAGGCAATGAGGGAAATCTCCCATTGCACAGGTAAACGTTTGCTTAAACAATACTGATATTATCCATCTACAGTTCACTACATGAACACAGTTCATATATATATGTTTTCTATATTGTAGCCATTTTGAGGTATTCAAAGACTACACCACCAATTAGGAAGGATTAGATCGCTCAATCATTGTTACACATTCTAAAAGTGAAAAATCAGATAATCTACATCACCTTCAGGCACCTACATTAAGTGGTGCACTGTCTATGTAGATCTAAAGCACCAATAATGTTATCATTTTGTAATTTACATTAACATGGTGGCATGGGAAAGTTCCTTAACCAAATTTATCTGGACACAAAAATGTCGGTCTCCCCCCCCCCCCCCCCAGCTTGCCTTAGTATCCACAATAGATTTTGCATTTGCAAATCATCCATGTAACAGCTTAGCACTTGTACAGGTACATACAACAATTTTTAAAAATGGGAATGTCCTTTCTCCTTCCTCTATGCCTTCAACAAAAAGCTACAACGTACAATAAACAAAGCTCTGTTTGGAGATCTGATTTTGACCTCTGAGTCTGAGCTAAATCAAAAGTTTATAAAATGATCTTTCCCCTAAATTATCAAAAATGAAATCAGGAAAGTGATACATATTTATGTTTAAGAAAAAACAACAACAGGAAAATATGTTAATGAAAATCAACACTGCCCTTACAAACAAATAATGAAGAAGCAATTAGTATATTTAGAATAGACCATAATGGTAATTACACTAGTGGTTGCCACACTTTCCGATATTCCAGAATATTGTGCCAAAGACTGAGGAACTCAATTCACATTTGTACTGAGCACTACTAAATATCACCTTTTTGTTCTTCATACCTTGTGATTTAAAAGACATATGTGGAGGTGATACAACTTGGAGCAGATGGCTCAAGGATGCCAGAACAAATGGATACCTACTGCTGTTAGAGACAACAGAGATGGAAATTTATGGCTGCCAATTTGGCTTGGCTTGAGATATGCCCTACAAACCATGGGACTGACTCAGGAAGGGCATGATGGCAGAGACATACATTAATCACAGGCAAGTTAGTAAAACAGCACACTGACTGTCTTTGTGCTGGACTTACACACATATGCCCACAGCAAAGCTAGGAAGCAAATATTAAGAAACAGTAGCAACACAGGACAAAGATAGCATATAGGGTAAGTATTCACTGTCTATGAGTTATGATGTCTTTACTATAATGGGAAAAGAACAGATAATATCTGATGATATGATGATTAGTATTATATATTAATTTATTATTATTATTATTATTATTATTATTATTATTATTATTTCTTACCCACCTCTCCGCATGGATTGAGGCAGGGAACAACAACAATTAACAGATACACTACATCAGGTAAAATACATCAATTAAAATATACATCAATTGAAAAGCATATGCATACAATTTAAAAGAACAAGAGAGACACATATTTAAACAATCCACACTTAAAATTCATCATTTAAAATTCACAATTTAAAAATCATCTGGATAATCCTGCTAGAAGAGACTGATCTTTAATGCTATTTTGAATTCAGACAGTGTATTCAGCTGTTGAATTTCTTCCAGTAGGTAATTTCACAGTCCAGGAGTGGCCAAAGAAGAAGTCATCTGGCTGACAGTTGCTAACCTAGTCTTCGCTGACTGGAGTAAATGTCTGTTAGAGGACCTGAGTGTATGGGGTGGATTATCTAGGACAGGGGTCAGTAAACTTTTTTGCCGACAGGCCAGGGGGGGGGAGATGGCACTGGAGGCCGGCGCACGCGTGCATGCCACCATTTTGAAAAACAAAATGGTGGCCACCGCCCCCGCATCATGCGCGCATGCGCAGGGTGGCAGCCCCCCAGGAGGGCTCCCTTGGCCGCGCCAGGCCTCCGAGAGGCCCTGTGCCACTGTGGGGGCCCCCCAGTAGGCTTCCCTCGGCAGCGCCGGTCCTCCGAGAGGCCCAGTGCCGCTGCGGGGCTCCTCCAGGGTGCCATTTTGGCTGTGCTGCCACCGCATGCACTGCGGCCACCATTTTGTTTCCCAAAATGGCAGCCGCAGCTTGTTCACCGCAAACGAGTCATGGCCGCCATTTTGAGAAACAAAATGGGGCCCTTGGCGCACACAGTGGCGGTGCACACGGCGGCGGGGTCAGCGGGGTCTGGTCAGCGGGAGTCTGCGAGCCGGGTGCGGCCCGCGGGCCGTAGGTTGCCGACCCTTGATCTAGGAGAAGGCAATCCTGTAGATAACTTGGACCCAAACCATGTAGGGCTTTAAAGGTAACTTGGGGTTGCAGACTGCCAGAAATAGTGCAAATTGAGTCCACTTTTAGGGTTAGGGTAAGTGCTAGGGAATCATGGTAATTGTTTTTTTTCTGAGACATTGAGCCTTCTCTGTCAGAGAGCTCTGGTGCCACAATAAAATACAGTTCCCATGATTCCCGAACCCTAACCCTAAAAGTGGACTCAATTTGCACTATTTCTGGCAGTCTGCAACCCCCCTTTGTATCATAATACCATTAATACCTACACTCCCATGTCAGTGAGATGTCTGCAACACCTAAAAGGGTAACTTTGAGGGTTTTCATTCATAGGGTCGCCATAAGACAAAGATGACTTGAGGGCAGTTAATAAAAACACCCATGGTAGGATATACATAGTTTTCATTTTCACTAGATAGGCTGACTTCAAAAAATAAATCTTGAGGTCTAAGGTAAATCTTACTTCAGTCAGAAACTCATTAGTTGGACTAGACAATCACCTTTTGTCTCAGCTCTTGATATATAGGTTCAAAACACACTGCAGAAATAATCCAGTTTGAGACAGCTTTTACTGCTCTGGCTCAGTGCTAGGGAAACCAGGGAACTGCAATTTATTGTGGTACCAGAGCGCTCTGAGAGAGAAGGCTCAATGTCTCACAAAACTACAGTTTCCAGAATTCCCTAGCATTGAGGCAGGGCAGTTAAAGCGGTCTCAAACTGGATTATTTCTGCAGTGTATTTTGGATCATAGAGATAATATTGCTAGGCTTCACCACAGGTTTGGGTGTGTGCATGTGCCTTCAAGTCACCTGTCAGGTGACTACATGAATTCCATAGGGGTTTCTTAAGCAAGGAATACTCAGAGGTGGTTTGCCAGTTTCTTCTGAGATACAGTCCACAGCACCTGGTATTTGTTGGTGGTCTCCCATCTAAATACTAACCAGGACTGATCTTGCTTAGATTTCAAAATCAAATGGGATCTGGTGTCTTTAGGGCATTTAGACCCTTCATGACAGATAGGGCTGCCAAACTGAAAACTGGAGGCATCTACAACTTGAATGGTTGTACTTGGTTGTGTGTCAAGCAGCGTCTCCTGAAATTCTCCCCTCTATACAATTATTAAAGGTATAGGAGCTCAGTCTAATTTTTCAATCTGCCAACCTTAAAGAGGAGTGTTAAGGTTTATTCCATCATATAAAGTGTCTGGAAGACCTGAAAGAAATGACACGAAGCAGACTTATTCTGCTCCCCATTGCTCCCATGTTAATTCAACTTTCTCCCAAAAGTTGGTGCTTTCAAAAATAGGAAAAAAGCATAGGAAACAAAGAGTGATCCTTTGAGCAATGTTTCCTTGAAAATAAAGACAGCCAGGAATCACTCTCGTTACATTGCTGATAATAGTAGGTAGGGTAGAGATGGTATGATTTGATTTTGACTGAATATTTATAAACATCCAAATATAGTCTTCCTTTACCCTGTTTGTACAGTAAGTGGAACATTTGGCTGCACTGTGGTCTTCTCAGTGGTATTAAGCTGCAGGTTCATGATTCATTATTTATAACAGCACTCACTCTGCAAGGTATCAAAATACAACCATTGCAAAAGAAAAAAAAGTGTTATAAAACATGGATCCCATCTTTCTTTTTTGAACAAGCAGTGGGGGGGGGGGATCAGGGAGATGAACTGATGATAGGAGAGTAAGATTTCTGGAACAGGTTTAAGATAAATGTTTGTGCTACCAAGTTTCCTAGATATACCAGGTTTCAGGAAATAAGGGGCAAATGGCTTCCTGTAAACAAAATAAACTAACTGAATTTTGCACTTTATAAAAGAGTTTGGGAAGGATATTTTTGTGAAGATGTCAAAAACAGCAAACAGTCTTAGTTCTAAATTTAAGTTACTAGTTTTTAAAAGCATGGCACAGCTTTCTTTTATAATTTAATTTACTACTACTGAAGCAGAAGCAAAATGCTTCACACACAAAAAGAAAGGAATACTTCTACTAAGGTTGTCTACAAAAAAACAGGACAGAGTTCCTGAGCCTTTAATAGTTGTGTAAAAGAGAGAAATTTAGTAGGTATTGCTCCATCTGCTGAAATTAGTGGTGTGGGTTTTCTGTAAAAAGTAAAATGGGAATTTCTCCCTAGTAATCTAAATCAAATATGGGCAAAGTGTGGAGTCTCCCCCCCCCCCCATGCCCACAAAGGATCTCTAGAGGCTGTGGAGGACATTTCCATAATGTCTGTAGCTCCCCTGAAGTCCCAAGAGTCAAAATGAAATTTTGCTTAAAACATTTTTAAAAAATGTTTTGCCTCCAGGGACCCAGGCATGTTCAAAAATATACCCTCGAGTCCTCTTGATGGTGTTTGGAGGCAATTGATTGAGGGTGTTTGGAGCAGAAGCGACTTGGAGAGCCCAAGGACTTCTAGAATACTAATGCCTTTATTGGTATGCACCATCTACAACCCACTATAACTTCAGAAGACATCTCTCAATCCTGCTATTATTTACCAGGTTGGCAGTTTGAAACCCAAGTACCGTGTGATGGGGTGAGCTCCTATCACTAATCTCAGCTTCTGGCAAACCAGCAGTTCGAAAGCATGTAAAATGCAACTAGATAAATAGGTACCACTTTGGTGGGAAGGTAACATTGTTCCATTTAATTATGCTGGCCACATGACCATGGAGTCATCTTTGACAATGCTGGCTTTTCATCTTAGTAATGGAGATGAGCACCACCCCCTACAGTTGGACAAGACTTGACAACCTTGTCAAAGGGGAAACCTTTACCTTTTAACAAAATAAAGGCAGTCTATCAAGTCCCACAAATAAAAAGATTTTGCTACAATGAATATTGAAACATTAGTAATTTGAAACAGAAAAAAGATACTGCTCTAGTCATAAAGAAAAGATCTGACACAATCTCACAATACTAATTTTACTGACTGGCCAGACTTCAGGAAAGAGAGTGTAACTGATCTATGAGCACAGTTTTAAAACTAGACTAGGTTCTAGGCATTCCAACTAAAATTTCTTGAGTTGTATATCCATCTTTTTTACTCACCCTGGTTATATGCATACAATATGATGACTATGTGTTCTGGAATGATCAGTTTAAGGTAGGTGATATAGAATATGCACTCATGCTGTACTTTATGTTATGTGAAGGCACATGGACCTTATTCAGGCATGTATTGTAAACATGCAAGGAGTGAGAACTGTATTACTGACCCTCCTGCACCATCACTTCTGTCACCTTTTAGTGTGAAGTAAAATGTACTGCAGGTGAGAGCCTCCTGTATCTGTGGAGGGCCTGGACATGACTCGGGATGTTAATTTTCCAATGCCTTATAACATGGAGAGCTTTCACACATGCATAAGGTTTCTCTCCTTATTCATACAAACCAGGAATGTCTGAATAGTGCTATGATCACAGCCCACAGTTTACATTAACTAATCCAAAACAGCTACCAACATGATTCTAGGTTGCATTGCACATCTTAATTTCTAGGGTTAACTACCACGTGTATTAAAATTCATGACGGTGTTTCTCTATCAGGTCTGCCTTTATTAAAAGCTTTGATCTGACTCCTTGACCAGCAAGCATCAAAGAAGTTTCTTTGTTACTGGCCAGACTGAGATGTTAGATACTGCATTCCTTTGCAGCCAGTGTGCAGTCATTGTAAGCCACCAAATTACATCACTCTTATTAGCATTTTATTTTTTAAAAGCCTCCTAAATTTCTAAACAAGCTTCATCTGACATTTATTTAGTTTCATAGCACAAGAGGGAAGATGTGTATTTCTTAAAATGAAGCAAGGAAGGGGGAGATTAAATGACATCACTGCATACAAATGCAGTGATAATTGTGACTACATTTTGCCAGAAACTGGTTAACTAAAAAAAGACAAAACTGAACAACATAATTTGGCTGTGATTCACATGACTTGAATAACTACTTGTTATTTCTGTA
Organism: Phrynosoma blainvillii; assembly: GCA_026167975.1. Classification (NCBI taxonomy): domain Eukaryota; kingdom Metazoa; phylum Chordata; class Lepidosauria; order Squamata; family Phrynosomatidae; genus Phrynosoma; species Phrynosoma blainvillii. The sequence continues at coordinate 103,532,982 of JANUYF010000001.1, forward strand.
CTTTTATGGATCTAGGGAAAAACCTACTAAAATCTATATATAGAAAGCAGTGAAAAGGTTTGTGCCAGATATGCTAGATTATAATGAGATAGGGTATTCTTATTTCTAGAGAATTCCTTTATTGTTTTTGTGCTTAAAAAAAGATGCAGGAAAAGAGTTTGAAAGAAAACAAAGCTCCAAGCATAGTAAATGGTACCAAAACAAACTGATAACTACTGAATGAGCAATAATTTGATGAATAACCTGCCAAGATCCCTTCCCCCTTTACCTATAAAAGTACTTAGCATTTAAACAGTGCACTGGAGAGCTTTTAACAGATTACAGACTTGGATTTCTAAAAGCATTTGACAAAGTACTTCACCAAAGGCTGGGCGGGGACACATAGTAGTCATGGCAACAGCCACTCTGATGTCAATGGGGTGGTGAATCTGCTTGGGAGCTATCCAAGGTGCTGATGACTATCCCCCAAGTAGCTCAGCACCCTTGATAGTTACTTTGTAGTTAGACTCAAACCTGAAGCAGATTCACTATCCCATTGACACTGCTGCCACCATCTTCCACTGAGTCCTAAATTAAGAGGATCAGTTCTCTTATGGATGGGAAACTGATTAAACAAACAAAAAGGGAAGACAGGAGTGCTTTCAAAAGAGAGAAGTAAGTGGGATCTCCAAAGAAATATGATACATAACTACTTTAAAAAGGACCTAACATCATCGAATCATAGGGTTAGATGAGATCACAGGGGCCACCCATTCCAACCCTCTGCCATGCAGGAATACACATCAGAAGTAATCAGTGAAGTAATCACTGTTGTAGGTGAAACCACTTTGTTCAACTTGATTAAATAAACACCCAAGTGAACTGTGAAGTACTCTAAAATTGTATCACCAAGCCTGAGAAATAGGTGAGACCCAATATAAAGTGATGCACTTTGGGACAAATAAATAAACCCTAACCATACATGCATCCGAGCTACTGATAACTAACTTTGAGAATACTGCAGATAGCTCAATGAACACATCAGCTCAATTTACAGTAGCTGTAAAAAAACAACAACACTCGGTGCTGCTCGGGGACTGTAGCTCCAGCAAGAGGGACCTCACTTGTGGGGTCCCTCAGGGAGCTATTTTGTCCCCAATGTTGTTTAACATCTATATGAAGCCGCTGGGTGAGATTATACGGAGTTATGGTGCTGGGTGTTATCAGTACGCTGATGACACCCAAATCTATTTCTCCATATCTCGTTCGTCGGTCTCGAATTCCAATGGCATCTCCTCTCTCAATGAATGTCTTGGGGCGGTAATGGGCTGGATGAGGAAAAACAGATTGAAGCTGAATCCAGACAAGACGGAGGTGCTCACGGTAGCGGCCCCGAAACCAGGAATTGGGTTGCAACCTCCGGTCCTGGATGGGGTCACACTCTCCTCCAGTGACTGTGTTCGCAGCTTGGGGGTGCTCCTTGACTCGTCGCTTCTGATGACGAATCAGGTCAACGCGACGGTCAGGAGCGCCTGTTATCAGCTTTGGCTGATACGCCAGCTGTGCCCTTTTCTGGAAGTAGGGGATCTTGAGACCGTTGTGCACGCGTTGGTAACCTCACGCCATGACTTCTGTAATGCGCTCTACATGGGGCTACCCTTGTGCCTGGTTCAGAAACTGCAACTGGTCCAAAATATGGCAGCCAGATTAATATCCGGTACATCCAGGGGGACCATATTACCCCAGTACTAAGGTCCCTCCACTGGCTGCCTGTTAGTTTCTGAGCCCAGTACAAGGTGTTGGTTATTACCTTTAAAGCCCTAAATGGCTTGGGTCCAGGCTATCTTAAGGACCGCCTCCTCCTGTACAATCCTCCCCGCACCCTCCGGTCCTCTGGGAGGAATTTGTTACAGCCTCAAAAAACGAGACTTGTGACTACCTCCCAGAGGGCCTTTTCTGTAGTTGCCCCCAAACTGTGGAATGGCCTGCCGGAGGAGATCCATCAATTGACATCACTTGACAGCTTCAAGAAGGCTGTCAAGACGGATCTCTTCCGGCAGGCCTTCCCGGAATAACGACCGGCTTATGGCTCCAGTCCCTTTTGAAGATCCCCCCCCCTTCTATGGCCTTCTATGACCTCTATGATTAGGTCTTTTAAGAGCCAGCATACTTATTCCTGCCTGTACTTTTTCTCTCTGTTATGGTTTTTATGTGATTTTATCGAGGAATTTACCTCTTTTATAAATTGTTTTAATTGTAATTGGTTTAATAACTTTTTAAGGGGGGAGGGGGGAATTGTTCTTAAATTGTCATGTGATGATCTTTTATGATGTAAGCCACCCCGATTGCTCTCAGAGGGGCGGGGTATTAAATAAAAATTATTATTATTATTATTAACACCAGGTTCCATAGTAGGAATCTTTAGAAAAGGGCCTGAATACAGAAACTCTCAGTGTAGCACCACATTTATATCGTCTCTGGTGTGGCTATATTTAGAATGATATATACAGTTCGAGTTGCTCAATTACTTGACAATAGATATAGGATCGACAAGAGACAGAGCTTATTCACCTAGTACATGATAATGTTTGGAATTCCAAACCAAAAGATTATGGGCCTGAACAGACTGCCAGAAATAATCCAGTTTGAGACCACTTTAACTGCCCTGGTTCAGCACTAGGGAATCATGGGAACTGTAGTTTACTGTGGCACCAGAGCTCTCTGACAGAGATGGCTCAATGTTTCAGAAAAACCCCACAATTTCCTTGATTCCCTAGCCAGGAGAGTTAAAGTGGTCTCAAGCTGAATTATTTCTGGCAGTCTGTTCAGGCCCTAAGTAATGCTTACTATCTTAGATAATCTGAAGAGAGATCAGGCAAGCTCATGGAACATAGATCTTTTAATGGCTATTAGTTACAAGGGGCAATACAGTATAGAACTTGTATGTTCAGAGACAGTGAGCCAGTGCCTTCCAAATGCTAGGAAGAAGTTATGAGAGAGGGCCATTACTGCATTCACTAGCTTGTGAGCTTCCTGTGGAGGTTGTGGACAAATTGGACGTTTAGTCTGCTCCAATATGGCTCCACTTATAATATTCCAATTTATTGTCTTCCTGCAAACCTTACATTTACCCTGTAAGTCAATATTGTTATTCCCATATCACATAGACTACTGCTGAGGCTAAAAGGATAGAGGCTCACAAAAAGGCAGTTAATGGTAGAAGTTTCAAAGACTAAGGATTTCCTAACTGATAGCTCAGTTTCTTGGCTACATCTGATATGCACATTATTTTTTCCCCATTAGGAGTGTGTGTTGACTTCTAAGAACTATTTATTTACTCCTTCCATCTAGTGCACTCTCCCTGAAACTTTTTAGTACAAAACTGTTAAATATTTTTTTAAAAGCAGTAAACTCCCCATCGTTTTGTCTTGCATATGTAAATCTGTGTTCATAGTATAGTCAGAGTGTAAATTTTGCTTCTTTTGCCAACCAGGAGCTGCCATTTCTTTGTCGCCTCACCATGGCATCCCTTTCCTCTCTTCCTGTAATTTGTACAAAATTATTTTATAATCTGAATACTGATTTGCTGATACCCTGTTCTCATAGTTTTCTGGAAAATGATTCAACAAAATTGCTTGGTGCAATAAAACTAAATACTTTTTTTCCCCTTCAAAAATTCATTGTCTGTTTTGTGACTCCAACCTTGTATAATATTTTGGAAAAAGTTACCCTTTTCTGTACTGAGCAGAGTAAATATTTTGTCAGTTGTTAAGGATGAGCTACAGAGCAAGACCCAGTAACACATCCAAATTCAGCAGGAAGACTTGGAACTGCTTTAGAACTTTGTTCCAGATCATGATTGGTAAAATACTTCAGAGGCCAGCAGAAATACCAGCTACTCAAGTAATTCAGGAAAATATGACTGAACCTTTTTCAGAGAAGTGGAAATTCCCCCCTCCCTTCCATCTCACATAGGGGTTTAAACATCAAAATAGACATTTATCTTACAAACAGAGGGCACAGATTTCCTACCCCAGTGTTTAGTCATTTGTCATTTATTCAAGCAATGGTTTATTAACAGGCTGCACACATATTTTCTCTGATGAGCAGAATTGTGTGATGAACTGAGAAACAAGAAAGAAAGAAAATGACTCTAAGTTACAATGGCCAAACTTCAAAAGTATGGGTATTTCAAATTTAACATATGCTATATTATAGACCAGCTATACTTTCAAACTACTTTTCAAAGGCTGCTTCACAAGAAGATGGTTTGAACCTGTGCTCCCCTAGACTGGGCATGTTGGGGCATTCTCTTTCAGGGTTAATTTTTTTAATTTTTTTTAGCTCTTGTGTCAAGTAGTTCCCTAAATACATTGGGATTTTGGCCTTGGCATGCTGCTGGTTATAATTCTGCCCTAAATTGCATGTTTCAAGCACACGTTCCTTGCCTTTGAGGTGTACTATGAGCGTGCTTTCCTGCCATCGCCTCCATAAACTCAACACCTTCCCTATTTCTGATTTTCTGTTCAATTTCCCCCTCCCTTTTCCTCCTATTTTCATAGTGCTAAAACGGTACCAGACTATATCACATTACTACTATAACTTAAAAAAGGGGGGGATAGAAACAGTTCAATTGATAACTGAAAATGTAATGAGGAAACAAAGGCTGAGGAAGACCTCCATGGTAAAGGCCACACCCCTATTCAAAATGTTTTCAGTGGGACCATTGAAAAATACAGTGAAAGGAACTGTGGATACAGACATATGACATTTGTGTGCATATGTGCCTTTATGTTGCCTGTCGACATATGGCAACCCCATAAATTTAACAGAGCTTTCTTAGGCAACGAGTACTCAGAAGTGGTTTTGTCAGTTCCTTCCTCCAAAATATAGCCTATAGCACCTGGTATTCCTTGGTGGTTTCCCATCCAAGTGCTATCCAGGGCTGACCCTACTTAGCTTCCAAGATCCAACAGGATCTGTTGCCTTCAGAGTATTTAAGCCCTTTACCAAGATATACATTTAAAATTACTGGGACAGGAAAAAAAACAACATAGTGAGGATAAGACAATATGGTTGATGTCATACGCATGGACGAGGACTTAGAGGATGAGCCAGAACCTCCTCTGGGTCCTGAGCTTACAGTGGAGGAGCCCCAGACCGGCTCTAGCAGTCCTGCTTTGCCAGCTCCTCTGGAGCCTCCAGCAGAGCCTGTGGCATCTTAGGAGGTTGTCCTTCAGCCAAGCCTCCCGACGACAGAACCATCAGACATGGAGGAGGATCGAAGGATTGTGCCTACCTTCAGTCAGTGTTAGGCAGAAAGGGTGGGCCTTTGGTGCTTGAGGAGGCTTTATGAAACACGCTGAGGTAATCCAAGTGATCAACCCAGCTGAGCTCTGGCAGCTCAGGGATTTAAACAGGCATGGAAACATTGCCTCAGTGCCAGAGATTATCTGACCTTTCTGGCGAAAGCCTCTGTCTCTCCTTGTTCTTTGGCCTGAACCCTTGACTCTTGGCTTATTATGGAGCACCGGAACCCTTGACCCTCACACCGCTGACTATGCTTGGACTTCTGGAACCCTTGACCTTTGCCCTGTCATGTCTCTCTGCTCGTTGGAATGCTCAACCTTCGGACCAAGGTTGAGCAGGTGAAGAGGTGAAGAGTTGTAGCTCTTCACCTCTGGCTCTAACTCACCACCTTGTTATGCAGCAGAGCTGACCAGCTTTGATCAGTGGTTGATGCTTCTTTCCCAAGCAGCAGAGTTTCAGAGAATAGGCTGAAGACCCTGACAAACTCTCCAAGCCTTCTCACTCTTCTTCCTGAGATGTCTCCAAACTTCTCCAGGATTCTTCTGGCTCTTGTATCTTCCCTCAAGACACCAGACAACTCAGTAGTCTCATATAAAAGATCTACTTTATTCTACTATATACATAAATACTATATGCCCTACAAGTCACAATCTCTACACTTCACAATATCTCCAAAACTACTCCACAATGTACATTAGCAAACATTGCAATTTATAGCCATTGTTAGACACCACCCACCAGTCAGTTTCCACCCAGTGGGTGTGTACATACATCTTGATTGGTCCACATAGATCATCCCATACCTAAGACCAACCCAAGTGTTTCATCACTTTACCTTGACCACTTAATGAGTCTCAGGTGTTTGCAATCTATCACAGGTGTTCTCAATATACCTTCTATAACTTTGTCCTTGGCTCTCAAGGCTTCTTAATTATATTATCTTTTTCACCTGTGTATCTTCCTGATTGCTCCTGCTTAGTCACTTTGACATTCACATACAGTTTGACTCTTCGCTGGCTGACCCTTTGGCTTGGTAACTTGGACTTGGTTTGGGACTTTCCTCAACCTTGGCTATCGACCCTTTGGCTGACTTTCCAGGACAAAATAATCTCTGGCTGATAGTGACATAATGGCTGGGGAACATGCTTTGGAGGAGTTGCTGCAGATGGATTTGCAGTTTTCCGGCCAGGTGCAGCAATTAACTCAGAGTGTGGCTACACTCCAAGGGTCAGGTGAACCCTTTAGCTCCCAAACAATGCTGGAAATGCTTTTCCTCCCTTCCCAATAAGTTCCAGGGAGACAGGACTAGGTTAGACAGCTTTCTCGTTAGCCGCAAGCTACATTTTAAGCTTCGCAGGGACAACTTTCCTGATAACTCCCATAAACTGGCATTTATCATTAGTTTGTCGTCAGGTCCTGCCAGGAAATGATCCACCAGACTGCTGCGCTCCACCTCGAGATCCAGGGCCATGTGGAAGAAATCCGGTTTCTGCTGGCGGCCGTCCCTCCTTTTCCTTTGGTCTTGGGAATGCCCCGGCTCTCGAGGCACAACCTGCACATCTCTTGGTTCTGTCGGAAAGTCTTGTTCACCTCAGAATACTGTCAGGAACACTGTTGGCTGGAGCGGATCCCTGCGGCAGTTGCAGCGGAGACCCAGGACTGTCCGGTCAAGTTACTGGCAAAATATCAGGACTTTGCTGATGTGTTTGACAAAAAGGAGGTGGACCAGCTGCCACCACGATGACTCCAGAAGGAGTTCATCTGGCCTCCAAGTCTTCTGCAGGTGCCCCAGTCTTGTTTGTGTACAAGAAGAGTGGGGAGCTATGTCTCTGCAATAACTACCGGGGAATCAACCAGATCACCATTCAGAACCGTTACCCGTTGCCATTGATTCTGGAGCTACTGGAGTGGCTCTGCCATGCCAAGGCCTTCACCAAGCTGGTCCTCTGGGGGGGGGGGGCGTACAACTTGGTGAGGATCCGAGCCGGAGACGAATGGAAGATGGCATTCCAGATGCGGTATGGGCATTATGAATACACTTCTTGGGCTACTGGATCTCAGCTCAGGACGTGGCCATGGACAATTCCAAGGTGGAGGTGATACTGTCCTGGCAGTCTCCTTGCAGCAAAAAGGATGTCCAGCAGTTTCTAGGGTTTGTGAACTTTTACCGGAAGTTCATCAAGGACTATGCAACCCTAGCAGCCCCATCTCTCAGCTACTGCAAAGGAAGGCTCGCTTCCAGCGGATGAAGCAGTCCTTTGAGCCCTTGAAGGTGCGCTTCATGTCGGCCCCCATACTGCAGCAACCAGATCCACGGACACCCTTTGTCGTCAAGGAGGACACCTTGGATGTCACCCTTGGTGCAGTTTTGCTCCAGCCAACGGGGCCCCAGGCGCACCTGTTGCCTTGTGCTTTCTACTCCTGACAGCTCATGCTTGGAGAGGAATTACATAATTTGGGATAAGGAGCTCTTTGCGATCAAGGTGGTATTTGAGACCTGGTGGCATCTCCTTGAAGGGGTGGCTCACCTGGTACAGGTGCACACAGACCATCGCAATTTGGAGCACCTGCAGATGGTGCAGAAGCTGTCCCAGCGGCAGAAGTGGTGGTCCATGTTCTTTGTCCATTTTAACTTTCAGCTGCAGTATGTGCACCCAGCTCAGAACCGTCAAGCAGATGCTCTCACCTGGAAGCCAGAATATGTCACAGACCCAGAGGGGGAGCTTCAGTCCACCATTTTGCACCCAGAAAACTTTGCTGCTGCCCCAAGAGAGGCTACCTTGTTAGACCGGATCCGTGACCTCCAGAGCAGGGACCCGTTGGTAGCCCAGCATGCTGCGGAGGGGGATGTTTCTCCCTTCACATTCTGGGGGGGGGGGGGCTCCTTTACCACTGAGGCCACCTGTACGTGCCACCTGGTGCTTGTCAGGACAAAGCCTTGAAGTTGTGTCATGACAGTAATCCAGCAGGATATTTTGGTTTCTGTAAGACTGCACCTCCTCACCAGGGAGTTTTGGTGGTCTCATGTTTGGGCCGAGATGGCCAAGTATTTGAGTCTTCATTGGCTGATCCTTTGGCTCGGTAACTAGGACTTGGTTTGTAACTTTCGTCGGCCATGGCTATCGACCCTTCGGCCAGCTTTCCAGGACAGTTAGTACTGCACAGCTACAGGTCTGGCCAAATCCCAAAGCTTTTAGCTCAGGGGTAGGCAACCTTTCCCCTTTAAGGGCCGAGGGACCTCAGCTCCCAGAAGCCTCAGCCATGTTGGCCAATAGTCCCATGTTGGCCAATAGCTCCTGGGATTCTGGGAGCAGAAGTCCCTCGGCCCTTAAAGGGGAAAGGTTGCCTACCCCTGTTTTAGCTAGTGTGGAAGAGCCCTCAGTCTAAAGCACCAATCCATGGATAACTGCCCCAAGTTCTTCCCTTCCTCAGGGGATGGCATTACTGTGACACAAAATGGAGAAATCTGTGGGCACAAGTGCCTGTTATTCAACAACCAGCACCAACACAATCATAGCTTTCCTGCATCCTTTTACTAAAAACGTGGGTAATCTAAAAGAGAAAACAAGCAATAAAACTCTGATAGTAAACAGTAATTATTTACAAAAAATAAGAAAACAATAAACAAATTATGTATAGAAAAACTGCCCATGAGAAATAAACAGGCCCAACCTTCTGATGGGGAAACACACAGGCAAGTAGGTAAAGACATAACCACTGACCATGTTTTCCCATTTTCAGAGATTAAAGACAGAGAAGAAAAGATTTTGTTTCCTAAGCTTCCAAAGTCCAGTCACCAAACTGTACTCCTGCCTCCATACTATTTGGTTCTGCCCCAGTTATTCTTGGACTAGAATCATGGCAGAATGTGTGAGACCACCTCAGTCAGCTCAGGCACAGAAGCTGAAGTAGGCTAAACAAGTACACAGAAGACTATCTGGCCTACGATGTTTAAGAGATAACTGACACTCAGTATGACAGTTGGCACACTGAATATCTGGGATGGAACACATGGGAAAGGGTACTGGAAGTCTGATAGACCATTCTTCTAAATATTTGGCCTACAGATATTTTGGCCTGTTCATAGGGTTGCCACAATGAAAACTGGAGACGGCTCCTGTACCTCAGCTTCTCAGTGAAATATAGAGACAATATTGCTGGCCTTCATCACAGGTAGGGTTGCCAGAATAAAAACTAGGCAGAGTTCTTGTAACTTTAATAGTTATATAGAAGAGTTAATTTCAGCAGGTGTCTCTTGTTATCTGGCCTGGTTGTGTGATAAGGAACAGCTGCTGAAATTCTCTCTTCTATATAACTATTAAAGTTACAAGAACAAGAGCTATCTCCAATTTTCAATCTGGGAACCCCAACTACAACTCACACATTCCTTCACCTTTAGTCTGCTGGCTAGTGCTGCTGGGAACTGGATGACAAAAACAATTGGAGAGACCCATTACCCATCACTGGTCTATGATAAAATAGCTAGTCTCTGATTGTTGTTGTTGCCCTGAAGTCAGCCACAACTCATGGCAACAAGGCATGAGACACTCCAAGACGCCATCTCCTAAACAGTTCTGCTCAGGTGTATGATAATATAAATGTAAGATCTGGGTGGCAAGAGTCTTCTCATTCAGCCACCTGACATTCAGCAGCAGCAACTGAATGTCTTGCTATGCTCCAAGTTTGTTCTGAGGACAAGTTAGGCAAGAAGCAGGGAGGGGAATTAAACAATTTCTTGATTTTGAAGCTCTCCTTGCAACAGTCTTGAACAAGAAAATTCCTGATCTGTGGAGTTCTTGGAGCAATCTGAATTTAAAATTTGTGCCATTATATTTCCTTCCTGATGTCAATCCTTTTTATCTGGTTTGGGTCTAGAACTAATTAAATAATGGAATCTTCATTTTATGGTTCCAGCTATTGTCTTTTCACTTATTCTCTCAGTGTCTCTTTCTTGAATTTCTGTTTGTAATAGTGTCCTAATCATTCCATCCACATTAACATCCATCTTTTGACATAGGTTTGCATAGGCTCCCTTGGTCCCATGCCCAACACATATTTACAGCATCCAAGTTCTGTTATTGTCCAGTTGAATGTCAATGTTGTTTTACTGTACCTTATCATGACAAGTCCGTCAAAGATCAGCTGGGCCTATCCTATGAGGCATAATAGGGTCACGTGAGAAGTTACAATCAAATATGATCATTGCAAATGATAATTACTGTAAGAAAACAGCTATTCCAGGAAAGGAGATTAACTCAATAAATAGATTGTAGGAATGGATGAATCACTTATCCACTTTGGATACCTTAAAAATGGGCTATAAATGCTGAAAATAAATACACCTATACTGATGAGAATAAAAACTGCCCAAGCATTTTTTAAAAGAGCAAAGTCATTCCACAGAGACATGTATCCAATAAATAAACTATCTTTAAAAATGCAGGCTTATATATACAAAATGGGGTAAAGATGAAGGTAGAATACATAAGCCAAGATTAAGCAGAGAGATACTGGCAAAAGAGGCACTTGTGAGAGGCAGCAAAAGAGAGTCCAGGGGGGAAAAATGACACCATCTACCCACCCATCCACCCCACCCTCCATGACTATAGCTCAGAGGAAATTTTCTTCCTCCCCGTCTCCATTTCTGACTGCCAACAGCTGCACAAGATGTCTGGGAAACATGGACAGGTGGTCACATATTTCATCTTGCTTTGTGACGGTCTAATTTTGAAGTGTGAAAGCAGATACTTAGTGACACCACTTTCTCTGACTGGAAGGTGAGTAAGTCCAGTCCATATTATCTCACATCTCATTATGGATTTTTCAGAGTATTTCCCTGTTAAAAGCAGGGAACTGCCACAACTGTTGATAGGCATGAGCTTTTTCCATTTGAATGTGAAAAGTAAACAAAGACTTAGGACTACATTTTTTTGCGTATGGCTACCGCAGTGTTTCCAACACAGCCTCAACCACAGTTGGAAGTGACTGTTTTACAGCAAAACCAAGGAGATTATCGCACTACACTCTCAAAACGTTGCTATTCCACTTTAACTGCTCTGGCTGCCTCCTGTGGAAATTCTGGGGTTTGCAGTTTAGGGAAGGACATTTAGAATATTGAGCCAGACAGGTCTTAGGCCTCACTGAACTACAAACTCTAGAATGCAACAGGAGGCAACCAGAGCAGTTAAAGTGGAATAGCAATGCTTTAAGAGTGCAGTGTGATAATCTCCTTGATGCAGAACAGTCACTTCCAACTGTTGTTGAGGCTGTGTAGAAACGATGCGGTAGCCATACACAAAAAATATGTCCCAGACTAGTCAAACTCAGCCAATACCAACTGGCTCTACCAATAGCCAAAATGGTTTCATTTGATATTACGGATTTAAAAAACTCCAATGCGACACAGTTTCTTGTCCAAGCAAGTTCTGAGTGCCCTCTCTTTAGCACTGTCTTTGCTGATAATTTAATAGTCAAACAAAAATCCATCAGTGATACCTTTATTGCCCAACCAAAATGCACAATTTAATAGTCAGTTGAATGACAAAAAAGAAGAGGAGAGCTTTGAGAAAAACTCCCTCATCTCAATTTTTAGACCTCATGGTGACTGAACCTTGGGTACACCTGTATCTCTGGCCACCTCATTAATTTTAGTCAATTAGCATAATCTACCACCTGTTTGGACCCACCCAGTGTGTCTCTGTTGGATCTTATCAGTCAGGTTGGGAAAGGTTTGATTTTACATGCAGATGGACAGACGGCTTCAAACTTCTTGTCTACACCATTAGGCTAAAGCAAGTTGAACTGATCTCATGAAGCCTAACTAGATTGTACTGTGGAAACATCCTTAGATACTGCCACAACTATGGCTTTGAATGAATTGTGAGTGACTTCTTCCTCAAAGTGTCAAGCTAATCAAAGTGTCTAGCTAATTTACCACAGCAGATCACCCAGGGTTCTACCACTCCACACTTTGAACCTGTTTGCCACAGACTCTTTACCATTTGGAAGAACTGTGCATTATTACTACATTTAGGGGTGGATCTACACTGTAGAAATAATGCAGTTGATACCACTTTAACTGCCATGGTTCCATCCTACAGAATCTTGGGATGTATAGTAAGGCACCAGCACTCTTTGACAGAGAAAGCTACAGATCTTTTAAAATTATAAATCCCAGGATTCCTTAGGATGGAGCTACAGCACTTAAAGTGGTGTCTTCTTCTTCTTCTTCTTCTTCTTCTTCTTCTTCTTCTTCTCCTTCTCCTTTCAAAACTGGGATCCAGAGTGGCTCACAATATTAACATAACAGTACAATTAAACATATACAAAAGTGATACATTAAAATAGAATTAAATTATTACAATATTAAAATGGATTGCTTGTTGAAAGAATAAAATATAGTTAAAAAAGATAAAAGTATTTAAAACATGTTAAAACAATACAACACCCCAGCCTGATCTTTAAAATCTTCCTGTTTTAAAAGCCTATCTGCATAAGGTTTTATCCTACTGGTGGAAGGCCAACAAGGAGAGGGCCATTCTGGTGTCCATGGGAAGTGAGTTCCAGAGTCTAGGGGCAGCCACCAAGAAGGCCCTCTCTCATGTCCCGACCAACCATGCTTGTGATGGTGGCAGGACAGAGAGAAGGGCCTCTCCAGAGCCCGGACCAGCTCATACAGGGAGATATAGCCTTTGCAGACTGCTAGAAATAGTGCAAATTGAATCCACTTTAACTGCCCTGGCTCAGTGCTAGGGAATCATGGGAAGTGTATTTTTTTTTCTGAGACACTGAACCTTCTCTGTCAGAGAGCTCTGGTGCCACAATAACCTACAGTTCCCATGATTCCCCAGCACTGAGTCAGGGCAGTTAAAGTAGACTCAATTTGCACTATTTCTGGCGGTCTGCAAAGGCCCACAGTCTGCCAAGTAGCTTAGATTTGACCCCATATTTCTACAGTGTAGATGCACCCTAAATTTATAATTTATTTCTAAAAACACATCTTTGAACAAATAAGAAAGTGAGCCTCCACCCCCTGGTCTTGTATATCCTCTGTTGAGCTCTTAGAAATGAAACTAGATCATTTATTATAATTCCTCTGCTTGGCTCTTCAGCTTCCTCAAGGGCAGAAATGGGGTAAAACAAGGATTCATTCCTCCCTTGACTTTTAGTACAGATAAACAGACACAACACAACTAACCTTTTCCTTGCATACCACCTGTTCTTCCAATCTACAATTAATCAAATCTTTTGAGATTATACATTATGAGCTCAAAAGTACTGATCACAATGGATAATCACAAAAGAATGTGGATTATGCAAACCTGGGAAATAATTAAAATTTATTTAAACATTTTTATTATTACCAACAATAATAATGACCTAAACCTAATCCTATTATTTTGCATGTGTGTGTGCCTTCAAGTTACCTGTCAATTTATGGCAACCCCATGAATCCTATTATTACCTTAAGTTATAATAATTGAATCAAAAGGGGAACACATTTAATTACAGTCTGTTTAGTCAGCGACAATAATGCAGGACTGAAAAGAAAATCTGATTTGTAAAAGCAGCAGGATGAGAAAAATGGAATAATGTTTGTATTATCAAACTTAATTTGGTTTTTTAGGCTTTACTTTGACACATTCCTATTGTCAAATTATATGAGAAAAATCCCTTACCTCCTTAACTAGTCCACTTTACCAGATATTTTAATTGTCTTTTTACATTCATGTCAAAAATAAGACATCTGTGCTTGAACAGTACCTAGGATTCCAGCTATTATTATTTTTAAATCAAAATTAGAAATAGCATTAATATAGGTTTAAGAATGTTTGGCTGCATTGTCCTAGTGGATTCAACAATGAAATTATAATAGAAAACTATTCACATAAAGTTAACTCACAGAACTCACATAAACCCATATAACTGGTAACAGAGTAGTGTCACCATTTTTTAAAAAGTATGTGTGTGTGTACACATCTGGTAACACTATGTTGTTACCTGAATACCATTTAAGAATTGTAAACTAGGGAGATGAAACATTTCCTTGGAAATAAAAGTATGCTTGAAGAGAAAGCTCCTCATAAAATATGTATCCATATGCTTTACATGTTACAGTAATACAGAACTATTCCCTGACTTCAGAAATATTTCATTTCCATAGTTCATTATTCTTAAATAGTATTAATCTTTTCCAAATCACAGAGAGCCAAAAGGTTATGTTTAATTCTAATGTAATATAAATGTTACACACTGACAGAGTCAACTCTAGTGCTAACCAACATATGTCAACAGATATGGAAAACAAACGATGGCCAACAGATTGGAAGTGATCAATATACATCCCCATCCACAAAAAGGGAGACACAAGGGATTGCAGCAACTATAGAACCATAGCACTGATTTCCCACGCGAGCAAAATCATGCTCAAAATTTTGCAACTTTAGAGTTTATCACACGGGGGAAATCCCGTGCAGAAACGGGGCTTTAAATTAGAAAAAAAAACCACGAAAGCAGTTAGTTTTTCAGACGACGTCGCTGTTAAAATGGGGTTAACCCGAATGGAAAGTAGTCAGAAACTGCTTCTTTTTACTTTTGGAAAATCCCGAAAGTAAAAAGAAGTAGTTTCTTAATACTTTCCTTTCAGGTTAAACCCATTTTAACAGCAATGTGTGTGAAGAACTAACCACTTTTGTGGGTTTCCCCCACCTTTTAAATCCCGTTTTTGCATGGGATTTTCCCCATGTGATAAACTCCATAGACTCCAACCACACATGGAGAGAGAAACTCCAGAAGTCCAAGTGGGGTTCAGGAAAGGAAGAGGTACGAGGGACCACATTGCAAACATATGATGGCTAAGGGAGCGCACTAGGGAGTTCCAAAAGAAAATCAGCATGTGCTTTATAGACTATAGCAAAGCCTTTGACATAGATCATGAAAGGCTATGGAATGCCCTTAAAGACTTGGGAGTGCCAACACATTTGATAGCCCTGATGAGGAATCTGTACTCAGGACAAGAGGCTGCTGTCAGAACAGAACACGAAGAAACAGAATGGTTCCCAATTGGCAAATGGGTCAGGCAAGGCTGCATCTTATCACCCTACCTGTTCAACTTGTATGCCAAACATATTGTAAGAAAAGCAGGCATGGACACAGAAGAAGGAGGAGTGAAAATAGGAAGAAGGAATATCAGCAATCTAAGATATGCAGATGACACCATAGTATTAGCAGAAAACCTCACAGACCTGGAACACTTACTAAGGAAGATCAAAGAGGAAAGTGCAAAGGCAGACTTAATGTTGAACATAAAAAAACAAAAATAATGAGCACTGAGGACCTTCACAAGTTCAACCTAGACAATGAAGAAATAGAAATAGTAAAAGAATCCCCATACCTGGGATCAAACATTGCTAGAAATGGGGACTGCAGTCAGGAAACCAGAAGAAGACTAAGAATGGGGAGAGTGGCTATGAAAGAACTAGAAAAGATTCTAAAATGCAAAGATATACAACTCAGCACAACATTTAGAATCTTACCAGCCATCATATTCCCTATTACTATGTATGGATGTGAGAGCTGGACAGTTAAGAACAGGGGTAGACAACCTTTTTTAGCTGGGGGCCGGGTTGCTGTCCCTGAGACAATTGGGGGGCCAAAGCACCAAAAATAAACAAACAAATAAATAAATAAAAATAATAAAAAACAAAAAACTATATATGCATGCACACTCTCTCAGTCCCAGAAAAGCCATGGCAAAACCCCTGTGGAGATTTTGTCAAGAAAAACCCAAGAACAAGTAATAACAACAATAATCAATATCATTATGGTGGGGGGTGGCGGCGGCGGCAGCAGGACCGGCCTGGGGCCAGTCCAAAGGCCTCGGGGGGCCGCATCCGGCCCTCAGGCCTTAGGTTGCCTATTCCTGGTTAAGTAAGATGACAGGAAGAAAATCAATTCATTTGAGATATGGTGCTGGAGAAGAGTGCTGAGGATCCCATGGACAGCCAAAAGGACAAACAAATGGGTCCTAGAACAGATCAAACTGGAAAACTCCTTGGAAGCCAAGATGATCAAACTGAGGCTGTCGTACTTTGGACGCATCATGAGAAGGGAGGACTCTTTGGAAAAAAACAATAATGCTGGAAAAGGTGGAGGGAAGTAGGAAGAGAAGGAGGCCACATGCGAGATGGATGGACTCTATTAAGGAGGTCACAGGTATTAAGGGGTTGCAGGAATTGAGCAGAGCAGTGGAGGACAGAGGGTCTTGGAGATGTCTCATTAATAGGGCCACCATGAGTTGAGATCAGCTTAAGGGCAGTTAACAACAACAAAAATCTAAATGTATCAGTATTAGCAACATATGAGTCAATTCAAGAGTTTACAAATGGACCATATCACTCAACATACATGTGGAGCATATGTACCAAACCAACATCTTATTTACTTCTCTCAGGGCCTTTGCAGACTGCCAGAAATAATGCAGCTTGAGACCACTTTAACTGCCCTGGCCCAATGCTATGGAATCATGGGAATTGTAGTTTTTTCTGAGACACTGAGCCTTCTCTGTCAGAGAGCTCTGGTGCCACAGTAAACTACAGTTCCCATGGTTCCCTAGTGCTGAACTAGGGCAGTTAAAGTGGTCTCAAGCTGCATTATTTCTGGCAGTCTGTAAAGGCCCTCACTTTCTAGAAGCTGCTTTTGGCAACAATCAACTTCAGTTTCCTTTGGGTATTTATTTTGGAGGAACTGTCCCCCACCCCAGCCTGGAGCCATTTCTGTTCCAGTTTAGATTCTTTGACTTCTAACTCAGGAAAGCGTACTTAGAATGAAACTGCAAGAAACGGTGGTCCATGGTTCACTTTCTGGCATCAATAAGAGCCAGAAAAATTGACCGTAAGTCCTGAAAAGCTATTGCCAGTTAGTGTTGACAATACTGGGCTGTATGAACTAATGGTCAGCTTCATATGTTCCTAAATACTCTTCACATGAGAAATTTGAGTAGACTAATAGGGGCGGCAATTGGCATACTCTGTCACCTTCCTTTTACATGTTCTATTGTTTGGATAATATGTACATCTGCAGCCTTTGTAAATGTGACCCAGGACTCTGAAAAAGTACAGAATTTGCAGACATTTGAGGCCTGTTCTTGAATTAAATGCACACAGCTGGGAGGAGGAACGGCATGCACCTATTACCTAGCTTATCTGTATAAATGCATGAAGTATGCTAAATTGGAACACATGGCACAAAATATTGCAGCTTGAATGCTCATAAGATTTGCTCGCAAGATCTAAGCATTTGGGAAAGGTGCCTGAATGGTCCAAAACTGATCACTAATTAGGAATACATTTATTCTGGCCCACAGAGAAACACACAGGGTTGAAGACACCAATTGTGCCTTTCCATTTCCAGAAGAGTATTTGATCAACAGACAGCTCTCCTAATTGAAGAAGGCAGACTTTTCTTTTTGCCTAATCCCCCTTTTCCCTGCTGCCACAAAAAAATTGTTCCAGAAAAATCCTTTGGAACAACATGGAAGACAATGTTGAGGGCTGTAAGGAGAATTGGCAAAAACTTTCTGCTTTTCTCTTCTAGTAGCATAGTCCTTCATCACGGATGTAGCTATGGAAGGGAAGGGCTTTGCCCACCAAGAAAGCCCTCCCACTGCAATTTGTACCATTGCAGTCCCCTGAGTCCCCAAATTTGTACCTTTGCAGTGATGTAAAACTGCACTTCGAGATTTAGAAATACAATTTAGGCTTGGGAAGAAAAGGGGCAGACAAAGTTATTAAGGGAATGTACACATAACAAATGCAGTACAAGAGTTCTTGATGTAAATGATTTTCAGTTGTCTATTTCTCTGTAAAGCTAGAAATTTAAAGTCTGAAGAAAAAAATAATTTAGTGGTACAGAATTCTCATTTGGGGCAATGCCCCCATTTTGTTGCCCCCCCTCCAGCTTCACCTCTGCTTTTCACTAAGTTAAGGAGTCTTCTTCAATGAGCATTTCTTCCATTCATGAAGGAGAATCACTGGATACAACCCTGAATGCATAGTATGCTGTTACTTGTAACAATCAACTTGTCCTTGGTGGTGAAAAATAATTAGAGCTCTTATGAAAATATATAACACCACAAGACTGGTTAACAGAACACAATACCACTGCAAAGGTAATATATTAAAGGAAAATTACCATAAAATATTTCACCATTGGTATATTACACCATCAAAATTAGCAAAAATAAATAAACAAGAAAGTAGCGATTGTTGGAATTGTAGGGAAGAGCCAGGAACAACATTTCATATGTGGTGGAAGTGTAAGAAAAATAAGAAATACTGGGAAGAAATACATAAGAAAATGCGCGAGGTTACCCAAAAAAATATTCCTCTAAAACCAGAACTGTACCTGTTAAATATAATAAATGTAATAGACAGTAAACTAACTCAAGATGAAAAGAGTGTAATTTTATATATGGTAACAGCTGCACGCTTAATATTGGCAAAATACTGGAGATCTGAAATAACCCCAACGATAACTGAATGGCAAACTAAACTTTATGAATTAATAACAATGGATAAACTGTCAATGTTTATAGCTGGGAGAACTTTTCAACAATATGACAAAAAATGGAAAGAAATACAGTACAAATTAGAAATGAAGTAAGGTAATCAAGACAATACAATACACTTTTTTGTTTAGTAAGAAGCAAATGAATAGATAATAGATAAAAATGATGATGTAAAATAAGGTATTCTTAGAAAAACGTAAGCTGTAAAAAAAATTTTGGGAAAAATAAGAATAATAAAATAGAAAAAAAAGATTGGTTAACAGAACAAGGAAGCAATATATGAGGCATTTTTGTAAAGTAAGCTATTCTGAATAGATATCTTAGAGATGTTAGCTATTCCTATTCCTAAAGAAAATGAGTATTTCTCTCTTATGTGGCATCTATAAAACTGGTAGACTACCATTAATCGGGGGGAGAGAATATGAGGCTTAGTTTGATAACCAGTACGACAAGCCTACGGCCTTCTATTTTTTTAAAAGCTGATTTTTTCTTTTTCTGTTGTACTGGATCTTTCCTAAGAGCTATTGCATGTTAACTTTTTCAATATATAGCAGCTTCTGGACTGGAGTACTGAACAGAAATAGCTTCCAAATGACTTAAGCAGGGGTCTTAGCACAGAAATGTCTGCCAGCTTTATTTACAATTTTATTAACAAAGCAAATGAGTTATGTTTAGATAACAATGGTTCTGTTAACTCACTATAATCACTGATTAATTAAATTAAGGTTTTCACTTTTAATTTATAGTGTTTCAAAATACATTTTATTTCATTAACATCAATGTCTTCTGTATAAATACTGCATACTAACATTACATATTAATAAATATTAACATCAGCAAGGGGACAAAAACAGGAAAAGGTAAATTGTGTTAACATAAATAACTGACAGCAAAATCCCTTCCAAATAAATCCCACTGTATTTTATAGAACTTACTTCCAGTTAAATTTATAAAGGACTGCAATCTGATTTACTTTAGAAACAAATGAAACCATGATTACATACACACCAGCAGCAGCAGCAGCAGCAGCAGCGGCCAGTAGAGAACTGTAGCTGGTAAAATTTAAGGGAAATACGCCTCTTGTCAGACCTGAAATAAAGATTTACTAGTATTCTGGGGAAAAATAGCCTAGTTTCAAACACAAAAATTCTACAAATAATAATAATAATAATAATAATAATAATTTATACCCTGCCCCTCTGAGGACAATCAGGGTGGAGAACAATCGGGGCAAATTATAACCAATGTAAATAATACACTAAAAGCTGTTAGACATATTAATCTCTTTGGATGTCTAAGTCTGAAAATATTATTCAAGTTTTGTCTGAAAAATGAAGCAGCTGCATAACTTGAAGATGACAATTAGTAAAAGTGAAATGAGGCAACAAGTTAAATTATGAATTGTCTATACTAATTTTGTATGCAGCACTTTCAAAAAGTGCTGAATCCAGTGCTAGCTGTAAATCCACTGTATCCTGTCCTATAATATATGGGGCATTCTGAGTATGAGAAAATCCCAATGATTTTTAACTTTTCATTTCTCAAATTCTGGATAGTTTATCTTTCAGAATGATTGAAAATATTGTGTCTTATTTGTCCCATGTCTATCCTATTTATGCAGAAAAAATTATCTATAAACAGTGAACTAAACAAAGTTTGATAATTTTTTGCTTGTATAAATTACACTGGGGGGGTGCAGGGGGTGCGGACCACAACAGGTGACACCCTGGGGTGTGTGTGACACCATTTCTCCTCAAATACCTCCCCTTTGTCTGTATCTCTTTAGAATGCTTTAAGAGATGGTGGGGATGGGGCGAAGCTCAGTGGGAGGAGAAAGGAGAGGCCCCAGAATTTTTAAAAAGTAAAATTTCAAAATTTCAAATTTTTTGAAAAATGTAATTTTTTTTGAAATTTTAAAATTCAGTGGTATGCGGGAATTATGATTTATGAGTATCATTAGTGCAAAAAAGCATTACAAAGGATTTGGTATGGTGTGAAATGGAAGGAGGCCATGGGGGGATGACACCATGAGTTACCACACCGGGTGACACCATGACACCAACCCTAGGGACGCCACTGCCTGAAGAGAGGGTTGGGTTGAACAGACTGCGATTCCGTTTTATTATAGTTTACAGCTACTTTTCCTTCTACTTTGTGCAAGAAACAGAAAAGGTGAGATTAGATGAGCTTCTTGGTTCTTTTGAAGATTTTTTCCCTGCCAGGATACCTTTCCAAAACAATGTCTGAAAGTGAAAGAGCAACAAGAAAAGGGCATACAAAAGAAACACAGGGAAATAGCAAACTAGTCAAAAAAAGAGGACATTCAAGAACACAGGAAGCCAAATATGTCAATCATAGGTTGCTCTAGTGCCAAAAAATTAAAACAATCTATTTTTGTATTGGTAACAGTTGTCAAATAAAACAATTTGCAACTTTCAAGGTCTTCTTCTGCATCCATTTTACTGGACACACTGCTGTCCCTGAATACAGGTGATACATTCATATAAGTCTTGTTATGTGTCTTCCAGATGGCTCTGCTTTATAGTGACTCTTTCCTGGTGTTTTCTTAGCAAGTTTTATTCAGATGTTTGCCATAGCCTTCCTCTTAGGCTGAGAGAGAGTGACTTGTCCAAAGTCACCCAGCAGGTTTCCATGGCTAACTTGTGATTTGAACTCTGGGCTTCTGGAGTTCATTATTCAAACCACTCCATCACTCTGGCTCTCAAATCAACCACGACATAAAAGGAAATCATATGTAACCTGCTCTCAAACCCATGTCACTTGCTATTGGAGTTTCACTGTGTTTTCTTATATAGTTAATGTTATTTCCAGAAAAATGAATCTCACATTAATACAGTAATGAAAATATGCAGGTATCCATGGCTACTGTTGTGATCTCAGCAACATCATTTGTGCAGCTGTGAATGTTTGTAATATTGCCAAGTAAGCCGAAGCATAGTATTAGGGAAATGACTAGTAAATGCTGGTGTAGAATCTGTAAGGCTACATTTTCTAGAGCAGTTGCAAAGTTTTGTATCTAAAGACCAATGTGTTTCTGGTCCTTATCATTTTAATTTATGTTTTTTCCTACAAAGAAGAATGTTGAGAAGCAATTAATGGGTACTACAGTTTTTCTTCCATAGTAATCAGATAGAAAAGACTGACAAAAACATGTCTAATAATGATGGCTTATAGAGATCAAAAGAAACTTATTTTCTTTTGTACTTATTTTCTCATTTCTTTTTCATTATTTCTGAAATACTAATATGCATTCTGTAGAACATTTAAAGCTTTAACCCTGGTTTCAAATTCTGGTGAAAATTGGACCCTGGTGAAAATTGGACCCATGGCTAGGAAAACAGTCATGGGAAATAGGGATGTTTGTGAGTTTACTTCGCCGTTTGCAAATCGTAATTTACAGTCAGTGCAATCTCTCTGCTATATTGCAGTAGGATGCAACTTCACTTTTATTTACAATAAAGGTAAAGTATAATTTTGAGGCCGAACAACAAAATATGCAGATCTGGATCAAAATATAGCCTCACATTTTGTTTGTTGTTGTATGCCTCCAAGTTGTTTCCGACTTATGGCAACCCTACTATGGCGTTTTCTTGGCATGTTTCTTTAGAGGCGGTTTACAATTGCCACCCTCTAAGGCTGTTTCTGCAAAAATATGCCTCCATGTCTCAAGCTTCTTGTGTATTGATATTTCTTTTTCTTCATTCCACTCTACCAATGAAAAGTCCCATATGCTGTGTTCCCATGACATAATAACATGGAGTGTATTGTATTACTTTACACTCTATCATTTAACCAAAAGATGGGAATTAATGAGGCTTACAAAATAAAAAGAGAAGTATGAAAACCAAATTTAGGTAAGAACATTAAAAAATAATGTTTAAAATGGCATTAAATTAGCTATAAAAATAAAACTACTTAAACATAACAGTTTTAGAGGCAAAGGATAAAAATACTACAACACACTAAAGAAAGCCTTGACTTGTAAAACAGTCAGTTCCCAAAGGTCTGATGAAACAAAAAACTCTGGGGATGAAAGGATATTAAGGAGGGAGCCAGTCTAGACTTCCTAGGAAGGGTGTTCCAGATCCTAAGAGCAGCTACCGCAAAGGCCTCTTCTCATGTTCCCACCAAGTGCACATGTGAGGCTGGTGGGACACACAGAAGCACTTCTCTCAAAGATTTCAGAACTTGGATAGACTCATAGGGAAAGATAAGGTCATTCAGACATCCTGGCCCAGATAGGGGTTGTGCCTGAAAATATTCTGGATTGTGCCTGAAAAGAAACTGGTAGCCAGTGGAGCTATTTTAACAAGGGAGTTGTGTGCTCCCTATAACCAACCCCAGTTAACAATCTGGCTAAAGCTTTTGAAACATATGAAGTTTCTGAATATTCTTTAAAGGCAGTCCCAGGGAGAGTTTATTATAGTAGTCCAAATGAAATATAATTAAGCTATGTGTCATTGTGGCCATAGTTGTCATCTTTAGGAATGCCCTCGGTATATCATTATAATGTTATAATAAATAACACAGAATATTGGTTTTTAACTGTGGCTAGAACCCAAAGATATACTTTAGGAGTGCCTATAAACTTTGGGCTACTCACTGGTGGTATCGAGAGTGAATATATCTAACTAGATGGATGTCCAGCTTCTTGATGATTAGGTTTGATAGCTACTAGGGATGGAATTCTTTGCTAATTTCATTATCAAAGGAAGCAATGTGTAATTTTAGCAACTTTCTTCCCATACAAGATTGCCTTTGAAAACTTCACAATTTCTGAAGACAATGTACTGTTCATTACTTATTCGGTACAAAATATGAACATGGTATTTTTGTGCAGAACACATTTTTTTGCACAAGAAACAGTATTTTCTACACATAAAATAATTTTTACATGCAGGAATGTTATTTTCAGTGCAGAAAATGTTGCTTCCTGTGGACAAAATGTTGTCATTGGGAACTTGTTCTGCACACACACAAAAAATCTTTTTTAAAAACAGAAAGCAGCATTTTCAGCACAGAATACAATATTTCCGTTTTCTGCATAAAATGCACATTTTGCACAGAATGCGTCCCGAACTGTGAAGACTTTGTTAGTCTAGGACTCTCCTCATCAGGGTTTTGCCACTAAATAGACCAGCAGGGATACTTGTGAGTAGAAACAGTTTCATTTTCAAAAGAAAGCTGCAGCTACCATTGCCCCACCCATCTCCCACCCTTGCTGCCTTAACTCAAGGAAATTTCAAGGGAGGGAGAGAGGGAGAAAGGAAAGGAAAGAAAATCAGCTTGAAATGTACAGATTGGAGTGTCTGCTGCTCAATTTGTGTTCCTCTCAGCCCATCCCTTTTTATCTTCTCTGGTGCCTCAGTGAAGGAAGGGGGAGTAAGGAGTCATCATTGCATCTCCTTATCTTGTGCCCCTTTTTGGTCTGCTACTGTGTCTTGGAGATGGGAATCAGTGATGTTCCATCAATAAACAGTCAGCAGATGTGTCCCAGATATTTCTGTAAGATGTAGAGCTCATTATTTTCACATTTCATTTCTGCACCAAACAAGGATAAGTTATGGGAATAGACAATATTCCAATAAGGTTATGACTAATTAAGGTACAGTCATAGAAGGTCATAAGGGAAAATAAAACAAAGAGGGAAGAACATTTTAATCCCCTCAGAAAACTGAAGAGACAAAGCTAATGCTCCTGAACTATGTGTCTACTGTGTGGTTAAAAAGAAACTGATGACGGTGGGTATACACATGCCACAATATTCTGGGATGCCCTTGGAGTAGTGTGGCCTCGAGTTCCCCCTGAATTTGCCCCTTACCTGCTCTCTTTTGCTGTGGGTTTTTGGCTCTCACAGTGAATGACGGGTGGCTGCCTTCCTATGTGGCCTCATTCGTCACCCAGCACTGCTGCTGAGGTCAAAACAAAGAGCTCAGCCAGGCTATCGATGCCAACAGCAGCAGCAGGCAGCTCACAGGGTCCATGAGTAAAAAGACAGCTACTGGCATTGCTGTGAGAAGAGCCAAAACCCATAGAAAAAGGTGAGCTATTTAAATACAGGATAGGGGGAAAAGCCCCGAATTGGGTGTGTGCATTGTGAAGACAGTCTGGACCCAATTTAGGGGTTTGGCCCTGCATCATGTAAACAGGATGCAATGAGCCCAGGGGGAGGGAAATTTGGGGTAAACCCATGTAGACGAGCCCAAGGACAGCAAAAGTCACACCCTAGCCATATACACTTCTGGTACCATAAAATGGGCCTTACCTTGAAACCCTTCAGCTCTAGAACTTTCCAAAATAAGTTCTGCAGAGGCACAGAAGCCAGACTTGTGACAAACAGGGATCACAAAGAAGACCTTTTAGGCTCCTGCTTGCCTTTCTCATGGTTCTTTACCTTCAGACTGGACAACTCTCTAGCACCGGCCACATTCAGTCAGAGGACTGCCCTCTATAAGGCAGGATGCCTGTCTACACTACCTGCTATTCTTTACAAGGATCTGAGACTCTCTCTTTGGAAAATGTTCATTTACAGGGAAGTCACTCAGCCCATAAAAATTTGGCTTTGATTGTATCTTCCATTCTTTTGTGAAACATATTCCCTTACCTGATTACTATTTTGTAATTAGTACTTTTGAAACACCACAATATAATAATTTAAGAAGTCTCCCCTTTTTTAATCTGGCATAAAATACAAAATGAGTCAAATGGAAAATCCTACATTCTGCTTTCCCCTCTCAAATGTATTAAAGATAGACATATTTCATCTCTCTCATAAATACTTCATAATAGTCAGAAGCCACAAAAATGTGTTTGGGTAAAACTGAGAAGCTTTGGATGTACAGCAAATCTACGCAGATATTTAAGAGGACATGAAATTGCCAAGATCCTAATGAATAAGTGAAATCACTTCCTATGGTTAGAATAGGTAATGATGCAATTGAGATTTGCCTATGTATGGCAAAGGAAGACCTAACATCCCTTCTTATTTATTAGTTTCACATGAAAAATAGATATGTGCACAAATCTATATTAAAAAGCATTGGCATCAAAACACTGTGTACCATCCCAAACGAGGCCCAGCCCTGTCTCGTTCACTGGACTAATTCACTGAAAAAATATCAAGGGGTGGAATCTTTTGTTGTTATGGTTAACCAGAGTCTTAAGAACCTGAGAAATACATTAGTATTTGACTGGAGAAATTAGATATAGATATAGTTCACCCTAGATAGTATTGTTTCTGGGGTCAATTGTGGCACATTTTAGACATATCATCTCTTACTTTTACATAAGTAAGCACAATGAATTGGGCCATTTAATCTTTCATGTTCGCATCTTTATCAAAAGCATGCACAGAATCAAGGCTCACTGAGATCCAGAGATTCATATCACAGGATGTATTAATCAAGCAACAGAAGAGGTCCTTTAAAGGTATTCCTTCAACTGATTTGAAGGAATACCTTTGAATATTCCTTCAACTGATAAGCCAAAGCTGACTTGCAGAAGCTCTGAAAGAGATTGTTCCTGGAACTGACACCCTTTCCAAGACAAGAAAAGCAGAAACATACAGAGAGCTCACTAACTAGTTTCAGTCAGAAGTCATCAAAAACACTGATGGCTCCAGATATGGTTGGACTCTTTTATCATCTTTATTTAAGTAGCATGAACTCTTGCTCCTAATGAGTTGAAGCAGAACAACAAACATCTGGTCGATGTGCATCACTTAGGCAGATCAGCTTGTCTTTGCACTTCTTACCTCCAGGCAGAATTTTGAGTTTTTCCTGCAGAATATTCACTGTCCTGTCAATAGTGCCTATGGTTTTCTATTGTGACATTCTTTCTGCAAGCAACCACATAGGATAGGTGCTTTTAAACGCAGAGATAGTGACCCTCTCATGTTATGAAAATGACTTCCCATGCCTCTCCAACTGCAAACAAAACAAAGATGTACACCTACCACCACTGACCTCTGTACAGAATAAAGCAGATCCAAGAAAGAGGAAGGAGCAAAGAGCATGCTCAGTGAAGAGCATGCTTTAAAGGAAGAAGAGGCAAGGGAGGCTGGAAGCAGCTTATTAAAAGCCTTATGTCTCCACAAGGTTGTGCAACTCATGTGCACTCTTTACATCCTGACCTCAGTCATACATACGGCAGCTGAGTGTGAAGAGGCAACAAGTGGTGACTTACACTATACATGGAACTTCTCAGTTAGCCAGAAGGCAAGAGCTGGGAACCATAATTTCATTCTCTGGACCTCTGCAGAAAGATAATTGTTATTCAGACTCCAAAATCCTAAATAGTCATTGTAGTGATACCATTTAATAACCTAATGGCCCACTAGAATGCACAAAACTCAACACTCTAGCTTTCAGAGGTCCACTGGCTTCTTTGTCAGACAAAGAGGGTTAAAAAAAGCATGCAGGAGAAAAAAAGTGATGGTGTCACAAATACTTGTTAGAATTTGATGGGACATATAGTCAATGTTAAAATGTTGAAATGTAAAGATGTGTGTCTGTATTTTTCCTTGCTGAGAAAAGTTGTTTTCTGAGGCCAGATTCACAATTATCAGCCCAGGTGTGCTTTAGCCCAAACAAGCTACAGTTCTGTGAGAAAGTGCTTTGTTTACAATAAGAGGTTTCATAAACATGGGAATGTTATGGGAACTGCAGTCACATGATTTAATATGGTAATTAAAGGTTGGGCTAACACACGTCATGTAACTTCAACCAATCAGTCTGAAAGGGCTACACCCACAGGGGTGGAGAATTGGGGGCTGAGAATTGTGATCCAGAAAAGTCTCACACTTTGTCTTTTAACTTTAAGCTGTAATTGACTAATTAAGACATATTTTTGCTGATGCTGAAGCTTAACTAAGGGGGGTTGCAGACTGCCAGAAATAGTGTGAATTCAGTCCACTTTTAGGGTTAGGGTTAGTGCTAGGGAATCATGGGAACTGTTATTTTTCTGAGACATTGAGCCTTCTCTGTCAGACAACTCTGATGCCACAATAAAATACAGTTCCCATGGTTCCCTAACTCTAACCCTAACCCTAAAAGTGGACTGAATTCACACTATTTCTGGCAGTCTGCAACCCCCCTAACTTTGAACCATGTAGCAGATAAGTTTTGTTCCTGTTTAGCCATTCTGGCTAAAGTAAAGATGCTATTATTATTATTATTATTATTATTATTATTATTATTATTATTATTATTATTATTATTTGTTTTTGCTCATGCTGTTTTACAATAAAAGAAGCTTGCTAGAGATACCAGATTTTGGTGATTGGCTTTATGGACTGTTTGCAATAAATCCATCAACACAATTCAACAATACTTGACTGAATATTTTAAAAGGCGAGTCCATGCAGACGCAAAAGTCAGGCTGCACCTCCCTCGTATGGCCATTCAGTGAGTGGAAACAAAACTACTACAAGAAAAACAATAACATTTTCCTTCTTATTTATTAATTACTTTACTATTTCTGTGTGACTAGCATGATGAACATTGTGGCTTCTGACTGAGTTAAGAAAGGTATCACTACAATATCCACCTTGTATTTTGCTTTATGGTCAAGATGGCTACCCCTGATTTTTGTTTGTTTTGGTCACTCAGAATTTAGATCAGCACTGTAGCACTTGCACTGCCTTAAATGTTTTTTATTATTTGAATACAATGTTCTTGCATATTTTTCTTTCTAAATACAGGAAGAATGTGATAAAAGTTAGAAGGGGGAATTGCTGAATTTACCACCATGATATAAATACATGTTAAGAACAGAAAAGTTTCAGTGGGGCAGGGTGGGGTGGAGTTAATTGGACACTGTTTGTGAAGAAAAAAAAATTACTGACAAAACTACCACCACCAACATTCTAAAATTGGTAGAATTCAGTTACTATAGGAACATATTAAACAAATAAATAAGATACCATGGAATGCTAACAAATGTGGTTCAATTAAGTCATATTTGCTAATTTGTATATTTTAGATACACAAGTTTTAGCCTATTAAGCAGGATTCAGTGAGCGCAAAGGAGAACACTACTTCAATGAAGAAAAAATACCCTTGTACATTGTTCTGAATATTCACTTGGAAGGAATACAACAATAAAACAGTGCCATTTGCTACAGCTGTACAGTTTAATGATAAAGAAGGTGATCTTCTTTTCTTGGAAGATTTAAATGGAAAATTTACATAAGTGCTACTTGCATATAACACCTCTTAGATGCATAATTTTCTCCCAGTATACAAAGTACAATCCTCTAAACTTTATTGCTTCACAGTATTTCAAAATGTCTCTTTGCATCATTATCTTTAAAATGGCTTCCTCTTCTGCTGTGTGCTTTTCTCTTTGTGTGCATGTATGTGAGTGAATAGAGGCAGAGAAAGGATTGTGTTGTACATCAAGGGAAAAAGCTAAAGGCTCATTATTTATTTTTTATATCCCACCTTTCTCTCAATATTGAGACCCAAGGCAGTACACAGCATTAATTTTTTAAAGCTTTCACTAAAAACATTGGCTGACATCTTGTTCAGCTGTTACGAGATTGTAAACTGGATTTACCATCTGCTAACTGTTAGGGATTCATGTTTATGGTTGTGATTGACTAAACATGATCCCTATCTTTTACACCTACCTGCAACGGAAGCATTCCTGAAGTGCTGGAGATCAGGGTGCTGTGAAATTACCTATGCAGAACTCTCCTGGTTCCAGGATACCTTGAGACAAGCAAATGTGGAAAATGTGGAAAGAGAACTCTCCAGTAGCCTGTTGTTGAAGCACCCTATGACTAGGAGAGCACAGCAGATGTCATTTCCAATGTCCCAACATTAAGGGGAGTAGGAAGAGAGTGTGAGGGACCATCAGTAGGAGAAACAGCCCAAGTCACACTATTGCAGAGATTTCTGATAATGGCTGTTCCCAAACTGGTATGTTTCTCTGTGGTTTTTTTTTTTTTAAAGAACACGATTATGGAAAGAATGGGGCTTGTCTGGTAATGATACAAGAATGTCATCACCAAATGCACCTGTGAAGATGTTGGGACCAAGAGAAGGAAAATGGTTCTCCACTCCTTACTTACTGGGCTCAACCTATGAAGCCTAAAGATATAGCTGCTTTTAGACTGGGTGAGTTGATTTATCTAGAGACTTCCTTGAGGAAGAGCTCAACTTACAACAGGTATGGTCTCAAATCTATAGATCAAAGACATTGTATCAGTAATCTTCCTCCCCCTCTTGTTTTAGAACTTAACTGCTATCGAGGGAGTCCTTGTGTTTCCTCCCATACACCCATCCCATATAATCTCCCTTTTCCTATACCCTTCCACCATTCTTCTCCAGGAATATAAGTTACTAGCTACCAGTGCATTATATACTCATGTCACTATCTCTCAGTGAACACACTCTCCCTCAAAATGCAGACGAGGCAGAGGTGCATTCCAGAGTTGTCCTAAATCACACAGCCTTGCCTAGTCCCCACATCTTTACTTTAATGTGGTAATTAATAATGCTGAACTACACTGTAGGACTGTCAACAACTACTGTGCTCTGTCTCAATTTTAGCACCATATAACCCATAACTCTGGAATAATCTCTCTCAGCTTTTAATAATAATAATAATAATAATAATAATAAAATTTATTTATATCCTGCCCTTTGGGGACCCAATCAGGGCGGCTTACAACAGTAAAACCATACAATATATCCAAAACACAATCCCTCCCCCACTTAAAACAGTATTAAATCAAATGAAGATTAAAACTACAAATTTGAACAATTAAAAAAAAATTAAACATTACAAAGCACAAGATTGGCCCAAGACAATGTTCTTCATCCATCAGTAGATGGGGCCACGCAAAGATCATTAGGGGTGGGAGTACCCGAGGCTGGGATAATTAATATGGAAAGGCCTGCCGGAAGAGATCCATCTTGACAGCCTTTTTAAAGCTAACGATGTTAACTGATGGATCTCATCCGGCAGACCATTCCAGAGTTTGGGGGCAACAACTGAAAAAGCCCTCTGGGAGGTAGCCGCAAGCCTCGATTTCTGCGGCTGCAGTAAATTCCTCCCAGAGGAGCGGAGAGCATGGGGAGGATTGTATGGGAGGAGGTGGTCCCTGAGATAGCTTGGACCCAAGCCATTTAGGGCTTTAAAGGTGATAACCAACACCTTGTACTGGGCCCGGAAGCTGATAGGCAGCCAGTGGAGGGACCTCAAAACGGGGGTAATGTGGTCCCTCCTAGATGTTCCGGAGACAAGCCTGGCTGCCATATTTTGTACCAGCTGTAATTTCTGAACCAAGCACAGGGTAGCCCCATGTAGAGCGCATTACAGAAGTCAAGGCGTGAGGTTACCAGCACGTGCACAACAGTCTCGAGATCCCTTACTTTCAGAAAAGGGCGCAGCTGGAGTATCAGCCGAAGCTGATAACTGTCGCATTTACCTGATTTGTCATCAGAAGCAATGAGTCAAGGAACACCCCCAGACTGAGAACACAGTCACTGGAGGAGAGTGTGGCCCCATCCAGGACTGGAGGTTGCAACCCGATTCTTGGTTTTGGGGCCGCTACCGTGAGCACCTCCGTCTTGTCTGGATTCAGTATCAATCTGTTTTTCCTTATCCAGCCCATTACCACTCAAAGACATTCATTGAGAGAGGAGATTCCATTAGAATTCGAGGCCGACGAACGAGACACGGAGAAATAGATTTGGGTGTCATCAGCGTACTGATAACACCCAGCACCATAACTCCATATAATCTCACCCAGCGGCTTCATATAGATGTTAAACAACATCGGGGACAAGATAGCCCCCTGAGGGACCCCAAAAGTGAGCTCCCTCTTGCTAGAGCTACTGTCCCCGAGCAGCACCCTCTGGGACCTACCCAAGAGGAAGGACCGGAACCACTGCAATGCAGTGCCCCCGATACCTAACCCCCTCAGGCGGTCCAAGAGGATGCAGTGATCTATCATGTTGAAAGCCGCTGAGAGGTCTAGGAGCACCAACAGGGTCACACTACCCCTGTCGATGCTCAGACGCAGATCGTCAGTCAAGGCAACCATGGCAGTCTCAAACCCAAAGCCTGTCCTGAAGCCGGTTTCAAACTATCTTTCCCCATCTATACCATATGGATAATAATATTCAATTTTTATTATTTCTTATCTAGTTAAAATCACTACAATGATGAAGTTTGCTCTGCTGTCTCCTATGAGCAGGTGTTATTTCCCTACTCTAAATAGTAGTATCAATTGTATGAAAAAAAATAACCAAGAAATGTGGTCTGTAGCCAAAAGAACTGTTAGCTCAGTACTTTCTTATATCCATGGGAAATGCACACTGTTGAATAACAAATTATCTGATTCCCATTTCTTCATTACAGTGCTGCCAGGTTTTCAATTGGCTTCTTTTAAGTAAAACACCTAAAATAAAGAAACCGAAGAACTATTGCTTCACTCCACCCAAAAATCAGTAAGAATTTTGATGCTGTTATCTTCATTTTAGTCTAAACCATTTTTCAATCAAGTAAACTGGAGTCTTGGTACTTTCTTTAAATTTTGGTATGAATTATTAGATAGTCAAAACTTGATAGCAATTAGGAATAACACTGGGACAGATGTTAAATGCATATGTAAATTGGATGCATCACATTCTCTATAATCTTAATCTTAAAGCCAAAATAATGTTTGTACTCTTTTGTACCAAACATAACTGCATGCTCATTTAAGTGCCTGTTTTCATATTTGTTTTAGTTCCAACCAAAGACTTTAGAATCTTTCCAGGTTACTGTGCTACTGTGTTATTTTAGAAGTGGAAAACAATAATATAAAATAGAAATAAAGTATCATGTAATAACAACCTGGCACATCTTTCCTATAATTATCAAGTTTCCAGTTCTACAAAAGCAGCCCATGTTTCCATTTTTTTTTTTTTTTGCTTTCTCTGAACTTAAAGCCAACCCGTGTATTCTTGACCACTTCAGTAAGAAAAACCATTAATAGTACATGGGTGTAAAATGAACTATAGTATAATTGTTTCAAATTCTGTGATGCTTACGATGTGAAACAAGCAAGTAATACAAGTTTTGTGTATATGAAAATCACATTATTGTAATATGTCTGGTTGCACAGGCAAATACGTGGTAAGACCTGTTTTGGCCATAATAGCATTGGCATTTTAGGATAAGAGGATAATCATAATAGGAAGATCACTATAACCCTGAATGCTTTAGTGTACGACAGCCTTGTCCAAGCTTGCACCCTTCAGGTGTATCTGACTACAAGTGCCATCTGGAGGGCACCAGGTTGAGAATAGTTGCTCTACAGAGTTATTCCACTTTCTTCTCTGATCCAGTATAGGTTCGACCTTCCAACCTCTTCCACACGTACCATTTCCACTGCTATTTTTCTGTGACCTACATTTTGAGATATGACTTTGGACCAAAGAAATAGAATATATTGTTTCAACTAACACAGTCGTCTCAGCCAATGTGCTTGATGGCGGAGATGTGACTTTCCCACGGCTTGCAGCTTCACTGCACAGCATGGACAGTGTAGTCCAGGCAGGAGAAGGTGGTCCTAAAAGGTCACTTCCAACAGTGCCTGGTATTCCAGGAGGAACAAGGGCAGGGGCTGGTAAAATTGGCAAGATGATTGCTGAAGAAATTATGGAGGCAAAAAGATTTTGTACGGTGCAACTTCAGACATTCCTTCTACCAGTTTACTATCTAGTCAGATCCAAGACAATCCAGGCTATCCATATTCTGACAACTCCTCCATTCTGACAGATATGACATTGTCTTTAATCTGACACAAACAGAAAGTCTAACTTCTTTGGCAAATACTACTGCTACTGCCTCTGCTGCCTCACACTGGTGTTATGCAATGACTAAATTTAAAATGCTTTCATCTAGCATGAAGAAAAGGGGAAGTCATACACAAGATGGTGGAACAATGTGACCTCTATAAACTGTTATACCAAATTGCCTCTTCTCTTCTTGTGTTGACATAAACAAATACCCAGAAAAGCACATTCAACTACAGACTGTTTCTTCCTTCTTCATTGGCTCTTATATATCTGAAGCAGAGAGTGGTCTTCCTTTGCCAGGGGACTGAGCCTTAACAAGTGCCCACTGCTCCACAACCCTTTTTACATAGATACTCAAGAATGTAAGAGGAAACATATCTGTTTGCAGACTTTTCTTCCAGGCTAACTGGAGCTATCAAGAGGATCTTCCTAGAAGAATCCTAATCCCTTGTGCTTGTACAATCAGGAAGCATCAGGTTGAAAAGCCTCAGTGATTGTATATTCCGATGTTTAAGCCTGCTATTTACTTATATCAGTAGCATAATTTGTCCAAGCTTTTTTTTGTTATTGTATCCTGACATGGCCCTGCTTGAGATCTTTGCTCTGTAGAATCAGAAAAGGAAGCATTTCAGCATGTTTAGAGCAACTGAGAAGAGTAACAGATGTTTCCATGTCAATGAACAGTGAAGATAATTCACAGAATCAAGAGCTCTAATTCTGATCACATTTTCTCATGACTGAATTTATTTAAAATTATTTTGTTGGATTTTGATTTGCAACTGGAATAAATTAGTTAATGGTAGAGTAAACAGGAAAGTGATCTTTGCCATTCCTTCCTTCCACCTGCAAGCTCCATTACTTAGAGGGTAATGGGTTAAGAGTCCCTCCAAATGGTTTCCTTAGTTTTCAGAAACAAGCATGATGAAGCCTCATAGTTTGTTTGTTTTTTGTTAGGCTATTTTTCTCCAATAGCCACAGGTGGAAATATGCCTGGGTAGTATGGTTGCACACTTGGAAGCAGATTGTGATGAAATCAGCTGGCATGACTTCCAAATAAATTGTTTTGGACCAGTACATAAGTTAGAAAGCTTCTTGTAGCTCAGCCAAGATTTGTTTTAAACCAACCAAGAAATTCATGAATTTTAAAAGGGCAAATATTCAGTAAGCCAAATGGGTAAACTCAACCAGTCCCTTGTAGCTGTTTCACACTCTAATCTATCACTCCACAACTGTTGTTTTCCATACAAATATGTCTCTGTTTTTGATTTGTAATTGAAGAAGTGATGATGAATCACTGATGAACTGCAAATGACCATGAAGCTGGGAAGAAAATAAAATAACAATATATGTATTGTTGATTTGAGGTTTTTCATAGTCAACAGATGTTTAATAGTTGAGCCAACATGTACACTAACAGCAAAGGTGCCACAAGTTGATGGAAGATGGAAAAAGCTTGGGTCTCCATATGTTGCTGGACTGCAACTCCCAGAATCCTTGAAATGTTAGTTAGGGCCTCTGGGAACGGAGGCGCATCGACCCCTAGGTTTCAGGTCTGGAAACTAGTCTAGTTTAGACAATGAAATAGACTGATAAACAGTGACACTTAAAAGCAAGGATTTTTTTTCATTATTCTACTTACCATTCCATGATTCAGCCACGGTGGTATAAAATTATCAAGGAGCTTGGGGTAAACTAGTTCTCTGTCATAGATATAGAGGCTCCAAAACATTGTAACAACAAACTGGAGTGAGGAAAGAGAGAGAGAGAGAGAGACAAAAAGAAAATATTTTTGTTTATAGGAAGTTAGTATGTTAAGAGAGACATTTTGATATGTTGTATTAAAAAAGTTTTCAAAGCATGCTTTAAAATGAACAGTTAGATGACCATTTCTCTGTCCCCAGAAATCCCCTGTTTTGTCTGTTCTCCATGCAGTGGTGTGTGGGATAGATTTTGTCACACACATCTTACTCAGTGAAATGATAATAGGTGGGGAAACATGGTATCTTCTTCTAGCCTATTAAATATATACTTCAATATACATGTCTGTCATGACTTAGGAATCTAGCAGTGGTTTGGATACAGAGTCTAAGGTGCCAGTACATGAGACACCAGAGACTAGAGATTCCAAGAATTTGTGATCCCAGTGCCCAAGGCAACCCATACTGGTGACTCCTAAGCCTAGCTCACCTAGTATACCTTCTTCCAAGAACTCCATGATTCCTTGAACCAGTAAGCAAATACATTGTGTCTAGCATGAGTTATCATAGAGATGGAGTCTTTGATTCAACAGTCTATTATTTTAATAGTATCTACTCTCTGGTGAAGGGAGTGGCCAAGAGGAATCAATAAAAGGCTTAAGTTGAACCTTGGCAAAGCAAAGTGCTCACTTGGACCTCTCCTTGCGCTACAGTATCCAGCCTGGCTAAACCCTGTGGATGCCTGCTATTATCCAGAACTTTCTGTCTAGTTAAAATTGCTCAAAATATTTTATCAATGTATGTGGCTTATAAATAGTTTTATAATAGCGAAGCTGCCTTGTATACACAATATAGGAAAGGTGAAATTAACAGCATTGCAAAGGAGTCTGTTTCAAATTAGAAGAGCTAATCATTGCACCGATCTTAACTCTGCACAGATAACAACACACACACACAGCAGAAATTGTTATCCAGGAAGTCAATGGGAATATGTTCCATTGTGCTAAAATCAGTGGTCGCCAGCTGATTTTCCTGGAAAAGAGTGACCTTAGAAGAACATTAGTAATCTGAATCTGTAACATAATAACAAGAGAACTGACTGGGCTAAGAGCTGGGAATGGAAGATTCAGCTATATCAACAAGAGTAGGGGATCTCCAGGGAATCCTGAAGCTCACCAGTGCTTAAAAGTAAGTGTCATCATTTCTACTATTCTAAATACAGCAAGTTAAAATTTAGGTCACAAATGCATTGTTGGGTGTTTTTAAAAGTTTATAAAGTGATATTTTTGCAGCATCCTATGCAGCAGATCCTAAGAGCAAATCTCACGGAGTTTTATGCACCCTATGAGGGATGAGCTACAGCTGAATACATAGGTACACATGACTTGCATGCAGAAAGTCCCAGGCTCACTCCCTGGCATCTCTGTTTACAAAAGGAGCAGGTAGAAAATGATGTGGATTCTGACTAAGGGGCGAAACAGACCACCCCCAAAGGGTGGACTGGGGCCGTCCCAGAACTACTTGCTCTGGCAGCATGGTAACCACACGCTGTGGCCCCAAACCACCCCAACACTGGCCCAGGTAGGAGTAGAAAAGTTCCACTCCTATTTCGGCTGGTAAAGGGCCATCTTGTGTGACCTTGTTGCAACCCCAGGGTGGCTTCAAGCTTCTCCGTGGGCATGTGGTGGGACCCCCGGAGCAGCTTGAAGATGACCCCATCTGAACGACTATGTGGCTTCCAGGTGTGTGGTGTCAAAACACTCCACCCCCAAGCTGTCCGGAAGCTGGCTTTTCCGGGCCATTTGTTCAGCCCCTAAGTCCCTAGAGAGCCAGACCTATGATGTGTGCATTTGTATGTGTCTTCAAGGCACTTATTGATGTATGGCAACCCCAAGAATTTCATAGGATTTCCTTAGGCAAGGAATACTCAGAGGTGGTTTGGTCAGTTCCTTCCTAGTCTAGTCGATAGCACCTGGTATTCATTGGTAGTTTCCCATCCATGTACTAACCAGATCTACTAGGCAACAAATAGTTAGATATACCAAAAGACTATCTGTGTTCCTTTGGAATCAGCACAGGATTCCAGAGTCAATTTGGGCAAAAATAATTTTGAAGTGTTGTAAATATGAATTATAAATGACACTCAATTGATAGAAGAAGAAAAAGAAGAAACAGATTTCTCAGCTCATTTTCTCTGCTAAGAAAAGTCAGAAGCATGGTCATTTCCCCCCATTTGGGTAGCCTTTATCAGTAAGCTGTTTTCTCAAAGCATATTCAGTCTATAGCGCTCTAGTTTCCAATATATTTGTCCATCTGTTAAGATGAGTTTAACTTTAGATTTGTGCCATGAAAACAAAACAAAACTGGATGGACTAGACAGAAGATACTGTAAATATAAAATACTCTGCAAGAACTGTCTCTCTTTTTCTTGTGCCGTATTGACATTGACAGGACATCCTTATCCTATCCTCCCTTTAATGTTGTTTATATTCAACTGAAAATGTCTGAACAAAAAAGAATAAAAGTTTCCTTTTTTAAAATGGCAACATGTACAGCAAGAAGTCAAGGTGAATTTGTTAAATGAAACTAGTCTATGTTAACATATGCATCAGGAAAGTAGTTTCCAGTGCAGTATTTCAAAAAGCAGGCTTGATTGCCATGGATCATATTTAGTTAAAGTGAAGTATAACAGAAAAAAATCCAACAGAGCTGGCAAGCACATGAAGTATATCTTGTGAAGCAAAGTTACAGACTTTGCCAGTGAGATAAAAGTGAGGGGAAAAAGAGAGAGAGGAAGTTCCATCTGTCTCCCAAACCAAACTCAGCCAATGGATGGAAGTGGTTCAGCAAAATTGGCTGCAACCATCTGGTGCTCCAGGTGGCAAGAACTGCTTAACAAAAGCCTAAAATACAGGTAAGTCTAGTGTACAAAAATCATGTACGAGAGAACAATTCTAATTTTAGGTAATTTCAACCGCAGAAAATCCAGGCATTATTTTTGTAGCTATTAAAAATCACTTCCTTTTAAAACAAATGCACAATACAACTGATTTCAGATGAGTGCTCATTTGGGTCTAACTTTTCTTATTTCAGTGAAATCTGGATTCTACCATTTCAAATTTTGTAGGATGTGTGTCAGCATAATTTTTTTAAAAAAAAAGGGAGGGGGGGGAGACAGAGGAAACCACACATAAAACAGAAGAGAAGGTACATGCTATTATACCATGTTCCTCTAAAAACCCAGTGACATCCTGCAACAGATGTGAACACTAGAAATCAAAGTGGAGTGAGAACATTCCTATGCAGTTGTTGAACCGTGAAAAAAATTGTGAAACAGAGATGCTAGGATTTATGAGCTAGGTTTGGCTCCCTTTCTTGTAGCCTTTATGCAATCCCTAATGATGGTTTTACTCCACTAAGCTTTTCACTGATTTTTATTACTGGTCTTGCCATATCTAAGATTTTGTCTGATTTGAGTTTTGATTATTTAACTTATGTCCCTTTTTTAAAGCAATGATGCAGACTAGTTTTAATGTGTTTATCTGCAAGAATTAGTAAGAAAGTAGTGATACAAAAAAATTGTTCTTCCTGAGACAAAGGCTTACACAATCATTCCCAACTGCTCATTGAAATGCGTGTAAATGAGCCTTGTGAATTTGCATAATGCATGAGGTTATGACATGAAAGCAAATCATGCAAAATTAAAATGTGAATTTCTGCATCTCCTGTGGGTATGTTGAAATGATCAGAATGAAGTAAAAAAGTAAGATCTTGATATATAATCATGGCCTGCCTTGTCACATATCAACTCACAAACTATAGTCATCTAATTTCTAAAGGTGCCTTGAAAAGTATGTGTACAGGCAGAACCAACCAGCTAAATTTCATAGCAGGCTGGGGAACACTATGAATAATACCCACAAAACAATGTTTTTCTTCCATGGTGAATAAATCTTTCCATTTCCCTGTTCTACTTTAAAGCCTTGGAAAGCAACATGACAAGCTGTCATCTTACTTAAGAATTTTAAATCAGGAAACAAAAATGGTTCAAGAAGAGGAACAAGTAACAATGGCCTTTTTTAAAAAGATGAATGAACAACCCAGTGAAAAAGCTATTCTATTTTGTCTTTTTCTGCTTCAATTTTTCATTGAGGAATCCACTTAATATACTTAAGACTGTACTCTTCATAACTGGGAGCAAGTCCCATTGAACTCAGTGGTACTTACTTCTCACTACATATATATGATTGTAGTGTAAGGCTTTCAAACAAGCATACATATTGTTTCATTCAAATTATACGCAACTGGAAATATTTTAAAATATATTATCTTTTTTTACTTGCCTCACAGGGCTATGATAACTGAATTCCCCAAAGCACTGAGTAGTCATGAACTGGCACATTTGCTCCTTTTGCTATTGAAGAAAAATATTTTTTCTATCTCCCTTGTTGCAGAGGGGACTTTTCTTCATTAAGCTTGGATAACGTCAGTAGAAAAAAAGGAGGAAGGAGAAAAATTATGTGGGAGGGAAGCCCACAACCCAATTTGTGTGGAGTCTGGAAGTGAATCTCTTTCTGCTTCAGGCCTCTTTTTCTTCTTCAGGTTTGAGGCTGAGTTAAATGCCTGTGCTTCCCCAGTCATTTCATCATCATCATCATCATCATCATCATCATCATCATCATCATCATCATCATCATCATCTCTTTTCTTTTTCTTTTTTGGATGGAGAGGAAAGTAAAAATTCAACTACAGTACTAGTAAACTAATTCCAGAATCAATGGGCCTTGATAGCTACTCCAGAATAAACTGTATGTGGATAAATGGCCACACAGTGAACACAAAACCCAGAAACACTATGCTCTAAATAAAAAGGGTAAATGTTTTTTATTTCCTTGGATGACAGCAATTAGAAGGCACAGTGCCTTCTGATCTTTTTCTCTATCATGGATTTTCTGTGTTACCAAAAAGAAAAAAAAAGGCAGAAATAGAGGTGGAAAACAAGGGAAGAGTAACAATTGGTGGATGATGTGAGCTGAAGCCTCCTTAAAGCTGATCAAATGAGGCAAGGTAATGGCACGACTAAAAAGACTTATCCAGAACCACCAACAAGGAGCTGTGTGTAAGCATGGTGAAAGGCCTTAGAATAAGGAACACTTCAAAAACCAGTGAAGAGTATCTTGGATAACACTGCTCACATTCTATTTAGAATGCTAGAAGTGTTGTGTACACATTACAACGTATTACTTCATTTTTGCACTTTGTGTCACCTTGAGCACCAACCTCGTGGCCATAGGTTTCATTCGTGCAAATGAACCTTCCACAAGCTTTTGCTTTCTGCCCCAATCCAACAGTTCTGGCTGTACGCGTGGAGACTTTTGAACATGTCAATAATCTGACAATCAGTTCTATGTAAAAAAGGGAGTCACATTGTTTCTCTTCATTTATCTCTATTATCTTATTATCCCATTGCTATGTATTGTATATTAGGTTGTCCTTGAAAATGTCCAGAATCTACAGCTACTGCAAATTGGTATGGGAACTCTGTTGTCTGACATGTGTTTTAGAGACCATATACTGTGTGTATGGATTTCTTCTAATTCCTCCCTCCCAGCTCAGTTCAAAGTGCTGTTTTTGACTGAAAGGCCCTAAAATGGATAGGATCCTGAGTATCTCAGAGGCAACATCTTCTTATACTGTATATGCCTGCCTGTAATTTAAAAGGTTCAACAGAGCCCTTGTTGCATGTCCCACCACTTTGAAATGCTAAGTTAATGAGTACACAAAACTTTTTCTGTAGCATAATTGTAGATTATGAACTGTTTCCAAGGTTGGCTCCATCCTTACAGACCTTTTCTGACAGTCAAAACTATAGTATTTGTTAAGACATTTGCTTTTAAATTTGTCTTTAGTCTATTTTTTAATGTTTTATTTCTATTTTATTTTTATATTATGATTTTTATTACACATTGTTTTGGGGGCCATTCTAGGTAGAAAATAAGTTTATCCATTTTTTTAAAAAAAGGGTTGTTTTAAAAAAATCCTTGCTAATTTGTTTTAAAGATTCCACGTGTATTTTCTTATTGGAACTTTGCACATTGAGGTTAAATACTTTGTTTTGCATTTATATGGTAAGTCACTGTTGTATGTGTTGTTCTGATTTAAGGTATTATTTTTCTCATATACACATTACTCTATGAGTTAAAAATAAAAATAAAAATCATAAATTGATGTCAGAACACAATAATAAAGTACCTTGCTTTCTGAGAATAATTCTCAGAACTAAAATTACTGATATTAATGTTTAGAGTTTTTTTTCCTGGATAAAATATTAGAAACATGCAAACACATCAGTAACATTAATTTAGATGTTGACAGCAACTGGAATCTTCTTAAGCATTCCCACTTCAGTTTTAATCAGAATCTTGATAAACACTTTATTCACATCTGCTTATTTTTCTATTTTGGGATTCCCTCTTGTGTCTGTTGTACGCAACAGAACTGTGCCCCTGGAAAGAGGCACTGTGAGCACTCAGGCTGATGCAAATGAAAACAGTAACACATTTCTACAGGGAGGGTAGTGTTTAGACTAAGAAGTAAGAGTATTGTTTTTCTTTGTATGTAGATAAACTGCTGGAAAACAATTTCTCTACAAGCTGAGAGAATAATTTTTTTATAGCAGAAACTAGAACGGTTAAACACAGTTAAACAAAATCATTTACAAATTTAATATGGATTGGGATACTGTTAGGATTTTTGGTTTCTCTTGACGAAACTAGATAATCTTTGTCACTCATATATTCATAATCTTTTAATTCTAGTTCTGGTTAGCTTCTTTCTCATTTCCCTGTCCTTTGGTGCTATCTGCTTTCCTCTTTCACTGAAAGAAAAAGACATGATACTCATTCTTCCATGAATTCTTAACATCCTTTTAGAAATATTTTAACATAAACAAATACTTAAGGGATGATCACAGCCTTCAATGCCAAGTACAAGGCCACTCAAGTGATGTCCTTTCTGTTCCTTTGTTGTGTGGAAAATTGTCCTATGAGCTACCACAAGATTCAGCCATTCTCCCATCCCACTACACTTTTTAACAGTTACATGAAAATGCTAGGAAAAGTTGTGTAGAGACTGCAACTCTCAGAAATGACTTAGGGCTATGTGGTCCAATAAACACTTAGATGCTTCCAGTGTGAAATAAAAACCAACCACAACTTTTATTGATTGCAGCTGAAAAGGTTGACTTGGCATGGATCCATTACTATGAGATTAATGTCTTTAGCTGATAAACCACTTCTCTACCAATACAAAGGCTGGAGGGAATCTAGAGGGACAGAACTGGGACAGCACACAGATGAAAGTTACTGTGTGGTTCCCCTGTCAGCTGGGACTGAAGCCAGACACATGCCTGATCTGTGTGTTTCCTTTAGTGTTTCAACCCAAGGTCCCTTAAGAAAATCCTTGAACACCATGGCTGATGGGTATACAGCCTCATATCTCCCCAATTTTTTCTGGTCCCATGACCAATCCATCCTAAGCTGTGAAAAACCCAATTTACAAATTTTGTTGGGGGTGGTGGTGGTGTTGAAGTATTTTGCCCCAAAATGACTAACAGTATTCTCAAGTCTCTTGAAGGTATTACTAGCCACTTTGCCATGTGTTACTGATTTAGCAACATACCATGGAATCTTGGGATTTGCAGCTTAGGGAGGGGTATCTAGTTCCATGAGAGACATAATAACGTAGTGGTTTGAGCAATGGACTACAGTTCTGGGTTCAAATCCCTTCCCGGCCCTGGAACCCCACTGGGTGATCAGCTTCAGAGGAAGGCAAAACAAACTGCTTCTGAACAAATCTTGCCAATAAAACCCTATGATAGGTTCATCTTAAGGTCACCATTATTTGGAAATGACCTGACGGCACACATCAACAACACTAG
This sequence comes from Phrynosoma blainvillii, assembly GCA_026167975.1. Classification (NCBI taxonomy): domain Eukaryota; kingdom Metazoa; phylum Chordata; class Lepidosauria; order Squamata; family Phrynosomatidae; genus Phrynosoma; species Phrynosoma blainvillii. The sequence continues at coordinate 103,576,290 of JANUYF010000001.1, forward strand.
TTCTGTGAAAGAATTAGATAAGACCTTTACATGTAAAGGTATCTCATTAAGTATCATTGGCCCAAAACAGACGGGCCAAAACTAGCTTCCAGCCACTTCACACGCATGGCGTGCAGATGATGCATGCCCCTGATGTAGCTGGAAGCTGCTCTGAGGCTACCAGCAAAAGAAGTAGTGAAAAATCGTTCCTTGCTGTTGGCTTGTCTGGGACTGTGGTGGCAGCCTGCTTTGGAAGCTGGCTGTCTGGTTACTGCAGTCCCAGGTCGATTGGGGGCTGATTGCAACTGGAGTGGCCAGAGGCTGCTCCAAGCCACCTGTCTGCTTTACCCCAAAGTCAGAATCATCAAGGCCACAGTATTTCCATTTTCTATGTATGAATGTGAAAACTGGACAGTGAAGAAAGCTATCAGAAAGAGAATCAGCACATTTGAAATGTGCTGCTGAATGAAAGTTCTTACAGATACTGTGGATTGCCTGAAAGACTAATAAGCTTATTGCACTGTGTTCTCAGAACGTAATGAGTACATAATAAGAATGGAATGGAACGTATTTTATTGCACGGTATGATCCTCATCGAGTTCCAATTCTGTGCTCTGACAGTCCCTAGCCTGTTCCAGGAGGAGAACTGTAAAAATGTGTCCTCAGCCAGCAAGAACGCTTTCAGACCGTTCAGTATGATGTGTGTGCGATAATCTTACCTCCTCCCCTCCCATCCTAGTATGTCCACAAACTCAATTCAAGTCTTCCAGTGTTGATGCAAGGAAGGTGCCACAGGCAATTTAAAAATATCTTTTTAATTTTGTAGATTGAATTACATCATGTTTACAAGAAAAAACAATGAATGCTCGCTACCTAAACCTCTCGGTAGCATTCTTTCCAATGCAGATATAGGGGTTTTCGCAACAGTGAGTATGCACCAATGAGGGATGGCTGAGGAACTACTTTAGTGCCGGTACCGGTACAACAGTAAATGCAGTGCAATAATATGTGTTCTTATGATGTTACTATCCCATTATCAATAGTCTAATGCGGTGACACCTGTTCTCATATCGTTACGTTCCAGGGACTCAACGGGAACGTTACAGGTACTGGTGCGATAAGCTTAATTGACTCATAAAATCTTAGAGCTGGAAGGGACTAGTTCAGGGGCTCCCAAACTTTTTGACTTGCAGAGCCCTTATTTCCATGGTGGAGCCCCTAGGAGCCCTATCCAATGTCTTACAAGCTAATGGTGTTTAGAAGTATATACAGTTGGCCCGCCATTTTCATGGGGATCCATTATGGAACCCCCCACAAAAATGGAGACTCACCAATTATCAAGCTCCATAGGCATTTCTGTGGGCGTGCGCCCCATTGATTTCAACGGAAGTCGCCCCTCTGTCAATATGCAAAACTGTGGACTTCAAGTCCCCGATAATGGAGGGGCGACTGTATAAGAATATATTCCTATTCTTTAATTCCATTCAATTTTTATTTCTTTCATTTTCTTTGAGCAGCTGTTGGGAAACCAAGACCTAATTTTGGGGAATTTATAATTAGCTCAAATGAGAGAGGGAAGCGCCCAACTTCGCTTCTAGGACCTTATCCAATTGTCTATGGGAGACGTAAGAATTTGGGCTGGGAAGACACTGAAATGGACCAAGCTCCAATTAAAGTCTAAAATATTTATTTGGCAACAATAAGCAAACATCCAAATGAAGCACACACATACATACGCTAGAGGAATAAGCGGGGAAGAGAGAGAGCGGGGAAGGCAAAGAGGGAAACCAAGACAGAGGGATATATACTCACACCCGAGCGACTCCTCTGGGCTTTGGCGGCAAATGAAGATGAGTTCCGTGGAAGGGGCACGACCGGCAAGAGGGGGGTCGCGGGAACTATCTCAGAGTACAGACCGACAGAGTTCCAGCATGCACTTCCAAGGTAGCACGAAGTCTGCTAATATCCAGGGGTTTTTAAGGGCTATTTCTGCCTTCCAGCCATGGGCTGGACAATAGCTAGACAAAGGCGTGATGGGCTTTTCATTGTTTACTTAAGTCTGAGCATAGTCTAAACAATGCATTTGGTTTCAAAACTATCAAGGAAAGGAAGCTAGAGAAAGGAGGTGCCATCAAATCTAATCACTGTCTCATCAAGTGTGAGACTAAGACAAACAAACACTATTAGGTATCTTTTCCAACATAATGGGATATTCCCAAGGGCAACTCCCAAAACCTGCCTGTCCAGGAAATCCTTAGTGGTCTTAAGCAATTTTTAGCTTGCTTACCTGACCTCACATCTAGGGGATTATGGCTGCCATCTCCCAAGGGTCAGGCTGGGGTCATAGGGAATTCCACATGGCTAAAATATATAATAAAAATGGAGGACGTCTGCTAACACAGCTGTGGAGCACCTGGGAAGTGGACACGCAACCCTACAGGCTCCTTGGAGCGCAGATTCGGAACACCTGATCTAGTTCAACCTCATGCCATGCAGGAATACATAACTAAAGCGCTCCTGAAAGATACCCATTCAATCTCTATTTAAAGACCTTTAAAGATGGAGAGCCCAACACCCTTTGAGGCAATCTAATCCATTGTCAAACAACTCTTATGGTCGAGATGCACTTCCTAATGCTAAGGTGAATTTTTTTCTTATAATTTGAACCCATTTGAAAATAAATGGGTTCAAGGGCAATAAGCCTGAACTCTCACTAGTAACCAAGATGATTCAACTGAGGCTGTTGTACTTTGGACATATCATGAGATGAGATGACTGATTGGAAAAGATTATAATGCTTGGTAAAGTAAAATTCAGTAGGAAAAAGGAAAGGCGGCCCCAATCCTCCCTTCTGCTGGCCCTGAAAGGAGTACTAAAATGTTGGTCCTTCCAGAGCCGGCAGAAGGGATGCATCAAGAGCTGCCTCACAGCTCTTCTGTGCCTCTTCCAGTGCAGCACATGAAGACGCTGCACTGGGAGGATGTATTCAAGGTGTGTGCCATGTGTAATGGCATGCACCCTGATGACGTCCTCGGGGAGGGGTTGAGGTGGCCACTGTACGGCTGCCCCTCCCCTTCCATGCCTCCAAGACAGTGCTTTGCACTGTCTGCAGAGGCCCTCAGTCAAGGAAGCCATGGCTGCCCTGAATTTGCAAGACCAGAGCAGGGCAGCTGAGGGCTCTTAAGAGGTCTATCATTCATTGGTCAATGGTGATTTGAATGGTGAATAATAACAGTTTAGAATTTTTATCCAGAACATTCCTCTATTCTCAAAACTACAAATCCCATCCTTAGGATGATATAGGCTGGGGCAGTTAAAGTAGGATCAACAGTGCTACAGTTCTGTAGTTTGAAAATGCTCCTGGTTAGTTTACTTTGGAAGAGGACAATCTTGATGTGTATGCACACACACCCCATATATACAAAATAACACACTCAAGGTTTTCTTTTCCAGTTTGTTTCCTATCCAAGAACTGGCCAAGTTGACCTGGCAAAGCACGTGATGGGACCTGCAAAGGAGGTAGGAGAGTATGGCTTGTGTGTGAGAAAGAGAGTAATGCTAAGACCAGGGGTAGGCAACCTTTCCCCTTTAAGGGCCGAGGGACTTCAGCTCCCAGAATCCCAGGAGCTATTGGCCAACATGTGACTATTGGCCAACATGGCTTAGGCTTCTGGGAGCTGAAGTCCCTCGGCCCTTAAAGGGGAAAGGTTGCCTTCCCCTGGCTAAGACTCTACATATTATTGTGATTATTACACTATTATTTTGCTTTGCAAAACTGAAGTTTAGAATCATACCCGGTGCACTTGCATACTGTGTTTGTGTGGTCAGGCTTACTGTCAATATTGGTCAGGCTTACTGTCAATATTGGACAATCCTCCCCCTCCCAAAAAAGTTTCTTGCATTGTTCTGTGACAACAATACAAATCCGAAGTCCACCAACAGGTGATATAACTTTATTAGAGCCAATGTAAATTTATTTAAATGCAAATACATTTAGTTGTGTGTATGATAATTGTAATTTAAAGGTGTGATTTTAATTTTGGTAGTTGTTTATGTCATTCCTATTGCCACTACATTCAGTGATATACAGGAATTATGATTTAAAAGTAACATTAGTGCAAAAACTTTATTAAGGATTCTGTATGGTATGATACATACAGTCTGTGGTGGTGACTGGGTGACACCAAACCTACTGACACCACTGGTCTCAGGACCTCTCTCTTCTTACTTATAGAGCTGGAGAAAGGGAATTCTCTATCTAGATGAATCTGGTGCCACGCTTCTCAAGCTGATTCTTCAAGCCTGTAGCCTCTGTCTTTAGTTTAACTACATCTAGCCAGGACTTTTCTTTAAAGAAAACTTGTGTTTCTCTTGCCATCCCAAGTTCTATAATGCCCAGCCTGATGAAGCATTCTAGAGAACTCCTAGCTCACCTTTTAAAAGATATATTAGTGTTCTAATAAAGGTATTCCTTAACTCTGACTTTTGATCTTGGAAGATAGTTACTCACTCCATGAAACATGTTTTGGTAAACTTCATAGCCATGCAACTGTAATCTGCTCTACATATTACATGTGGTACATGGGGAAACTGCTCAGAAACTTCAATTTCTGCTTGAAACTTCCAAGTGCTATTAGTACAGCATTCCACCTGTGGGCAGGAGTGAGCTGACAGAAACATATTAACACCTGTCTTGAACAAACTACACTGTTTCCTAATTCACTTGAGCACAATTCAAAATGTTTGCATTAGTCTTCAAAGTTGCAAATAACCTTAATCCAGGTAACTTGATGGAGTGGCTCCTCACACAAGAAGCCTTAATACATTGAGTTAATCTAACAGGACAGTGTTCCGGACTCAGCAGTTACTGGTCTTTTGGGAATGACACTTAAAGTGATAAAGTATGGCAGATTTTTACATTGTTTTACTTAGATTTCCATGACAAATGTGTGTACAGAAATTGATTTTAATGCCATCTTATGTAGATTTAATTGTTTGAAATTGTTTTTATGTTATGATGATCACTGTCCTAAGTGCTCTCTGGAGCATGTTTAATGGAACATAAACAATAGGGGAAAAAAGGAATTATAGTATGTATTTAGACGAAACTGCTGTCCCATTTTCCATTTTACAGTCATGAACACATAGACAATGCTGAAGTGCTGTAGCTAATAATAATGTAATTACAATACATTATAAATATATTTATAAATGCAATAAGTAAATGATATACTGTTTCAAAATATACAAATTGTGTGGAATGAAAGAAATACATAGTTAAGAGGGTTATTTTTCTTTATATAAAGTAGCCCATTTTGCAAAGTCTAAGACAAACTTTTTCCTATAGATTAAAAACAATGCAAGAGTTATATGCACCAAAGTGGAAGGAAATTAATTACTTCACAAGATACTCACAACTCCAATTGGGAAAGCTAAGACAGCCATCATCCAGTCGCGGAGGGAAATGAGCTTTCTTAACTGTCTTTCTTGTTCTTGGCTGTCATTTCCTTTCATCAGAAGGCTGGAAAGGTCAGTCAACACACAGATCCCAAAAAAGACTGCTTGAATAACCTGTGTTAAAAAGTTAAATATAAATATGTTGAAGGCCATGGCATGCACCACAAATCCCACAAGCTGTACAACTGATCCAAAGGCTGTGGATTTAAATAACAGAGAGTCACAAATTATGCCACTGTGCACCATCTCTACAAAAACTAACCAGCTGCTGGTTGCTTTTACATTACACATTTTCAGAACAACCCTAATTCCTGTTGAGAGTGGACTGACGGAATTATGATGGGATGGGAAAGCCCCTTTGCTGATAGAGAGAAACCTTTGGCCACAGCAGGCAATGATAAATCCCAACCCTTTCCCCAAAAGATGTAGAATAACAACTGGTGGTGTTTCTTCCCCTCCCTGTCCATTCCACCATTCATCTGCCTGTAATGCACAGAAAGTTCTGCAAGAAGTTTCAATGTATGTATGGCTGTACATGGGCAACTGGAGTCAAGCTGAAAGAATGTTTAGGTGTCAATATGCTCAGAGGTGAAAGGAAAGTCTGAAGCTGCATAGCACATACTAAAGGAACATGGAATGTTGAGAAGCATGAATCAGGAGAAGCTAGACATTGTAATACAAGAAATGGAATGTATAAACATTGTAATACTTGGGGCGAGGGAGCTAAAATGAAAAGAAATGGCACAGTGTTTTACTCAGGGAATGAAAATCTAAGAAGAAATGGGGTGGCATTAATAGTAAGGAGATACAAAGGCTGAATGAATAATATCAATAAGACTTCAAAGAAAACCCATCAATATAATAATAATCCAAGTTTATGTTTCAGCTATAGAGGCAGAAGAAGAAGGCATTGAGAGATCCTATGCTGGAGTCCAGAAGGAAATTGATCACATGCTGGAACAAGACTTCTTGTAAATCATAGGTGATTGGAATAAAAAAGTAGGAAACAGAGCAGAATCAAAGATTGTAGGAAAATTTGGCCTGAAGCAGGAGAGTGACTGATTCACATTTGCAAGGCCAACAGTTTGTTCACTGCAAACACATTCTTCAGGCAACCAAAGAGGTACTGTATAAATATGGACATCTCCTGTGGTCAATAGAGAAATCAAATAGACTGCATAATTGGAAACTGAAGATGGAGAAACTCCATTCTCTTTGCAAAAACAAGACTAGGAACAGTTTCTGGCACAGACCATGAACTACTCTATTAGCAAAAATTAGAGTAATACAAAATCAGTCATTGTGCAAAAATACAACCTGAAGAAAATACCCAGAGAATATTAAAATAATGTAAAAAAAGAAAAGAATGGTATAAATTAAACTTAATTGATTGGGAGGCAGAAGAACTTTGCACTGAAGTCAGGGGCATTGTCAGGAAGGATTGCAGCCAAAAAGAAGAAGAAGCCACAATGGATGACCAATGAAACTCTTCAAGCACAGACAAGAAGCAAAAGGGAGGTGAGAGAAATAGAGTTAGAACTCTGAATATCATTGTTCAATGACTTGTGCACAGGGACAAAGAGAACTACTATAATAATCAATGCAGAGAAATAGAAGAACAAAACAAAGAACAAGAGACTTCTTTCATAAGATCCAAGAAATCAAAGGGAAATTTAAAAGAATGGGGATGCAGGGAAACATATTGCATGACCACGTAAAAATAAAGACAATGGAAACAATATATTAATGAACTAAATGAATGAGATTAAAGGATTACATCTTAATTCAAGGAATAACCATATGAACATGAACCTACCATTTTAGAAAGTAAAGTGGAAGGTGTATTCAGAGCACTTGGGAAAAATCAATCACCAGGACTGATGACATACCAATATAGCTGCTTCAAGCTACAGAGAAAAAAAATACTCTAGTACTAACTAAAATCTGTCAACACATGAGGGAAACAATATAATGGTCCACATAATGGAAATGCTTAATATACTTTTCAGTCCCCAAGAAATGGGATTGCAAGAACCACAGGAGCCTTGCATTAATTGCCCATGCAAGCAAAACGATGGTCAAAATTCTACAACAAAGGGATTTACCATACATGGAGCAAGAAATATCAGATGTCCAACCTGGGCTCAGGAATGGAATAGACTCTAGGAAACATATTACAAACATAGGATGGATAATGGAGCACACTAAATAATTTCAGAAGAAAATCAGCCTTTGCTTTATAGATTATAGCAATGCCTTTGACAGTATAGAATAGATCATTGATTTTCAAACTTTTGTTCTTTGGTTTTTTGAACTTCAGCTCCCAGAATTCCTGACTGTTGGTGACGATAGCTGGGGCTTCTGAGAGTCAAAGTCCAGAACATCTGGAGGACCAAGGTTTGGGCATCATTGATGTAGATCATGAAAAACTATGAACTGTTGTTAAAGAAATGGGTATGCCATAACATTTGATTGTCCTGATGTACTCAGGACAAAAGGTTACAAACAGGACAAATTAGGGAGAAATTTAATGGTTTCCAATTAGCAAGAGGGTCGAGCAAGGCTGCATTTTATCCCCCCATCTGTTGAACTTGTACTCTAAACATATCATATGTAAAGCAGGATTAGATGTGGAGGAAGAAGGCTTGAAAACTGAAGGAAAGAACACCAACAATTTAAAAAATGCAGATGATGCTATACTACTCACAGAGAAAAACAAAGCCTTGGAGTAATTACTGAAGAAAATCAAGGAAGAAAGTGCAAAAGTAGGTTTACAGTTTAACATTAAAAAAACACACAAAACTAGTGACCATAGATGATTTATATAACTTGAAAGCAATAGCAATAGCAAGTATATTTCTATACCACTTATCAGTGCACTTAAACACTCCTTAAGCGGTTTACAAAGTGTAAGCTAATTGCTCCCAACAAGCTGAGTACTCATTTTAGTGACCTCAGAAGGATTCCAGGCTGAGTCGACCTGGAGCCCCTGGCTGGTATTGAACTCACAACCTTGTGGTTAATGAGTGAATGGCTGCAGTACAGGCATTTATCCACTTCACCACCAGATGGCAAGACATTGAAATAGTTCAAGATTTTCCATGCATTTGTTCAGTCATTAATCAGAATGGAGACTGTATTCAAGAAATCAGAAGACTAGGACTTGGGAGGGCAGCTGAGAAAGAACTAGATAAGATCCTGAAGTGTAAAGACATATCATTGAACGCTAAAGTTAGGATTGCCCATGCCATTTGGATGTGGTGTATTTCCAATTTCTATTTATGCTTGTGAAAGCTGGGCAGTGAAGAAAGATAGTAAGAAAATCAACTTATCTGAAATGTGGTGCTGGAGGAAAGTTCTACCATGTGATACAGTGGACTGGTAAAAAGACACATAAATGGTTCTGAGAGCAAATGAAGCCTGAACTCTCCATAGAAGCCAAGATGACTAAACTGAGACTGTCATACTTGGATATATCATGAGAAGACATGACTTCCTAGAAATGACAATAATGCTTGATAAGATAGAAGGGAGTAGGAAAAGAGGAAAACTGAATTCTGGATGTATAGATTCAATCAAGGAAGCCATGTCTCTGAGTCTGCAAGACCTGGGCATGGTGGTTGATGATAGGGTAACTTGGAAGTCTCTCATTCACAGGGACAACATTAAGTTGAAGTTGGTTTGGCAGTTAGCAACAAGAGATGTGCAGTCAACATGACAATCAGACCACCTGATGAGGCATGCTGTTAATTTTAAAAATCAGTGTTCACAGAGATCCAGACTGAAACTGGTTGCTCATTTTATCTGAAATTATGAGAGGAAATGTGCCCAAACTAATTGAAACAAAGAGTATTTTGTATGATTTAACCCTAGCTGAGTTAGTGGTTCTCCCACTGTACACTTGTAAAAATAAAACAAAAGAGTAGACTGATTACAATAAGCTAAAATACTTGCCTTTGAATCAGCCTTTCTCTAATATTTTTACCTATTTAGATTCAGATTCCTCTGCTTAAATGAGACTCTGGAATTTAAGGAGCAATAGTGTGGAAAACAGGAAGGCAATTTTCAAGAGAGGTTTTAATTGAGCAGCTCATTGCTATGAGGAGGTATCGTAAAGTTTTAATTATTACCTTTAAGAAATTGACAGAAAGTTTGTTTTGATTTGTAGTTGTTAACTTATCTATGTAGTCACCATCCAGATTTACACATTTCCCCCAGCGTTTCTTGACCCTCCGAATACCGTTAGTGTAGATGTCTGTAGATTGCACCTTATGAGGATTTTACACTTTAGTCATTTCTGACACAACCTGTCACAAAAATAAAGGACACAATGAGCTTATTTTCTCAACAATATGCACTTAGGGACCAATGATGACACTGACAAAATTTTATCAATATACCATAATAACTTCTGGGTGATAATTATTACTTTACTATACCCTCTTGTAAGCCACAATCTGCAGACTTCCACAATATCAGGTATTTGGAGGGTCAAGAAACGCTGGAAAAATGTGTAAATCTGGATGATGACTACGTGGATATAAGTTAACAACTACAAAATCAAAACAAACTTTCTGTCAAATTTTTTAAAAGGTGATAATTAAAACTTTATGATACCCCTTTGTACAATGGTGAATAAACTGGCTGCAATGATATGAAAATGTAAGGGGCAAAAGATTTTTCTGTATTTTCTGTATTGCCCAAACTTGCATGTTTAAGCCCCATACAAAAAGCTTATGCATCAGACGAAGTAGACAAAATCTACAAAAGCTTATGCTGCATGTTCTTTTGCTCAGTAAGTCTCAAAGGTGCTACAGGTTCCCTTTGCATACAAAATGAATGGTGATGCAGTCATAAATGCATGGCAACATCACTCCTTTGCACACTCAGTGGGCAATGTAATTTAAAATGCACAAAACCCAACAGGTGAGGTAGTTTAAAACAAAAATGTGTATCAGAAGAAGAACCTTAGGAACAACCTCATGAATTTTGGAATAAGAAAATTTGGGTAATTTCCAGGAAATATTCCTTAACTGAAATCTATGAGAGCATTGAACAGTCTCCAAAGGCAGATGTGGAAAGTTCTATGACATCCCGCGTAATGTTAAATTGGACAAAACACTCTAAAATGTACACCGGGGGACAATGCTGCATTGGCAACATTTTGATATATGACCTAATCGGGTTTTTATTTTTGTACTGAGGCTTTTATCAGGCCATAGGAAAAGAAGATCTATCCCAAGTAATATAATCTCAAAAAAATCACACACCCACTCTCTAAGGGAATATACATCGTGCAATCATAAACAGAACCTGCCTCCATCAGCTGTTCTGAAATGACAAGGTCATAGAGGGGAGGGAACTGTAATGTTATCAGATACCTAACCCACAATTTAGTTAAGAACACTATGGGGTACTTCATTACTTACGTTTTTAAAGGCATGCAGCAAAATGGATGGACCCTTGTAGCACTTGGAAAGTGAGATCAATGTCTTAGCCAAGCAGCTGATGGGCCAGTTTGGGCAAATTTTCACCAAACACATGTGCACTGGAAGATGTTGTTGTTAGCTGCCCTTGAGTCATTTCTGACTCATCGAGACCCTGTGGATGAGACATCTCCAAGAATCCCTATCTTTCACTGCCTTGCCCAGTCCTGCAAGCCCTTCCCCATAACCCCTCTGATTGAGTCTATCCATCTGGTTTGTGGTCTTTCTCTCTTTCTTCTACTCTCTATCTTTCCTAGCATTCTTGTTTTTTCTAGTGATCCGTGCCTTCTCATTATGTGGCCAAAGTACGATAGTCTCAACTTGATAATCTTTGCTTCCAATAAGAGCCCTGGTCTGATCTGTTCAAGAACCCATTTGTTTATCTTCTTGGCTGTCCATGGTATCCTAAGTACTGTTTTCCAGCACTACATTTCAAATGAATTGATTTTCTTTCTGTCTGCTTCCTTCACTGTCCCGTTCTTGCATTCGTACATAGTAATTGGGAATACAACAGCCTGAATGATTCTGACTTTAGTGCTCAGTTGTATGTCTTTGCTCTTCAGTATCTTTTCCAGTTCTTTCATAGCTGCCCTCCTCATTCCTAATCTTCTTCTTATTTCTTGACTGCAGTCTCCATTCTGGTCAATATTTGATCTTAAATATGGGAATTCTTTAACTGTTTCAATTTCCTCATTGTTGAGATTGAATTTGTGTATTTCTTCTGTGGTCATTATTTTTGTTTTCTTTATGTTCAGCATCAGACCTGCCTTTGCACTTTCATCTTTGACCTTCCTTATTAACTGTTCCAATTCCTGAATGTCTTCTGCTAATATTATGGTGTCGTTCATATATCTTAGGTAGTTAAGATTGTTTCCTCCTAACTTAACGCCTCCTTTTTCTGTTTCTAATTCTGCTTTTCTTATGATGCTTTCAGCATATAAGTTAAACAGGTAGGGTGATAGGATGTAGCCTTGCCTGACCCCTTTGCCTATAGGGAACCACTCTGTTTCCCTGAATTCTGTTCTGATGGTAGCCTCTTGTCCTTGACGCAGATTCCTCATCAGGCCTATCAGATGTAGTGGCACCCCCATGTCTTTGAGTGCATTCCATAGTTTTTCAATATCTATACAATCAAATGCTTTGCTTTATTCTATGAAAACATGCTGATTCTTTTTTGGAATTCTTTGGTGCATTCCATTAGCCATCGTATGTTTGCAATGTGGTCCCTAGTGCCCCTTACTTTCTGAATCCTTCTTGCAGCTCTGGAATTTCTCTCTCCGTTTATGGTTGGAATTTGTGCTGCAGAATTTTGAGCATTATTTTGTTTGAGTGTGAGATTAGTGCTATTGTCCTATAATTGCTGCAGTCTTCTGTATCCTTTTTCTTGTGGATTGTTATGTATATCGAGTGTTTCCAGTCTGTTGGCCACTGCTTTGTTTTCCATATTTGTTGGCATATTTCAGTTAGCACTAGAGTTACATCTGTCTGTAGGCACTGTAGCAGTTGAACTGGGAAATCATCTGTTCCCGGTGATTTATTTTTCCCCATTTCCTTTATTGCAGATTCCACTTCACTTCTTAGAATTTGGGGTTTGTCTTCATATGGCTCCTCATTCTAAATTTCATCCATTCCCTCATCTCTTTTGTATAACTCTTCTGTGTATTGCCTCCAGTGTCTTTTTATTTCTTCTTGTTCCTGTATTATGTTCTTTTTTTCTCCATAGAGCATCCCTGCCCTTGGTTTGAACTTGGCTTTAATTTCTTGGAGCACTGGAACATGACTTCTTATTAAAATGTTGTTCAAATTGCAAATCTTCAGTGCTTCATATAGCTGAGATAGGGCATGCAGTGGTTTGGATACAACAGCAAACTGTCATTTTACTTATTGTGCCTTTTTCAAAATAATGGACAATAATGTAAATTAAAACAATGATATCTCTCAGGCCTATAAGTCTTCACTGATGTACCAGGTTCTGTGGTAGGAAAGAAACAGTTTTCATCTAAGTGTTTTCATCCAGAATAACCATTGTGCCCCATAATACTGTTCTGCAGTTCTTAACAGTATTCAGCAGTTCAACATATACATGCATGCAAAACATATATATTTTCTGGCAGTGGTTAATGTTTGTGGTGAAGTAATGCTAAAACAGTGGATCTGATTATGTTGTAGGGTGCTGGGGAGAAATTCATTCAAATCTGCAATTTTTTTTAAAAAAGTATAAAAAAGACATTGGCCAAGTTTAGCTGTACAGTATCTCTCCCCACCATGTGAATCAGCTTGCTCAACCACCTCTTTTGTATGTAAAAGGAGGACATCAAAAGCTTCTGCTTTCAGATCTAACCACAGTTGTTCCTCATGATACCTGGAACTGTGGCTTGTTTAAACTGTGATTAGTGGAATAAGCTCGGATCTGAAACCATGGTTGGATGCTGTCTTACTTTTATTTCCTTATTTTTCAGTGTTAGCAATTAGTTAGCAACACACCAAATGCAGATATCACGACAAACTAGTTAAATTAAAAGTAAAAGCTTTCAATATTCTTACATTCAAAACAAGAGAGGACACAAAGTCAAGCTAGGCATCAGTACACACTTTCATTCATGTTACTATGGGGTCAAGCAAACTGGCAGCTTGGCGTGGCCTCTGGCCACTCCAGCCTTGATTGCTCCCTGTCCAGCATGTGACTACGGCAACAAGACACCATGGTCCTGAGGCTGGCTGCTGCTATGGTCCTGAACGGATTGCCAGCAAGGAGCACTGTTTTTGCACTCCTTTTGCCAGTGGTCCCAGGCTGCCTTAGGTGGCCATGGCACAATTTCGGCCTAATCTGAGGGCGTGTGTCATCTGCCATGCCCCTGGATCAGCCTGAAGCTGGCAATTTTGGCCTGTGTGTTTCAGGCCTTTGGCTTCCTCCTACATTTGAACTAAACCAGGACATCAGTAGTAGACAGATACACAATGCACTTACTAGTGTTAGCAATTAGTCTGACAAGTTCCCATTGGGGACAAAGTTACTAGTATGTTTTGACTGTGGGAGGAGATCATAAACACCAGGCTAAAGCAAGGAAATCATACACCAAACTGCATAATACATGAATATTTTTAAAGGAGCCAACTGGCTAGAAATATTTCTTAGGAGCAAAAGAGAAAACCATTAAAATTGAGATACCTTCCAAAATCATCCAGTGAATGCACATGATCATTAGCTAACTTTATTTATGATCCATGAAGCTTAGGAAATTCCAATTTTCACAAGACAGTAGTCCAAGCCTTAATAACACTCCTGACCAATACAAAGTTGCAAGATGACACAATAGAACATCACGGCATTGCTCAGCAAGCTAAGCAATGGTTTATTCCATTCATTTCTGATTTTACCCATAATTAAAGAATACTATTAGCTCAATAAATCAATCAGATGTCTGCGTCAGTACAATCTCACTGGCAACACCTCTTCAGGTCTCCAGCATGTTTTCACCAGCCTTCCTACTTGACACTTTAACTGAAGATCCTGGAGACAGATCTTGCAACATAGACATGCATGCAAAACATGGGCTATTCCTCTGAGTCACCGCTTTTTGTCATAGCCTCATAGTGGTTTAAAGAAAAAAAAAACTACACACCCAGATTCCCCCCCAGAAATAATACAGTTTGACACCGCTTTAACTGCCATTGCTTCATCCTATGGACTCCTAGGATCTGCAGTTTGCTTTGTGATGCCATAGCTCTCTGACAGAAATGGCTAAATATCTCACAAAACTGCAAATCCCAGAATTCCATATCCTTGAGCCAGGGCAGTTAAAGTGGTGTCAAACTGCTTTAATAAATTTCTGCAATGCAGACGCTGCCAAAGTTGATGTGTCGCTTGGGCATGGTTTCTTTAACAAATAATTCTGCACAATGAGAGTGTGTGTGTGTGTACCTTTGAAGATTTATTTAAAAAAGAACCAAGTTCCTTAACTTGGAGGTTATATGTGTATGTTGCGTGCCTTCAAATTGTTCCTGACTTATGGTGATCATGGGGTTTTCTTGGCAAGATTCACTCAGAAGAGGTTTGCCATTGCCTTCCCCTGAGGCTGAGAGTGTGTGACTTGTCCAAGTTTACCCAGTGGGTTTCATGGCAGTGTGGAATTGAACCCAGGTCTCTAGAGTTGTAGTCCAACACTCAAACCACTACACTATGCTGTCTCCTATTCCCATGTACTACCTATGAAACAATTGCAAACTTTTTTGTCATCCTTGTGTGTCTTCAAGTCCTTTCCGACTTATGGCGATCCTAGGGCAACCTTATCATGGGTTTTTCTTGGCATGTTTCTTCAAATAGGGGTTGCCATTACCATCCTCTGAGGCTGAGAGTGTATGACATGCCCAGGGTCACTTCCTTGGCCGCAAATAGTACATACCCCAGAATGCATCACCTAGTATATTGGCAGTCCTTCCCCCCAACACTTTCTCATTTCCCCCCCAAACATCTCATAGCTGGGAGAACATGAAAGTTGTAGTTTGTGGTGTTTATAAGTGACAGTTTTCCTGCTAAGTACCTGCATGTCATAAGCATTTGAATTAAAATTACCATCTTGAAATCAAATCTGATTTTTTAAAAAAAATTATTTGGTGTGTGTTGGAAGACTCTTATACGGCGAGTATATCCCAAACTCTATATTTTAACTGGAAAAGTTGGGGGTTGTCTTATACACCCAGTCGTCTTATACACCAGAAAATACAGTAATAGTCAAAGTGTTATAGAGGGAACAAGGCAAATGATGCAAGGGTCCAACAGTGGGAGGAAAAAACCTCACACAAGCAGCAAGTGGGGAAGACACATGCTCTACACTAATGCACAGAGCATGGGAAATAAACAAGATGAACTTGAACTCCTAGCACAACAAAGCAAATATGATATAATAGGCATCACTGAAACCTGGTGGGAAGAGTCTCACAATTGGAATGTAGGAATAGAGGGGTATAACATTTTAAGAGAAATAGGCCAAACAGGAAAGGAGGAGGAATAGCATTATATGTCAAGGATGTTTACACCTGTGAAGAGATCCAGGAATTAAATCCTGGAAATCAGGTGGAGAGCATCTGGATAAAAATTAAAGGGGAAGGAAACAACAGGTATGTTATTGTGGGAATCTACTACAGACCCCCAAGTCAGACTGAGGAATTGGGATGATGCCTTTCTAGAACAGATGACCACACATTCAGAAAGGAGAGATATAGTAATGATGGGTGACTTCAACTATCTTGATATTTGCTGATAGTCAAACTCAGCCAATACTTCGAGGTTTAGCAAATTCCTCACTTGCCTTGAAGACAATTTCTTTGTTCAAAAGGTGGAAGAGGCAACAAGGGAATCAGCTATTTTAGATCTGATCCTAACCAATAGGGATGACCTGGTCAATGGGTGCAAGTGGTGGGATCCTTAAGTGGGAGTGATCATGTTCTCCTGGAGTTTCTTATACAGTGGAAAGGAGAAGCTAGTCATTCTTGACAGTCATTCTAGACTTTAGGAGAGCTGATTTCAACAAAACTAGGGAAACACTGGGAGTGATCCCATGGTCAGGAATACTAAAGGAGAAGGGAATTCAGGATGGATGGGAGTTTCTCAAAAGGGAGATGCTGAAGGCACAATCTCAAACTGTTCCAATGAGAAGGAAAAATGGGAGATGTCTCAAGAAACTGGGTTGGATGACAAAAGAACTTTCAACTGAACTATAGTTTTAAATGGGAGATGTATAAGAAATGGAAAAGGGGCAAAATCACTAAAGAGGAATTCAAACAAATAGCTAGCACATGTAGGGGTAAAGTCAGGAAAGCCAAAGCACAGAATGAGTTCAGGCTTGCTAGAGGGTTTAAGGACAATAAAAAGACCCTTTTTTTGGGTATGCCCATAGCAAAAGAAAGAAGGAAATGGTAGGGCCACTACGCAGAGAAGATAGAGAAATTCTAACAGGGGACAGAGAAAAGGAAGAACTACTCAACACTTTCTTTGCCTCAGTCTTCTCACAAAAGGAAAAGGATGTTCAACCTGAGGAAGATGGAGCAGAAGACACAACAGGGGAAATGCAGCACAAAATAAGTAAAGAGGAAGTACAGGAATGCCTGGTTAAACTAACTGAGTTTAAATCTCCAGGACCAGATGAACTACATCCAAGGATATTAAAAGAACTGGCAAATGGAATCTCGGAGCCACTGGCAATAATCTTTGAGAACTCCTGGAGAACAGGAGAAGTCCCAGAAGACTGGAGGAAGGCAAACATTGTCCCCACCTTCAAAAAGGGAAAAAAAGAGAGGATCCCAACAATTATCGTCCAGTTAGTCTGACATCAATACCAGGAAAGATTCTGGAGCAGATCATTAAACAGAGAGTCTGTGAACATCTGGAAGGTAATTTCATAATCACAAAAAGTCAACATGGGTTTCAGAGAAACAGGTCATGCCAGACAAATCTGATCTCTTTTTTTGATAAAATTACCAGCTTGTTAGTTGAAGGGAATGTGGTAGACATAGCATATCTTGATTCCAGTAAGGCTTTTGACAAGGTCCCCCACAATATTTTTGCAAATAAGACAGTAAAGTGTGGGCTAGACAATACAACTGTTAGGTGGATTAGTAACTGGTTGACTGACCGAACCCAAAGGGTGCTCAGCAATGGCTCCTCTTCATCTTGGAGAGAAGTGACCAGTGGGGTGCCACAGTGCTATTCAACATTTTTATCAATGATTTAGATGAAAGAATAGGGGGCATGTTTCTCAAATTTGCAGATGACACCAAATTAGGAGGAATAGCTAATACCCCAGAGGACAGGATGAAAATTCAAAATGACCTTAATAGTTTAGAAAGCTGGGCAAATCTAACAAAATGAATTTCAACACAGAGAAATGTAAGGTACTGCACTTAGGGCAAAAAAATGAAATGCATAGATATAAGATGGGGGACACCTGGCTTAATGAGACTACGTGTGAAAGGGACCACAAGTTGAACATGAGTTAACAGTGTGATGCCTCAGCTAAAAAGGCCAATGCAATTTTAGGCTGCATTAATAGAAGTATAGTATCTAGATCAAGGGAAGTAATAGTGCCCCTGTATTCTGCTTTGGTCAGGCTCCACCTGGAATACTGTGTCCAGTTCTGGGCACCACAATTCAAAAAGGATGTTGAAAAACTGGAGAGTGTCCAGAGGAGGGTGACTAAAATGGTGAAGGGTCTGGAAACCATGCCCTATGAAGAACCACTCAGGGAACTGGGTATGTTTAGCCTGGAGAAGAGATGGCTAAGAGGTGATATGATAGCCTTGTTTAAATATTTGAAGGGCTGTCATATTGAGGAGGGAGCTAGATTGTTTTCTGCTGCCCCAGAGGACAGGACCCGGAACAATGGATGCAAGCTGCAGGAAAAGAGATTCCACCTTAATATTAGGAGGAACTTCCTGACAGTGAGAGCTGTTTGACAGTGGAACACACTCCCTCGGAGAGTGGTGGAGTCTCCTTCTTTGGAGGTTTTTAAACAGAGTCTGGATGGCCATTTGTCGGGGATGCTTTGATTTTGAGTTCCTGCATGGCAGGGGGTTGGACTTGATGGCCCTTGTGGCCTCTTCCACCTCTAAGATTCTATGATTCTACGATCACAGAGTAGTAGCTGACAATGCTGGCTCTTCAGCTTAGTAACGGAGATGAGCACTGCCCCCTATGGTTGGTCACAACTTGATCACCTTGTCAATGGGGAATACCTTCACCTTTACTTTTACCTGGATAAACTGAGGGTAAAACTTAGGGGTATGTAACAAAGTATCTAAATAATGAAGCAAAAGGAAAAGATGCCAAAGAACCTACAAAATTTCAGCAGTTATAACTAAAGGCTGGATAAATGAGAGAGTGGAGGGGGAGCAGTGTTTCCAGGACAGATGATATTCTTGCCTTTTACCAAGGGATGGTTCCTTTTAAAAAAAAAAAAAAAGTTTTATTGATTAAAAAACCTATAAACATAACATAGCAACATTTAACCAATCAAACAAAATAAAAAAACCTCAAAACCTATATCATTTAACAAGTCACACAAAAAAACACATAAAAACAAATTTTAAAAAACCCCCACAGCCAGAACACATCTATATAACACCACAATTAGTTAAGGTTTCTTTCTATTCTTATCCTATGCTATATGTCCTATGCTATCTATGCTTGGTGCTTATACATATTATTTGTACTGTTCCTTATCTACTATTAATACTATTTAATTCTATCTTAAATATTTTAATTAAACCTATATCAAAATAAAATTATAATAATTTCTTTTATTTAATCCTGAAAACTAATAATTGACATTACTCCTGAACTGTTACTCAAATATTTCATTACTAGTTCCCAATTCTCCACAAATTTCTCTAAGCTTTCATATTTCATTAGACATATCAATTTATCTAATTCCACCATCTCAAATAATTTTAACGACCATTCTTGTAATGAAGGGATTGAACTCTCTTTCCATTTCTGGACAATCACTATTCTAGCTACTGACGTCATATAAAATTATATCCAAGCAGTTTTTTGATCTATTTCTTCACCTAGTTCCCTTTTTTTTTTTAATATAAGAGTTAAAGTACAGTACTTACATGGACTTGTAGATAAGTTGACTCAAGTTTTTTTGGTGAATTTTTTGACTAAAATTTCTAGACTTATACAGTAGATCTTTCTCTATGTAAAATAAATTTCTTGAAAACTTGCCAGGTCACATAACTGTCACCTTGTTCAGTTCCCCAGAGCCATAAGTCTGATTTCACTTTTTGCTTTGCAGAAACCAGAATATGATTTATTACCTCTGATTATCTCTTATGACCTTTCTTGTCACCAGTATGCACTTCTTGTATTCATTTCTCATTCCCTGGCACGATTTAGTGAGATGAACATACATAATACCAAAGGAGCAAATGTGACTGGTAACATTTATCAATTGAAAATTTAGCTGTCTAATTGTCTCTTTGGTTACTTGAGGTATGATTTGCATAAATTGTTAGAACCAAACCAGTTACTGGGCGTTTTCACACGGGGCTTTAGGCAGACGCAATCCTACCTCTGTCCGGCCCCAGTCCGGCTCCTTTGCAAATTTTTCAGACGACGGCGCAGCAAGCCCCGCCCCATCCAGTGCCATCCCCGGCGCTAGCCTGCGTCAGTCCGGGTCCTTGCTCCGTGTGTTCACACGACGTCGCAGCAAGCCCCGCCCCATCCAGCGCCATCCCCGGTGCTGGGCGGCATCATCCCTGGTCTTTGTAATTCCTTTTTTTAAAAGGAATTAAGTTGCTGCTGCCGGAAGCAATCAAGAGCCATTCCGGAATGCTGCTGCTTTCACCTCCGGAATGGCTCTTGATTGCTTCCAGGCGGCTTTAGACCCATGCGTGTGAAAACGTCCACTGAGTGGGCATATTTCTTGTGCTTGCACAAAGGAATATTGCAGTTTCACTGTCTCTTCTGTTCTGGTGCTTTTTAAACGTCAGGTTCTTCCATCTTGAATATGAAGACACTTACATATTTTGGTAAATTCTTCAAAATATAACTGAATCTAAATTCTTTCTCATTTGCACCAGCCAAATTCAACAGGTACAGCCAGTTCCCAAATAAAGAGGACCATGCTGTACATGCCTTGCATGCCTACAAGTCATTTCTGACTTATGATGATCCTAAGGGTCACAAGGTTTTCTTGGCAAGTTTCTTCAGAGAGGGTTTGCCATTACCATCCTCTGAGGCTGAGAGAGTGTGACTTGCCCAAGGTCACCAACTGGGTTTCTATGGCGGAGCCAGCATTCACACTCTGGAGTCCAAGGTCATAGTTCAATGCTAAAACCACAACTACAAGCTTGTTAGAAAAAAAAAGTGGTGGCAACCTTACTAAATGCACAGGAATTCAAACAAGTTATAACTATGGGCCTAGATTGAAGACTATGCAAATTCTGGTTTCTCAAATACTGCATTCTTGGTGTTGGTTTTTAAAAGTAATTTCCTTTCTATCTGGAATATGAAAAAATTGGAGAATTTTGGTTACTGTTTCACAAAAATTAACTGAAACAACAATAATATTTACTTCTGACACAGACACCTTCTTTGTTTACATATTTATGCCTGCTAAAGGCTTCAGTTGAATTTCAGAGTTGCTTTCCTTCCCATTTGCCTCAGGGCACCAATTTTGTGTTCCAGCTCACACACCAAGCAATACATTTCCTTTAATACCCATTAACTGTGTCCATCAGTCAAGACAAAGGAAGAGGCCAAAGATAGTGGTTATTGAGATGTATGGGTCTGGTAATTTGAAAGAGGAAAAGGTTGTGTTTTCATCTGCCAGCAATAATATAAGAAAAAAACTATCATGTTTTAAACTTTCTGAGTCTCCCACTTTTTTAGTTCCAAACTGGATATAGAAACACAGGAAGCTACTTTATACTGTCAGACCACTAGTCCCTATAGCCCAATGTCAATGCCAGGATATCAAGCAGTGGTGCTTCAGGCAGGACTGTATCAAAGTCCTACCTAGAGGTGCTGGGGATTGAAACTGGGACCACAGTGCTACTAGCATTTCCAGTAAGGTTTCTATTTTGCCACCACAAGGGATGGGACATAGGGCCCCATGTTTCATGCCCTAACTCACCAGTATCATGTATTGAACCTGAGTAAGAAGAGTCAATATGTTACCCTTGGAGACCTCTGTGATAGCTAGATTTGAGATCCAATAGTACTCAGGTATCCTGATACAACACATCTGAACAGGCCATACAGGCACTACACTTGGGATGTCACTAGGGTCTTGGAGTGTACATCTTAATTATGTGACTGCATTACTTTTTAAAAAAAATAAGTCACATAACGCATATCATATCAGAAGAGCATTTAGTACTTTGGTAGTAAGGGCTGATCTCACTGTCAAAGCTCTTCAACATTTTTTCTAGCTTTGAAAAATGGTAGTATCAGATACACATCTCTTATTGCCAAAACCCTAAATGCTTTTATGGCACTACATGAGAATCATTTTTAAAGTAAGGAGGGATGTATGTGCCTTCAAGTTAACTAGTGACTTATGGCAAGCCCATGAATTTCATAGAGTTTTTTAAGGCAAGGAATACTCAGAGGTGGTTTTACCATTCCTTCCTCTGAGATATAGCCAACAGCACCTGGTACTCATTGGCAGTCTTCCATTCAAGTGACCCTGTTTTGCTTCCAAGATACAATGAGATCTGGTGCCTTTAAGGAGGTAACATCATTAAAACACCAAAACAAATGGTTAAAAGCTCTGGACTACACAAGTTAATCAACTATGGACAAGTGTTATATACCTGTTCTTAACAGAATAGATCCAAAACAGCTCTTGTGAAAGTGAAAGGCCACTTCCTCCTGTATAAAGAGACATTTCTCTGAATCCCATCTTTGCTTTTCACTTCCAAGTGTTGTTGTCAACTTCATGTCAACTTCGACTCATGGCCACTCTGTGCATGAAATATCACCAAGACCCCCTACCCTCCACCTCTCTGCTTAGGACCTGTAGGCTCAGGCTCATGGTCTCCCTGATTGAGTATAGCCATCTGGCTTGTAGTCTTCCTCTCTTTCTGCTGCCTTCCACTTTTCCCAGCATCACTGACTTTTCTACTGAGTCTTTCCTTCTCATGGTGTGTCCAAAGTATGACCACCTCAATTTAGTCATCCTGGCTTCCAGGGAGAATTTGGGCTTTATCTGTTCTAGGACCCATTTGTTTGTCCTTTTGACCATCCATGGTATCCTTAGCACTCTTCTCCAGCACCACATCTCAAATGAGTTGATTTTGACTTTTCTACTGAGTCTTTCCTTCTCATGGTGTGTCCAAAGTATGACCACCTCAATTTAGTCATCCTTGCTTCCAGGGAGAATTTGGGCTTTATCTGTTCTAGGACCCATTTGTTTGTCCTTTTGACCATCCATGGTATCCTTAGCACTCTTCTCCAGCACCACATCTCAAATGAGTTGATTTTCTTTCTATTCGTCTTCTTTACTGTCCAGTTTTCACATCCATACATGATGATGGGTAATATGATGGCTTGCATGATCCTAACTTTGGTATTGAGTATTATGTCTTTGCACTTTAGTATCTTGTCTAGTTCATAGTGGCCCTTCAGTCCTAATTTTCTTCTGATTTCTTGACTGCAGTCTCCACTCTGATCAATGTTCAATGCAAAGCATGGGAATTCTTTAACTATTTTTATTCTTTTACCTAGGATAGATTCATGTAGTTCTTCTGTGGTCATTATTTTTTCTTAATATTCAGCATTAATTAAGCCTATTTGAGCACTTTCTTATTTGACCTTCTTTAGTAATTGTTTCCAGGTCTTTGTTGTTTTCAGCTAGTAGTATGGTGTCATCTGTGTATCTTACGTTATTGATGTTTCTTCCTCTGATCTTCATTCCTCCTTTCTGATTTTAAGTCTGCGTATGATATTTTCTGCATGCATGCTGAACAAATATGGAGATAGAATGCATCCTTCCCTGATTCCTTTACTGATTGGGAACCATTCTGTTTCTCTGTATTCAGTTCTGACTGCAGCCTCTTATTACATATCAAGACAATCAGATGAAGTGGCGCTCCCATTTCTGTAAAAGCAAGCCATAGCTTTTCATGATCTATACACTCAGTGGTTTTGCTGTAGTCAATCATCTTTCTTTAATTGTTTGAACCTCCAATGCCATCCCCAAAAAGTTGCTAACCCTGAAATTAGCTTTTTTATTACCTTTTTTTTATTTGCAAAGATTATTGATAAGCCAGACTACACATTTGAGCTATTTAACATTGGTCATGACATTTGCATCCACAATGCATTGCTCTCTAGTACTAATAGCTTGGAATATTGTGGATAAATAGAATAGACACAATTAGACAGTTTCACTGGATTTTAAATAAGATCAACTGGCCAAAATCCTACATCATGTATGTGACATGTAACTCTACACGCACATGGTCACATGGGCTATATCACCCTTCTCCAAATTACCAACACTGTGCATATAGTTGTGTATCTGCCAGTATACCTGCTTCTGTACCATTGTACAAGTGGGAATGCACAGTGTCTATTTCTGCAACCCTAATGAATAATGTGGTATACTGAAGGCAGTGAGAAATAGTAATGTACCACCCAAAATATACAACTGCATGGCTGGAATCCTGTTTGAGTAGACTCACAGAATCAAATGTTGAATGGTCAGTCAACATAGTTACATCCAATTGTTTCAATGATTCTACTCCAGTCTGGACTAACAATGATTTCAGCTTCTGTGAAATGGTCACACTTTTAGAACTCCACCTGTGCAATCATGAACTGAATACATTTGTTGAGCAACAGCCAAAAAAGTAAAGCTACAGTGGGCCCTTCTTATCCGCAGGGGTTCTGTTCTGGACCGCCCCCTCCTACAGATGACAAAAACCACAGGCCCTCAAGTCCTGTGGTATTCAATGGCAGGGTGTGTGCAGTTACTCTCCTGGGCCTATGCATTCATGGCCACTGAAATCAATGGAGCTTGCCACTCATGGATCGCAAGCCTACGGTTGGAGCAGGTGCACTTACATGTATAATGGTGCTTACATATTTGTATGATACCAACAGCATTCTGGTTAACTAGGTGCTAGAAATGTGATAAACAGTAACACACAGGTTATGAACACATGAACACTCAGGTCTTGCCAACAAAATTAAATAAAGACAGCTGTAATCCCACTTTGGGATATCTGGACAGGGCCTTGAAGCCAAGTAGCTGCCAGATTCCTTTTCCTTGGTTTCCATCCCATAAAGGCAAAATGTGCTTTTTTTCTACTGTCGCCATATTTGGATGTGTGTGCAGGGGATAATGGGCTGGTAGGATGTGAGTGTTTGCCTCAAACCATCCCTTACAATCTTTCATACAGATGCTGCTAGTTCTGAAAACAAGACAAGGGACAGAGCCATTATTAAGGAAAGTCTTAATTCTCTAATTTTCCTTTTTGGTATTTAATTTTCTGATCATACCTGGCAACTGCATGTGCACTTCTGTTTGTGAAATGGAAATCCAAAGTTCACCTTCATAGGTACCTGTTACATTTACAGTACTTTTTATTTTAAAACAGATCTGGCTAAATTCATTTTGTAATAATTGCTTGTTCCCCCCTCCCTTCCTGGAAGAGAACATGCAAAATCTGCCTTTATTACTTTCCTTATCCTGTTTACAAGACAGGATAATTTCATTAAATCTATATCATCCATTCAGCAAATATGTGTTTATATGGAATACATTTTTATTAGATTACATCTTTTATATTTTCTTTTCTAAAGCTCAATTTTGTTTGGCTCTTATTCAGCATGCCAACTACACCATTATTTTGACTTAAATATTAATATTACACACAATATTACAAATGTGATCTCTGATATATCCCAGGCAATGTGCCAAGAATCAACAAACAGTGGGAAAGGCCATGAAACACAGACTAGGTAACATTTGGGACAACTAGTGAAGTGGGGGAAAGGGACACGCACTGCAGCTGTTTGTACTAAACTGGGCTTAAGGATAAGGTTTCTAGTGGGAGGAAAACCCCTAACATTTTCTGAATAAATTAGTCACTCAGTGACTGAGAATACGCTTGAATTCAATGAATTTATTTATGTTAATACATTAAGTATGTGAACTTTATGTGTCTGCAGTATGTGAACTTTGTATCTAAATATTGAGGCCACATTGCACATTTAATACAAAATGAGGGGGTTTATTTAACACTTGAAGTGGTACTGAAATCGGATTAATACTCTTTAAAAACCTGAAACTCAGAACTTCCCATTAGCGCTCTTGCCATTATCTTTTTAATGACTCCTCCTGACATGTCTAAAAAGCATTCATTGATATTTTAGAAACAACTTTCCAATTCCACAGATGAAGGCCTGTGTAGCATTTCATGAGAGGCTCTCACGGGTACAGGGTAACATATTCTTTGGCCATACTTTGATGGAAATAGCAAATGAAGGGATATATTTACTGCATTCCAAATTATTTCTCCATATTATAGAGTAGGAGTATTCAATAGTACGTTTCAATAATATACTCAGGGCCCCTGGAACTTTTTTTAAATGGGGGTGATAGACAGGTTGCTATCAGTTTTTCCTATTTGCAGATATTTGTATGTGGAGGGATTATTATTGAATCACTTCTCCTATTATTATTATTAATTATTAATAATCTTTATTTAATTCTTATTTAAATAATTATTTATTACTTACTCCTTTTATTATTAAATAATAATACAATATTATTAAAACATTTTTAACTATGAAGGCATTCTGTGTAGCTTACTCCCATGTATGCACAGGACAGACTGTAGGCATTCTTTATTATTCCTGGGTGGGCTCAGCAACAATCCTTGTCTTAATATTTTCTAGTGTGTAATCATTAAATATATATCTGATATTTAATGTATATCTAATATATATCATTCCTGAGTAGATTCAACTACATAGGCATCTTCTTGGTCTAATTCTGAGGTTATTTACTTAGCCCCCACCCACAGTACTGGAGGAGGTTAGGCCTTCCCACCACTCCCCATTCTGGGGCTCATAAACATACTCCTTAAAGAGAACAAAGAGATGATGTGCATTTGAGAAAATAGTTGGGTGACAAGTATGCATAGGAATCCACTATTGCTGGTAATTATTATTTTTTAATTCAACCTTTCCCACTCACTTTCATGATCTTTCTGTTTCTTTATTTCACAGTTGCCTTCTGTCTGATTAGATGCTTCATCAAGATACAGCTAATGAAAGAGCTTAGTCACACCAACCTCTGCACTTGATAAAGTCATATGTGTAAAATATTAATATTTATTGATTACCGGTACTTATCACAGATCAGCTTCAAAATGCCACCTCTCTGAAAAGAATTACAAAGACAAATATTGTTTTCCAACCTTTCCTTCACTTGGCAACTGAAGATAAAACCGGCAAGGCTACAATGACTATAGAAGACCACCTGTTGGCAAACTGTCTGCACAGACTACCTCCATGTATACAGCTGGTGCAAAAGATAGCATTTGCTTAAACAGCAATAGCCATTCACCAGCAGTGAACAGCTCAATGCTGGGGGGGGGGGGGGAGAGTTGTTATTCAGCTGTTTCAAACAAGTGTCACTCAATAGGGACTTCGGATTCACCCTGTCTCAGTTGTCACTTAGTACCAGAGTCTGTTCATGCCTTTCCATTGTGGAATTGTGGAATATTTCATTGGCGTTTCTAGAATGTTTCTGTTCAGAGAGAAGAAATACAGTGAAAAAAGATAAACATGTGAAGTTAATCACTAATATGCTAAAAAATCAAATTCATTTTTGTTAATGTTCGAAGGGGGGGGCTTTTAATGAAGTTTTTTAAATTGGCATTTAAAATTATGTTACATTACTACACAGAACCCATACCAAAATTAAAATGAAAACCCCATCCATGATACATGATTTTATTCTTCCTTTGCCTACTTCCATCCCTGCTTTGACTTTTGGAGAGAAGGAAACAGTGGCCTTAACTTTTGGAAATCTCATTCTTCCACTGTGTGTTCGTAGATGTGCCTTCAAGTTGCCTGTTGAATTATGGTGACCCCATGAATTTCATAAGTATTTCATAGGCAAGGAATACTCAGAGGTGGTTTTGCCAGTTCATTATTCTGAAATATTGTCTACAGCACTTGCTCAACCAAGATGTTCTCTTGTCTTCCCTTTCTTCCCTCCCCTTATAATCTCATTTCTTACCCTTTATCTAGTTTACTCTCCCCTTTACTTTAGTTTACTGTTA
Source organism: Phrynosoma blainvillii (assembly GCA_026167975.1). NCBI lineage: Eukaryota > Metazoa > Chordata > Lepidosauria > Squamata > Phrynosomatidae > Phrynosoma > Phrynosoma blainvillii. Next base: position 103,604,018 of record JANUYF010000001.1, read on the forward strand.
CCACATGGATATCAGCAAACCCAGACTTAAAGAAATTCAAATTCAGTTTATCTAAAGGTCTACCCCTTCACACTTTATAATCTCAAATAGTGTGAGGCAGATCAAACTGAGATATAGTGAGTGAATTTCATGACTTTGTGGGTATCTAAATTTTCAGTTTTAGTACAACACTCTAATCACATTTGTAAATAAAATATTTGTAACATATTTCAGGTTTCTAGTACATAATAATCTGTTTCATGATTTAATACAGGGCTGGGCAACTGTGGAAGGCTATGGAGCTATACTAACCCCCCATGACTTTTTGGGGGCTGTACCCTGATCGCACCTGCACTTGCAAAAAATAATTCAAATATTTTGCCTGCCAAATATCTTCTAGGGGACATGGGAGAATTGCACCATGCTTTTGGCCCTTCCTAGCCCTCTAGAGGGCATTTTGAGGGGAAAATATTTTTGAAAAAGTTTGCAAAAATTTGTTTTGACCCCTGGAGCAATCCAGGGATGCTCCAAATATGGTGGAAATGCCCTCCACACCCCGAAAGATCATTTTGGAGGGGAAGAAAATAAACCCTGACTACTAGGGGCCACAAAATGTCCCATGGTCTGCCCATCCCTGCTTTAACAGATGAAAATGGTGGCAACTGCTCCTATTCCATGTCATTACTGTATAGTAATGATAACTATACAGACCTTAACCATTGCTGTTGACTTCTGTCAAGTTGACTTCAACCTATGTTGACCCTATGAGTTGGAGTCTATCCTCCTGTAATGGGGTCTTCCACTTCTGCTACTGCTTTCTACCTTGCCAAGCATCATAGTCTTTTTAGTGAGTCAGATCTTCTCATGATATGACCAAAGTATGACAGTCTCAATTTAGTCATCTTAGCTTCTAGGGAGAGTTCCACCTTGCTTGATTTGCTCTAGGACCCATTTATTTGTCTTTTTGGCGGTCCAGGGTATCAACAGAATTCTCCAGCAGCACATTTCAAGTTGATTTCTTTTATTATTAGCTTTCTTCACTGTCCAGCTTTCACAACCATGCATAGAAATAAAAATATGATGGCATGGACTGTGGTAGTCAATTATCTATTTTTGCACTTGGGGATTTTGTCTAGTTCCTTCAACGCTGCTCTTACAAATTCTAGCCTTCTGATACATTCTCCATTTTGATTAATGACTGAGCCAAGGTATAGGAAATTTTGAACTATTTCAATGTCTTCATTGTCTACTTTAAAATAAAATCAGCTGCAGTCACTACTTTTGTTTTCTTAATGTTCAACTGTAAACCTGTCTTTATAATTTCTTCCTTGACTTTGGGGCTATGCAGACAGACAGGAAAAGGTGACCTGAAGTTGCCTTTTCCCTAAGCTGCAGCAACTACATTGCCTACCCCAAGGATGCCCTAGATGGGACGGAGCAACCGTACTGGGGGGAGTCAATGCAGCTTTTCCGAGGCTGTATTGAAGCCCCAGCAACCACACTGCCAGCCCCAAGAATGCCGCAAAGGGAGACGCAGCAACCGCATGGGCAGGCAGTGGCTGCTTTAATTTTTTTTCATTCTCTCTCAAACACATGCACACGTGCAGAGGAACACATCTCTCCACACCTGCGCATCTGCGCAGGAAAACATCCCTGCGCACCTGCACAGGACCTGTCATAGGCTAGTATACAGTCTGTCACTCTCTGTGTACAAAGGTAACTGAAGTTCGGCATCCCTGTGCACCTGCACAGGATCTATCATACACCCACATATCATGAAAGGATTCACTGACCTACGCTTGCCCCCAGGAAGTGGGTGCAGTAGACAGGTACCACTGTCTGATTGTGCCACCCTTGGGGTGAAGGAACAGGTTTGTCAACTGAAAAGACACTCCATCATCCTCCACAAAACATGTCCCACACAGATCAGGGTAGAGGGGAGAGGTACATGCAAGGGAGGTTTGTGTGGACAGACTTGATACATGCAGCTGGTGGTCATGCAAGGGCATGGTCAACAGGACACATGGACAAACATTACCCCAGGAGCCCCTCCCCCCAAGCATGCCAGGAAGTGGTGTGCAGGTCTTATGCACACCTGCACAGAAGAGGTCACAAAAGCCTCTTTCATACAAACTGCTGTGCTTGCTGACAGCAAGTGTACATGCAACAGAATGCATTTATTGTCATAACAGAGGACAGTTGCTAGGGCGCATACGTAGGGTTACAATTAGGGTTAGGGTTCTAATATTCAAGCACACCTGCGCCAGTGCATCTACACCGCGAAGCATAGGGTGCTTTAAATTAAAGCTTATATCATAGGACGCATGCTCTGGATCGCCGAGTCAATTTCCGCCACACGTGCGACAGTGGATTTATATGGCCATTTTCTGGTGCATCAGTGTCACTGCAAACATACGCACATGTGAAGGTGCCCATCTTCACCGAAGGAGCAGAAAAAAGCAGCTCCTTTTTGAAGTGGCTTTTCTCAGCATACAATGGCTAGAAGGCGCTTTCTTGGAGACTTTTAGGCGTGCGTCATCTAAAGGCCACACCTACAAGTCACCCTCAAAGCACCCCCTTTTGCCTGTCTGCATAGCACCTTTCTTCAGTAGTTGTTCTAAACCTTTGTTATTTTCTGCAAGCAGAATGGTGCCATCTTTGTTGTTCTGTCATGTCAATGTATGATTACCTTTTGAATGGGAGACCTTCAAGCAGGTCTTGTAGACTCAGGGCTGTGGCTTCCTTGACTGAGGTCCAAAACACATTGCAGAAATAATCGAGTTTGCAACTGCCTTTCTTGCCCCGGCTCAATGCTATAGAATTCTGGGAACTGTAGTTTTGTGAGACGTTTAGCCTTCTCTGTCAGAGAGATCTGGTGCTACAATAAACTACAATTTCCAGGATTCCCTAGCACTGGATTATTTTTGCAGTGTGTTGTTAGTGGACGACTTCCATTTTTTATTATATATTTTAGCCATGTGGAGTTCCCTACGACCCCAGCCTGACCCTTGGGAGATGGCAGCCATATTACCCTAGATGTAAGGTCATGTAAGCAAGCTAAAATTGCTTAAGATTACTAAAGATTTCCTGGACAGGGAAGTTTTGGGAGTTGCCCTTGGGAATATCCCATTATATTGGAAAAGATGCCTAATGGTGTTTGTTTGTTTTGGTCTCACACTTGATGAGACAGTGATTAGATTTGACTGCCAGAAATAGTGCAAATTGACTCCACTTTAAAGGTTAGGGAATCATGGGAACTGTATTTTATTGTGGCACCAGAGCTCTCTGACAGAGAAGGCTCAATATCTCAGAAAAAAAACCAATTCCCATGACTCCCTAGCACTAACCCTAACCCTTAAAGTGGACTTAATTTGCACTATTTCTGGCAGTCTGCAAAGGCCCTAAGTCATGTCTTCTCACAATATGTCCAAAGTTTAGTCTTAATTAAACAAGTTTATTTTCTTCACTGTCCAGATTTCACAACCATACATAGAAAATGGAATACGATGCCATCATGCCTGGTGATTTATTTATTTCCAGTGCTCTGCATGCAGTTTCCAATTCACTTTCTAAAAGTACATCTTCAAATGGATCTTCCTTAAATAAATCTGCCATCCTTTGATCTCTTTTATATAGTTCTTCAGTGCATTGTCTCCATTGTTTTTTTATATTTTCTTGAGCATGCAGTGTGTTCCATTGTTGGTCATAGAGCATGCCCACTCTTGGTTTAAATTTCCCTTTGAATTTTCAGACCTTGTGGAAGAGGTCTCTTGTTTTACCTTTTTGGTTGTGGTCTTCTATTTCTTTGCACTTTTTATAGCAGTTCTCTTTGTCCCTGTGCACAAGTTTTGAACAGTTTTATTCCTGTGCAACAGTTTAACAATATTTCTGACCCTTTTAGTTTTGTTTCTGATCTGTCTTTAAATGCTTGAAGAGTTTCATCTGTCATCCAGTGGGGCTTTTCTTTCTTTTTTTGGCTAGAGATATTGTCTTTTTACATTCGTCCCTCACGAGGTCCCTTGCAAACTTTAACATGTTCATACAAACCCACTTCAATGAACATTTACATCACCTTTGATAAAACCTAAAACATTCTTGTACTTGCAGAACTGAATTTTATATGTTTCCCTTAAGTATGGTGATGTCCTTTTTTGGGTGCTGCAAAAGTTGGTATGCCTTCTTCCATTTGCAGTGGCTAAGCCCCCCCATACTGAAACACCCCCAAAGATGCCCCACACACCTATTCCCTACTTAGTAGCAAGCAAACAGGATCACACAAATGTTTGGCTACATCCCCATAGCCAGACATGAAATGATGGCATTGGCTGCATCTGCACTGAAGAAATAATCCAATTTGACACCACTTTAGGTGGTGTCAAAGCCATGGCACAAAGCTATGGAATTCTGGGAAGTGTAGTTATGTGTGGCACCGGTTTATTTTAATTAGTTCATTCCAACACTGTAAGCCACCTTGAACCCTATGCTGGGAGGAGGCAGGATGTAAATAAAAATAAATAAAAATGAAATAAACACTATTTCAATTACCACTGGTTTTGCCTCCTCAGGTATTGTCTACTTTCCATCTCCTCAATTTAACTCATAATCTTTTTAAAACTTATTATTATGAAGAAAATATTTTAAATATTTTAAATTCCTCCCAAAGAAATTTGGGCTAGGATGAAAGAACACTATTATACTGTACCTCTAATTTTTTTCATCTGCTATGATTGCCTATCATTAATTAAGCCTTTAATTTTTTTCCTGAACACAACTTCCAGCAACATATTCTCTTTGAGGTGTTCTTCAGGTATTATTTTTATCTAAAAGAGAAACGAGCACTTTTAAATTTTGCTTCTGATAGCTTAGTCTTTGATGAATTCTTTATATAACACCAGGAAGCAAAACTTAGATATATTTATTTCAATAAATGGGTTTCAAAAAATGCAAAGTAACAGCTACCATGGACACTCTTGACATAGCTCATCTGTGCCCTAAGTCGGAAAGGTTCTAAAAATGAATTAAATATTTGTTTAATGAAAGCAGGATAGCTACAGCAAGTACTGCTATTGAATTTCATTGTGTTCTTAAAAGAAATAAGTAGTCCTCCCTCATGGCTCATTAATAAACTACATTGGCTATACTACATTGAAGGATTTTGATAACATGTAATTTTCTTCACATTTCATAAATATAGGCATCTTATCTTATAATGTACAAAGCATTTTAAGGCTACCTGATGACTATGGAAATGGAGAGGCATTATTTTCCCCTTTCAAAATGTTTTCAAGCTGATCCACAGACTCCCTTAACTCTTCCTCTTTTGGAAAAAAGTTAATGATAAAGAAAATAGTGAAAGGAATTTCAGATCTTCAATCCTAGGCCCTGGCAAAATAAAAAAGGGGTCCTGGGCACTACCAAATGACAGAGTTAATTCTGAGGAGTGACTTTTTGCAGTATGAAGAGATGCAACCCAATCTAGTCCCAAAGCTAAGCTCCTGATATCTATTTCAGAGAGTTAGTGGTTAGCTGTTAAGGTCTTCTGAACAACTTACCAGCCAGAGGAATCTATGCCACCCATACTTTTATCCAAGAAAAGTTTATGGTGCCTGACCACCAGACAGGATAACCACAAGAACCAATAGGAAAGCACTTTGCTTGGAAGCCAGGTTTAAACACAGTCTGAGCTTCATGGGCTAATAAAACCAATCTTAGATCAGGTTCAAAACCAACCATTATTAGTGAGTAAAACAACTGCCATGATGGAGCTGCAGTACTACAAAGGCAATCCATATGAACAGAGTAGTTGTTAGACCAACATCTGATTTTGGCCTAGCTCTACAGTCTCCAGCCCAGTTTCTGGTTTCCAGACCAGTTCTGCAACCTTGCTGAGAGTCATGTCTAATGCTTTGCTTGCCAGATCCCTAATTAGTCTGTACAACCCATGTCTGAAAACATTTCTGAGCCACTTATTAATGTCTGAAATGCTGAGTTTAATCTATAGGTTGAGCCTGTGAGTGTCCAGGAATAAGAGCATGCCTAAATTAGACAGGGAAATGACTAACACGTACCACTGAAAACAAGACCCAGAGTAAGAAACCAAGCACTAATCTTGAATTTTCATGGGGATTATCTACTTGCCAAAAACAAATAAACAAACATGGGGGGAAGCAGATGGCAAGAAATGCCATCCTCAATCCCAGAAAGGAGAGAGGCAGCCAGATGCCGGGTGCCCCATCCCCTTCCTGAGGACGTCATCGGAACGACGGCCCGTCCACACGACGGGCGCTCCGATGATGTCCTTCCAACTTAGCATCCGGACATGCTGAGCCAGAAGAGATGCCAAAGAGGTGTGCCATGCCTTTTGCAGCTTGCGAAAGGGAGGATCGAGGCCGAGGTGTCCGGCAGCCTTGGCCTCGATCCTCCACTTTCGGGGGCGGCCCAGGGCCACCCATCTGCTTCCTCCCATAGTAATTTTTCTGACAGACAGTGCCCTTGAGTAGTATTCTTTTGAATATTTACATTTCATTTCAAAGATTGACAACAGTGACCTTTCAGATTTTGCTGGCCTGCAACTCCCATCAACCCTAGCCAGTATAGTTAATGATAGATAATGGGAGCTGCAGTTCAATAACATCTGAAGGGGACAAGTTGCCAATCCTGAAGCAGAATAACAATAATTGAGACCTTACATTGAGGTTGGATAGTGTAAACCTCTGTGTGCAGAGTTATGCACTGATTGTGCCATGCAACCCTTTGTATTGAATGGCACTATAGCCCAATGGAACAGACATCTAAATATGCAGCCTATTGCAATTCTAATCCCGTTAACTTGAACTGAAAGCCAAGGTCCTGTATCAAGAAAAAATGTTTCCGCTTGCAACAGACACCAACAGGATTCCAGGCAAAGCCTTACAATCTGTGATATGAAATGTAAATCCCATCTGTCTCTCTTTTCAACTCTGTAACCACATTAAGACACACAGTAAAATGCCTCCCCTTCCTCTCTGTTCTTCAGCACACTTCAAGTCATTCTTCCCACACACAGCTGCCACTCTCATACATATTTCAAAGATTCCATCTGGGTGCGCCAACTACCTGACTTACTTCCAGCCAACAAAAAGAAACTTCATACTCAGACATGTCCGATCATACCTGCTTTATATGGTTTTACCAAAATATTCTGCTATCTTCAAGCCAAAGCATGGTATCACTCAGGACTGCCACCAGGTTTAAAATAGTAAATCAACAAAAACAATGTATCTGTTACAATAAGTGTAACATTGTATTAGAATTTATACTATTAAGAAGAAAATACAATTACAATTAGCAACATGACCTTTGGGAGGACACTTTTTTGAGCAGAGGGATCCATTTGTCTGAATAACCTTACAAGAAAGATTGAGATCAAATTGGGTTACCAGACCAGCAATTCATATACCTTGCAGCTGGATTAAAATAGCTGCAGTAATTTTGGCTTTTAAAAAAGGAAAATGTATTGTTTTATGTAATAAAGCTGAAAAACAATATGTTATGTTAGGGGACTCCAATTTGCTGATGGATAGAAGGTGAATAAAAGAGAGGAGTGTTTCTTTCTGTTATATTCACAGTGATCATCTGCCACTGTGTATTCTTTTTACTCTCTCATCTCCCTTTACACACCAGGGATGGGAACTGGGAGTGAGGGATCAATTGTGCCAAATCCAGGGTATAGCACCCTTTTGAAAACACAAATTCCAACAGAGCAAGGAATGGATGCTTAGAAGCATACAGCTGTATAAGCACCTTTGCTGGACCAGAACTTGTAAAAGTGACTGGGTTTATTTACAACTTCTAAAACCCACAGTTAGCATGACCACTGGCCATACTGACTAGTGGATTCTGGTAATTCTGTTCTCCCATCCCAAAAGTGAGCCAATGTGGTGTAATGGTTTGAGTGCTGGACTATGACTCTGGAGACCAGGGTTCAATTCCCAGATTGGCCTTGAAACCTTGGGCAAGTCACATGCTCTAAGCAAATCTTGCCAATTGCCATGACAGGTTCACCTTAGGGTTGCCATAAGTCAGGAATGACTTGAAGGCATGTTGCTAATTGTAACTGTAACAACAACAACATCGTCCCAAAAGTAACCTTCCCAAGCTCTGTGATGGAAAAACTAATTGCCAACTATATAAAATTTAAGTACCTGGCAACAAAATACAGATTCAGATCACAGAAATTTCCTTTCTGACAGACTCTACACAAGCAAGCCATTGATTTAAGACCCTGAAACATCAAGTGTGGTGATCTCAGAAAGGCTGAATCCTACAGACGGAGTGTTTGAAAGCCTATAGCCTGTTTGCTCTTTCGTGGCTGAGCTTGGCCCACAGGTCTCTTTTAATTTATGCTGTTATGTTATCCTGAGACAATTATGAATTCATATAATATTAAATTTGTTGAATATTTATGCAAGTTTTTGGTAGCAGCAACCATAGTTATAACTAATAAGATCAGGTCAAGATTATTTTCACACATTTAACTTTAATTTGTCTTTGGTAGTCAAATGAGCATTTAAAAAATATCTTGCGCACGTCACTGCATATGGTTTCTAATTTATCAAAGGGCATTTTTAACAGGCTCCCTGCAAACTAGTGCTGACCATGACAGCAAAGGGGTATATGAAACCAGATGGCTGAATTATTCTTCCTGGGTGAGCAATATACATCTTTCTTTTCATCTTATTTTCCTGCCCACAGTGCTACTGCTGTCCATCATTGGTAGTATTTTGTTAAGTTATCAGGATGCCATTTAGCATGGTTTCTTTTACATATCTAAAAATCAAAACTTTCTCATTGAGAGAAATGGCATTTTAAACTGAATTAAAATGTCCACAGGTTCATAGGGTTCCAACATCTATCCACTCGTACAATTGGACTCTCCTTTCTGTCATTGTCCCCACAAAACCTCTATTCCACTTCCAAATCTGTAGACTCTCCCAGTCCCACAGAGCCCATTGAAGAATAAATAAGGAAGCTGTATGTCTAAGTGGAATCCATTCCATCAGGAGTATCTGGTCCTTTGAAAGAGAGGAATAGCTCGATACAACATATACCATTTAAGGAATGTTCTTAAACATGTTTAACCTCTGATTCAAAGGGAAAAAGTAGAACAATGGGCACTACTCATCATCACTTAGGTGCAATGCATACACAGGGATGGGTCTACACTTGTTCTAGCTTCAATAAATGGAAAAGTTCCTTCCCTCTAGTAATGGATCTAGCTAGGGAGCAAGAGAGGGTGCCTGCTGGAAGAACAGAGCAGGGAGTGATCTTTGTTAGCCCTCTGTGCAAGCTTTAGTACCATGGCCATACAACAAGGCACCGTGGGCAGTAGCGATCAGAAGAAAAGGTTAAAAGTCACCATTCTGCCCCTTTCTCTAGTGTGAGCAGAACTCGTTGAATGCAAGCTCAGATATAACATATGGAAGTAGATCAACATTGAGCTCAATGGTGCCTGACCCTCCCTTCACATTTTTTTTTTAAAAAGTTACATTTGAATTGCAAAAACAAAAAAGAAAAAAGGGGGAGAGGCCTAGGATATGTTCATGGGCTAGGTATACACGTTAATATAAGCTGATGAGATCTCCCCCCAAAATCTGACTGAAGCTGGCATCGGGAAGATATACATTCATAAGCAGGCTAAAGCAGTAAGATCCTCCAGCTATGGAACAACAGATGGTGAGCATTTTTCTTTCCAATCTTGGAAATAAATGCACAATTTCAACTAACAGTAACTGACATTGCTTCACATTTTAATCAAGTCATGCCTCCTGTAGTCCTAAAAACACAGCCTTCATTGCATCACAACTAAAAAATATGGCAGCCAGACCCTTCTGTTCCTACTCTCACAAGGCAAACCCTGGTGGGAAAGGAAAGAGTACTCCCCTTGAATCCTCTGTTGATACAATCCTTCGAGGGTAACTGAGCTTAGTGAGGCAGACTAAGGGGGGTTGCAGACTGCCAGAAATAGTGCAAATTGAGTCCACTTTTAGGGTTAGGGTTAGTGCTAGGGAATCATGGGAATTGTTTTTGTTCTGAGACATTGAGCCTTCTCTGTCAGAGAGCTCTGGTGCCACAATAAAATACAGTTCCCATGATTCCCTAACCGTAACCCTAACCCTAAAAGTGGACTCAATTTGCACTATTTCTGGCAGTCTGCAACCCCCTAATTTAATTTTATTATACTTACATTTATTCATACTTATTAAAACTGCAAACCTCTCCATGCTTATTTGGAAGAGCATCTGTCCGTTTGTTCAATGGAGGTAACTCCCAGGGAAGCATGCACAGCATTGCAGTCTAACAATTAAGTCCTAACTGGTGAAGATGTGCAACATCCAGTCAACATTAGGCCAGCTGCAGTTGTGCTGAATTCAAACTCAGCCCAGTTTGGGGATATTGGAAATTACATAGGACTACCTTCACTCTGGCCTAACTTTATCCTGGCATTGTAAGGCCATCTATTCTTTCTGTTTGGTGCATCTCCGGCCCAAAACACATGGGACAAAAGTGCCAGCTTTGGGCTGATATGAGGATGTGCTGTTCAGAGGACTCACCTGCCCCCCCCCCCCCGATTGGGCTGAAGTTGTGCCATGGCCAGCAAAGGCAGCCCAGGGCCACTGGTAAAAGGAGCACAAAAAAAGCACTCCTTGCTGGTGGCCCATTCAGGACTGCAGCATCTGGTTGCCGCAGTCTTGTGCTGAATGGGGAGCAACAAGAATTGGAGAAGCCAGAGGCCGCTCGAAGCTGCCAGTCTGCTTGGTCTCTTTGGGGGGTTGCAGACTGCCAGAAATAGTGCAAATTGAGTCCACTTTTAGGGTTAGGGTTAGTGCTAGGGAATACACAGGGATGAATCTACACTTGTTCTAGCTTCAATAAATGGAAAAGTTATTTCCCTCTGGTAATGGATCTAGGGAGCAAGAGAGGGTTCCTGCTGGAAGAACAGAGCAGGGAGTGATTTTTGTTATCCCTCTGTGCAAGCTTTAGTACATTAGGGTTAGTGCTAGGGAATCCTGGGAATTGGTTTTTTTCTGAGACATTAAGCCTTCTCTGTCAGAGAGCTCTGGTGCCACAATAAAATACAGTTCCCATGATTCCCTAACCCTAAAAGTGGACTCAATTTATACCCTTTTTGCCCCTTTTTTTACATTTTTGCTTCTCAATCCATTCTTGACCTTTCCTCCTTCAGAATTTTCTGCATACCACTTTCTTCTATCTAATGACAGCACAGGACACAATACTTTCTATACCTGAAACTTACCCCCTTTGCAGATGGCGCTATGCGCTGTCTTGCAAAGCAAGGAAGGGGAGGGGCAGCTTCATGCTGGGCACCCCAACCCCTTCCTGAGGATGCAATCAGAGCGCCTGTTGTTGCACACAACGGCTGCTCTGATTACGTCCTTCTGGCTCAGTGTCCAGACACGCTGAGCCGGAAGAGATGCCAAAGAGGTGCACGATGCCTCTTGCGGTGCCCTTTCCACGCCTTGCGGAAGGAGAGCTATTTTAGCGCTCCTTCCAAGGCCGGAAAAAGAGTGGATTGGGGCTGAGGAGTGCAGCAGCCTCAGCCCCAATCCACAGCTTCTTGGGGCAGCCCATGGCCGCCCGTCTGCAGAGGCCCTTATTTGATATTTTTTCCTGAGCAACTTTGATGCACTGGCCCTTTGTTTCTTCCAAACTTTTTCCCAAGGTATTCTGCTTCTTCAGCTTCAAACTGCTTTGAAGCTATTACTACATTCCACACCCTCTGTACTTCTACCATTTTAATCTCTCTTATGTTCTTTATCTTCTATGACCTCTTTCTGGTCAATGTACCAATCTTAGCCCACTTGGTTGTTCAGCAACAGAAGCCAGGGCTTATAATATTGAGCCTATATAATTTCTTTTGGTGTTTCCACATTAACAAAAGGGGTGTGGTGGCTCCTGTCACTAGTCCCAGCTTCTGCCAACCTAGCAGTTTGAAAGCATGTAAAAGTGCAAGTAGATAAATAGGTAGCACTTTGGTGGGAAGGTAACAGTGTTCTGTGCAGTCAGGCTGGCAACATGATCACAGAATTGTCTATGACAACAATGGCAGTTCGGCTTAATAATGGAGATGAGCATCGACCCCTACAGTCAAACACAACTAGACAATCTTGTTAAGGGAAAACTTTTACCTTTTATCTTCCACATAAACAGGCCCATCATCTCCCTTCTATTGCAACTGCAGCAGTTAGAATATTCACAGAAACACTATGATAGTACAGTAACTTATCCAGCTATTGAGGGAATTTACCAAACTAGGAATCAGGAGTCTTCCTTAAGTTCAGAAGGCAAACAGCCAACAGCTTAGTTGGAAACATGAAACACATTTAATTTCTAATACTGTATTATAATTCCTCCCTAAAATTCCTTTAATCTAAAACCATACTTTAAAAAGTATTGAACTAAATTCTGTATTTTGATGATTTATTTAAATTGGGTCTAGGAAAATTCTGGGTAAGCCAATTTCCAGGCACTTCAACAACAACATATTTCCAAGCACAATCTGGGCAGTCTAATTCATTTTAGGAAGGAGATACCACTGGCAATTTGATGGAAATAATGCTGAGGAATAAAGCATTTCCAGGTTTGCTAAACTCATGCAGACACACAGTATGCCACTGCCACGCTGGACAAGGCAATGGGCCAAAATCAACCAATTCCTTTTCAAAGACAATTTCCAAAAGAATTGTTAAAATTAGTAAATCCCTTTTGCAGATGAAATCAAAATACCACAGTAAAATGTTTTAAACTGTGCTCCTTTTTGTGGCAGCATGAAGCCAAATAATTTAGGGCGGTTTTACGATGAGCAATTATACAAAACCAATGTGCAAAAGGAGTTCAAAGTCAAAATATTCGGTTATATTAATATGACCTTCAGCTCTTTGAAACTTTGAGACATAAGATTTGCCCTGTTTCCATGTTGTTAAAACACACAAAATTGGCTGTAAATCCCTAGTTCCCAAACCGAGGCTGCTAGCCTTGCCTTAGTGCGTGTTCCTTGTCAATGTACAAAACTGCCACATGTGGGTACTTTTTCATCCTGTTACAGGTTAGAAAAGAAGAGAGTATAAGAAGAATGTACAATCTTTTGATTTGGTATCATAGAAACCTCCAAGATCCTGCAAGCCAATTTGAATCTACACAACAATTTCATTTATTAGTACTACAGACATTGCTGGTCATTAACAGTTGTAGTTTTCATTGTTTTAGGTGATGAAATGTCATCACTTTGCAACTCTCTTTGAATGTAGTGTATCAAGAAAGATGAGAGAGAGAAAACACTAGGATTAGCCTAGGATGACAGGAGGAAGAGTGTTGACAGGTCACAGTTGTCTTGATTAGCCAGAACATTGCAAACCATAATTTGTATCATCACTGCTAAAGACAGCTATATATAAGATTGGTCTATCCTGTTGGGAATGTAGTATTATTATTTGGCCATAAAGCATAATTTACAAGAAAAAAAATACTATACCCCCCCCCCAAAAAAAAAAAAAGCTAAGGAAAAAAGACTAAGGGCATCCTTCTTTACCTATTTCCCTCCCTCCTGCCTCAATCATTTGGTTGCCAGTGCATTTTAACAAAGCAAGGAAAGAGATTCAAAGACAGTTCTTTTTACTAAATGTAATTATTCCTTCATGGCCCCCCTTCCACCAAACCATTAACACACCCTGTGTTTCTCCAAGACGGAAACTATTGTTCAGATACAAAAAATGATAAAAAAGATATTGTATTACTGCAAGGCCACTGTGGGCAATACAACCAATTTCTTAATTCATGAAGATACAGACTAATGCTGGGAAAGACAATTCCCCCAATATAGTCTACACATGAAATCTTGGCAATTTATCTAGCTCTTACTATATTTCTAAAGGAGACACTGCTCACAAATTGCTGGCAGTCTTCAAATTCATTAAGAACTCAAACTGTGTGCCTGCAAGATGGCAAAAACTGAACTTCTCCTTGCTTCTTAGGAAGCAACATCTGGTCAAATGCTCTTGTGTCTACACACTGATTAGACATTATTGTCCCCAGAGTTTGAAAGTTGATAGCAAAAGTAAAAGTCAGAGGGACAGTAAAAGTTTCACAAGTCCTAATTCCATAGCCAGTCAACTAGAAGTATCCCTGACCAATTTCCTTTTTCAAAATGAATAATCGTTCTTTATCTAATATTATATATTCAGGAAGAAAATCTAATGGGATAACAAACATGTTTTTCTTGAATGTAATTGCCATCTGGACATCACTAAGTATCATTTAAAACACACGCAGACACACACAGAGAGACACACACACGGTTTCCTGCCTAGTAGAAAGAATTTAAAACCAATACAAATGATCACTTGCAAAGTAAGGACTACGTTCATGCGAGTTCTCAATATTTTTTTTCTTAAATTACTCCTGGGACTTTAAGGCTGGCTGTATGGCAGACAAAAACTCAAAATGTATCAAGCATTTTTCAGCATATAAATTGCAGTGCTCAAATTCTGTTTCACTGAACAAATACTTTGGTTCAATAAAACTTTGTGATTTGAACAAGACACTTGCAGCAGCTTAAAGCCTAAAACCAATAACCAATTGTTAATTCAACTAGAGTAGTCCCATTCAATCAATTGCTGGATAGTAAATCAACTCTTAGGAGATTATCGCATGAGCCCCCTTTTCACTGCAATCACATTAAAGGAATCGGATACACACCAGTTTGGGAGAGTGCTTATTGCACATGTCTGCAATCATGGGACTGGGCTATTGCTGCCATTGACAGTCCCCCACTCTCTTTCAGACTGCTCCTTCATTCCACCTCCCTGAAGAAATAAAGTATGCAATCCTGAATGGCTATTACTTTTCCCATGAGCACAATTTTAAAAAATAAAGATGACAGTATCAGGGCTCTGTGAGGACTTATCCCATGTCTACCACCAATTATGAGGACATCTACTTATTGCACTATTATGGCAGCACAGGTGAGGACCTCCACTTGTCTCACTCTGCCAGCACTACTTGTGGGGACCTCTAGTCATCTCTGTGTTTCTTGTATGAGACTCTTCCTATAATCCTACAGCTATACAGCACTGCTGTTGAACCACTGCTGCCATCATAGAGAACTCAACCAATAGTACTACTATAGCATTGCCAGGGGCACAGCTGATTACTAAATGGAATTAGGAAACAGAATAAACAGAAGTATAACGTAAAGTTAAACATTATTTATGTAACACATCAAAATCTTAACTGTCTCTACTAACTCTTTTTCTATATCTGCATAATCACAGCAGAAACTTACAGCAGAAATGCTGAGTCTAACATGTGGCTTTAAACCACAATTATAGTAGTAAAATACACCTTTGGAGATACCTACCACAAGACATTGCCTCCGACCCATAACTGCCGTGTATGCCAAATATGGTTTTTCACTGACAGGGGATACTTGTCAATAGCTCCCAATTGTATGGCAGTCCTATTATTCCTCCTGTGCAAAATGTTGCTGCCAAAGCAGTTGCAATATTGGCAGTCACATGGTGTCACAGTCTCTCCCTCTCCTCCTTCCACCTTGCTATTCCCAAGCATCTTGATTTGGGATTTTTTGTATTTCTTTTTTCTTTTTTCAAACTTAAATTGCATTGCCAGAACTGCAGAATCATGTTTAAAATACTAAAATACTAACAATAAGAAACGAAAGACAGACTGCATAAGGCAGGAAGATAGGGTTAAGAGGGAGTCCAAAAAAGGGCCCAATGGCAGCAGCAGCCCCAGTTGTACAATTGAGAAGATGTTCAATATTGGTTGCCCACAAACCAGTATGTTAGTGTTTTTATTAATTAGTGTGACTGCGGCAAGAAAAGGGATGGTGCAATAATGTCCTTAATCCCCATCTCTCATACCAACAAATTTAAATCTCTCCCTGCTTCCTGACTGTTCTAAACACATAGTCTTTTTGTGTTTTCTTCAAACATTCAACCAAAATTCCATACTCTCAACCCCTTTTCTTGGAATGCTTATGTTATCATGTATACTATACATCACATATAGAACCATACTTTACCTTAAAGTCTCCATCAGAAACCTGTGATATGGACTTTTAGGGGGTGATGTTGTTGTGTTTATTAAAAAACTTTCCCCCCCCCCTCAAAAAAAAATCCATAACATCAAAGGTTTCCATGAAGATAAATGGATAGGCTAAGATGGAATGGTTCAAGAGTTGATATTTACAAAGGAAAGTAAAATTTCAATCTCCTAGCTCAATAACTGGTTAAACATAATATTGGTGGGAGACACTTTTTAGCTGGGTCATGATTTTGTAAAGCTTTCATAAATAAAACCAAAGAATATACAAAAACGGCCCACAGGTCAGTGAAAAAAAAAAGTTTTCCCTCAGCTGTAATCATTTTTTCTACATCATATAGCCTGACCTACCTCATGTAATACTTGGGACAATAGTAAAAAGAAATAATGTAAAAAAAGGTAGATGATCCATCAATAAGACAACCAAATCTATCTTAAGGTCCAACTGAACTCCTGCTACAATCAATAGCCTGCTCTTTATATTAAAGAAAGCTGACTCAGGTCTTGTATTTTCATTGTCAGTAAATGGAACATCACATGAAGAGGCAATGACTGCAATTAAACTGTCCATTAGGAAACAAAACCTAAATACCAGAAAAAACATACAGCAAGCCCTAAATACCAGAAAAAACATACAGCAAACATTCACCAACAGCATCAATTCAAACCAGGAAGAAAAGGCATAATTTAAACTCTCTTTAAAAACAAGAAAGTTAAATTATCATTATGCAGAAGAAACAGAATATACTCAGAAATGAAATAATTTGCTACCC
This sequence comes from Phrynosoma blainvillii, assembly GCA_026167975.1. NCBI lineage: Eukaryota > Metazoa > Chordata > Lepidosauria > Squamata > Phrynosomatidae > Phrynosoma > Phrynosoma blainvillii. The sequence continues at coordinate 103,620,889 of JANUYF010000001.1, forward strand.
TTAGTTTAGAATAAACAGAAAGAGTTATCAACATCATATTAATGTTCATTCCTTGGGAATAATCCTTTCAAAATGAGTTGCTAAAATAATAAAAGGTAAAGCTTTCACTTTTGACATGATTGTCCAGTTATGTCCAACTATAGGGGACGGTGCTCATCTTCGTTACTGAGTTGAAGGAGCCAGATGTTAGGATAAATGCTCTTCAGGGGAATTTATAATTAGCTCAAATTACGAGAGGGCACTCCTAACTTATGCCCAGGGATCTTCACCAAATGTATACAGAAGGATGGATATTGGTTAAGGAAGGCGCTGAGACGTAGAACTACAATTCCCAAATATTTATTAACAATATTAGCATCAACACACACACACACTCGCACACTAAAGGAGAAAAGGAAGGAGACTGGAATGGCTCAGAGAGAAAGAGGGTCCAGGGGGAAGGGATGGAAAAGTTACCTATGCCCGACGCTCCTGTGTCTTCGGATCTGCGGCGATGGTTGGGTTCGATGAATGGCACGACCGGCAGGGATGAGGGTCGTGGGTGCACTTTAAGGCAGCAGAAGGACAGTGATTCCAGCATGCACCCAAAAATGGCTGCACTGAGTGGACCTGGGATGGTCCTTATATACCCAAAATCTCTCCTCTAGGCTATTCTGTAACAATCACACAAAGGCCATGATGGGATTATCTATTGTGGGTGTCTAGCTAGATTGGACAAAGGGGTTGGTCTCAGAGCTATTGAGGTGTGGAGAGTGCAGACAAAGCGGGATATTTGTTTCCTAGTTACCTTGATGGTCTTAGGCAGAGCCAATCTTGGGCTGTATTCACCTTTCTCCTCAGGCAACTCCCTTGCCCTAGCTGGCTTATTGTGTTCTTGGTCCTCGCATGAGTGAGTCATAGCCACCTGAGAGGAATTTCAGGAATTTGCAGTTCTCTAGGAAGGGAGGGCTACAGGCAGGGGGTCATAGGGGGAAGAAAGATTTCTCAATTTTAAAATCCAAATAAAGCAAAATAAAATAAAATAAAATTGAGGGGCTCTGGCTAACATAGAGTTGTCAAAGACGACTCCGTAGTCATGTGCACTGAACACTGTTACCTTCCCACCAAAGTGGTACATATTTATCTACTTGAACTTTTACATGCTTTTGAACTTCTAGGTTGGCAGAAACTGGGACTAGTGACAGGAGCTCACTCCATCATATGGTGCTTGCATCTTAAACTGCTGATCTTGTGGTGTCTGATTCGGTGTCTTAACTGCTAAGCCACTGCGATGCAAAATGAGAAAAGCAAACACAACAGGGCCTTTGCAGACTGCTAGAAATAGTGCAAATTGAGTCCACTTTAACTGCCCTGGCTCAGTTCTAGGGAATCATGGGAATTGTATTTTTTCCTGAGACATTGAGCCTTCTCTGTCAGAGAGCTCTGGTGCCACAATAAACTACAGTTCCCATGATCCCCTAGCACTGAGTCAGGGCAGTTAAAGTGGACTCAATTTGCACTATTTCTGGCAGTCTTCAAAGGCCCTAGGGCAAAGCTTATATGAATTACTGAGTTGTTAGACAATGTGACTGGAAGAAGTCAAATAGCTCAAACTTTCTTCTTTTTTGCTATATTTAATTTGGTTCAAGCATAGTGTGCCAAAATTCAAAGTACACAGGAAATATACAATGTATCTGGAGTTCCCCTTACAAATTTTGAAAAGTAATACTTTCCTATAAACCAACTCTTTCTGAACCACATACACACACAAAAAGTCTATCCACAAGTGCACAGCCTTTAAAAAAAAGTATTATTGTTGGCAGGAACATTTTATAATTCATTTTCATCTTTAAAATTAAAACAGCTTTTGCATTTCTATTAAGGGTTGAGTTTTTAAAATTAATAAATGTAAATTATATTTTAAATAGGTTTCTAATCTACCCAAAAATTTAAGTTTAAAATGTTCAGTTATACTTTAAGTCACTCCAAAAACAGTTAAAAGCTTATCAAAATTGAAAACTATGATGAAAGCCAACTGCTAATCCCAAACAGAGTGGACCTATTGAATCAGCTACTAAATGATAAATCAACATTTATATACCATAAGTTCTACAAATTCAATGGGTTTATGCCATTTGGAATTATTAACTGGAGGTAGGCCTGTATTTGTCTAGTCCACTGTTTCTCAAACTGTGGGGCAGGACCCCCAGGGCGCCATGAGAGTTGCTCGATGGGGACATGAGACCTGGAGGCCCTGATCTCTCCTCCTCCTCCTCCTCCTCCTCCTCCTCCTCCTCCTCCTCCTCCTCCTCCTCCTCCTCCTCCTCTTCCCAAACTGTTTCTTCCTGGAGAGGAAGATAAAAGCAAGGAGAGGTTTGGCACATCTGCTGAGGAAGGAGGGGGAGAAGGAGAGGTACAATATGCCCTTGCTATCTGTGAAGGATCCATTTTGGACCCCCGCACGGATAGCAAAAACTGTGGGTCCTTAAGTCCCGTTCTTTTCAATGGGCAAGCACACCCACTTGTGGCACTGTGTGCACATGTGCCCATTGAAAAAGCTGGGGCTTGCTGCCCATGGAAGCTCAAAACGCAGATGACAAGCCCGCGGTTGGCGTAGGCGCACTGTATTTCCTTCTAAGATGTTAAAATATGAATATAGATGAATGTGTCAATGAAAATACACAGACTAAACAACAAAATATTTTTATTCATATACTACATCAAGTAGGGGTGAGTGGGATGTCTGGATGTAGATGTAAAGGGAGTCACATGGGTAAAAAGATCTAGTCCAAAAATACATTCAGGCTCAGAGTAGTGATTGTCTGATCTGGGTCCAGTGGAAAACTGTGGCTTTCTGCTTATATATTAAAATAAGCCATGGGTTTTTATGATATGCACTTCCTTTTTGTGCAGAACAAAAACTTTTACTTTTAAATAGACCAGTTATCATAATTATTAAACCTGTGAGATTATGCCTTGTTTAAACTATGTTTAGTAGCACCTAGCCAGGATCCAATGGAAATATCTTTGTGACCACAGAAGAGGAGGAAAAGTGAAGGACAAAACTGCATCCTGTTCATATACCAGGAAACCATTGTTTCCCACTACATCCAATGTAAGCAGCACTTATTTTCAAGCTTATAATATTTTGTGCCCTCAAATGGGAATAAATCTGTCATTTAGGGCAGAACAATACATTCTGCAGCAAGTATGCAGTTCCCAACTGTATGTTGACCTTGTGGAGGGATCTGTAGTTGCTGAAAGGAGCTGAGGATGGAATGCTTATTTCTTGTGCAGACTTCTGGTCTGTCAAGCAAATCTTTCCCCTATCATCATTAATAATTTTTCCTCATGGCAAAGAGCTGACACAAGAAATAAACAAGCAGAGGGGAAAAGCTAGAGAAAACATTGCAAGAGATGGTCAAAATTACTGGATTGGTCCTTCCTCTTGTCTCTCTACTACAATCTTGGCTTGCACATTAGCTAAACAATTTCAGCAAGTTCTGCCCTTAAATGAGACACTGGTAACCTGGAGATAGCCTTGAAGGCTTCCCTAATTCATCTGCCAACCTTTCTCCAAGCCTGCTTCCTTTCATGTGGTCCATGATGTAAACTGGGGCCCTCAGAGTGAAATGCCAATAGCAATAGCAAGTACATTTCTATACCACTTATCAGTGAACTAAACACTCCCTAAGCAGTTTACAATGTGTAAGCCAATCGTCCCCAACAAGCTGGGTACTCATTTTACCAACCTATGAAAGGAGAGAAGGCTGAGTTGATCTTGGAGCCTTCCAGGATTGAATTTACAACGTTGTGGCTGCAGGACTGGCATTTAACCACTGCACCACTAGAGCTTTTGAAAGCAGTTATCCGTTTCCTATACTTAGACAAAAATTGTGGAGAAGGTGCTTTGAAGCACAAGTACTATGACTGGAAAACTTCTGACCTAGTGCCAGGAAAAGTACTATAGATACTCATGCATAAGTCTAGAAATTTTAGTCAAAAAATTGACCCCAAGGCCTGGCTCTGCTTATCCACAGGTCAATCATATTTTAACTCTTACCAAAAAATAAATCATCCTGTTGTCTGAGTAGACTGGCAAAAGACGCCATGGTGCCACTTCTAACCTTTTTTGAATGTCTGAGTGGTGATGGAAGCTCTTTGGCACTTCCCGTCAAATGAGCGCTGAAAAGAATTAGGCTTTGAAAGATCTGAATAAGACATTTGTGTATAGCTTCTCTAGGTTAAAATCAGGCAAAGTTATCACATTAAAGGTTACAATCACTGTTAACATGGTCACCATTTTTTTTCTTTGTCTTTTCATACTTTTTGACATGTGGGCACTTTCTTAGCACCACCTGTGCCTTGTCACGTCTATCACACATCACATAGCCACTATTTAACATAGGGGGGATGCAGACAGGAGGCCCTGGGCCCCCCTGGGAAGCAGAGGATTGGGGCTGCTGTTACCACATGCAGCGGCCCCAATTCTGTCATTTGCCGGCCCGGAAAAGAGTGGCAAAATGCCGCCTCTTTCAGAGCCGGCAAATAGGATGCCTGAAGAGCTGCTGTGCGGCTCTTCTGAGCCTCTTCCAGTGCAGCACATCAAGACGCTGTGCCAGGAGGATGTCCTGACGGTGTGTGCCATGCGTAATGGCACGGGCCGTGATGATGTCCTCGGTGTGGGGTTGGGGCGCCCAGTGTGCCACTGCCTCTCCCCATCCCTGCCTCCAGGATGGCCCAAAGGGCCATCTCTAGAGGCCCATAGTTCCCTCTTCATCCATCCAGACTTTAGGGTGACCACAAACAGTTATGCCTGCTGGAATTTTGTAAGTTCATGGCATTGTTTTTCTTTGCTTCATCCTTTACATCCTTTGTTCCATGTCCCTATGTTTTATCCTAGACTTATCCATGGGTTATATAAAAATCCATAATTTTGATCCCAAATCCTGCTATTGATTTATGTATAAGTCAAGTATATGCTTGTCATGTATAAACATACAGTTTTAAAGAGCATTTAGTTACAGTTAAGAGGCATAAATCTAACATGGCATTGGTAATGCAGAAGATGGAAAGCTTGCTTTCTCTCACCACTAGTGTTTGGAAATGCCCTAACACCAACTTCAATGGTGCTTCAGAGCAGATTTTTGGGATGTGAGAGGGGATGCAGTGGAAAAGGGGGATTATCCCCCTTCTGCTTGATTCCACAGTTCCACCAAAAGAAATCTAGCATTGGATCCTATCTATAGTAACAAGCCAAAAACAGTTCATTACTGTGATAGTTACCATTTTTAAAATTGCAGTAACTCGATTCCTTTTCTCAGAAGTAACTAACAAATATTTTTCATAACTAATTTCTCCTTCCACATGGATCTGAATGCTATAGGCGTGTGTCTGAACAGACTCTCTTCCATCTACCTCAATTCCTACAACAAAGCATGAGACAGCAGCATAAGATTGTGCTTGAACCATACTATATTCTTCTTCTGACATTTAGCAAGGGCTCACCCCTGTATCTGTAACTCTAACTTTTAAAATTGCAGTTGTACTGCAAAAGGAGTGATTATCCCTCATTAATTTACAACACTAATATAATGTTGTTATAATTTAATTAATGGAAAAATTAATTGAACATAACTCGCTACCTATAACTAAATCCTTCCAAAGTCTTCTCAGACATCTTTGGGCCAAAATCCTATACACTTTTAGCACAGCAGCATAGTAGCTACTGGATTGAAGTGACAGTAGATCCTACATCCACACAGCCAATTTATACAATAAGAAACAAGTCCTTGAGCTTGCCATTTCCTGGTTAAACAGTTCCCCATCCACACATAAGGTCAAAAGTGAGAGAGAAAGTTATGTACTTACAGAACAATTGACTACAAGGGAAACTGAAACTGATGTAAACTCTTTAAAAAGCACAATAGCTTGCCCAGTGTCTCAACAGGATTCCATCTGTGATTGATAATATCCACACCCAAATGCTGTGTGTATCATTTACATCCAGTTCATGTTAATGTTTCATATGGATAGCCAAGGATGAACATGTTTCCATTCTATATGAGAATGACAGATTGTATGAAGGATACTGAAGCGTCTTTCTCATTTCCCTAGGTGCTGCCTTAGCTTTCTCAGCCACTGATGTCATCATGTGAAAATGGAGGCAAAGGTATCGAGGCCTTTTTCACTGCTGTTGACTTAGCTCTCTGTGTCACAAAGGAGCTAGGCAGGCTGCAACCAGGCACCTGGCTATAAAAAAGGCACTGGGTGGTCTAAAACTGTGAATGCACCATCAATTAAAATTAGCGTCTTGACAAAACAGACTTTAAATGACACTATGCAGATGCAGACTGACCAAGGTATTTCTGAACCTTTTACTGAAAACAAAACAAAAAGACAAAGGAAATAAAACAAAGGTAGCCATGCTAGTTCATGAGGAAAAGTAACAACAAAATCCAGACTGGGATAACAGCTTTATTAGGACTGGCCAAACTACCACAAAAAGTGTGTCATCTCTGACTCTTCAGCAGGCCAGGTGATGCAGAGGTGCAGGGATGACAAAAGAAACAGAATAATCCAAATATTGTATCAGACGTTTGTAGTCATGATGTCTTTAGTCAAATTCATTCCAAAGATGGAGACTATCAATCACTCATAGAGGTGTAGGTATCAACGTACAGCTGTCAATGTACACTGGGACAAAATAAATGCTGCTTGTAAAATGGATGGGAAGGCGACAATAAACAGCTCTCCCCATCCTGAACAAGAAACACAGGAAAAATAAATAAACAGTCACAGGTATGTGTAACTCTAGCATTCTTGACTGGGTGTGTTTGAATAGGGTCCAGGTCCAGTGATTTCAGTTCAAAGGAAAACTATACATTTTGTTCATGATGAAATATGTTCCTGGGTAAGAGTTGCCCCAAGGATTTATTTGGAAAAACCTACAATAAGTAATAATACTGGCAATTACATTGCCACTTAGTAGAACTTTCAATTCCAACATCCCTAAGTATGTATCTAATAGATTTAAAAAAAAAAAAACCAAAAAAAAAAAAAAAAACCACCAACCCTGTAAGTAATCCAGACTCCTATTTCTCTATCCCCCCATTCCTATTTGTGAAGCTAAGGAAAACATGTACAGCTTGAGGAGCCTGTTTTCCTCCTATTAATGCAGTTTGACACTGCTTTGATTGGCGGCTCCATTCTATAGAATTAAGGAATTTGCAGTTTTGTGAGACAGTTGACACATAGAATGAAGATAATAATAATAATAAAATTTATTTATATCCCGCTTAATGACAGCAATCCAAGCAGCTTACAGTAAAAATCCCCACATCATTTCAATCAAACCAACCCACCCCCTTAAAACAGCATTAAATAATATATGATTAAAAGTTACAATAAACATAATATAAAAACATTTAATATAAAAAACCCTAATAGATGAACCCCCAAATTCTAAAAAGTGAAGTGGAAGCACCAATAAGAGAAATTAGGAAAAATAAATCACCAGGAACAGATAATATTCCAATTGAACTGCTAAAATGCACATTGATAGAAGCGATTCTAGTGCTAACTAATATATGCCAAGAAATATGGAAAAGAAAATTGTGGCCAACAGACTGGAAATGAATAATATATATCCCAATCCACAAAAAAAGGAGACACAAAAGAATGCAGCAACTATAGAACCATAGCAGTCAAATGCCATGCAAGCATAATCATGTTCAAAATTCTGCAACATAGACTCTAATCATACATGGAGAGAGAAATCCTAAAGGTGCAAGCAGGATTCAGGAAAGGAAGAGGCACAAGGGACCATATTGCAAACATGCAATGGCTAATGGAGTGCACAAAGGAATTTCAGAGAAAAATCACCATATGCTTTACAGACTATCTCAAAGCCTTTGACTGTATAGATCACGAAAAGCTATGGAACAGTCTCAAGGACATGGGAGTGCTAATGCATTTGATAATCCTAATGAGAAAACAGGACAAGAGGCTACTGTGAGAACAGAATTTGAAGAAACAGAATGTTTCCCCATTGGCAAAGGGGTCAGGCAAGGCCTATTCTATTACCCTATTTGTTTATTTTGTATGCAGAAAACATAAGAAAAGCAGGGGAAGACTCAGAAGAAGGAGGAGCAAAAATAGGAGGAAGGAACATCAACAATCTAAGATATGTGGATGACACCATAATACTAGCAGAAGTTATCACACACTTGGAACAAAGAAAGGTCAAAGACAAAAGTACAAAGGCAGACTTAATGCTGAACATAAATAGAAGAAAACAAAAATAATGACCACAGAAGAAATATATAAGTTCAGCCTAGAACAATGAAGAAGTAAAAATAGTCAAAGAGTTCCTGTACCTATGATCAAACATTGATCAGAATGGAGACTTGCAGCCAAGAAATACACTGGGCCCTTGGTATCTGCTGGGGTTTAGTTCCAGGACCTCCTGTTGATGCCAAAATCTGTGGATGCTCAAGTCCCATTAAATACAATGGCATAATAAAATGGTGTCACTTATATAAGGTAGCAAAATCAACTTTTGCTTTTGAGAATTTAGATTTTTTGGAATATTTTCAATCCATGGATACTTGAATCCATGGATAAAAAAATCTGTGGATACAGAGAGCCAACTGTACGAAAAACTCTGGGACTGGGAAGGGCAGAGAAGATTCCACCTAAAGAATAAAGATATACAACTGAGCATGAAAGTTGGAATTGTACAAGCCATTGTATTACCCATCACCATGTACGGATGTGAGAAAACAGACAGAAAGAAAATCAACTCATTTGAGATGTTTGAGAAGACAGCTGAGGATATCATGGATGTCCAAAAAGGAGCCTAGGACAGATCAAGCATGAACTCTTCCTGGAAGCCAAGATGATAAAGTTGATTCAATGTGAAGTCATGGCTGGCATCCATAGTTTCTTGTGGTTTTTGGGCGCTGTGAGGCCATGTTCTAGAACAGGGGTAGGCAACCTAAGGCCCGGGGGCCGGATGCGGCCCCCAAGGCCTTTGGACCGGCCCCAGGCTGGTCCTGCCACCGCCGCTGCCGCCGCCCCCCGCTACCCCCTGCCACTGCCGCCGCCCGCCATGATGATATTAATCATTGTTGTTATTACTTGTTCTTGGGGTTTCCTTGGCAAAATCTCTACAGGGGTTTTGCCATGGCTTTTCTGGGGCTGAGAGAGTGTGCATGCATTTAAAAAAAAATAAAATAAAATTTATTTATTTATTTATTTTTGGTGCTTCGGCCCCCCAATTGTCTGAGGGACAACAACCCGGCCCCTGGCTCAAAAAAGTTGCCTACCCCTGTTCTAGAAGAATGCATTCCTGATGTTTTGCCTGCATCTGTGGCTGAGAAGATGCCAGCCAGAGATGCAGGCGAAACGTCAGGAATACATTCTTCAAGAACATGGCTTCACAGCCCCCAAAACCCACAAAAACCTAAAGTTGAGGTTGTTGTACTTTGGGCACATCATAAGAAGGCACAACGCAATGGAAAAGACAATAATGCTAGGAAAGGTGGAGGGAAGCTGAAAGAGAGGAAGGACGCATTGCCAAAGGGATGGACACAATTAAGGAGGTCCTGGGCCTGGGTTTGCAAGGCCTGAGCAGAGCTTGGAGGACAGGGTGGGCTTGGAGATGTCTCATCCATAGGGATGAATTGGGGACGATTTAAGGGCAGTTCACAACAAACAAGATAGTCAGCCTTCCACATCCTGTGCTTAAAGACATGGGAGTACCAACACATCTGATAGTCCTGATGAGGAATCTATACTCAGGACAAGAGGCTACTGTCAGAAAAGAACATGGAGAAACCGAATGGTTTCCAATTGGAAAAGGAGTCAGACAAGGCTGCATACTATTCAAGCTATATGAAGAACATATTATAAGAAAAACAGGCTTGGACACAGAAGAAGGAGGAGTGAAAATAGGAGGAAGGAATATCAACAATCTAAGATATGCAGATGACACCATAATGGTAGCAGAAAACCTCACAGACCTGGAACACCTGCTAAGGAAGGTCAAAGAAGAAAGTGCAAAAGCAGGCTTAATGCTGAACATAAAGAAAACAAAAATAATGACAACTGAGGATTTTCACAAGTTCAACCTAAACAATGGAGAAATAGAAATAGTAAAAGAATCCCCATACCTGGGATCAAACATTGATAGAAATGGGGAATGCAGTCAGGAAATCAGAAGAAGACTAAGAATGGGGAGGGTGGCTATGAAAGAACTAGAAAAGATACTAAAATGCAAAGATATACAACTCAGCACAAAAGTTAGAATCATACAAGCCATCGTATTCCCTATTGCCATGTATGGATGTGAGAACTGGACAGTTAAGAAAGATGGTAGGAAGAAAATCAATGCATTTGAGATAATGTGGTGCTGGAGAAGAGTGCTGAGGATCCCATGGACAGCCAAAAGAACAAATGGGTCCTAGAGAAGATCAAGCTGGAAACTTCCCTGGAAGCCAAGATGACCAAACTGAGGCTGTCCTACTTTGGACACATCATGAGAAGAGAGGAAGGACTCATTGGAGAAGACAATAATGCTGGGGAAGGTGGAGGGAAGTAGGAAGAGAGGAAGGCCACATGCTAAATGGATGGACTCTATTAAAGAGATCATGGGTATTAAGGGGCTGCAGGAATTAAGCAGAACAGTGGAGGACAAGGGGTTGAAATTGACTAGAGAGCAGTTAACAAAAACCATTTTACTAGCCATTGTATTTAATGGGACTTGAGCATCCATTGATTTTGGTATTTACAGGGGGACCTGGGACCAAACCCCAGCAGATACCAAGGGGCCCATAGTTATTTTGCCTTCTCTGTCAGAGACCTCTGGTACCACTCCACAAAACTACAGATCCGAGGATTCCCTAGGATGGAGCCAGGGCAGTTAAAGCGGTGTCTAACTGCATTAATTCCTCCGTGTGGAAGCAGCGGTAGGAATGAAAGTTTCCCCTGGACAGGTCCTCGTGTTGGCCCTCCGCAATTCAGACCTCCCAAGAGTCCTTTCCCTGGAAAGCTGGGCATTTAAAGTTGCCGGAGGACAGGGGAGGCGGCGGGGGGTGGGGGAGGACCAGCGTGACCAGGTGTCCTCCTTTTCCCGGACGTGTCCTTCATTTCAACCTTCTGTCCAAGAAATACCCTCCATTTTGGGCATGACTTACATTTCTGTGAGTGCTTGACACCTCAGGGAGACCGGAGGTCCTCCTTTTCCCGGACCCGTCCTCCATCTTCAACCTTCTGTCCAGGAGGGGGAATCCCCCCAAATGCTTCCATTCGGAGCAGGGCTAAGAGGCATGGATCTATCTGCGCTTCTGGGGCGAGTGTGTTCAGCTTTTATATAGTCGTGTCTATTATTTGGCCGTGCCTTCCTTTCCCCCTCCCCCGCCCTCCGAGTGTCCTCCATTTCACGGCACCTTGTCCTCCACCCTTGCAGCGGCGAGGACCTCTGGTCACCTTGTCCCTAAGCGTCCGGCGGGGATGGAGGGGGTTTCTCCAAGGCTGCGTCCGCACGGCAGGAGTGACCCGCTTTGACACCGCTTCAGCTACCACCACAGTTCCATTATGAAAGTGGGGGAGGACTATATATCTGGTTGGTTGCGGTACCGGACTGGAGCTACCGTCGTCGCCCCCCCACCCACCCCACCCAGAATCCCACAGCATGGAACCACGGTGGCAGCTGAAGCGGTGTCAAACCGGGTTACTCCAGCCGTGCGGACGCAGCTCAATCAAGGAGGAGGACACAGGGCAAAGGTGGTGGTGGTGGTGATGGGGAGTGCTGGGGTCTGAGGACTTACCAGGTTAATGAAGGTGAGGAATTTCCAGCTGCCTCCGTAGGTCTGGTGCGCGGGCATGTCGATGGCCTTGTAGTTGCACAGGATGGAGAAGTAGGAGAGGAGGATGGCCGCCCGCAGCACCTGGCACGGCACCAGCGCCATGTTCAGCCCCAAAACCTCCCCCCTTTCTCTCTCTCTCCCTTTTTTTGGGGTGTGTGTGTGTGTGTGTGTGTGTGTGCAACTTGAGGCCTGAGCTCCAAAGGAAGCGCCTGACTATATATATATATATATATGTGTGTGTGTGTTTCTGCAGGGCCGCGCACAAGGCCGCCTGTGCCTTTTCTGGACGCAGCAGCAGCAGCAGCAGCAGCCCTTGGCAAGAGAGCAAAGGGAGGGAAAGACAACAGAGACGACGGACCAAAAAGGGAAGAAGAAGAAGTCGGGGAGGGAGAAGGAGAAGGAGGGGGGCACAATAAATAAGGCGTGCGCAGACTTTCTAGCTTCCGGGGTGCCTTTGGTGGCCATTTTTTTTAAAATAAAAAGTCCTCCTTTCTCCAGAGTCCGTGTGGTGCAGTGGTTTGAGTGTTGGAGTAAGGCTCTTTCTTGGGTTTGAATATCCCACCTCAGCCATGGAAACTCACTAGGGGGGTTGCAAACTGCCAGAAATAGTGCAAATTGAGTCCACTTTTAAGGTTAGGGTTAGTGCTAGGGAATCATGGGAATTGTTGTTGTTTGAGACATAGGGCCTTTGCAGACTGCTACAAATAGTGCAAATTGACTCCACTTTAACTGCCCCGGCTGAGTGCTAGGGAATCATGGGAATTGTATTTTTTTCTGAGAAATTGAGCCTTCTCTGTCAGAGAGCTCTGGTGCCACAATAAACTACAGTTCCCATGATTCCCTAGCACTGAGTCAGGGCAGTTAAAGTGGACTCAATTTGCACTATTTCTGGCATACTGCAAAGGCCCATTGAGCCTTCTCTGTCAGAGAGCTCGGGTGCCACAATAAAATACAGTTCCCATGATTCCCTAGCACTAACCCTAACCCTAAAAGTGGACTCAATTTGCACTATTTCTGGCAGTCTGCAACCCCCCCTTAGGTGGGTGACTTTGCGCAAGTCACGCTCTTTCAGCCTCAAGGGATGGCCATGGCAAGCCCGTCCCCTCTGAGGAAAGCTTGCAAAGCACCTAGTTGTATAAACTATCCTACGTATGCACTATTTTATTGTATTGCTCGGTAATGTAATATTAATGTATTACTATTTTTGCATTATTTTATTTAATTATTTCATTTTTAACTGTATTGTTTTAATGTTTTTGTTTCTTTTATGCTGGTCTTTGACCGTAATAAAGTATCATTCATTCAATGTGAAGTCGAAGGCTTTCATGGCCGGCATCCATAGTTTTTTTGTGGGGTTTTTGGGGCTGTGTGGCCATGTTCTAGAAGATTTCTTTCTGACATTTCGCCAGCATCTCTAAAGATGCCAGCCATCTAGAACATGGCCACACAGCCCAAAAAAACCACAAAAAACTATCATTCATTCATTCATTCAATCTTGCCAAGAAAACCCTATGATAGGTTTGCCTCAGGGTTGCCATAAGTCATGAGGCAAAGGGGAGGGGGTGTCTTTGAGATGATGATGATGATGATGATGATGATAATAATAATAATAATAATAATGCATTTTATTTATAGCCCAACTCTCCCTGAAGGATCGAGGCAGGTAACAATCATAAAAATACAACAATACAGTTATAAAACAATATAAGAAAATAACATGATCCCCTTACCTCCAATTGACACTAACACTGCATCATAAAATACATTCAATGAATAAAATTAACTAAATTAAACGTAATTAAAATGTGCCATGATGAGATGAACAGAGCAGCCTACATCAGTATCATGGAACAATCAATCGATCTGTGAGGGAAGGCCTGCCGGAAGAGATCCATCTTGACAGCCTTCTTAAAAGCGTCAAGGGTCATAATATGACAGATCTCCTGGTCACATCCATATGGCCGACATGAGTTGGAAATAACTTGAAAGCACACAACAACAAAACAACAACAACAACAATGTCTTTTCATGCATTGGCACTGTGGTGTAGTGGTTTGAGTGCTGGGCTGTGACTCTGAAGAGAGCAGGGTTTCAATCCCAGCTCGGCAAAGAAATTCACTGGGTGACCTTGGGCAAGTCATGCTCTCTCAGCCTCAGGAGAAGGCAATGGCAACCCGCTCCCCTCCCCACCCCTGCCTTGAAGAAACCTTGCCAAGAAAATCCCATGACAGGTTCGCCTCAGAGTGGTTGTTGTTGCTATTGCTTTTACCAGTACGGCATGGTGGTTTCTGTTGAAACGATGGAATTGAAAAGACCAAAAAAAAAAAAAAGTAATATAAATAGTCTTTATATCTGCTTGAAAAAGTAACAAAACAACCTATATAACAAAAGCATTCAAAACCAACAGATACACAAAAGATACAAAGTGAATAAGAGCAATAAAGGTTGACAGAATAATACAAAGTAGCAAATATAGAAAGTACTATAAACTACTTTGAATAAGGTAACACAAAATATAATGCAAAAGAAAAAAGGCTTGAGAGAGAGAGAGAGAGAGAGAGTTGATTAGGGCAATGCACACAGCTGATCTCCTATGCAAGCAAAATTATGCTCAAAATACTGCAACATAGGACGTTATCACACGTGGGCCAGAAAGCGAAAATAAAGTGGAAATGAGGCATTCCGAAAATAAACGGGAAATAAACCTTAATTCCGCATATGTCATTACCTTAATTGCAAATTTACAGTAAGCGCATTAAACGTCCACACACAAGCGAAAAAAGCCCGTAAATGTACTAGAAATGAGCCTCTTGCACATGCGCAGATAGAGGAATGCTTGCTGGAACCATGGCAACAGCAGGGAAATGCTCCCAAATGCGCATTTGGTTATCACATTATGGTAAATTCGAAATTACCTTAATTGCGCATTTGCATTTCCTCCAAACAACTGAATTTCAAAAGATCGTGGTTAACACCAGTTTCTGTTCACTTTCTGTCCAGTTTCTGTGCGACGTCATGTGAAAACACGGGGCACTAATCCAGTTTCTGTTTGGGTTTTGTGTGGATTAACCAGCAGATTTGCCTCCGTGTGATAATGTCCATAGACTCCAACCACAAATGGAGAGAGAAATTCCAGAGGTCCAAGCAGGGTTTAGGAAAGGAAGAGGCCCCAGGGACCACATTGCAAATATATGACGGCTACTGGAGCGTAGCAGGGAGTTCCAAAGGAAAATCAGTATGTGCTATATAGACTATAGCAAAGCCTTTGACTCCATAGGTCATGAAAGGCTATGGAATGCCCTTAAAGACATGGGAGTGCCAACACACCTGATAGTCTTAATGATGAATCTGTACTCAGGACAAGAGGCTACTGTCAGAACAGAACATGAAGAAACAGAATGGTTCCCAATTGGCAAAGGAATCATATATGGCTGCATCCTTTCACCCTATCTGTTCAACTTATATGCAGAACATATTGTAAGGAAAGCAGGCCTGGACATGGAAGAGGGACGAGTGAAAATAGGAAGAAGAAATAACAATCTGAGATATGCTGATGACATCATAATACTAGCAGAGAACCTCACAAACCTGGAACACCTAAGGAAGATCAAAGAAGAAAGTGCAAAGGCAGGCTTAATGCTGAACATAAAGAAAACAAAAATAATGACCACAGAGAACTTACACACATTCAAATTAGACAATGAGGAAATAGAAATAGTAAAAGAGTTCTCATATCTGGGATCAAACATTGATTGGAACAGGGACTGAAGCCAGGAAATCAGGAGAAGATTAAGAATGGGGAGGGCAGCTATGTAAGAACTAGAAAAGATCTTAAAATGCAAAGACATACAACTCAGCACAAAAGTCAGAATCATACAAGCCATCGTATTCCCTATTACCATGTATGAATATGAGAGCTGAACTGTCAGGAAAGAAGATAGGAGGAAAATCAACGCATTTGAGATGTGGTTCTGGAGAAGAGTGCAGAAGATTTCATGGACAGCCAAAAGGACAAACAAGTGGGTCCTAGAACAGATCAAGACAAAGATATCCCTAGAAGCCAAGTTGACTGTCATACTTTGGACACATTATGAGAAGGCATGAATTGTTGGAAAAGACAATAATGTTAGGAAAGGTGGAAGAAAGTAGAAAAAGAGGAAGGCCACATGCTAGATGGATGAACTTTATTAAAGATACCATAAATATGAGTTTGCAGGAGCTGGGCAGAGCAGTAGAGGATAGGGGACCCTGGAGATGTCTCATCCATAGGGTCTCCATGGGTCAAGACCAATGCGAGGGCAGTTAACAACAAGCACAGCTGAAAACAATTTCTGTCTCAGTAGCTCACCCTTAACTAACTTTTCTGGATGGATCTGCTGCAAGCCACTCAGAGCTCCCATTCCAGGGTGTCTAGACACACTCCTTTTCCAGGACATGTCCTACATTTCAGCCTTCTGTCCTCCATTCTGAGCAGGACTAAGGAGAATGAATTTATATTCCATATGAGTGTTTTTTGCATTTAGGTTGTAATGTCCTCCATTTTTCTTGAATGCCCTATGTTTTGTGGTGCCTTGTCCTCCTTTGCAGTTAGGACATCTGTCCAACCTGCTCCCATGCATTGCTGAGTTTCTCTGTGTTTTCCTGTGGGCTGCTTTCACTGTCATGCCTAAGGAGGAAGAAAAGGGAGCCAAGAAGTTTGGTCTCCTGACGATTGGGCTGTCACTCTGCACTCTGCTTTTCCTTGCTCTGTAGCCACAGGTTTTGGTAAGGCGAGCTTCCGGATTCTTCTTCAAGTCCTGACAGTTGCCTGTCTTTGAGCTGGTGGCAATTGCTGGCCAAGGAGAGGGGTGCCTTGCCAACACTATGCCCTCCATTGCTGACCCCTTCTCCCACCTACCCTTAGCTGAGGAACAAGTTCATGCCTTTTTAAAACCATATGCTCTTGTGTAGAGAATAAATGCAAATATATTTTTTAAAAAACTCTTTGAGTGAGGGGAGCTCTGTAAAAGTTTTTCAGGCAAGGAAGAAGGAAATTAAAGGCAGTCATTAGCTGCATACATACTGCAGGAATAATCTGATTTGACACCACTTTAACTGCCATGGCTCAGTGCTATGGAATTCTGGAAACTAGTTTTGTGAGACCTTTAGCCTTCCCTGCCAGATTGCTCTGGGGCCACAACAAACTACAATTCCCAGAATTCCACAGTACTGAGCCATGGCAGTTAAAGTGGTATCAAACTGGATTATTTCGGCAGTGCAGATGTGAGTCAAGATCTCTTGTGTAGAAAATAAATGCAAACATATTTTTTTAAAAAATCTTTGAGTGAAGGAAACTCTCTAATTTTTTTTTCAGTCAGGGAAAGAGGAAATAAAAGGCAGTCTTTATTTCCTTCTTTATAAATCTTTTAAGTAGCCAGCATATTCTTAGTGCACTATGCAGGTGTCCTGGAGTTTTTTCAGGATTGTGCTGTGGTGGTCAGGAAAGACAGACAAAACCTTTTAAAAGCAGCATATTTCTCCAATTCTTCATACTCCTCCTTCTGCCACCACTTATGTTGATGTAGGGAAGCGCAAAAATACAGAGTCTTGACATGGTGGCTGAGTGTGCTTATGCACTCATCTGGATAAATATGGTCAGGCTAAATGAGAGAGAGAGAGAGAGAGAGAGAGAGAGAGAGAGAGAGAGAGAATGAAAAAGTTGGTGATTTGTTGGGCCAGGGACCTATGGGAAGTGTGGATGCCTGTTTTAGATGAAGTTACACTCCTTGTGAAAGAGCCAGTGTACTTCTGCTCTCAATGCTAAGAAAGTATTAATGGTCTGTTATTCTTTCATTGGCTAAAACTCGATATGTTGACTGTGACTTTTTCTAGAGTTGACCAGTACATTCCAATAATTTAAGAGTATAGAATCACAGAGTTGGAAGAGACCACAAAGGCCATCCAGTCCAACTCCCTATTATGCCAGAACACAGTCAAAGCACTTTTGAAATATGATCATCCAGCCTCTGTTTAAAAACCTGCAAAGAAAGAGACTCCATCACTCTCCAAGGCAGTGTATTCTGCTTTTGAACAGCTCTCACTGTCAGGAAGTTCTTCCTAATGTTTAGGTGGAATCTGAGCTGCTATTGAAGAAGATCCAGGGCCCACTCACCGTACACAGTTGTAGCACTATCACTCCACTTTAATTGCCAAGCATCCAATGGAATCTGAGATTTGCAGTTTAGGGAGGGACATTTAGAACTTTCAGCCAAGGAGCTCTAGTAGCACAATAGGTTACAAACCCCATGATTTCATAGGATGGAAACTTGGTGATTTTAAGTGGAATAATAGCGTTGCAACTATGTAGTCTGAATGGGGCCCCAGAAACTTTAGCTGATTTTGCTGTCCGCTTTCCAATAGGGTTTTGATAGTGAGAGACCAAATTACTTTCATTAGAAGCCAAAAGTTGATGCTATAGTGCTCTGGACATGTTATGAGACAACATGACTTACTGGAAAAGATGACAGTGTTTGGTAAAGTGGAAGGCAGTAGCAATAGAGGAAGGCCGCAATACAGGTGGATAGACTCAATCAAGGAAGCCATGGCTGCCCTGAATTTTCAAGACCTGATTGGGACTCTTGGACTTTTCATTTATACGGTCACCATAAGTTGAAGCTGACCTGACAGCAAGCCTATGCCATCATTTCTCAGAAGGTGGTCCAGTCAATCCAGGTGGTTTGCAAAAAGGTTGATAACTACCATACTGTACTTCCAAAGTCAGATGCAAGATGAATATTGAATCTGAGTTGAAACTAACGTTGACAAACATTACACCCAACTTCACCAAATATTGCTCACTGTAGATATGTTCATCACATGAGAAAGATAAGATTATGGGGTTCTACAGATGGCCCCTAAGGGGCAGCTCCATACCACCCCTGGGAGCGCTGAATCAGGGCCGTGGCAACCACATGTTGCGGCCCCGATGTGGTACTTTGCCACTCCTTTTTGGAGTGGCAAAAAGCCACCCTTGCTGCTGTGGCAATGGCTTTTCTGTGCTCTTTTGGTGCAGCATGTCTGTACACTGTGCCAAGGGAGTGCTCTGATGCCGTGCGCCATGAGGTGGGGCACGCGGCACAACAGCGACATTGCGGCGGAGTCAAGGCCACCCCAGGCCAGCCCTTTTGGCCGGTCTGTACAGGCTGTATGTTTATTGAAATATTACTTTTCTTTATGCAATTGACTTGTAGCACCACCACCACCACCACCACAACAAAAGCTAACCTGAAGTCCAAAACATTTAGCCACCTCTGTCAGAGAGCTCTGGTGCCACAACAAACTACAATTCCCAGGATTCCCTAGCATGGAGCCAGGGCAGTTAAAGCAGTCTCAAACTGGATTATTTCTGCAGGGTGTTTTAGACCTGAGATTCCTGCACTTTTTAAGTATTCAGTGGGAGGAAAACATTTTGCACACTACTCAGCTTGCCTCTGTAAATCTCACCATTCATTGTAACCTCTGAAATTCTTACATTTGAACACATTCTTCATTGAAAACTTATTTTCCATTATATGCATCTGAGGAGATAGACTGAAGTCTATGAAAGCTCATGCTGGGGTTGCAGACTGCCAGAAATAGTGCAAATTGAGTCCACTTTTAGGGTTAGGGTTAGTGCTAGGGAATCATGGGAATTGGTTTTTTTCCCCTGAGACATTGAACCTTCTCTGTCAGAGAGCTCTGGTGCCACAATAAAATACAGTTCCCATGATTCCCTAGCACTAACCCTAATCCTAAAAGTGAACTCACTTTTTTGCACTATTTCTGGCAGTCTGCAACCCCTAGTCTCAAAGGTGCTACAAGATCTCTACATACTGATTCTACAGACTAGGATGGCCATATCTTTGAAAATCTGTTTTTAAGTATAGGGAGCAGAGGGCCCTTGAAGTTTCCCATCTGGGCACCTGGGCAGAAGACTGAGCAGAGAAAAAGATCTGATTATGGGTTTAATTTAATTTAAATTATGGTAATTATTTCTAAATTTGTCACTGTATATATAAATTAGTATGCAAAAATTGACCATCTTTTCTTATTTCTTGGTGATTCATTTCCTTTTTGCCTTTTCTACCTTGGGTAATGCATAAATGGCTAACCTATTTGTGGAATTTTTGCTGTTATGGAATCCTTAGTAAGACTCTCACTTAGTGAAGAAAGAGTTTACATAATATGTTAGCATGCAAATCAAATATATGTATAATTATTTAATGGAGCAGTCATTTCATTGGAAGAAATGAAACATTCTGCCAAATTATTGTTGAATATCCCACACCATACCCAATTGACAAATCTTTGTAATATTTCAAAATTCAAAATACAACATACTTTTATGAACAAAAAGACTATTGTTTCTTTTAAAGATGTTATGAATACTTCCAGTGGGACAAATAAAGTTGCTTTATCAAAGCTGCATCTTATCAAAGATGCTCAGTTCAAATTTGTGATATAGAAGGTTTGGAAAGAGTTTGCAGACAGTTGTATGTAATAACTAGGCATGTGTTTACATGCCATCTGTTGCCACATAAAATATGTTTATACTATTAACTAAAGAAACCTGAAGGATATTCTACCTTATTCCATTGAAAGAGCATCCTCATGCATCATTAATGGGACCAGAGAACTGGTTTTGAGGTGCGAGGGGTTCAGCATTGGCAGGCAAGTCATCATCACTTTGAACTGCTTACAGGTACGGTACTTCTTTTTATTTACAAAATAATGAAAAGGTGAAATACATAGCATAATAGTGGTGATGGTGATGATGATGAAAGGCAAGGGGTTATGCTGGATGACCCTTACCTTCCCATTCAACTTTATATTACTGTGACTCAGATATGAGTCATAGTTGTCCAGTTCACTAAAGTATTGAAAGTAGCACCAGAGCAAATGGAGAATGCATACCAAAATTACAGGGAAAACCTATTTTCTGAAGGCTATTTATTTAAATATTACTTTGAGTTGCAATAGGCCTGCCTTTGTAAAAAATGGTTGCTGCAAATTTCTCTGCCCTATTCTCCTACTCCAGGAGGTAAGCCCAACTTTGATTAAATAATACTGTAACTAAGGAACTTAAATGCTTCCTAGGGCCAGTGAGAGCAGGAAAATCTACCTTCTGCTTCTGTGATTTAGAATTTCCAGTCAGGCCATCACAACAGCTATTATAGTGCCTAAGGAGGAGGACAAATTACTTCTACCACTCGTTATTGTTTAATCATCCATAACTAGGAACACTTTTATAAGCACAATGTATACT
Source organism: Phrynosoma blainvillii (assembly GCA_026167975.1). Classification (NCBI taxonomy): domain Eukaryota; kingdom Metazoa; phylum Chordata; class Lepidosauria; order Squamata; family Phrynosomatidae; genus Phrynosoma; species Phrynosoma blainvillii. Next base: position 103,642,021 of record JANUYF010000001.1, read on the forward strand.
TAGATAAGCCTTCTGTGTATGCAATGTAGCATACTCCAAGTAAGTGAGCCTAGAATAAATAGCAGGTAGCCTTTTTTTATTCCTGGGAAGACTCAACTACAATAACTCAATGTTGGTGTGGGTGTGTTTCTGACTGATAATTCCTGAAGGGGATCAGTTACATAGTGGTGTTGGTCCAATTTTGCCTTGACCATTTTGGGAGGGATCCTATCTAATCTGGGGTGTGTGTGTGTCAAGTTTCCATTGACCCCCCACTCCAGCATCTGTGCATTTGGGGGTGGGGGGGGTAGACTGAAGAAGCATTTTCCTTCCTTTGCATTTATGCTCTGCCATTCTACCAACATGGGTCCCAAGGCACCAAGCTTTAAAGCAAAAATGCAACTAAAAACTTGATGATCATACGAGCCTTTTGTGAAAATTGGATTAGTTGCTGTTCGGTTAAAACATTTACAATTTAAAACAGTATAAAATCAATTAAAGAAAAATATAAAGATTTTAAAAATGTAGTGCATGCACCAATCCTTCTGCAAAACTCATTAATCATGAAATGTTAGTTTAAATAAAAAGGCAGCCTAGTGTCTCATGGGACGGAATTCCACAACTTGGGAGCAGCCACAGAAAAGGCCCTGTCACATGTCCTCACCAGATTGTCCTGTGACAGTGCTGGGATAGAAAGAAGACCCTTGGGCAGGTTCACATAAGGAGATACAGGGCCTAAGCAGACTGCCAGAAATAGTGCACATTAAATTGAGGCACTGCCCTGGCTCAGTGCTAGGGAATCATGGGAACTGTAATTTATTGTGGCACCAGAGCTCTCTGACAGAGAAGGCTCAATGTCCCAGAGAAAAATATAGTTCCCATGATTTCCTAGCCCTGAGCCAGGGCAGTGCCTCAATTTAATGTGCACTATTTCTGGCAGTCTGCTTAGGCCTACAGTCTTTCAAATAGTCTGGTCCTAAGACTTTTCTGTAATTTTTCCAGCTCTAAAATATCCTTTTTAAGATGCAAACACTAGAGATGTAGACAGTATTCCAGATGTAGATGGACCAAAATTTGTATAAGGGCAGTATGATACTGATATTTTATTTCTGATTCCTTTTCAAATGATGAACAATTTGGAGTTCACCCTTTTTTAACAGCAATCACACATTGACATTTTCATATCTGTCTAACACAGCTCCAAGATCCCTTTTTTAGCCACCCACTGCCATCTCAGATCCCATCACTATATATTTAATGTTGGAAAATTTCTTAATAATAATAATAATAATAATAATAATAATAATTTATATACCGCCCAATGGTTTCCCTCCCACCCTTAAAACAGTATTAAACCATTACAATTTAAAAATTAATAATCTCTGTTATGTTAAAATCAAATACTTACAGTTTCAATAACCCCATGAGATGTTCCAATTTACATATATAGTGAGGGAGGCGGTGCCACCAGATGTCCTAATGGGACACAGACATCTGAGGCCAGCCATCTAATCTGGAAAGGCCTGCCGGAAGAGATCCATCTTGACAGCCTTTTTAAAGCTATCTAAAGATGTTAACTGACGGATCTCGTCCGGCAGGTCGTTCCAGAATCTGGGGGCCAAAACAGAGAAAGCTCTCTGAGAGGTTGCTGATAATCTGGCTCTTTTAGGCTCTAAAAGTTTCCTCCCAGAGGAGCGGAGTGCGTGGGGAGGATTATACGGGAGGAGGCGGTCTCTGATATAACTTGGACCCAAGCCATTTAGGGCTTTAAAGGTAATAACCAACACCTTGTACTGGGCCCGGAAGCGAATAGGCAGCCAGTGGAGGGACCTTAAAACCGGAGTGATATGGTCCCTCCTAGATGTTCCAGAAATAAGCCTGGCTGCCATATTTTGAACTAATTGTAGCTTCCGGACCTGGCACGAGGGTAGCCCCATGTAGAGCACATTACAGAAGTCAAGGCGTGAGGTTACCAGCGTGTGCACCACAGTCTCGAGATCCCTTACTTCCAGAAAAGGGCGCAGCTGGCGTATCAGCCGAAGCTGATAACAGGTGCTCCTGACCGTCGCATTAACCTGATTTGTCATCAGGAGTGACGAGTCAAGGAGCACCCCCAGACTGCGAACACAGTCACTGGAGGAGAGTGTGACCCCATCCAGGACTGGAGGTTGCAACCCAATTCTTGGTTTCGGGGCCGCTACCATGAGCACCTCCGTCTTGTCTGGATTCAGCTTCAATTTGTTTTTCCTCATCCAGCCCATTACCGCCTGCAGACATTCATTGAGAGAAGAGATGCCATTAGAATTCGAGGCCGACGAACGAGACATGGAGAAATAGATTTGGGCGCCATCAGCTTACTGATAACACCCAGCACCATAACTCCGTATTATCTCACCCAGCGGCTTCATATAGATGTTAAATAATGATGCCTCAGTTTTATGTTTGGATCTTTTCTTCTGATCTGTTCATACAGTTTAAAAAGTGTACCATCAAATTTTGGTAGTTGTTTGTTTAGGTCAAGTAAAACAGTGGTGTCAGCTTTAGTTTTGTTTCCATTGTCACTTTTTGATGGGCATGAATTATTTCTTTGAAACAGGTCCTCCTCTGAAGAAGCAATTGTTATGTATTTTATTGGCTTGTAGGGTCTGCTTTTTTAAAAATACACAAAAGAAAACAGAGATTATGTGTGCCATTTCTATCACTTCCAGTATCTGTTTCATGCAGCATTGCATTAGAATGTGAAGAACCGTGTAGGTTTAAAAAAAAAGCAAGCAACAAACACTGGTTCCAACTAAATGTAGGATCAAGTTACAAAAAGATAATACAGCCATATCTTGTGGGGCCATTCTAAACAGGTGTCTACAATAGTATGTGAGTCAGATGGTCATCTTGGTAAGTGGAACCCTAGCATCCAAGAGAAAGTGCAACTAAATAGCTATTACAAATCTGTAATCTAATTATTCAGGACCCTTGCTGCATGGTCTAATGGAACATTACGGATGCCAAAAATATGAGCCTTCTGTTAAAGGATCTATGTATAAACATACATTATTTTTACTGAAATAATTATCCAACCATGCTGTAGTAAGGTAGATGTAAAGCTTTGAAAATATTTTTACGTGTCACATCTCCTTCTCTCCCTCTCTCTGTGCATGCACATGTATATACATAAATTTTTGCTTGGGATGCAAGTACCAGACCTTGTATCCTCCAAGTTATCAATTTTCCTGGTTGCTTCTTTCTGTTGCTAGCACTCTTGGTTAGTGACATTGTTGTTACAAGGCTTCTCTTAATCACTATTTTTGAATTACAGTCTGGTACTACAAGATTGTATTTTTTATGCATGCTCATGTTTTATTTAATATTTGGACAAAGTACAAGATTAAAGATGTCTGTTTCAGGGGTGGATAACTGTGACACATTCAGTCTTGTGAATCTGCAGTATCCCCTCCCACACCCAAATCCCCAGAAAATTGCTACCAGGATCCCATTCACATTGCATAATTTTAGCAGTTTGATATCACTTGCCAAGGCTGCATCCTATGGGCTCCTGAGGTCTGTAGTTTGGTGAGGCACTAGTGTGCTCTCCCTGAGAATGCTAAATACCCCTGCCTAAAGAAAACCCTATGAATTTCATAGGGTCGCTGCTCCTAGAGGCCTTCAATAATGGTGATTGACCATTTTTAGGTATTTTCTGCACACATCTTTTTTTCTCTTTTTTCCTTTCTTTTTCCTTTCTTTCTTCTTCATTTTTGGCTATTTGAAGCAGGAGGGACACACACAAAAACAATTACAGTGGACCCTTGGTATCCGTTGGGGTTTGGTTCCAGGACCTCCTGTGGATACCAAAATCCATGAATGCTCAAGACCCATTAAATACAATGGCATAGTAAAATGGTGCCCCTTATATAAAATGGCAAAACCAAGGTTTGGTTTTTTGAATTTATACATTCTTTGAATATTTTCAAGCTGTGGATGGTTGAATCCATGGATAAAGAATCTATGGATAGAGAAGGCAAACTGATAATTTATTCATTTACATCCTATATTTTCATCATAACTTGGGTCTTAAGTCACCTTACAAAAATTAAAACAAATACAGTTAGGAAACATATACAAATACATAAGTTAAAACATGCAAAATGTTATTTTTTCAATGCAGTTAAATTATCCATAGAATTTAATTCATTTACAATAAGCTCATTACAATACACACACATACACAAATCAGTAAAATGACACATGATTAAAGGTCCTTGCAGGCTGCATCTACACTGCAGAAATAATCCAGGTTGACACCACTTTTAACTTCCATGGCTGTATGCTATGGAATTCTGGGAATTGTAGCCTGTATTGGAACCAGACCTCTCTAACAGGGAAGGAATCCTCTTTGGCAATCCAATATGTCTCCATTCCAGTGAGGCCACAGGCCTCTTTGTGGCAGAGAACAATGGATTCCTCAAGAAGTCTCCATGTGTTTACATCAGGAATGTTTTGGTAGATGTAGAGGTAAAACATGTGAATTCAGTCCAAATTTAAGAAGAAAGAAATTGTTTTACTTTGATTGGAGTTCTCAGTCTACAGGCTGTTCTTCCTGGTTCCCTTATTGCAGCTACAATGCAGTATCTCACAATATAGAAAACATTCAGGGGTAGCTGTGTTGGCCATTTAGCAAATTCAAACAAAAATCCATCAGTGATACCTTTATTGGCCAACCAAAATGCACAAGATACTTATTGCAAGCTTTTGAAGCTCCATGGGCTTCTTCATCAGGCAAGATGTTACAAACCAAACAGGAGAAAAAAACAATTGAGATGTTAGTCAGATGCCTACATGTTGTTTCAGTCTTTAGTTCAGATTGTATATATTTTACCTCTACCTCTACCAAAATATTCCTGATGCCAACACATGACTTCTTGAGGAATCCGTTATTTTTTGCACATGCACATGGCCTCACTGGAATGGAGATATATTGGATTGCAAAAGAGGGGTCCCTGTTCAGATGCAAATGGATTAAATTTCCTGGACTTTGCAAATCTCCCTATAGCCGCAGTGCCAGAAGGAGGAGGAGCCTGCCCACAAAAGATATTCTCCTCACCATACCATCTTAACTAAAGACTGAAACAACATGTAGGCATCTGACTAACATCTCCAATTGTTTTTCTCCTGCTTGATTTGTAATATCTTGCCTGATGAAGAAGCCCATGGAGCTTTGAAAGCTTGCAACAAGTATATTGTGCATTTTGGTTGGCCAACAAAGGTATCATTGATGGATTTCCTATGAGGAGTGGTTTAGGGATATGGGTATGTTTAGCTTGTGGAAGAGAAGGTTAAGAGATGATAGTGGCATCACTAGGGTTGATGTCACTCCAGTGCAGTAACTCATGCTGTCATCATCAGGCTGCCTGCCACACCCCCATTTGCTAGCCAGGTGGCCTCTGCTGTGGTAAGGTGGAATGCTGCTGGCCAGCAACCCCTTCCGGGTCTGGTAGTGATGGTGTCTGAGTGGAAAGGGGGAAAAGGACTCTGTTTCCCACTCACCCAGCAGCCCCGTCATACTGGAAGGCATTCCCTTCCCACCACCAGCTGCACCTAATGGATGGCTGCTGGAGGGAGTGGTGGCCAGCTTGTGTCTCTTGGAACAGATGAGAATGACTACACCACTAGATGTCAACTTCTCCCTCTATTGTATTGTATTTTAATTGTGTTAACTTGATTTTAATTCCAATGTAGTTTAATTTAGTTTTAAGGGGTGGGAGGGCTAGGGTGTGGGATAATGGATGTTTTAACTGTTGTCTTTTTAACCTTGCTGTACTCTGCCTCGATTGCTGAGCAGAGGGGTGGGGTATAAATAAATAAATTATTATTATTATTATTATTATTATTATTATTTATGAATTTATCTCCCTGTAACCTACACCTGTCAATAATCTGAAATTTCTGAGCACTACAAAGGAAGGCCCATATACAGCATGTTACAGTAATCTAAAAAGAATGTTACTACAGCATGTGTCATCAAGTCCATTTAATACATTTCCAGGAATAGGCAGAACTGCTCCACTAGCTTTAACTGTGCAAATACACTCCTGGCCACCACAGAAACTTCAGCATCAAGGTTCATGGCTGAATCCAGGTATATAGACCCGTGTTTTCAAGGGAAGTATTACCCCAATCCAGCACAGGCTGAATCCCTATTTCCTGGTGTGCCTTTTGACTGTCCAGGAACATCTCTTTGTTGTTTGGAATAAACTTCAGTTTGCTCACTCTCATCCATTCCATTACTAATTATAGGTATTGGTAGAACAAAAACAATTGTGGGTAGGGGATAGATAGAAAGGAACAATACTGAATCAGCATACTGCTGCCACTTGACCCCAAAACTCTGAACAACCAACAATTTAATGGATATGTTAAATAGCATTAGAGATAAAACAGCACCACAGGCAACAGGGTAGGAGGTTAACTGGAATCCCTCATCACCACCTTCTGAGTTTGCCCCTCCAAGAAGGACAGAAGCCACTGTAAAACAGTGCCTTAAAGCCACATCCTGGTGAGGCAGCCCAGAAGGATACCATGCTGTTGAAAGCTGCTGAATGGTCCAATAGAACCAAGAAGACAGTTCCTCATCCACTCTCTGTTATAGGCCATCCAGCAAGGTGGCTAAAGCTATCCTTGTCCCATATCTCTGATGCCAAAATCAAAGTTGTCCAGGAACCACTGGAGCATGGAGACATCAGATGCTCCAGTGCCTCGCCCAAAGATGGAATATTGGAGACTGAACCATATGTACCACACTTTGCGATGCCAGAGAGAAGGAAACCCAATCAATAATACTTTGTTATTAAAGGTAAAGGCATCCCCCATTGATAAGGTTGTCAACTCATGTCCGACCATAGGAGGTGGTGCTCATCTCTGTTACTAAGATGCAGAGCCAGCGTTGTCAGAGACTACTCTGTGATCGTGTGGCCAACATGACTGCACAGAATGCTGTTTACCTTCCCATTGAAGTGGTACCTATTTATTTACTTGCATTTGCATGTTTTCGAACTGCTGGGTTGGCAGAAGCTGGGACTAGTGATAGGAGCTCACCTCATCATGTGGCACCTGGGACTCAAACTCCCAACCTGCTGATCTTACAATCAACAGAGTCAGCATCTTAACCACTTGAGCTACAACATGAAAGTGGTCTGACAGACACAGCATTGTGATTCTGGTGTGCACCTTCCTTCAGTTTGTGCCACTATTCTGGTCAAGCAGATTGTGTTGGTTTTAGAACACTACAAAACACTGTAAATCCTGTTTCATCAGCAATGGCTGCAAGGTGAGTATTGTTGTTGTTGTGTGCCTTCAAGTCGTTTCCTGTAGTATACACTTCATGAATTTCAATGTTTTTTCATATCACCTTCCGCTTTTTAGTGTTTTTTCTTGAAACCTTTTCAAAAATGCCAAACAAAATAGATAAATCTTCAGTCATAATAAGAGATAACCTGAATAGGTGCTACTTTTGAAAAAAAAATCTTGCAAGACAATCTGTATTTGCTGCAGTTCCCATGCTGTGAGTCTTGACTTATTCTGGCATTAAGTCCCATTGGGGTAACATCCAAATAAATATGCATAGCCTTGGGCTACTAGAGAGGAGAATATCATGAGAAGTTTTAATGTCTTTTTAGCAATATATTTTTATAATGGATTTCATTGTCAGCTTATATTTATGTTCATATAGAAAATCTAGTTGACTCCTTCTCTTCTTCCCTCCCTCCTTCTCCTCCACCCTCAAGGAGACCTGTTTATCTGCTATATTTTGTCATCAGAAACTTGGGTGTTCTATATTCCAGCGTCATTCTCCGCAGAGGATTGATGACAACCTATCATCTGCTCACAGAATGTGTGAACTGCCAAGCATAAGAATTAAGCTCAGGGGACTATATATTAAGTGCTACTTTTAGAAGAAAATCCTGACACTGTGAGTCATTTCAGACCTTTCTGTGACCTATTGTTTAAGCAAGACTCAAGCCTTTCTGTAGCAGCATGACTAACGTCTGGTGATGAGAAATGTGGGACCCAGAGGTAAATGTGGGAAGAGTGCTGAGAGGAAGCTAAATACAGACGTACCAGCAAACACTTCAAGACAAGGAAGAGGCTGTGAATAATAAGTAAAAACCCAATGGATTTCACAATGCAGTTCCAGGTTGTTGGTCACAGGCCACCAGGAGTGTTTGGAGAACAAAGGCATAGCCTAAGAGTATCAAGATCAGAGCTGCTGTCACTCTGCAGAATGAATGCAGTAAGTGGTGTGAAACTGCATTAATTCTGTAGTGAGATGCAGCCCTTGTCAGGACTGTGGGTGATCATATCCAAGCCAAAGGATGTGCAGAAACTAGTACCACAAGTGTGTGGATGCTGAAGGCTAAAAAGCACTGTTTGATAAAGGAGTGAGAATGGAAGGCTGGGGCATTGTAGTTTTGGTCAAGTGTGGCCAGGAGCTTTATTCTGCCAGTCATCTTCAGGCTCTGATAATGGTTGTTGTGAATAATAATAATAAAAATTCACAGATAGCATAAATTGAGATTTAAATTAGAAAATTCAGGAGGAAACTTTTTTCTCCACAAGCAGAATTGATATGCTATAATGAATCATGTGCAACTCACTAATTTCAGTCAATTTATGAAATTCAGTTCTGTTACATCAGCTGTCATAAACACTGCAATTCCCCTCTGAAAGCTCCCCGGAAGTCTAGACAGTATGTATTTCTCTGGGTGATAAATAATGAATAAATATGGAGAGCGCCATTACCCATTAATGTAGCCGATTGATTCCCTCAAGCACATGGTCTTCATTCTTGTTTTAATGCTCATGCTACCTGTCTCTCACACTTATCATTTTTAGGAAGCATGAACGAGATTCCCTTATCATTCTGTGTTTACTTCATTTTTATCAGTACAAAACATGCCAGCAAAAACAGAGCTCCATCTTTCTACAATGACACAGGAGATACACATCAGAAAAGAGTGCTTAATGTAGCCATACTTCTAGAAGTTAGTGTAGTGATTTATATAGCTAGTTTATCATTGAAGGGCTCAGAAAACACAAACTTGTGTGTATGTAATAGCTATCTGGAAATAAATTGCCTTAGATTAAGAACAAAGATTATCATAATTGCTTATATTTGTTACCCTTTTAAAATACTTGTACTCTTTGATTCCAATCCAGTATTTCCATTTCTTCCTTCCTTCCTTCCTTCCTTGTTGGGATGGTGACTATAAATCTCACCATAAATAAACAAAGTTAAAGAAATTTGAACCAAATCATGTTGTCTACAGAATACCTGATGCAGTAACTGACTGAAGGTAGGCATAGACCCATGATCCTCCTCCATGTCTGACGGTTCTGGTGTCAGGAGGCTTGGCTGTGGAGTGACCTCCTGAAATGCCACAGGCTCTGCTGGAGGCTCCACGGGAGTTGGCAAAGCAGGGCTGCTAGGACCAGGCTGGGGCTCCTCCACTGTAGGCTCAGGACCCAGAGGAAGTTCTGGCTTGTCCTGCTCCTTGGACATGATAATAAGGATAAATGATATTATATTATAAAGTACCCAACAATCCAACAAAGATGGAGTCTTAATCAAATTTCCTATATCTGCTCCAGCTTATTTAGTTAATGAGTATAGTGAAACCTTTCTCCTAAATAAAACAGCAATTTATTCTCACAGCACCCTTCCTTGATCAGTTAAGTAGAAGGATGGTGTTCGGTGCAAGTTTATCCAGGTAGCTTCACAGCTATGCAGAGACTTCCTGTATCTGGACTCCAATGGCTCCAAATATTAGCTTTTGGAAACATAACAAGGTGCCTTATATAATGTCAGATAAATTGTCCATCTAACCTGGAATTATCAAACTCTGGTTGGCAGTGGCTTTCTACAATCTCAGGAGGAGAGAGGTCTTTCCCATCACTTGCTTGTTAAGCCTTTTGACTAGAGATGTGATTGATGCAACTTGAGACTTTGTAAAGCTCAAAGCATATGCTTTATCCATGAGCTGTGCTCTCTCCTTCTATCTACAGTAGCCACTCCCAATTCATGGGGGATCTGTTCCAGACACCTCTCCCCCATGAAAATGGTGACTTTCAAATATTTGAGCCCCATTGAAAATAATGGTGCCATTATATCCCTCCCCGTTTCTCTCTCTTGCAAAGAATGGGACCGCAGACTTGAAGTCCGCAAAGAGGGAAGGACAAATGTGCAATCCACCTACATTATTTTAAAAAACCATAACATATCCCAAAGGGAACTTATTCTTTAAGTCACAGTCATTATGAGGGCTAAAGAGGGGGTGGAACTAAACTTCACAAGCCCTAAAACACAATTGTACCACAGTGGGTATACCCACTGAATCAGTTGCTGAATAGTAAGTCAACATTACACAGAATTAGTTGATTCAATGGGTTGAGACTAGTTGGGACTAGTAATTCAATTTAAGACTTGGGGCCCTTTCATACTACACAAATGTAGTACTATGATTCCAGTTTAAGTGCCATGGCAACACTCAGTGGAATGCTGGAGTTCATAGTCTGGTGAGGCACTAGAGCTCTGGCTGGGAAGTCTAAATACCTCTCTCTAAAATACAAATCCCAGGATTTTGTTGGATGTTGACATGGCAGTTGAAGTGTAATCATAGTGCTGTACTTGTGTGATATGAAAGAGCCATGATATTTATACATCATTGCAGGATATCAGACATAGTGCAAATGATGGCTTTTGGAGATCCACTGTGTAAAAAACCTATTTCTTCATAGGAACATAAGAGACTTCCTGAATCACAGCAAAGACCCATTGAGTCAAAGCTTCCTACTTGTCACAGTGGTCAATCAAATGCTTACGAGATGCCCACAAATGGGACTTGAAAGCTAGAAACCTCCCACATCCTGGAAACTGGTATTCAGAGATGCATCTCTCCTTTCAGCCTACAGGCTGCACCATGACTAATAGCTACTTCCAGTTCTGTGCAAAAGCAGCAACAAAAACTAGAGAAGAAACACTGGTTTTGTTTTTCAAGGAAAACAATTATAAATAAAAGCTTGTTTTTTTAAAAAAAAAATAACCCAGAAAATAAAATAAAAGAGAGGTTTTTTCACAGTTGCCCCCCTCTCAGCCCCATATAGAGTAGATACAGGCAATCCATAGATTAAGCTCTCCCTTTCATGTAACTAGAGAAGCGACTGAGGAGGAATCAAGGACAGACGACTTGTCATGCAGTAAGAGAGGACAAACTCAGCAATTTCATCAAATGCTTCCCAGTTTGTCTGTTGCGTAACGGCAGTGCTAAATGCCACTCTGACTAATTTCTGTTGCATACGGAGCCAGAATTTTACATCAAGCTGAGGCCAGATTGTCAAAATCATGCAGCACCTGACAGGCATGCCAAAACACTGAGATCTTCTGGAAATTCTTGTTCTGTGCAGTACAGCAGCAATCTTGGTCATATTCACAAAGAAGAGCTGCCTGATCATAGTATCTTAAGTATGATTACTCTATTGATTCCATCCACACAGCTCTGCATGTCATTATAGTTTCTAGGCTAACCCTTGAGTCCCTCAGTACTAATTCCACAGAGCTGAGTTCCATACAGCAGCTTTCTAACTACAAACTAGAGCTCCATTATATGGAAGAGGTTTCTAGAGTGCACTCCAGAGTTGGATACCAATCACCAGCTTCCAGGCTTTAAATAGATTCTATCTCTAATCATTGATTAGAGATAAGTGAAGATGGGCAGATGGGAAATTTCCATGGAACACAGATGGCCCACAAGGCTAGAAGTTCTCCATCCCTGAACACAATGGGGCTGATATGCACTGATTATTTTTTAAATGATTGGTCTATTGGTCATAACAACAACAAAGCAAATAAAAGATTGTTGCAGGCACAATCATTCCATGGTCTGTTCGTCTTCAGATATTGATCTTCGATTACAACATTAAGAAGTTGGACAAAATTAACAATTAACAATTAAAATTAACAATTAAATTAATAATTAAACAAGTTGAAAGAACTGTATACAGGTGTAAATGAAGTGCTTTGGGGGGATATTTGGTTTGTTATGCTAACAAACTAGGGATTGCTCATGCTTATTTATTAGTTATTTAGCCTTTACTTATTATTAAAAGAGTTTAATTCTCACCTTTCCGTTAAAAAATAACACCTTTCCAGGCAGTTTACAAAAACAATTTAAAACAACCTATCAACAAAAAGAAATCTATAAAAATCAAAAGAGATAGAGACAACAGCCCCCATCATATTCTAAAGCACAGAAGTTCAGGATGTAAAAAAATGAACCCTAGATATCACATACAGCTGTTTATATATATATATATATATATATATATATATATATATATATAAACATGTCATTAGATGGCAAAAGACCTTTAGAGAGATTCTAAAGGCAAGATTCTGTATGAAATTAAAAAGCCTGGGTACATGCCAATGTATATTTGGGAATTATGAATTAGCTCAATGGTAGTGGCTGGGTTACTTAGCCATGGGATTGAGTCCCTATGCAAATCCAGAGACATAAGGGATTCCCGAGGCAGGTTTCTAATTAGTTTATTTTACAATGGGAAATCATTCAAAAACATACAACCAGGCACACTCACAAGGACTAAGAAAATCAAAGGTGTTATACTGGAACAGAGAAGGCCAAACTAATGAAAATGCTGCACCTGGATTTAATAGTTGCTCCACTTGTTACAGGTCCGGAGATAAAAGGAACTCACTCACTCCTAAGGCAAACAGAGGTTGGCAAGCGAGAGAGGGATTAGCCAAGTAGACTGGCAGCATGGATGCCTGCTACTGAACTAAGCAGAACAAACAATGGAAAAGCACCAGTCTATATGGGGAATTTTAGCCCTGGGGAAAAACTCAGGGTATAGAAATAGTCGAATGGTGGTGCTTCCTCTGAAATAGGTTTGAATCACTTTAAAGTCAGTTTTCGGAGATGGTAACATTGGGGTGTGAATGTGGGGGATTTCCAAAGCAGGACCAATTAGTGGTCAAAAATGCCAATTATGTTATACTAGACTATCAATGAGTTTACCCCACTGCAACTATGAACCGAACTTGGACCTTTTTTTCCACCAAAAAGACAAAAAGAAGAGAAAATACCCAGAGTCAGGAACACTGACAACGTAAAACAGTGCTTTTTAAAATAACAAACCAAAAACCACAGTAATATACTAACTTATTTTGCATTGGTAGAATTTGTCTGGAGCAAGATACAGGTGGTAAGACTGTCAGCTTCACACACTGTAATTGCTGTTAATTTCACCTAGATTTCTCTCCCCCCCCCCCCCCCCATACCCCATGTGCTGCTAAGAATACAAGTATTTCACCAGATCATAGTAGTATTGTAGTTCACCAAACTGGCCTCTTTGAGTAAAAAACAAACAAACAAAACAAACAAACCATCTATCCATTTTGTTTGGCATTTCTGAAAAGGTTTCAGAAAAAGAACAACACCCTAAGAAGCTTTACAGGTGGCCAGAAGATCAGATATAAAGAAGGCCGCAAGAATCAGCAAGTGAGTAACAAAGTAAATATTTTGGGTTTATAGTTGCTGTTGATAGCCTACTAGAATATTAGAGAACAAATGTTACCTTTATTACCTTTATGAATTTAAACTGAATTTCTGAATAAGATAAAACAACTTACATGTCAAAAATCATGGAAGGAAAAGAACAAGTAAAATGAAATTGTACATCAGACATTGTACATCTGATTAAAAATGTAAATTATTAAAAGGAAAACAGCTTCTAAAATAGAAAACTTAGCACACTCTGCAAGATCCTTTTTCCTGGAGCAATCAGCTTCCTCCCTCTGCAATTTGACCAAATAGTGGTTTGTCAACAGTGCTTCTGAGCTCCATCCAAGCTGCGGCACCCAGGTCACAAATATCTCAGTTGTCCTTTAGCTTAAAAGACAAATGAGTCCTTGAACAGATCAAGCCTGAATTGCCTTGGAATCTAAGATGATCAAACCTAGGCTATCATACCTTGGCCATGTTGTGAGCAGACAAAACTCATTAGATAAGACAATAATGCTAGAAAAAGTGAAGTGAAGTAGAAAGAGAGGTAGTCCACATACTAGATGGATAGACTGAATTAGGGCCATGGGTATGAAGTTACAGGACTTAAGAGAGCAGCGGAAGACAGAGAGTCATGGAGATGTCTCATCCACACAGTCACCATGAGTAGGGGATGACTAGAAGGCAGTTAACAACAACTAACTTTTAGTGTTGTACAAATTCTGTGTGCAGAATTTTGTTTTCCGACACAGAGCTGAAGAAAGACAAGTGATCTGGCTGAGGAGTCTCTGCTGGACCAGCCAGTCTGTTGTCTTTGCACCCTAGGTTCTTCTAGTGCAGGGGTGGGCCGAGGGAATAGATCTGAGATTACCAGTCAGTCTCTGAGTGATTCACAGTAGATTGGCCATGAAGAGTCTGACTCATGACTGTTTAACAGTGGAAGCAATTTCAACACCAGCATATACTCAATTGTAGTGGTAAAATCAGGAAGGCTTGGGGGTGGGGTAACCAGGAGTGGAATTTTGCATGGAAGGACTTGTGAGTTCCATTCATTTTGGCCAGTGGAAATAAATAAATAACAAAAATCAGAGTCAAAATAGATCTTTCTATTACAAATATTTGTCTTTTACCCCAAGCTCTGTTTGGTTGAGCTCAGTATTCTAGTCAAATAGGTGAGTTAGGACAAATTTGTGCCTGTCCTAATACATTAATCCTAAATTAAGATAAAATAATTCATCAGCATTCAAAGTTTAACAGTAATGTTTGAAATTTGTTATGATACAGTCTGATAACAGTAACAAAAAACAGTTCAGGGCCCATTCACACTTATGTTTTTTGCACAGAGAGATTCGCATCTGTGAATTGATTCAAAATCGTTTCACCATTCTCACTACATTTTAAGGCAGTGAATCTTTCCATGGCATTTAAATCCACTCTGAAGTTCCCATTTGGCACTGTTCCAGATCAAAATGGAGATGCGCCTATTTCCTGAATGGTGGCTGCACGATCCGAATCAATCTGATAGCTTACTCACACTATCGGAGATGTGGACATTGTGGTTCTTTAAAAAAGAGCCACTAAGGGATCCGGTGCCAAATGCACCAGTTTAAATGGGCTTTTTGCCCCTCCCAGTTGCACTGAGTACCATTGGTGTAAATCTGAATGACAGGAAAATAACCCGGTTTCTAAACCAGGTTATTTTGTAGTATTAATGGGGCCTCAAATTACTAAAAAGTGATAAAAATGGCAGAAAACTCACCTCCATTATCCTTCAAAGTGAGAAATTAAAATAATGTGAATTACTAATTGTTACTAAAGGGGGGAAACATCCTTTGTGTTTAATGAACCCTTAAATTCATTGTTGAATTTTTTTTAATGAATTCAGGGAAATAATTTTAAAAAATGATTCCTAAGCACTGTAAAAAAATTAATAAAAGTAAAATTGAACTTGTAAGCCAGCCCCTCTTTTAGTCTTCCTTATGATATTGTGTATGCATGTGGTGTGTAGTACAAGCACACTGTGAAAATAATACATTAAAAATGACTAGCTTGTGAATACCATACGTTGTCACAAAGATTTTATTTCTGGTACTGGATGCTGTTGCTGCTATTGTGGCAAAAATGTAAGTGTGAAATATAGAGGGAGACAGACTCCTCCAGGAGCATCATTTTAAGGCATATGTGACTGTTCCCCAAAAGCACCATTTATCAGCCATTTTCTCCCTCCTAGCATCTCCTGTCTGAGACTGAATGGAGGAAAGGCTTAATGATGGAAAGATAGGATAGATTTTGCTCTTCTTTCCCCCAGGATTGCCTTTGTATGGGGTGGGCAGGATGTAACTGGCAGCCTTTATACAACCCTCTGTGCCATTTTTGCATTTTGAGAGTGTCCACCTCATCCTACCCCAAATCTCTGTCATTTTTTTTAGAAAATAGTTTAATTTTAATCTCCCAGAGGTGACCAGGAACAGCAGGTTTATGTCAAAATGGGGCACAGAACAACAGCAGCAACAATAAAAATATAAAGGGAAAGGAAAGGAAACCAGAAGTAGACCTCTTACCATACCTGGTTTGGCTTCTTTTATCTTGAAGTAAGGCATTTCTGGTTGTGCTGTGGGCTGCATTGGTTACTGGAAGTGAAATAGTTGCTCCTGGAGCATGGGAAATTAGCCTAACCCTGGTTTAGCATTAAAATTGGCCTGTGATCTGAAATCTGAAACTTTCCTGGAAGGGTTGAGTTCTCTGTTTTGTGGGTAAGTGTGTGTGTGTGTGTGTGTGTGTGTGTAGTCAGCCCACCTTATTCATGGTATATTACAGGGAGGGGAGTCCTGACAACGTCTCCTGCTTTCATCTTTGTTCTTATCTCAGAAACCAGAAAACAATGAAAAGTGCAAGATGGAATAGCTGAGCTATGTCTTCTGACTGACAGACCTGGCTGTCACTCAGTTAGAAGATCCAGAGTGAACTCCAGGAAAAACAATAAGTTCCTGGTAAGAGCTGTTTTACAGTGGGACACGCTGCCCTCAAGAGTGGTGGAGTCTCTTTCTTTGGAGAGTTTTAAACAGAGGCTGGATGGTTATCTGTTGGGAGTGCTTTGATTCTGTTTTCCTGAATGGCAGGAGGTTGGCCTAGATGACTCTTGGGGTCTCTTCCAACCCTGTGATTCTGTGATTCTCAACATCTGTTGCTAGGAGGCAAACAATGGGGAGTGGATGTGGCTATACTCATGTCTTCCTTGAGTGCCTTGTGGATGTATTGGGCAGTCCTCTGTTAGAAGCTGGATGCTAGACTAAATGTCCCCTTGGTCTAATCTACCAGGGTTTTTCTTTTATTTATTGCTAAATTGTTACATCTCTTTTGTTGCTACAATGAATATCCAATGTGGTATGCATACATAACAAGGTGGTATCTGGGTATGAATGCCACTAATATAGGATAGCTATATAGGTTTAGTCATAGTTAATCAGATTCATCACAGAATCATAGAAAGACACAACTGCACACTCCTCTTACATTGTGGGTTGTAATGCTCATGTAGCACTGCTTCGATTCATATATTCTTTCTGATAATTTTCTATGCCAGTCATTCAGTCAGTACTCCTGATGTCACTTTGCTCCTGCATACGTCTTTCCTAAAGCCAGGTCCTTTAATTTCTTTAACATCAGCACAGTTGCAAATGGTCAAATATGATTTCCCCCCATCAAATAATCTAATCACTATAAAAATGAATATTCAATATGGTGTGGGGGTGGCACTCAAGAAATCCATTTATCTCCACTTTGGAGTGCTTTTAAGAGTTTGGCAGATTTTGTAGGTAGTTTTGTACAATGGCTTGGCAGATCTTTTAAACAGCTCCTGTTCATTTCAATAGGTGGAGGGATCTGACAAGTAAAATATGCATTATTCAAATTCAAATGTATCAGGATCTAGGTATCTTAAAATTATTTCTGCCATTAAAGACTCAAAATTCATAATTACAGTTTTTGGAGAACTTTACACATTGTGCATTCTGTTAGGTGCCATTATCACCATTGGTGCATCAATGTAGACTAATAACATACATTCATGCAGCATAGACTAGCTCATAACTTGTTTAAGTTTTAGTTATAGATTTTTTTCCCCCTGGTAATAAAGCTTGCTTTTAGAATATAAAGCTCCAGAACAGGGAGACATGCTCCTCAGATAAATGATTTGATGAGACCATTGCTATGCAAGCACCGTAGTATGTCTTTTCATCTGAATTCTCCACTGCTAAGTTGGTTCACCCTTCACCTTATTTGAGGAGATTCAAATAATATAATAGGATCATCACAGAGGTGGAGAATTGGGAATGGCCCAAAGGTCTTCAAAATCAATACTGTGCATTTAGACAAGACACTCCACATGCACAAGTTCTTAATCCATTTGTCTGTCCCACCCACATCATATTGTGCTACCTATATAAGTAGGAGCTACTCAGTTATCACTTTAGAGAAGCATCAGTGATAAAGAATACAGTACAGAAATGGTGACACATATGAAACAACTGAATTTTGTTATATGTTAGAAAGAGTCCTGGCACTAGAATACAATCTAAGGTCAGAAGGGAGCTTGGGTGGGGTGGGGGATTATTTTTGGACTGCAACTCCCAGAATCCTTCATCCAGGATGGCCAATGGCTAAAGTAGCAGAGGGACACTGTGAGTTGTAACCTGGTTGCCTGTGTTCTGGCCATGATATGACAACAATGAAGAGTAAAACACCCTTTTTGTGTGTTATTGTTCCACATACCCTATTGCATAGAAACTGTTGAGTCAATTGTTCACAGGGGCCCAGCAAACTCTACATGCAAATAGTCTGACTTACATGAAATGTGATGTTTGAAGTTTGGAGAGATAAAAATTAAACAATAAATTAAAACAGCAAAGATAGCCATGTTGGTAGGGTTGTGTATGTCAAAAATCCAAAGTGGGGCAATACCTTTATTAGGATCAGCCACAGTGTTGCAAAGATATGCATACTGTTTTCTCTAGAAATCTTCATCAGATTCACCCTCCAAAGGAGGGCATAGAAGGAAAAAAACCAGAAGTCTAAAAATTAGACCAAACATTGTAGTCCTGAGGGCTGCAGTTAGACTTAGGACTTTATCACACCAGGTTCTCTACTCCTGCTAAAATAGTGTTGTTTTCAAAAACATTATGCAATCAGGATGTGTCTCTCTCCATCAAGCCTTTGAAACCCTTCCATCATTTCAACCCTTGTTTGCACTAACAGCTTATCAAATATTTAGGACTGCCCATCCATTACCTTCTCCCAAACATTATCTGTGTCCTTTTTCCTAGTTTGATACACACACACGCTCCCCCAAATATAAAATGAAATGAAAACAGTTTTACATTTTAAAAGGCCTCCCCCCTCGAGGGGGAAGCTTTCTGATTTGGGATATGTTTGATTAATTGCTGACAGATGAAAGCCAGTAGCCAAAGTAGTGATTAGTGTCTCAGCAATTAATCAAGTCTAAAGTTTAGCAACAAGAACAGCAGAATGAAATAAATGCTTTTTTTAACAGTAAGACTGTTTATTACTTAAATTTCCAGGTATGTGAGGAGGTGTGTACATGTGAGCAGTGGCATCACTAGGGGAGTGCGGAGGGGTGCGGACCACACAAGGTGAACCCTAAGTGGGGGGGTTGACACCACTGCTCCTCAAACATCTATCTTTTGGCAGAAATGGGTTGTGACATTCATCTGCTTCCCTTTAAAATGCTTTAAGAGCTGGTGGGAGTGGAGTGAAGCTCAGTGGAAGGAGAAAGGAGAGGTCTCCAAAAATTAAAATTTAAAATTTAAATTTTTAAAAAACATTTAAATTTTTTATTTCTTCTTAAATTTTCTTTTAAAAAAACCCCTCACATTTTAACCAAACATTCACTATGTGTATGTAAATACATGATATTGTAATTTGAAGGTAACATTTTAATTTTGCTAGTTGGTTATGTCACAACTATTAGTATTATATTCAGTGTTATATGGTAATGACAATTGATGACATTCAGTGTTATATGGTTATGACATTTGTGTAAAAAAGCATTACTAAGGATACTGTATAGTGTAAAATGGGAGGAGGTCAATGGGGGGGTGATGCCATGACTTACTGCACAAGGTGACACCACTGCGTGTGAGTGAGACTCCAGAACAGGGCTACTTGGCTGCAGAAGGAGGCAGAATTGGGGGCACTGAACACAAATTTCCTTTCTTGGCTCTTTTGACAAACGTCATTGGGGGCATTTGCCAATGGATTTGTTTAAAACATTTAAACATTGTTTAAAACATTTAAAAGTTTCTCAGTTACTTTGCCATTTGAAAGGAAATCAAATGGAAATGTCTCCCCATCTTCTCACCTGATTACTGGTAAGCAAAGGACAACTAAGCCACAGCTAAAGTTGACCACTCAAAGTTGGCATTAAAGCGGAATTGAATTATTTGTTAGAACAATGTTCTTTTAAACTATTGTAGAAATATTTTCTATGGCTGAGATTGCGAAGTCACAGCACTTGACATGATGCAAAGGCTTGCAAGAGAGATTGCATCATGTTAAGTGGCAACAGGTGAAGACCATTATGCTACTATCTATATAAGTGCACTGAGGCTCAATGCATGTGTGGACTGATGAAGGTAGTGGTTTAGAGAGAGCTGTTGGTTGGATTGTTATATTTCAGACTCAAGGGCAAACATATCTCCATATATTTTGAATAATAATTAGACACAATTTAATTGTCCTTTAAAAACAGAAATTATTCAGAGTCTAGGATTTCATGAGGTAGTGTTGTTATTAAATTACTGAAGGGTTGCCACCTGACACATTAAGTCAGGGGTAGGCAACCTTTTTTGGTCCTGGGCCAGTCCCCTGAAGTCCTCGTCTCCGCTGGGACGAGGGGGGGGGGAATGGCGGGGCGCGCGCTCATGCCCCAATATGTCCTTTTATCTGTATCTGTATGTTTTTTTTTTTGGTAAACTACCCAGTTTGGAGAAGGTGGGAAATAAATAAGTCATTAAAAAAAGATTTTAAACATGGGATCCACTGTTCACCTCTTTTAGTTTACATGCATTTCCATAGGCCACTTTGGACAAGTAACAAATCGAGTATTTTGTGGGGTCATACTGGCATACTGGTGTCAAAGCTATATACCTGAATGGCATATTCTTGTGCTTTTTGCGTGGAGCTCTCGCTCCAAACCCACCACTGAAGCATTTGTGTACATCTGTAGATTGCATTATGCCCCAGATCCATGGCTTTAAATAGCAGCAGCTGCTAGTACTGCTTCTGTGGCAGCAGAGAGCACTGAAACCAGTATTTTTATGCTGAAATCATGGGAAGGGAAGATGGGGGAAGTGCAAACTGCACTTTGACTGTGGAGTTGGGGAGAACTCATGTACAGACCATGAGGATCGATGACTTTGATCTATGGGAACTTCTAGATGGAGGCCTCCTAATAATCCTGATCAAAAGGCACCATGCAGCTCTTCTGTCTTTCCCTCCTCTAATAGATCATTTGTTTTGTTTGTTTGAATAATAATAATAATAATAATAATAGTAATAATAATAATTTTATGTATACCCCGCCTTTTGCCAAAGCAATCAAGGCGGCTTACAACTAAAATTACATTAGATAAAACTCATCCAGAATAAACAATCAAACAATATTACAAATAACAATAACCCCCATTAAAATATATTAAATACAAATATCAATTAAAAGGATAAATTAAAACATAAAATTAAAACATAGACTCTCTGGGAGACAATGAAGAATGGGAGGGATATCTAACAGGAGGGAGACTAGCCAGTCTCCGGGTAGCCTGTCGGAAGAGATCTGTCTTGATGGCTTTTTAAAAGCCATCTAAGCTGGTTATCTGACGGATCTCCTCCAGCAGGGCATTCCAGAGTTTGGGGGCGGTGGCAGAGAATGTCCTCTGGGAGGTTGCTGCTAGTCTAGTTTTTAACGGTTGGCGCAGCTTCTTCCAAGAGGACCTGAGGGTGCGAGGAGGATTATATGGAAGAAGGTGATCTCCTAGGTAAGTTGGACCCAGGCCATGTAGGGCTTTAAAGGTCATCACCAACACCTTATACTGCGCTTGGAAACCAATAGGCAGCCAGTGAAGAGATTTCAAGATGGGTGTAATATGAGCACTCCTTGATGTTCCGGTGATCAGCCTGGCTGCCATATTTTGTACTAGTTGTAGCTTCCGAGTTAGGTATAAGAGTAGCCCATGTAGAGCACATTGCAGAAGTCAAGTCGTGAGGTTACCAGGGCATGTACTACAGTTTCTAGGTCCCTTACTTCCAGGAAAGGGTGCAGTTGGCGTATCAGCTGAAGCTGATAACAGGTGCTCCTGACTGTCGCATTCACCTGATCAACCATGTGAAGTGACGAGTCTAGGAGCACCCCCAGACTGCGAACACAGTCTAAGACTGGAGGTTGCAACCTAATGCCTGGCTTGGGGGGCCCTACTGTGAGTACCTCTGTTTTGTCTGGATTCATTTTGAGTTGGTTTTTCCTCATCCAGTCCATTACCGCTTCGAGACATTGACTGAGGGGAGAACTGCCATCTGCTGTTATAGCAGCTGACCGAGACATGGAGAAATATATTTGGGTGTCATTAGCTACTGAGAACACCCCGCCCCATGTGAAAAGAAACAGTGGGAGCACATGCAAGGGTTACTTATGAAGTCTGATGATGTCTGTACACCTCCCATAAGATGTCAGAAACAATTGCACAAGAAAAGCCTAGTCTCAAAGGAGCCTATCCTCTCCCCATGCCAAGTGGCAACAAATAGCTTTGGATCCTTACGTTTTATGGCAAAGTCCAAGGAGACAGAAAGAAGTTAGTAATTTTCTGTGGTTTACAGATAAGTGGTTGGAATTTGGAAGGATCCATTTAGATTTGGAAGGACCAGTTTAGATCCCCTCCTATTTGGAACAAACTATTTGGAAGGATTTGAATTCTAATCCATTTGGAAGGATTTCATTTGGAAAGATCCATTTAGATTCCTTCCTGTTTGGAAGGATCCATTTAGATTTTACTAGACACAAAATTTCCACATTCCATCCCATTGTACAAAGGACAGTTTCCCGAATTCCATAGCATTGAGCCAAGGCAGCTAAAGCTGTGTCAAACCGTATTATTTCTGCAGTGTGGATGCAGCCAATATTGCATTGAACCAAACTGTCGCATATGAAGACATCAAAAGAGTTAAAACCAACTCAAAGAAAGCAGAAAATCCCCTAAGTTAAAAAGGTTTTCTTCTGGAAATCCAGAATCGGGGCTCGAAATAGAAGTTGCTCAAATAAAGTCAGATGATCTTTTCTCTGTAAAAGAAATATATCACAGGGCGCCAGGAGCAACACTGAAAAAAAGTGAAGTTTCTGCAAAGAGCAGATGAACTTCCAGCTGCGGCGTGTGTTTGTGTGTGTGTGTGAACGACAACTGAAGAAGCGATTCCCAAACAATGGTTGTTGTACCCAAAAAACCTGGAAGACGAAGCCACAAAAGTAAAAAAATAAATAAATAAAAATAAAATAAAAAAAGGGGGGAGGGTGCTTAAAATGCCGCAGGGATGCAGTCCTGGGGATGTTTCTTTCTTTAATAAAAATAAACGCACCGCTCTCCTTCCCACAGATAATGTGACCTTGGCCAGGCTTGGAAGAAGAGGAGGAGGAGGAGAAGGAGAAGGGGAAGGCAATAAAATAAAAATAAAAATAAAGGGAGGAATGAGAAAGGGAGGGAGCAAGGAGGAAAGAGCAATCCCACCCCCATCCTCCAAGGAAATTCTCCCATTTGGGAAGAGGAGGGACAGCTTTTGTTGTTGCTGTTTCCTTGCAGGGCCAGTTGAGACCGGCTCTCCAGGGAGTTCCCTCTGGAAGGGGAGGAAAGAGGAAGCGAGAGATCTCCCTTGACCCCAAGGAAGGAGGGAAGGAGAAAAGGGGAGGGAAGGAGGGGGGGTCGGGGAAGCCCCTCCTCCTCCTCCCCCTTCCTCCCCCCTTCCTCCTCCTCCTCCTCCTCCTCCTTTTGCCTGGTGCCTCTCTCCTCCAGGCTCCTTCTGTCCAACCCCACCCCCCCGCCATAGATCCCTAGGCAGGCTCTCCCTATAGGACTGGATCTCCTGGTCCAGCCTCCCCTCCCCTCCCCTCCCCGGGACGCACTGGGGGATCCGATGACGTCACTGGCTGCGTCTCTAGTCCCCCCCCAGTTTCAACTTCTGTTCTGGGAAGTGGTGCCAGGAATAACCCTCGTCTGTCTGCAGAGCAGGAGAGGCTCCTCGCATCCAGAAAGGAGGAAGACACAGACACACACGACAGAGGCATACAGATCGACAAGCGGGGCTTCTCGGGCCTGTTGTGTTGTTGTTGTTTTTAAACACAGAGTCTGGTAAAAGGGGAGCACTGGAAGGAAAAGCAGGAGGAGGAATGGTCGACTGGGAGAGGAAGCCACGGCTGATGGGATCTCGGTGGCTCTGCAAAGGGATGCTGCCCATGCTGCTGCTGCTGCTGCTTCTTCTGCTCCAAGGCGCCTCATAGGAAGGAAGGAAGGAAGGAAAGAAGGAAAGAAAGAAAGAAGGAAGGAAGGAGAAATCACAGCACCACAACTGCAGCAGCAAGAGCAACAACAAGGGTGCCCGTTGCAGGGCTCGCTTGCCTTCCAGGTGACTCCTCAGGTGAGCCTCTTTCTTCCTTTCCTGCTTGTGGATCAGGAGGGAGGTGTTTGTGTGTGTGAGAGAGAGAGAGACCAGGGCTGCATCCTCACTGCAGAAATAGTCCGCTCTGACCCCGCTTTAACTGCCAGGGCTCCATGCTATGGAATTCTGGGAATGGTAGTTTGTTGCGGCAGCTCTGGTGCGGATGGAGCCGAGTGAGGGTCAATATGGGTTTCTTTTGCTATGGGGCTCCGGGGGGGGGGGTGCGGAGAAGGGGACAGGCTCGTTGTGTGGAGAGGGGGAGGCGAGGCATGTGCCTCCTCGGCTTGTGCTTTCCAGGCGGCTGGGAGGCAACTGGGGGCATTTCGGGGCAAGACCTGGGCAGAAGTGAAGGGCTTCCGGGGGGGGGGCGGTGAGTGGGTGGTAGGGTAGCCCCTTTCTCTCCCCCCGCCCCGCCCTTACAAGGGGCCTTTCCGTTCCCTTGGGGTGGATGGGGGGGAGGGAGGGAGGGGGAGACATACTGTGTGGTTGGGACTGTGTATAGACGCGGGCATACACACATTTGACACTGTGTGTGTGTGTGTGTGTGCAAGTGTGTGTATATATTTTTGTTAACTACCGTCGAGTCCATCTCAACCCATGGCGACCCTGTGGATGACTACACACACACACACACACACACACACAAGGGACTGAAAAATATCCTTATCTATACACCCATACACGTACTTACACACACACACATTCACACACACACATACTAGGGACTGAAGCAAATAAATACATTCACAGGCACAAGACACACAGACACACAAAACCCCCAAGAACTGAAAATAAATAAATATACAGACACACAGGCACACGCGCACAGGCACACACATACTCACTAAGGACTGAAATACACAAACACACACACAAACATAGACACACACAGACACGCAAACAGAACAGACAAAATAAATAAACACACACACACACACACACTCAGGGACTGAAATAAATAGATATACACACACCAGGGACTGAAAGATATACGCACATACAAAGGCACGCACTGTGCGTAGCCAGACATGCACAGAGGCGCGCAGCCCAGCTCCCTCCTCTCCTTCTCTCTCTCTCTCTCTCTTTTTGTGTGTCTCTGTGTGTGTTTGTGCGCTGGGCAACAGCTTTGCCGCAATTCCCCCTCCCTTCCCGCCCCTACTTTGCAGGGGATGTTCCCATTTCATCGCAGAGGCCTCCCTCTCCTTCTCCCGCCGCCACCTGAGGTCCCAACCTTTGTGTCTCTGTGTGTCCCCAAGAAGTTCACCTCTGGAAACCTCACCTGGGAGCGGCCTCCCTTTCCCCCACACTCCCCCCCATACTGTCCAAACAGGAAGCCCCCAACCCCCCCTCCTTTCCTTTTCCTATCCTATCCTATCCTAGCCTATGTGTGTGTGTGTGGCGAAGGCCGAGGCGCAGGGAAGGTCTTTCTGTGCCGGCTGCTGCTGCTGCTGCTGCTGCTGGGGAATGTGGGGAATACCCAGGCTGTAAGTGTATGCAGATGAGGCGCGGGCTGCCTTGCGTAATCTCCTCCTGTGGGGAAGAAGTATGTGCAGGGTCACTAATGAGCAGATGAGGAGGCGGAGGAAGGAGGAGAAGGAGAAGGGGAAGGGGAAGCAGAGGAAGGAGAAGAGGAGGAGGAGGAGGAGGAGGAGGAGGAGAGCCAGCCAGCCAGGGACGCGGGACAGGCCCCTCCAACGCTGCTCCTGCTCTGCCCCTGTCAAGGTAGCTCCTGTGGGGAGGGAGGGGAGGCCAAGAGGGACCCACAGACCAGGCAGCCTTGCTGGGGGAGGGGAGGGGCTGGCTCTGGGGAGGCAGGGGAGTCCCTGCGTGACTTGGCACTGCGCGCCTTGCGCTCTTGCCTCCTTTGGAGATATGGGGTGGTGGGGGTGGTTGGGTAGGTAGGTAGGTAGGTAGGTAGGTGGGCAAATGGGTGGAAGATAACCCCCCCCCGAGGGTCGTGGGGAGGAGGAAGCTGGCATTGGCAGGAGCTGTCTCTGCTTGGGAAGCCACCCCTGTGGACTTGTGAAGGAGGGAAGGAAGGAAAGAGAATGAATGCGCCAAGGGAGGAGGAGGAGGAGGAGGGCGGCCTGGGGCCGGCTATCTCTGTGTTGCGCCTCTGTGTCTGTTCCCTGAAGTGGGTGGACCCTTGGCCCGTTCCGGGAATGTTCCATGACGTGTAAAAGCCACAGGAAGGGGGTTAAGAAGGGGCTCTGCTGGCTGCCTCCCGACGCCGACGCCAAAGCAGATGTGGTCGCCTTCGCCTCTCCCTCCTCCTCCTCCTCCTCCTCCTTTGGGTTTCTACACATGGGCTTCCAAGGCAGTCTTGTTCCTCTCTTCCTCCTCCTCCTCCTTTCCCCCCTTTTCAACTTCCCACTCCTCTTTTCCTTGGCGGTGCAGCGTCGCTGCCCTTATATAAGAAAGAGGTGTGTGTGTGTGTGTGTGCGCCTATGGATGTTTGTGCAGGATTATGTAACACGGGCATACATACACATCCATCGCTGCTTCCTCCGCCCCTGGTGATCCTGCCCCTTAAACATCGCTTGGGGAAGGGGAAAAGGACGGAGAAAGGAGCCGGGGGCTGTCGGCCTTTGGGGGAAACTGGAGGAGGAAGGAAAGGAAAGAAAAGAAAAGAAAAGGAAAGGAGGCAGGCAGTTCTTGTCATTTCTCCCCCTAAATATATTACTTCTCTCTGTGTTGTGTGCCTTCAGGTCGTTTCTGACTTATGGCGACCCTATCCTGGTTTGTTTTTTTAAGCAAGTTTCTTCAGAGGGCTTTGCCATGACCATCCTCTGAGGCTGAGAGAATGTGACTTGCCCAAGGTCACCCAAGGGGTTTACATGGCCAAGCTGAGATTCGAACCCTGGTCTCCAGAGTCCTAGTCCAATGCTCAGACCTAGTGGCTTCCTTCCTTCCCTTCCCTTCCTTCTCCATGCTGGCTCTCCACTACACCTCTGTAATGCTGGGGGTTTAATATTTGAAGGGGAAATCCCTGACTTTAGTGTGGGCCTGCTCCAGGTATATATTTCAGATTTAAATGTTTATGTGGGTTTCTGGCTTCTAAAGGGCTCGCTCCCTGCACACCATTCCATACCTGCAGTGTGTCCTGAGATACAATAAATATTATTCTGTCCCTGCCTGTAAAAGAAATGAATTACAGGGTGGCGTGAAAGAGAAGATGGTATCTGTTCTGTTTACAATGTCTCTAAGGAAAATATGTAAAAATATCTAGCAGGGATCCAGTAAGAGAGGCCTAGTGTAACAATTTGCATAGTTATCCAGAACGTTGCCAATTGTTTATTTATTTATGTGCCCCTAATAATGCATTTTTCAGTGTTCTCATATGTTGCAACAATCTTGCTTTAAATTGTGTACATTCTGTCCAATAAAACCCCTTGAGACATGTATTTATGTTGTCATGCTTTTGTGAATGTTTAATATTACATTTAAAAAATCTTCTGGAGTAGAGTTCTTGGTATTTTGGGGCACAACTTACCAGTTTAATACTTTTCCCCTGAAATCATTATGAGGCCTTCATAATCGGATACTTAAATTAAATTGAATTGCAAATGTCCCAACAGATATTTTGCTGGACAAGAGTAAGGAACCAGTGTACAGTATTTTTCTTTCTCTTCACAGAACTAATGAGTTCACCTTGTGGCTTGTAATATAATGTTGTCACCAGTGGAATTGCAAATAAATGAGTTTAAGCCCTCAGTATGGGCATTGTGGAGGTTAGCTAGCTTGCAGAGGGAAAGTAGAGTATGTTCTATATTCATGTATGTTTATGTTTTATGTTAAACAAATTAATGTCTGTGCAAAACTTTGCAAGATTTGATAATACTGTTACCCTTATTATGCATTCTATACAAGGTTATTCACTCAAAGGAGGAGGTATTTAGATTTCTCAGCTAGAGGGCTCTAATTCCTCATCAAACTACAAATCCCAGGATTCCATAGGATGCAGCCATGGCAGTTAAGGTGGAATCATAGTGCCATAATTATTGAGGACAAGAAAGGACCCATTCTCAACTAAGGTTACTTCTGAGTAGATATGTATACAGTTTATACTGTAGATCTGCTTGTCCTTGCTGTTTGCCTGTCATCAACAGTTAATATTGATAACATCCATGAGAATTTCTCTGTGGGTCCTGGTAAAATCCTGGTCATAATATGTGTTTGATTTCAAACTATAATTTAAATTACAACAGGAAAATAAAAGAAAAATCTTTCTTAGCCTTGTTAGATGTGAGATGGATTGTTTGTTTGTTTGTTTGTTTGTTTTGAAACACAGCTGAAATTTTGATCAGGCTTTTGTGTCTGAAATTTTAAATCTGAACCAATACATTTATTAAAAACAGTACTGAAAGTATGTTGACAGTAAAAGTGATATTCATTTAGCATGGAAAGTTCTTTAATAATTGCTTTGCACAGTGTTATATTCTTTGACTGGACAGTGTCATAACCTCAAATTTGTAAATAGGTTTTCTGAGTTCTAATTTAAATTTTTCTGTGCTCTTATTATATATGGTAGGATTTCTGCTCATGAAAGATGGGGAATAGGAGACTAGATGTCTGCTGTATGGTTTCTATGATAAATGTATTGGCTATGGTGTAAGGTGTGACAGGATTATTTGATGTTGTTGTTGAGTGCCTTCAAATTGTTTCTGACCTTTGGTGACTCTAAGTCAACCCTATCACAAAGTTTTCTGGGGCTGACAGTGTGTGACTCACCAAAGGTCACCCTGTGGATTGCCATGGCTGAGCGGGAAATCAAATCTTGGTTTCCAGAGTCATAGTCCAATGCTCAAACCATTCAATGATATATTTGTTGTTGTTGTTGTTTGCCTTCAAGTCATTTCTGAATTATGGTGACCCTAAGGCTTATCAAGGGTTTTTCTTGGCAGGTTTTGTTCAGAGGAGAGTCCCCTGAGGCTGAGAGCATGTGACTTGCCCCAGGTTACTCACTGGGGTTCATGGCCAAGCATGGAACCAAATCATGGTTTCCAGAGTCACAGTCCAAGACTCAAAGCCCTACACTATGCCATGCACAACTTATTGTAATAAATATATAGCATTTGTGATGCAGTTCTATTTAGATGCTATAGAACAGTGATGGTAAACCTTTTAGGGGACGAATGCCTAAACTAAAAGACCTTCTGGCACCGGGTGTTACCTGGTGCTGGGGGTTGGACTTCTCGGGTGGGACTTCTTCTCTCCACCCTCCTGTCCAGAGACAGCTGAAGGCCGGGTGAGAGGGGAAGGAGAGGAACAGGCATGTGCCTCTTCCTCCTCCTCCCCCCCCCCCCCGTGCCGTCCCTGGCCTTCAGCTGCTGCACCTCCTCTTCCTCCTTCCCCTGCACCATTCCAGTCCTGTGATGTCCCCGGCCTTAAGAGGCGCGCACCTCTTCCTCTTCCTCCTCCTTCCCCTACGCCATTCCAGCCTTCAGTGCCTCCAGAGTTGGCTGGGAAGGAGGAGGAACAGCCCCATGCCTCTTCCTCCTCCTCCCAATTCTCTGCGTGTACCATCTCTGGCACATGTGCCATAGGTTCACCATCACAGCTATAGAGTGTTTGGGTAGGCTTGGTTTCGCTTTCCTGAAACAATGTTGATAGGATCTGAACCAAAATTACAAATTGGTTTTAACAAGATAGATTAAGGGGGGTTGCAGACTGCCAGAAATAGTGCAAATTGAGTCCACTTTTAGGGTTAGGGTTAGGGTTAGGGAATCATGGGAACTATAATTTATTGTGGCACCAGAGCTCTCTGACAGAGAAGGCTCAGTGTCTCAGAAAAAACAACAACAATTCCCATGATTCCCTAGCACTAACCCTAACCCTAAAAGTGGACTCAATTTGCACTATTTCTGGCAGTCTGCAACCCCCCTAAATGAAAAAGGTTTAATCAGGAAGAGGAGGGTTTAAATGTAAAATGAAAAGTTTCATTTTGCTAGTAAATACTGGGGTTTTAAACTTGGGCATAATGAGTTTTTCCAAGCAACATTTACATTTTCCAAGCAACATCTCTATTTGTCAGAAGACTCCATTCTGCCCCTGGAGTATTCCAGACCCAATTTTTCCCCAGATCCCTCCATACCTGCTGTGGGTCTTGACTGCCTTCCCATGTGGTCCTTGTGAGCCAGCTGGTGCTTCCGCTTTGGGCACAAGTCACTCTATTCTATACATTCTATACAAGGCATGTGTATGTTTCAGCAGGAAAAAGAGAGAGGGAAGTAATGCACCCCCCACATCTGCCATTTCTTTTTTAAAGGTGCCTGCCAGTGGGCACTTTTTTAGTAGATCAAATGGTTTCCAAAAAGTGAATTGTCTGACTATTAGGGAGAGGTAATCTGGGATGTCCTCCAGATGTTTTGGACCACAGCTCTTATCAGAGTGGACCAACACAGACCATAATCAGAAGCAACTTGGCAGGGATGTTCACAGGGACCAAGTGGGAATGGAGCTGACTGTTGTCGCTGCATTTTGCTCCAAGTTTTCTGAAAAACCTGCAACAAAAAGTCAGTCTTTTAATGTGGAGCAAGGGGTGGAAATGCCGAATCGGGGCTGGGCATTGTGAAAACACCCCAGACACGATTCAGGGTTTTGGGCCTACATAATGTAAACTGTATGCAGCGAGCCTAGAGGGACTTTGCGGTTTATAAGTAGTGCAGACAAGCCCATAGGCATACTCACACTATTGAAAACCAAATAGATAAAAAAAAAGGTTCCAAGATCCTTCGCCTTGTATAACCTGTTCTGTGAGCAATTGAATGAAGCAGATATAATTTAATATTGATAAAGAGAATTATCTCATGGTGCTTGAACTTGACCACTGTACCAGTTGCTTCCTGACCCACTACTACTGAAAAAAAGTATATAGGTTTGTCAGTGGTTATACAAGGCCATCCTTTTGTGTGGCATCCTTATAGGCATCCTAGTGTAAGTTACATAGGAACTGCAGGGGCTTATATAAATAATGGCCCTCCACTTTAATATTGCACATCTTCTTACTTGCTAGAAGAGGAGTCCTCCATACTTAATCACTGCATTTGTTTTCTATTGTTCTTCAAAGGACTTCTGAATAGTGTTTGAATTCCATTATAGACTTCCAAGGAAGATTAAACTGAGAGACACAGAGTACTACAAAGATGCCCCATGAACTTCTTTTTCTAAATGTGGATTTAAATAATCATCTTCACATTCAAAACTATTGTTTAAGATGTGACGCCACAGTGGCTATATCTATTGTGTGTGTGTGTGCGTTTTTGTGTGATGCTTTGCTCCTGTTTGTTGGGAAGATTTGTTATTGTGGATAAAATAGTAATCATTGATGGAGGCAATTCACTAGTTTATTTAAGAAAGCCCAGAGATTGGAAAAGTTACTTTCAACATTATAACACTCAGAATCCCCAGGGCCATTCTGGTTAGGAGCTTCTGGGAGCTGTAGTTGAAAAAGTAATGTTCCAAGATTATAAGACTATATGGTGTCTAGGACCAGGAGGAACTGAGTGTGCTGTTGGCAGTATATGACCATTGATATGGAATATGGAAGATGCAAAGAATTTGGGAATTGTAAACAGGGTTGAAAGTATGAAGAATAAAAGACTGGATATGGGGTGAGGGAAGAGGAAAGCCAGAGCTGGTAGAAGGAAGGCAAAGTAGGTAGTAGAAATAGACAACTTGGTGATCTCTGGAGGTTTTGGACTAATACTTTTAAAACTTCTGATTATGGTCTGTGTTGGTCCACTCTGATAGGAGCTGTGGTCCAAAACATCTGGAGGACATCCCAGATTACCTCTCCCTAATAGTCAGACAATTCACTTTTTGGAAACCATTTGATCTACTAAAAAAGTGCCCACTGGCAGGCACCTTTAAAAAAAAATGGCAGATGTGGGGAGTGCATTACTTCCCTCTCTCTTTTTCCTGCTGAAACATACACATGCATTTTGTAAAAAAACAAAACAAAACAGAAGTTTAAAATTTTGTTCATATGCAAAAAGTAAAGATTTAATCAGTTGTGTGAGTGTTAAACTATCAGTATGCTTATGTGGTGGCAGCCCTTGAAAAGAGTTGAGGAAATAATGAAGGCCAGTGAGAAAGAAGGGTTGGTAAGCCAACATAGGGCCTTTACAGACTGCCAGTAATTGCAAATTGAGGCCACTTTAACTGTCCTGGCTCAGTGCTAAAGGATCATGGGAACTGTAGTTTATTGTGGCACCAGAGCTCTCTGACAGAGAAGGCTCAATGTCTCAGGAAAAACTACAATTCCCATGATTCCCTAGCACTGAGCCAGGGCAGTTAAAGTGGCCTCAATTTGCACTATTTCTGGCAGACTGTAAAGGCCCATAGATATTATAGACAAGGGAGGAACTGTGTTGTATGTTAGTACCTTGAAGAGATGATCAAGAGAGACCATAGTGAAAGAGGCAAGAAGGCCAAGCACGGAGTAAGGTCAACATTGATATGGTCAACATTGATATGGTTTAACCAGCTCAGTTTTTGGCTGAAAGTGTGATTTTTTAAAAGATCAAACTTTGACTACAGTGACACAATATTTCCCCTTTCCACAGTTGATGTAAATGTCCAAATGTAAAGTAGCCAATTTTTGGGGGGAATAAATGGTTTCATAATATTCACATAATCCAGACTCTGTGGCAACAATGCCAAAAACAGTCCTAACAGATTTTTAGATTACAGTATTTCTGCATGTGTGAGATCTGTTTATAGTCTTTGTTACCATGCAGACAAAATACAGAAACATACGCATTCATGTTGTCCTTGCTGAATAATGGGGCACATGTCTGCTTAAATATCTTATACCGGATCATTGCTTAGTCTATCTTTGTTGTTGTTATATGCCTTCAGGTTATTTCTGACTTTTGGAACCTCTAAGGCTGTGATAGCGAACTTATGGCACGCATGCCAAAGGTGGTACGCGAAGCCATTTTCCTAGGCACGTGGAGGGCAGGGAGGAGGAAAAGGTGAGCACCTGTTCCTCCTTCTTCCAGATCCTCCCTGGGGATGGTACGGGGGGTGCGGGGAGGAGGAGGAACAGGCACACACCTGTTCCTCTTCTTCCCCCCTCACCCTTTTGGGCCTTCAGTTGTTTCTGGAAAGGCAGCTGAAGACCCAGGAGGGCAGGGAGAAGAAGTCTTGCCCCCACAGAGTAGAAGTACCACCCCAGCACCGGGTGACAGCTGGTGCCAGAAGGCCTTTTAGATTTGCATTCTGCCCCTAAAAGGTTTGCCATCACTGCTCTAAGGCAACCCTGTCATTGGAGTTTCTTGGCAGAATTTGTTCAGAGGGTTTGCCTTTACTTTCTCCTGAGTTTGAGAGAATGTGATTTGCCCAGAGTCATCCAGTGGTAGACTAATGACCGGTAGACTACATATTGCTTTCTTTATGTCATTGAAAAACAAACAAAATAATTTTTTGAAAAGTCACACTTTGGTAACATTGAGTCTCTGCAGTCTGTACATACAACTTTAGCTTTCAAACTTTAGAGGTACCCTCTATTATATTTAAAGAATGATTGCTACACTATGTTTTTGACCAGTTGTTCATATTTTATTATTATTGAAGATGAATGCAAGATGTAATTTGTAGAAAGGGATATATATTCCTACAGGTACATGTTTTCTGGAGCCATTTACCCATTCGTGGGGCAAACAAAAGTAATCACTGCTTCGATTGTAGAAAAAATGAGGTAAATCTTTGTGTTTAGCAGTGTTCTGTAATATTATTGGTAGCAATATTTTACAGCATTTTAAAACTGTATTGTAAAGTTTGAGAAAACTTTAAACAATATTTACTAGCGTTGCACCAAAACAGTGGTGATGTAGGAATATTCTTGACACCTCAAACACAGTGCCAATCTGAGGAAGGACCTTTTCCCCAAGAGAATGGAATTGAAGGCTGGGGTGGCCAGTGTAACTGCTTCACATGGCACAGATTTGTATCAGCTTTGATTATAATCAGTGTTCCTTAAAAAATAACTTGATTCAAAAGGATAACTGGATGTGGCATAAACATACTGAAGTGAACGACAATAACCTCTTAAATCAGAATCTGTGACTATCAAATATTAAGCAAAGCTTTCTCTTAATGACAGTTCAGGGACAAAAACTTTCAAGATCAAGAATGTTAGATGTGACATATTGATTGTATTCAGATGTCATGTAGATCATGATTTATTGTGATGGGAATAAGCCACAGGAGGTTCTGGCTTCAAGGAGGAGTTTGGAAGTTTTTGATTTCTCATGGCTTTTTGCTTTGTTCACACATGACAAGTGTCAGTGATTTGAAACAAGCTAACTTCAAACCATGTTTTATGGCACTGCTTTGTTTCAATAAACTGCAGTTAAGATTACATTTTAGGGTTTAAATCTTACACTAAGGTATGGTCAATCAAAAATAGAAATGAAAGTTTCTAGTCTCTCATGGTCAGAGGGAGAGAGGAGAGCATGCAAGCCTCAAACTTGATTCATTTGAACTTGTCACAATAAACTGTGATTTATTAGGGTGCCTAAATGCTCCACACCAGTATGTGGTAAATAATAGTGGAAATGATATTTAGACTGCAGGTGGAAGTGGGGCTTTATTTCTGTTGAGGCTTACATTCCTTGGGAATAGCCTACTTGGAGCAATGGCTAGGGCCATAGTTAAAAGTAGGTGGGGCTTTTTTATCCTAGCACCACTTTCTCCTTCTGCCACCCTTGTCCACCCATCCCAGCAGACTGACAGAGCAGTACCATTTAGCTCTCTTCAGAGGTCCAAGCAGTTGCAGAAGGCTCTCCATACCTTCTTCTTTTGCTCTTTCTGTTTTGGGACTCCTTGTACCATCTTTATCTTCTTTCAGGCTTTGCTTACCTGCTTGGAATCAGTCCAGGGACCATCAGTAAAAAGCATGGCATGGGTAACTTTGTGAAGAAATGCTATTTCACCCAGTAATTATCAGTTTCAGAAACATTAAGTGCTCGTATGCTGATTCAAAGACAATTCGCACTGAATTTAATGGGACCCACTCCCTAGCAAGTATTTCTAACATTATGTCCTCAGCTATCTAATAAGTGATCTTGCTTAGTGCCTTTACATATGTGTGGGGGAGCCAAACAGAAATCCTTAATTTGACAATGGCTCCTCTAAGCAGATACAAGAGGAGTGCAAAAGGCATGTGGGCTGCATAACCAGAGGTTTTGGATTATGTTCCTGAGTAGGATAAAGGCTTTATTTAGTTGCAAACAGATATGGTTTATTTGTTACAGCAACCAATTAGTATGCATGCTTGTTCAAAAAAGATATGAATTAGACTGTTGGAAATTCTTTTTCAAACAGCCTTGTTTTCTTGATTATTTAAATCAGGGGACTCTGTAGGCAATGCCTTGATACGATCAACTGTGTAGCATAGAAGATACTGTAAATACAAGACAAAGTCATTTGTGTTTTAAACCTTTTAAAAACACAAGTGCTGTATTTGAGAGACATTGAAGTGAATTGTGATTCCATATATTACTGCTAGCTGTCAATGTGTTTTGGGAATAGAAAGTACCTGTATATATCTGATTCTAATTTACTGTTGAGCAATAAAAATATTGCTCACTATACAAAGCTTGAATGCCAATCGTTTTCAACTGTTTCTTGTCCTAATGTCAGGTAACATTCCTACAAGGAACATTTACAGGTGTGGGGCTGGTTTACATAGTTAGGAAGCCACTTTAAAGCATTCTGCATGGTGGCTGCTACTTGGTGAGCCATTTGTGTGCAGCAGTTTATTCATATGTATGGGATACTGTTCTCCATGTTACCGCAGATGGAATAAAAAGTTTGTTGTAATGTAAAGAAAAGTTTCCAGACTGCATAGTGAACTGCTGTGCATCACAAACTTGCCCCAAGAGTCCAGCAGCTTCTTGGAACAATTTATTACAAACTCCTGCCTTGTGGGTCCCTTCTTGGTCAGGCCAATCAATATTATATTGTGGTTGTAGCAGTGAAGCTCCTTTTGATACTAACTCACTGAATTCATGTGATAGTACCAAATGTTCAGGAAGCCAAAGAGTGCAGTCTGGCATCAATGAGGGAAGGAAAAACTTGGGATTGAAATATCATATAGGGACAGGCTAACTTTCATCCTCAACAAGTAAGGGTTTCTTGATATACAGAACCACACAGTTGAGAAAATGGTCAACTGACACAAGATATTTTTCATTTCAGGCATTTTTTTGGAACACTCCTTTTTGTGCAAAATGTCTTTTTAGAACACTTCTTTTTGTGCAAAATGTCTTTTTAAATTCAAAAGACTGTATATTTTGCAGAAATTACACTTTTCTGCACATTTTTTTTGGGTGCAAACCCATGGCATTAATTTTTTTTTTTTTTTTTAGAAAAAAGAACGTCCTGAAATGGAAAAAAAAAAAAAAGAAAAAGAAAAAGAAAGAAAGAAAGAAAGAAAGAAATGAAATTAAAAAGAGGAAGAGCCTGTGGGTTTTCTGCCTTGGAATAACTTGCCTGGAATAACTCCAAGTCCGCAAACAGTGAGGGACGAGTGTAGAGCCTTTCTGATCTATGAAATTAGTCAAATTTCCAATATACAGCCATCCCTCCCCATTCGTGGACTTGGAGTCTGCGGTCTTGCTCTTCCTGGGACAGCAAACGGGGAGGGGGAAAATGGTGGTGCCACTATTTTCAGTGGGGTTCCAATAATAGTAATCTCCTGTTTTCATGGGGTGTGTGTCTGGAATGGAATCCCCCCAATAGGGAGGGGCAATTGTACTTTAGAGAGTTGGTCTTGTGCAGCAGCAAATTAAACTGCTGCCAGGAAGTGCAACCAGGAAGTCAACATTAAGCTAT
Source organism: Phrynosoma blainvillii (assembly GCA_026167975.1). Classification (NCBI taxonomy): domain Eukaryota; kingdom Metazoa; phylum Chordata; class Lepidosauria; order Squamata; family Phrynosomatidae; genus Phrynosoma; species Phrynosoma blainvillii. Next base: position 103,679,127 of record JANUYF010000001.1, read on the forward strand.
GATATCACTGTGACATCAGAAGCCAATTTCTTTGCTTTAGCCCACTTGGTAATATGAGGACCTACTTTATGATGCTGTTGTATATTAATGAGAATATAGGAGGTGTACTTTGAACACTCTGGAAGTGCCAAGTACAGTAGTCCCTCCCAATTTGTGGGGGATCTGTTCTGGACCCCCCCCCCCCATGAAAATGGCGGCTCACAAATATTTGAGCTCCACTGAAAATAAGGTGCGCGTGCTTGTGATGCGTATGTGTGGCAGCATGCAGGTGCACGCCACCATTTTATTCCTATCTGCTTGTCCCTCCTGTGAAGAGTGAGACCGCAGACTTGAAGTATGTGAATGGGGAGGGACAACTGTATTATTATTACTTAACCTGGCAAAATAGTGGTGCTACATTCTGGATATGGGTCATTTCCTCTCATTGCTCTGGTAATGAGCTGTATCTCAATCCCCAGGTATCACAGGTCACCAAAAACCTGAGCATGCCAAACTTGTACATTTTAAAAGGAGGAAGCTTCAGTTAACAAAATCTTAGTATGTTCAGTAAAATGTCATTTTTTTCATTGTCCTTCAGTTAAAAGATTAACGTGTTTGGGTTTCCTCTTCTACAAAGCTATCAGAGGTACTATAGTCTTGCAGAAGCATGAGGAATGTAAATCGTATGTTCTGTAGATCATACTGTGGAAATCCATTACTCTTAGTGCAACTTAAAATGTGTTTAGAAATGTGTTTTTAGAATATAGTCAGCCCTCAGTATTTGTGGATTCGCCATCCACGGACTCAAGCATCTGTGGGTTGCAAGCCTGCACTGTCCCCAATGGCAGCACGTGCACATGGCCACACCACCATTAGGGACAGGCCCCGTTGTTCCATGGCAGTGCATGCGACACAGCTGCGTGCACGCACCACCACTGGGGACAATGTGGGCTTGAGCATCTGTGAATTTTGGTATCCATGGGAAGGTCCAGAACGGATCCCCTGCAGATACCGGGGCCTGACTGTATTATAACAAGAAAGGTAACAAAAAAGATATACATGTGGTCATGATACTTTACACAGGAACTGCAAATGTATGAAAATAAGCAGAAAGAGGGACACCATAAGTACATTTAAAAGTAATTTTTTAAAAAAATTCTCCAGAGGAAACTGAATTTACTTTTTGTTTACTTTCTGGATTATTCAGTTTTTTTTTTAAAGTAATTTGATTTGTCATGATTGTGCTTAGTATTTTCTGGCTGTTGAGGTGTTTGAAATATTAGGAGTTTAATCTTGTTTTTAAGTTACGGTACTTATTTGCATATATATGAACTTCAGCTCCCCTACTTCTGTTTAATCATTCCCTTTGTCATTTTCTGATAAAGGTAAATAGTATTTCCTTTATGGATTTGTGTTTATATTTATGAAACATTCTATCATCCTAGTCTGTATTTCCAGAAAACGTTCAGACAAGTGTAATGGCTCCTCCCCAATAAATAAGGGCCAGATCAATTCCAAATATCTGGTAGCTTTGAGTATATCAGTTTGACAGAGGAGAAACTGAGCCAGATGGTGGTAAAAAAAGCAACAGGAAATGAAAACCTCCTTTGCATGGGTTAGAAGTGAGTGTGTGCCTTATGTTTTGATCTAAGCTAGAGACTGAAGCAGAGCTAAACAAGTCTTTCTGCACTCAAATAGAGAGCTATACCGAGCTTATTTCTGACTTTAATACAGCTCTGCTAGGAATTCAATAGTTGGAGTTATAAGACCCCCCCATGCAAACCAGTGCCAGCAAAGATGTGGGACAATGTGTTAGGAGATGGCTCCCACATCCAAACCTTTAGGTGTGCTTTCATGTTGGACTGACACCACACGATATTGAAAACACATGGGATCACCACACTTCTTGCTTGGCTTTCCTGTACAGCCTCAGGGCCTGCCATACATAGGGTCATTGGTAAGGTGTTGCCATTGGTAAGGTGATTTGCCACAAATGGAACAATACCCACAGTGAATTGATCTTGTCTGTTACAGACACTGTGTAGGCAACTGTCTCCATAACAATTGTTTTAAGCATGGAGGCTGTAACATAAGAATTGGTAAAGGGTCTGTCTGTTTGATTTTGACCACTGTTTATGTTTGGAAGTTGTGGCTTCAGCACTCTAATAACTTCATACATGATAAGATACTATATAATAAAAGTAGGATTATTCCTAGTTGCTGATCTCTAGTCTGCTTTTGGAGACAAATTCTTTGCAACAAGTATATCCTAGATTTTAGTTGAATACAGAAGTAGGTATAATCAAAAGTTGTCACTGTGTGGTTTGCATTTTCATTTTGGAGTTGGTGCATGCCAAGTATATTTTTTTTTAAATTTTAGTTTTTATTTCTTATGTCATTTCTCTTGTTATAGACAGTTCATGTTTTGTACTATTGGCAAACTGACAATCTTAACAGAAAAATATTGAGCTCTGCTTTCAGACCTCATGCTGAGTGTTTAAGAGTATTTCTGTTTACATTTGCTTCAATGCAGTTTTGCTTTAAAATACCTCACTGTGTCACTTGATCCTGGTCAATAGTTCAGCTCCGTAAGACAGGCTATAATAGTGGAGGACAATTTGGATCACATGACACTCTGTCAACCAAGTGGATTGTGGTTGGCAATCCAAAGGAGGAATAAATAGACACTGTGATTATTTATGGGCATGTGTGTTGGAGCACAGAAAGTCCCCATATGTTTCATGTTGCTGATAGGGAAGACTAGCAGGGTGAAACTGACAATGTAATGAACTGTATTACAAAAATGTCCCAAAGGAATGAAACCACAATTCTACCATATATTCAATGATCATATATTTATATGTAAGTAACTGTATTGCAGTAATACTACAAAACACAGAACACACAATGTAAAGTGCTATAGAGAACTATATATCTCACACTATGTCTGTTGTGCATTCTGTGGTTTTCACAACGTTCCAGCAAAATGATTTCCACAAGCCTTAAATAGTAAAATATTCCAGCAAAATGATTTCCACAAGTGGTAGATAGGTAGCAGACAATATAGTTGACCCTCTGTTTTCACAGGGGATCTGTTCAGGACACCCCCACAAAAATGGCGACTTGGCAATATTCAAGCCCTATAGGCTTGAATGGGGCATGCTCCCACAGACATGTGTAGGTGTGCACCTGTGGGTGCGTGCCCCATTGATTTCAATGGAAGTCAAGCAAAACCACGGACTTCAAGTCTGCGAGAACAGCGTGGTGACTGTAGGAGAATGTGCTTTCTCAGATCTTCACAACCTCTGTTTCAGAAATAATATTTCCACAAGTTCATAGACAATAGTCAACACATTAGTGGTTGCAGCAATACAGCAAAAGGTTGTGGAAACTGTAGGTAGTATATAGACAGCAATGGTAGTGGAAAGATGACTACCTCTGAAGTTTTTTGAAGCCATTTCGATATTTCTGTATATATGGTAGAGTTGGGGTTTCATTCCTTTGGGACATTGTTATAATATACAGTTGCCCCTCTGTTTTCATGGGGGATCTGTTCTGGATCCCCCCCGCAAAAACAAAAACCTGCAAATATTCAAATCCCATTGGCTTGAATGGCCTGGTGCGCATGCCATTTTATCCTTCCCCGCTTGCTTGTCCACAAATGGAGAGGGGTGACTGTAGTTCATTACGTTGTCAGTTTCTCCCTGCTGTTCTTTCTGTGTTTGTTGTGAAACCCTCCTGTTGTGTGTGTTTTTGTTGATAGGGAAGAGCCATTCATTCTCATGGTCTGGGTTGTAAATAGTTGTGCTTATTCTGTTGAACATACTTTAAATGTTTAAATTTTGTCATCTTCTAAAATTGTTACAATGGAAATTATATATACAGGTTGAGTTTCCCTTATCTGAAATGCTTGGGACCAGAAATTCTTTGGATTTTGGATTTTTTCCTGATTTTGGAATATTTGCATATATGTAATGAGATATCTTGGAGATGAGACACAAGTCTAAACATGAAATTCATTTATGTTTTGTCTACACTTTATAAACATAGCCTGAATGTAATTTTATATATAATATTTTTAATAATTTTATGCATGAAACAGTTTGTGTACACTGAACCATCAGAAAGCAAAGGTGTCACTTCCTCAGCCACCCATCTGGACAATTTTTGATTTTGGAGTATTTTGGATTTTGGAATTCCAGATAAGGGATATTCAGCCTGTAGAAAATTTATACATACATACATAGATACATGCACACACGCGCGCGTACACACACACACACACACACATATACACATCTGGGTGTCTGTAATCTGGTACCAAGTGCTGTTCACTTCACAGTATGCTATGCACCTTTCTATTTTAGACACATCTTGTTTGCAAATTACACCTACCCATTCCTTCAGGTTTCTGGACAGGGATGACCTTGTTTGTCAGTGAGCTAGATGCCATCTCTTTTAGGCAGAGAGCCTGATCTAAAGAAGTATCAGTAGAACTCTGATCATGCTGTAAGGCTTTCCTGCCTCTTCCTCCTGCAGTTTTCACCTCTGGCTATTTCTGAGAGCCAGGGGAATCTCCGGAACAGTGTGGGATGGGTTATTCAGGGATATTAGAATTGGCAGGTGGAAATGTTATCTGCTTGCATAAGACATCTTTGGATCCAAGTCAAAATACTTACAAAACTCTTTATGTAGTCTCTCCCAATCATCAAATACTTCTTCATAAAGACCTTGGAAATATTACTTTTCCCAGCCAGCATGGGATTGGTGGCATTGTCTAGACTAGAGCATTGTGGAAGGTGTAATTCTGAGAAGTAACTTTTCCAAGTTCTAGGTCAGCATTAATATTTTCTTCTTCCAGATGACTGACTGAGAATGAGAGAGATTAGGTTGTTTAGGACTACTTGGCTGAGCTGAAATTTGAATTGGGGAGGATGGTGATTAGTTTATAGTAAATGCTTCAAACTACTGTGCAATGTTAAGGGTGCTTCTGGCAAGGCGTTTATCCTAGAAAGCCCACCTTTATTCATGAAAATTAATGGGAGAGGGAATGTTTTGTAGCCTACAGGGTTCTGTCTTTACCTTCTCTTCTCTTTTTTCTTACCTTGTTTTTTTTTGGGAGGAGGGGAGGGAGTCCCATTTAATTCTGTTGGGAAAAGAAAGGTGGATTAGCCTTTTGTTTGGTATCATTATTATTATTATTATTATTATTATTATTATTGTTGTTGTTGTTTATTTCTAAAGTGCTGTCAATGTACACAGCTGTACAAAGAGATAATCAAAGCATTAAAATAAATAAAAACCTGCCAAAGGCGTACAATCTAAAAACAATAGGTAAAATAAAATTAATTAAAAGCAGGGAACAATTAAAAACAATTAAACAAGAAGATCCACTGTTTGCCCCTCAGGAGACTTCTGTCTGGAAGCAATTCAGCTCTTCTTGCTAATTAATAGTATTACATGGGTTTGAAGAAGGCTTGCATCAAGCTTCAGTCCTATGCCTACCTGTCTGAAATCAGTGGGATTTATTAGTGGAAGTACACAAGGATAGGCCTGGCTATTATTTAGAGTGTTGGACATATCAAGAACAACACTATTTTGGGTAAATAATTTTTGATATGTAATTGAAATCAATATTTAGGTAATAGACTACTAGGCATTGTTTGCCACATTAGGACTGATTCAGAAGATCATACTGACATAAAGATTTACGTAGTTTTAGAATGTTTGAGTTGAGTTGGGAAAGAAACTTGGTAACTGGAGTTTTTAGGTAAGCAGCTCTTAACTGCATAGTAAAAATAATTTTCACAAAGACATGGAGCAGTATTGCTTTGATGTTGACTATCAAGAAGATTCCTTTATACCAATTTACAAGTGACATGCCTGTAAGAGCTCTGTGAAGTGAACTAAAGGGAGAAAAATCTGTTTTGGGCTAGATGCAGATTTTCTTCCAGTTATTCACAATATAGAGTGTCCTCTTCTTGAGGGGTATGTGTGTGTATGTGGAGATGCAAATGTTCACACCTCGACAATATGGTGATAATTATAATTGCAATTGTGCTGCCTGGTCAGAATCAGCTCAGATTTTAAAGGTGTTAAGCCATATCTCTTCAGATGACAAAGAGGATATAGGTCTTCAATGGGAAAAAGAAAGCTTTGTTCACTTAGTAGGAATAGATATTTTGGCAGGAAAATGTTAACAAATTTTCACTATTCAGCAAAGTTCCCTCCTGCCCTGCTGGTTTAATGCTTTGATGTAGAACGAGCACTTCCATAGCACTTTTCTTCCAGCTTTGCTCTTGTCTGGACAACATAGGCATCTATACTTTATTTTTCTGTACTATCAAAAAATTAGGTTTATTATTATGTTGTTAGGTGTATCAGCTGTTTGCAAATATAAGCCCCTGTGTACCATTGAAAGAGATTTTCTTTGCTAGCCAGCATTATACAGTGATTTGAGTGTTGGACTAGGACTCTGGAGACCAGAGTTTGATTCCTGGCTCGAGTATAAAAACTCACTAGATGACCTTGGGCAAGTCACACACTCTCAGCTTCAGAGGATGGCAATGGCAAAGATCCTCTGAAGAAACTTGCCAAGAAACTCTATGGTTCATCTTAGGGTTGCTATAAGTCAAAAATGACTTTGAGGCATACAACAACAATAAGTGGTACTTATTATTATTTATGTTATTAAAATAGGATCACAGAAGACAGAAACAAAAATAAGAAATCAGGAAAGGGAGGAGGAACTATATAGATATGAACATGCATTAGGCATATTCATTAATATAAGCTGACCATATTTTGAAAAAAAATGCATTTATTTGAAGATGGGATCTATAAAATACTTGTGAATAGCAGTAAGATCATATGATTATTGAATGATAGATGGTGAGTTTTGGTCATTAATAATCATAATAATAATTTTTATTTCTATACCGCCCTATGGCGAACCAATTTGGGCAGTTTACAACAATTAAAAGAACAATAAAGATAAATCAGTATATTCCCTCCCCCCTTAAAACATTATTAAATCAGATACCAATTAAAACAATGACAGATTAATATAAAAATCCAAATACAAACTGTTAAAAAACAAAAACAAAAAAACCCCACCACTTCCATTTCTTTTTATAGGCTGTAGAGGCACTGTAGAGGGGGGAGGGGAGGAGAGATCCTGAGGCTGGGATATTTAGTCTGGGAAGGCCTGCCAGAAGAGATCCATTTTGACAGCTTTTTAAAAACTGTCCAGAGATGTTAACTGATGGATCTTGTCCGGCAGGCCGTTCCAGAGCCTGGGGGCAACAACAGAGAAAGCCCTCTGGGAGGTTGCCGCAAGCCTCGATTTTTGAGGCTGCAGCAGATTCCTCCCAGAGGACCGGAGAGCGCGGGGAGGATTGTATGGGAGGAGGCGGTCTCTGAGATAGTTCGGACCCAAGCCATGTAGGGCTTTAAAGGTGATAACCAACACCTTGTACTGGACCCGGAAACCAACACATTGACCTTAGTTACATAATTCTTTTTCTGCAATAGGATCCAACACATTGACCTTACATTCCACACTGCAGGAATATGATTTTAAAGAACACATGCATCTTCAAATGTCAGAGATTTTTCTAATACAAAATTAAAATTTTGTAATGCAGCTGAACAAATGTAATTTTAGATCTAATGAGACTGTAGATCAGGGGCAGGCAACCTTTCCCCTTTAAGGGCTGAGGGACTTCAGCTCCCAGAATCCCAGGAGCTATTGGCCAACATGGGACTATTGGCCAACATGGCTGAGGCTTCTGGGAGCTGAAGTCCCTCAGTCCTTAAAGGGGAAAGGTTGCCTACCCCTGCTGTAGATATTGAGGCTAGGGCAGTTTCCCAATCTAACTCTTCATCTCTCTCTCACTCTGCAAAACATGAATGAGTGACTGTGGCATAACACTTACATTCACAGCCAACCAAGATAGGCATTACTGGGTCCTGCTGGGTCCCACACCTCTGCAAGTGGTTCACTGGGGTGCTCTGCAGCCTCTTGTTCCTGTTTCTCACTGTGTCTCCCTGAGAATATATGTAAGGACAATCACGGTAGATAGAGCAAGGTCCTCTGCTTCACTTTTGCTCCCTTCTAGCTACTTGCATGGATTGAGCCCAGAAGGAGATGGCAAACAAAGTGGTTGTGAAGCCTTAGAGAAGATGAGAGGGTCTACAGAGAAGGAAGGCCCAGTGAGGGACCCTTCCAAGGCATGGAGAAAGCACTTTCTACTGATGCAATAATCAATGGCTTATTAAGAACAGTAGTTTTTTGTGTGAATGGGAGCAAGCCTCTATGCTTCATGGCAGTAACCACTGTCCCCCTTCTGTCCATTGGAAATCTACATTAGAATGTGACCAAAAAAGTTTCCAAAATTATGTTTACTGATCTGATATAGTGATTAAGAGCATCTCCTAGGAGATCCCTAATTCAGATTCTAACTGGAAATTAACTCACAAGGCAGTCTTAGCCATGACGTTATTCTCTTAGCCCAATAGTGCTGAGGAGAAAGCACAATAATGACAACAACACTGGATTTTCCTACTGTGATATTGTACGTACCTTTGAGATATAGGTGAAGCCTGTAAGCTCCTGAAACTTGACCTTGTTGTTGGTGTTTGTAGTATCTCATCATTATTATTATATTTCTGAGTAAAAAGAAATGATGAGACTTTTTTTAAAGGTAAAATTAATACAGATGAAGCCCTTTATTAGCGAGAGGCAAAGAGATATTTCCAGGGATATTATACATGAAATATGAAACTGGCTACATAACTCAGAAATATAACCCATGTTTTTACAAATACAAGAATTTGAAACTTCCTATATGGCAGGGAGTTGGACATTAAATGGTCCTTGTGGTTCCTTCAGCCCCTATGATTCTATGAAATCTATGTCAAATAAGTGAATTCCCACAAAAGTAAAGTCTGTTATTATTGATGGGCAAGATTTAAAGCAAGAAAGGATGGACTACAGCAGAACTGGTTGTTTTTGATATTATATTGCATATGTATCCAGAAATTAGGCATAATCAGAAATAATGCAAAAATAGTGACCTGAGTAAAGGTGTGCCAGTCCACAATTTCACAATTTTTTTCACTACATGCCTGAAAAACTGTAGTAAGCTTGGAGGGAAGAGAGATTGGGTGATAATTGTGTTGTAACTGAATAACAATGGAAAGAAATATCATGGAATGCATGAAAATATTATAACCTTGGGCAAAAGAGATCATTTAGTAGAACATATTATTGAATAACCAGATTATCTGGTGAAGATATAAACCTGTAGAACAAGTTACTGGGAGTTAGAAGTAATTTTTTAAAAATATGTTTCTTATTGCATATGCAGAAGTGTGTAAATAACAGCAACAAAATTCTGAAAATCACTCACTTTTTAGTATAAGACTTGTTATATTTCACCAATGATAAAGTTGCCACAAGAATGAAAGGCAAAACAATTTTAGAAACCTGAATATACCATCATTTGTGTAAAATAGAACATTAATATGCAATGCAATGCAATGCAAAGCAATGCTATGCTAGACTACAGTATATTATGTTGCAATAAAGTGCTCCAGACATATTCCTTCCCTTTTCTTCTATACTGGAAGCAGAACACAAAGATGTGTGTGTGTGTCTGTGTGTGTGTCCACACACAGTATGGCTGCTAAAAACATAGGGAATTTAAACAAATATCTTGTGGGGGATGAGTAAGCAGTATGCTTGTTTGAAACAATACTTTAAAAAACTTTTATCCTGCCCAATCTGGTCAACTACACTAGGAACCAACACAGTTTATAAGTTATCAAGAATGGGGAAGGGGTGAGAGAAACGGGTAATGTCCAAAGCTGCCCAAGAAAGTAGAAAGTACAGGTAATGTAGGGATACATGACGCCAGGCATCATTGGGCTCTTTATGAGCTTGTGGGACCCTGTGCTTGGCACTCTTTGCACCTCCTGTATGGGTGCCATAGTTGATACAGAACAGCCATGACAAGCTATAGAGAACAAAAATAAATAAATAAATAAATAATGTCCTGGCATTTGCTATGACCTGCAACCTGGTAGTACCTTTTTCATCTCTCAAATTGTTTTCAAGAGTGTTCTTGCAATGAAGTGGCTTTTATTTCAGTGTGCCAAGGAAAGTTGTAAATCCTGACAGGTGATTATGCTGATTCTGTCTGCTTGCTATAACTGCAGATGTACAGACTGTACTAGTTTCTAGGGTTGTAGTGTGTCTAATATTGGCTCTTTTTCAGTGGCTTTTCATAGCTGTATCCTCTGTGGCTTCTTTTTCTTTGAATAGATGGTATATCATGTTGAGTGTTAGCAATGCTTACTGATTCCCCCCTCATTTCCCCCCCCCCCCCATTTTCATTAGATTTGAGGTCCATGTGGATATTGTTTTGTTGTAGACAATTATATCACACCTATCTTATGTCTAATTCTTTGAATTTACTTCATTTTCGGAAGTGAAATGGCAGCTGGCTGTGCAAACTCTTGCTTAGCAGAAATACTGAGGCTATAGCTAGCATTTTCCAGGACCATCCATACATAAGTTCAGCGTTCATTTCCCCCATCCCATTTTGTGTGCATCAGCACAGAGAAGCAAATTTGTGCCAAGAAGATGTATGCATTCCAGATTCATGTGAGAATGCACAATTGCTATTTTAGGACAGGAAAAGAAAGAATATCACATGTACAGAAACAATCTGGAAACTCCAGGATATTGGAGACATCCAGCTTAGGGCCTTTGCAGACTGCCAGAAACAGTGCACATTAAATTGAGGCACTGCCCTGGCTCAGTGCTAAGGAATCATGGGAACTGTAATTTATTGTGGCACCAGAGCTCTCTGACAGAGAAGGCTCAATGTCCCAGAAAAAAAATACAATTCCCATGACTCCCTAGCACTGATCCAGGGCAGTGCTTCAATTTAATGTGCACTATTTATAATAATAATAATAATAAATAATAATAATAATAATAAATTTTATTTATAGCCCGCCCCTCTGCAGAGCAATCGGAGCGGGGTACAGCAAATTTTAAAACAGGCAATATTTAAAACATTCCCACGTCCCATAGTCCACCCTCCCAGCCCCTTAAAACAAGATTAAACCAAAAAGCAGTTAAATATATGACAATAAAATAAATAAAATAAGATAAAACATCCTAATTTCTGGCAGTCTGCAAAGGCCCTTAGTTTCTGTGACAATTCAAAGATGTCTCCAAATGAGGTACTCATTATGTAAATTGTACCTTTAATATCAACTTATGTGTCTTTTGTTTGTAACCCTCTTGTATTTCCTACTGCTGTTTCTGTCTTTTCTCTCTGTTGAGAAAGGAAAGACAGAATGGCTGCCCAGTGATTTTTGAGTGACAGCTTGCCTGGATAACTTGCTACAGTATAAGCTTTGATTCATATGTCTTAAAACATTTAAAAGCGATGTAGGAGCTAATTTCCTACATTTGTTAAATGTGATTATTAAATAACACATTCCAATGGGTGATACATTTTGTACAACACTAACTGAATTCAGTGGGGCTTGTTTGTGTGAGAACCCTGCTGGATCACTCCCAGTGCCCAGATCTAGATGTCTCTGAGAAACCCAGAAGCAGGACAAAAATGGAAATACCCTTTATTGGTAATTTATATCCTGCCTCTGAATCTAGAACCTGTGTCCAAACATCTAGACTAGTAGCTCTTGTTAGACAGCCTCTATGAATTTTAGTACTTCTAATTGATATCATCTGCTCATTGTCAGTTAAAATGCTTTGTCCCTTGTGAAATCTATGCATTGTAAATATTATTGTTGCCTAGGTTATAGTTGAATTTATGAGCTAGCAGCTATGAAGCTGACTGTCCAGTTGCTTCTATAGGGTTTTTTTGTTTTGTTTCTGTTAATGATTTTTTCCAGTAAATATTGTAAGCTTGAAGATAATTTTTGAGAAAATAATTTTTGTTCTCTTGTAAAGATTTCACACTGAAACTTTTAACTTGAAATATGGAAGCCATTCTTTAGTGCTTTGTTTTTTTTCTATTATATTTCTCTCTCTCTCTCTCTCCTCAATATGTTTATGGCTTGTGTACATGTGAATTTCTCTTCCTCTCCTCATTCTTTCTCTTGCTCTCTTTAGAGCATGTTGATGTAAGAACTATAGAATAATGGCAGATATAACTACTTCATAACTGAAACAGTTTGTATACCTTTGTTTTGGATTCTCCAATCAGAAGGCAAAAGTTTGCACTAACCTGTTTTCAGACAAGCAGAATGAAAGGAGGAGAACTGCAGAACCACAACAGCTACCCTCTGGGCTGAATACCTCATTGTCCAGGGTAGCTGGGTGTGGTGAGGCAGGAAGTTAATGTGGTGAACCACAGTTTTGCTGGGCCCTAAAGGACCTATCTAATTCCTGTTGAGATTAGTAAAAAAGTTTGCTTTACCTCCTCTATGAGTTAATTTAGAGCTTTAAAAACTGTGCATGTTCAAAGACACTTTTAATATATGCATATGAGAAGTTAGTGTTCCTTGTCTCCTTGGAGCTCAAGCAGATATTAAAAGCACTAAAGACATTCTCTTTGAGACAGTTTTCACCTCCTACTGATGGAATGACTTCATGACTGTATATAGTTGTGATAAAAGTTAAAACACTCAAGTTGAAGCTTCATTGCAGCCTTGCATGTACATCCTCTTTTTCAGTTAATGTCTCTTGGCGTTCATTCCATAATGCTCCATTTATATTGCACTTAATTACCAAAGGGCAGGGTTGAGCTTGTGGGATAGATTAAACAACCTTCTTGTTGTAAGTAGATTTCTATTATCTTAGGACAAAACTAGATGAGATAGAGATGCCATCTCTACTTTATGCACATGTCTGTTTGTTATCCATGTACAACATGTGGGGTCTGAATTAATTTTCTTGACATGGTAACCGTACCCCACTTTACCTGTGTGTGTGCATGTGCCTTCAAGTTGCCTGTCAATGTATGGTGACCCTATGAATTTCACAGGATTTTCTTAGGCAAGGAATGCTCAGAGGTGGTTTTGCCAGTTCCTTCTTCTGCCATCTTCACCTCCCTCACTGTATTTGCTTGCTTTTACACAATTTGTGTCAACTCTGGGTGAAAACTTCTTAAAGCAGCACAGCAAGGCAAGACAAAGAAGGGAACAGAATATTGTTTCTGTGAAGAAAAGATCCAGCCCCAACTCCGCACTCCTTTATGTGGCTTAAAGACAATTGCTATTCTCAGCTAATATAGCCTTGTTGAATGAACTGCTGAATGGTAAATCTGTTGACACTTAAGTAAGTCCCATTGATTCAATGAGTTACCCTAGTGGGACTATCAATGGAATTTAGGCCATGGTGATCAGTATAGGAGTGGATGGTGGCTTGCCAAATCTGCTTTATCAGCACCATAATAAAACACATGCATGAAAAATATAATTCTTATGTTGTAAGTGTTGTAGGATGCAAAACTAACTACAGCTGGCCCTCCATTTTCATGGGGGAACTGTTCTGGACCCCCCCCCTGCAAAAACAGAGATTAGCAAATATTCAAGCCCCATGGGCTTGAATGGGGCACACCCCATTGATTTAAACAGAAGTTGCCCCTCTGTGAATATGTAGAACTGTAGACTTGAAGTCCGTGAGACTGGAGGGGCGACTGTAGTCATCTGGCTATTTTTTATCATCTTGTTTGTGCTTAGTTTGTGTGTGGGGGCATAACTAAGAACATAGTTAAATAGTGTCGGAAAAAGTTGTTAATCTTATCCATGAAAAAGTGGGGTATAGCTAATTAGCTAGTATAGATTAAATTATTAGCTGTGTATTCTTGATTTCTAAGGTCAATTCCATAGTAAAAAACACTTGCCTATAGACATGGAAACTGCTTTTAATTAGCAAAAGAAACATTGTTAAAGGACAATCTGCAAGTAGAGACTCTTGATTTAGGGAAGTTAAGTTACCTTGTATTTATTTGTTCAAGGTATTTTTAGGTTACCTTTAGGAAAAGTCCTCAAGTAAATTTACAATATGCAGAACACAGTGAAACCACAATTCCAGTAGAGAAATAGAGTATGGAACATCAGATTCTAAAAAGCAAAATGTCAAGGCAAGACCATTAAACGGATTTAAAGTCAGTAATTCCATAAGGTAGACATCAGACAGTGCAAAAAGTTACCGATAATGAAATGACAAGTAATGTAAAAGGCTACAGAGACCCAATAAATTTGCATGCTCTTTTAAATGCCAGAATTGATGGGACAGGACTTAATGGAGGGACCTGTGAACAGGTATTCCAATGCTGATCTTAGGACACAAGCAAGTTCAAATGGGTTAGGCATACTTTCAAATAACCTGGGCTGCATCTACACTGCAGAATTAATGTAGTTTGACATTGCTTTAAGTGCCATGGCTCAATGCTATGGACTTCTTGGATTTGTAGTTTTGTATGCTAATTAGTCTCCTCTGTCAGAGAACTCTGGTGCCACAACAAACTACAAATCACAAGATTCCATAGGACGGAGCCATGACAGTTAAAACCGTGTCAAACTGCATTGATTCTTCAGTATGGCAGCAGCCCTGGTCCTGAACTATTTGAGGTTTTACAGGTCAAAAGTTGCCCCTGGAAATGTACCAATAACCAGTGCAGCTAGTGTAATATTGGTGTTTTATGTTCTGATTGGTAAGCCCTGAAAAACACCCAAGCAGTCACATTTGCTGTCAACTGAATATTGTTTTCCAAGGCTACACAGACTATAGTGCATGTATGAATGAGTCTAGGTCTGCTTTCTCTTGCTAGGGTTGCAGATGGATCTTGTTCCAATTCCTGAGGACCAATATAAATTAGATAAACATAGGTGATTAAAAAAACATAGTTTGGGTTGTGCAGACCTTGATTATTGTGGATTATAAACTGCTATGATGTTAGCAATGAATGTTTGGATACCACTTTATAAGGTGCAACATTTGTATTTTACTGTGACAAGCAGGTGGTGTTTGCCTATTCTCTGCCAGACATAGATTAATACAGTTCTTCCAGTGACACAGATCATCAAGAGATAATTTCCAAAAGATTAAAGTTCCACATGTGGATACTTGCTCTACAGATTCTTATTACATTTTATTATTAGCAGGCATAGTAATAGATTTTAACATTTATAGTCCTACTCTTTTCACACCTGTATCCTGTGTTCAATGCCTATGTACCATAGATACAATGTTATTATGTTGTTTCTCTTTCCTCCTTGAAGCTACATGGTAATTTCTCTTTGTTATATGAGCTTGTCTTTCAGCTGCCCTGGTTTGAGATATAGGTGCTGCTGAGACCTGGGAAGGCTGCAATCTGTGCAGATCCCATCCTGGCAGTGTCTTTTAGTGATCCCTTTCACTTTCAGTGAAAGATTCCTGTATACATCTGTGCAGGGAAAAAAAATTAAAACGTTGTACTAGGCATTTATTTGCACCAGGGACTTTAATAATAATAATAATAATAAAATTTATTTATACCCCGCCCTCTGGAATACCAATCTGGGTGGCTTACAGATTAAAACATATACATATCCATGAAACATATATATATACAACAACCCCCCTCCCCCCCCTTAAAACAGTATTAAATCAGATAATTTTTAAAATAACATACACAATAATTACATACTAAATTAAAATACTAATAGTAATACTAAACCCAGAGCATGTGCCCAGCCACAATAATCCAACCATCAATGATGGGGCCACGTGAGGATCACTGGGGGAGGGGTGGTTTTTTTTAAATATATATATAACAGATTCCTGTTATGAATTTTGAAACAGGTAGGTAATAGTTCTTTTCGGATTGAATTTGTAGAAGGGAAGTAACTATTTTCAGGGTCATAATACTGTGCAGTCTTTTTTTAAAAAAATGTTTTATGACCTTGTCACTATTCAGCAAAATGTCTGTTTCTATTCAAACCTCTTGCCATTTTCCAAGTGTTCAATTTTTAACATATGATGACATTACCAGTGGGAGTGGGAATGTGTGTTCCACTCCAGATTCTTTGGATTTCACCGTCCATTAGCATAACAAAATAGGCTGCATCTACATTGCAGAGGTAATCCAGTTTGACACCACTTTACCCGTTGTGGCTCACTGCTATTGTAGTTAGTTATGGCACCAGAGCTCTGATAGAGAAGAATAGTCTCACAAAACTACACTTCCCAGAATACCACAGCATTGACCCATGACAGTTAAAGTGGTGTTAAACAGAATTATTTCTGCAGTGTGGATGCAGCCATAGAGAGGCTTTATAACATCAGGAAGGCCATGTGTTTGCCATTCCTAGCATGGTTTGTGTTGGGTGCTAGTAGCAGCATTTGGCAGCATGGGTTGGGGTTCTAGCATAGAGAACTATAAGCATGAGAAAGCATAGAAGTGCATCTTCTTTTGTCCTGCTCCATGCTGCAAAAGCGCAGAAGCAAAAGGATAGCGTTAACTTATGATCATAGCATTACCCCCCATGTACAGATATGACTAATATGGTCATGGATTTTTTTTTTAATGACATGTCCAGAAACAGGATTTCAGTTCTTCAGAACAAGTACAGCAAGTAAGGACTAGGCTGTGAGTTCCTTGGAAGTTGTGAATGTGCTGCATATGTAGACTGTGTTGCATCAGGAGTAGTAATAGTAGTGATAATAATACAGGTTGTGTCTTCCTTATCTAGAATCTTGAAATCCAAAATACTCCAAAATCCATAACTTCTTTCATGGGTGGCTGAGAAAGTGACATCTTTGCTTTCTGATGGTTCAGTGTACAGAAACTTTGCATCATGCACAAAATTATTAAAAACGTTGTGTATAAAATTACCTTCAGGCTATGTGTATAAGGTATATACGAAACATTAATGAATTTCATGTTTAGACTTGTATCTCAGCTCCAAGGTATCTCTTTATGTATATGCAAATATTCCAAAATCCGAAAAATTCCGAAATTCATAACACTTCTTCTGGTTCTAAGCTTTGCAGATAAGGGAGACTCAGGGCCTTTGCAGACTGCTAGAAATAGTGCAAATTGACTCCACTTTAACTGCCCTGGCTGAGTGCTAGGGAATCATGGGAATTGTATTTTTTTTCTAAGACATTGAGCCTTCTCTGTCAGAGAGCTCTGGTGCCACAATAAATTACAGTTCCCATGATTCCCTAGCACTGAGCCAGGGTAGTTAAAATGGACTCAAATTTGCACTATTTCTGGCAGTCTGCAAAGGCCCTCAATCTATAATAATACATTGTTTAATCCTTATTTTTGCCCTGGGTTGGGACTCAAGTTGGCTTACACATTAAAGTGATAACATTATAGTTAAAACATGCAAAATGTCAATGTTAAAATAGAAATAAATTTCATATAACAGTATGAAAACAATTTAAAAACACACTTGAAATAGTAAAAATAGTTCAAAGCAATACAATTTAAAACAATAGAGCACCCTCTTGAAAAATCTTCAATTCTGAAAGTTTGTCAGAATTAAAACATATTAGCCTGCTGGCAGAAGGATAGCAAAGGGGGAGCCATTTTGGTGTCCCTAATAAGGGAATTCCTGAGCCTAGGGGCAGCCGTTGTGAAGGCCCTATCTTGTCTACCTACCAGCTGTACCTGCAAAGAAAGTAGGACAAAAAGAAGGCTTTCTGCTGAAGATCTTAGTGTCTGGGCAGGTTCCTATGGGGAGACAAAATCTGCCAGACAGCCTGGACCCAAGCCAAACAGGTCATGACCAACACTTTGAATTGTATCTAGAAACAAATTGGCAGCCAGTGAAGCTGTTGATACAAGGGAGTGGTATGATCCCTGTAATCAGCCCCAGTTAACACTCTGGCTGAAGCTCTTTGTACCAACTGAAGTTTCCTTATGCAAAGGCAGCCTGTCAGATTCCCTTTCAAAATGCATTCTCTCTGTTTTACATGGCACACACACAGACAAAGACAAGGAAAGAACACCCTCCCCTTTCCCAATCTATTGAAAATGGTTGAACTTTGCACCTCAATTTGCTGACACCCAAAGGGAGTGTAAAGGCAGTGACGTCTTTGCTTGTTTCATCGGCACAACAGGAAACACTGGTGGCCTCCCCGACTTCCTGCTCTGAGAAAGGAGTGTTCTCTCTCCCACCCGCACCCCCTCCTTGCCACCGATTGCCCTGCAGTAGAGTTGGCGGAGAGACCTAGTTTCAGGTCTGCACTCCTTCAATGAACCAGTGCCAGCACAGTGCCCTGGTTGATGTTTCCATCTGACACAGCAAGCCAATAAGCTCACGGCTGCTGCTGTGCTTCAGCAACAGCGGTGAGAAATATGATCGTTCTCTTTTCTCTTCTTCCACCCCCCAAACTGGAAAAGATGCCAGCAAGGAAAGCAGCAGTTCTGTTCCAAGGCTGTGTGTCTGTAGATGCAGCTGAACTGAAGTGACTGGAATAAGCGAGCAATAATTCAACTTGGGGAGACTACATCACTTGCATACTATAGAGGGCGCATCATTTATGGCCATCATCAGGCTATAAAGCATTCAAGGGATCAAGCAATATGGTCTAAAAATGCCAGATGCTAAAGGTTGATTTTCCTGATGGGGTTTTCTTTGAAAACTCAATTTTCCTAGGCCATCAACTGCCAATCTAATAATTAATCCTTTGTTGTTGACTCATGGTGACAGAAGCAGCAATTAAGAATAGAATAATTTCAAAAGGTGCATTTTAGAGCTAACCACCATTCAAGGCTACTGCTGTTTTAAAAGTCTCTGTTGTGCAATATTTGTTATTTGATATTCCTATATCTGAATGTTAATCCTTGCTGCAGTTGGACACATTTGTTATTTTTCCTGCAGTCTTAGTAGTGCAACCTGGATCCAAAACACATTGCAGAAATAATCCAGTTTGAGACCTCTTTCACAGCGTTTTAATGGCCCTGGCTCAGTGCTAGGGAATCCTGGGAACTGTAGTTTATTGTGGCACCAGAGCTCTCGGATAGAGAAGGCTACATGTCTCACCAAACTACAGTTCCCAGAATTCCCTAGCATTGAGCCAGGGCCATTAAAACGGTCTCAAACTGGATTATTTCTGTAGTGTGTTTTGGACCATAGAGACCTGTAAAATTTGATAGAACTTTTTAAGAGTCTTAACTTATATGTGCAGATGTTGGATTGTGCCCACACAATACTTTTCTTGTGAATTGGATGCTGCATAGCGTCTTTGGAAGTATTGTTAGGGCAGCTGTCTAGAAGCTGAGCCAACCACAGTTAGATTTTGGAGAAGCTAGGGCTGAGGGCAGACTGTCAGCAAGTCACAGTTTTGGAATGTGTTCTGCAGTGGAGGAATGTCCCTCCCTGCCTCGCTTTCCCACTGTCACCTTCTAAAAGCCTCCCTGGAATGGCCTCCCTTGAACTTCTGGAAAAACAACAGCAACTATATTTGCTCGTTCATGAAAATGAACATACAGAAGTCTTGCTGGTATGCTAATAGTTTGTAGGTCAAGTTCAGCAGTTCAGAGCCTATACAACACACATTGTTCTGGAGCAGGGGTAAGCATAATCAGCCCTCAAGATATTGTTCAAGGGCAACTCCCAGCATTCTTCATCATTGGCTGTGCTGATGCAGGCTTATGGGATTTGCAGTCCTACTATATCTGCAGAGTTGTAATTTGTCCACCACTAATCTAGAATTATTTAATACTACTGTTTTACAGCAAAATAAATAGTGTGATAGAAGCAGATTTATGGTCCTTCTCTGGAACATACAGATATTTATGTCTGACATATGCATTTTAATGTCAGGGGATGGTGGTTGCCATAGCATTCTTTTGCAAGTCAACTGATCTTTCTGTTATCAAATCTTTCTGAATGCATTCTGGCAATTTGAGACAAAAATTCCAAGGACATCTTGATTCTGTAGTGTGGCAATATGGCAGCAGCTAAGTTTTTGACTGCTCTGACTCCTTCCACTGTAGTTCCCCACTGATTTCTATGTTTATCCAGGTATATGGAGGAGTCACGTGTATCCCCCCCCCCCATTTTTTTTTTTAATAACAAGAGAGGAGTAGGATTGAGTGGCCCTGCTAAAGTCTAGCCATTATTAATGACACCTGTTGCGGTGTCTCTCCATGTGGCAAAGTCACATCTTGCAGGGCTGATTTATGTTATATTTACTGCATAGAGGCAGTGGCATATTGAAGAATATTAGCAGACGTCACAAGGCGACTGCAATGTATAAAATGGCCCTTTTAAAAATAAGTTGATAGTAATGAAGGATATACTAAATCCTTTAATATTTTCACCAAGATCAGAATGCACATGGACTGAGATGAGTTATATAGCACTTGGACTTTACCTCATGTCAGTTTAAAGATTATCTTTAGGACATTAGAGATTATCTTGTAGAGATGAATCGTCCAAACACTGTTGTACAGGCGGCATAGAAATTTAAATGAATAGAGGCAGCCTAACAGTAGTTCTTTGTGGATGACACCCTAGTGGCTTTGCTTCTTGTTTTGATGCTTTGTTCAGTTCAGTTCTGCTCCGTTACTGGGTTATTTGTTTGTCTGATGTTTCCTTTTCACAATTTGCATGAACAGTTAAAACCAGAATGGCAGACTTCCTTTCTCCTTTATCCATTTTATTAGACTTTCTAGAGTGTGTTTTACCTTGTTTTTATAGTGTTCAGTTTTGAATAAATCTAATACATTGGATAAAAATGTTGCTTTGGTCCTGGGAGACAATATTTAAATTGCTGTTCAGTGATGAAGTTCCCTGTTTGGTCATGCTATACATTGTAACTGGTTAGCTGAGCTATCAGTCCTATAACTAAAAAGCCAATTATCAGCTTAGTGATGTTAACAAAAATTACATACCTGAATTCTTTGTTAGTGGAGCAGTACGACGCTCTTGATATAACTTTAATTGGATTACATAAGCAAGGTACAAAGCCCTGGGCCTGTCCTAAGATCTAGCAAATTATTCACCACATGGAACCTCCTTCTAAGGGGTCTGCTAAGTTGGGCATCTTTTTGTTTTCCTTCTCTTCGCAGGACAAGGCATTTTTTTATTTAAGCAGGATTTTGTCACCTTACTTGTTGCAAAGAAAGAGGCTTTTAATGAGAGATACTGTTCTTTTTTCTTTTTCTCTGTTGATGCACTTTTAAATGTTTTTAAAGTTGTTCAACTTGGATGAATATTTTAACATGATCATCACTTTAATTTGTTTTAATATCATAATGTAATGTGTTTTACTGTAATGTAATGTAACCTGTTTTTTAATGAAGTAGTGAGCTGCCAGTTCCAGTAGTGGGAGAAAGATGATTGGCAAATGAATGAATGAATGAATGAATGAATTTAATTTCTTTAGTGCCACCCACAGAGATGGACTTCCAATACTGGACAAAAGGGATGTCTTCCTTTCAGTATAGCACTGAGAGTTACCTTATGCATCCCCCCCCATTGCTCTGCCCTTTCTGCTTTTTATACTTCAAGGTTACACCAGTGTGGCATAGTGGTTTGAGTGTTAGACTGTGGTCCAAAACACACTGCAGAAATAATCATTTTGACACCATTTTAACTGCCCTGGCTCAATGCTAGGGAATTCGGGGAACTGTAGTTTTGTGATACGTTTAGACTTCTCTATCAGAGAGCTCTGGTGCAACAATAAACAATTGTTCTCAGGATTCTGTAGCATTGAGTTAGAGCAGTTAAACCGGTCTCATACTGGATAATTTCTGCAGTGTGTTTTGGACCTATGGCTCTGGAGACCAGCATTGAAATCCCCACTCAGCTATGGAAACCCACTGGATGATGTTGGGCAAGCCACACTCTCTCAGGCTCAGAAGATGGCAATGGCAAACCTGTCTGAAGAAACATGCCAAAAAGACCCCATGACAGCTTCGCCTGAGGGTTGCCATAATTCATAAATGACATGAAGGCACACAACAACAATATTATAAGCTTGTACTACTGTATGTTGTCAAGCTGACTCCAATTTATGGTGGGATCCTATGAATACGAGACCTCCAAGACTCCTGGTCAACATCAGCCCTGCTTATGTCCTTAAAATTCAGATCTTTGGCTTCCTTGATTGAATCAATACACCTCTAGTGTTGTCTTTCTCTTCTTACTGCCTTTATTTGACTGAAAATTATTATCTTTTCCAATGAGTCATGTGTCTCATGATATGTCCAAAGTTTGACAGCCTAAGTTTAGTTGTCTTGTCTCCCAGACAGTGTTCAGGACTAATTTGCTCTAAGACCATCAGTTTTTCTTTTTAGCAATCCATGGTGTCTGTAGAACTCTCCTTGGGCATCACCTTTCAAATGAGTTGATTTTTTTTCTTATCAGTTTTCTTTATTATCTAGCTTTCAGATAGAAATTCAAAATACAATGAAAATGATGATCCTGACTGGTATTTATTGATATATCTTTACACTTGAGGATTTTTTTCTAGTTCTTTCTCTTCTAAGTCTTCTTCTGATTTCTTGATTACAGTCTACATTTTGCTTGCTTGTTGTTGTTGTGTGCCTTTATGCTTTTTTCCTGACTTACAGCAATCCTAAGGTGAACTTATCAAAGGCAAGACTTGTTCTGAGGGGGTTTGCATTTGCCTTTATCTAAGGTTGAGAGTGTGTGAATTACCCAAGACACAGTGGGTCCTTGTTATTTACTGGCGTTTGGTTCCAGGATTCCCCATGGATAACAAAATCTATGGATGCTCAAGTCCCATTACATATAATGGCATAGCAAAATGGTGTCCCTTATATAAAATGGAAAATCAAGATTTGCTATTTGGAATGTATACTTTTTTTGAATATTTTCAAGCCATGGATGCTTGAATCCATGGATAAAAAAAATCTGTGGATAAGGAGGGCCAACTGTAATTCAGTGGATTTTCATGGCTCAATGGGGATTTGAACCCTACTCCCCAGAGTTATAGTACAGTGCTCAAACCACTACATCACTCTTACTGTCATTTTGATTTCTAGCACTGCAGAAATGTTTCTCTGTCTTGCAGGGCAACCATATGAAAAACTTGCATGAAGGGATATGAAAAGCAGTAACCTCCTGCTGGGGGAAAACCATTGCTTCCAAAGAATTCATTGATGTTTTGGGTGTGTTTACATCAGGCTGATGTTTTGGGTGTGTTTACATCAGGCTTTAGCTCTAGCAGGACAAGTGGAGGTGTGCTGAAGTAGCTGGATCTGAACAGGAGCTATGCTCAGTGTTGAAACCCTTATATTTATCCATTTGCTCCCTTCATGCATCTGATGCTAGAAATTTTCCACAGTGGAAGCTGAAATAATTCCTCTCAATTATATGTTAGCTTAAAAACCTGTAAAAAATATAATTTTCACTAACTACTTAGTTGCACAGGATGCACTGAATGGAAATTAGCAGGTGCAAATGAAGTTCATCTAAGGAAGGGGGAGGAGGGAAGGAAAGATTTTGCACTGTAGAATTCATTGCTCACATTTTGGTTGCAAATGTATTTATTAGCTCTTCTGTAAGGAAGTGGTTTATGGGAATGAAAGCTGAATGAAATGTTGGTTTACGAGGGTGATCTGAATGCAGAATGTTTATTGCAAAAATTGTTGTAGATAACCTTCAGGATACAAGGAACTTCAAATGACTTGTAAGATGAGTGGGGTGGGCAAAAGAGGAGATTCCCCCCTCCTCCATCTTCCCATCTGGTGGGGCAAGAACACTGGAGAGACCAGCACTAAACATTCTTGGAGTCCCCTTGCCCAGCTGATCTGGTAGGTGAGAGGAGCCTATAAAGACTAGTGCCCCTTTCTTGACATTAGAGGTATTGTTCTTATTCTCAGATTTCTCTTCCTTGATTCCAAATGTAGGTTTAAAGATAAAGGATGGACAGCTCAGTCCTTTCCTCCTTGTCCCTCATTCCTTTGCAAGGGCTTGTATTAGGTTACTGGAATGACTGCAGCAATCTCTACTTATTTCTTGGGACTTCTAGATGAGCGGGAAGGAGACCGCAAATAGAAGATCCTTGTCATTTAAAAGACTTGTGAATATTTAAATATGGTAATAGCAACAAATATCTGTCTAACTTAACTATAAATGCCTTACCAATATGAGGCTGATGAGAATATAGTTGAAAGAAGTGGTAAGCCTCTTTCCACTCTGCTAGATCAAGGATAGGATCTTAAAGCATCTTCAAGAGAAGTAGGTGAAAAGGCCAGCTAGTGAAAAGCTGTTCTGCCAAGGGATTGTTTTCAGTTAATTTGCTTGGGCAATTTCCCCCCAAAGGCCAGCACCTGCTCTGTTTTTTGGTCAAAAGAGCAAGATGGCATCACGCACAGTGTGTTGTGACACCATGAACTCTGGAAGTCCAGAAAAGTGACTTTTGTGAGCATGGGACCCTATTAAGAAGTCCTCTTCTTCCAAGCATGTTACCTCTATTAAAGAGTAGCAGAGAGGTTGTGAGCACTTAAATTAAAGAGAATAAGCAGAATAGCAAGGCAGCCAGTCTCAAGATAAATATAGACTGAGTAACTCAGAATAACCAATATATAACTGGAAATTAAGCATCTTACTTTTCTGCCCATTCCGCTAATGCGTTTTCTGCCCATTCTGTAAGTGTCTTCAGGAACAGGAATTGTAGACAACACAAGATGCCCCTTACCTATATGACTGTATTTCTACCATCACTCCCTGAATTCTGCTGAGATATCAACTACCCTGAAGTTGGTGGAACTTCCCATCAGGGCTGGTGAATATGGGTTGCAGCCCATAACCGTGGCAGACATTGGGCCCCAGAGCTGCTTTCCTCTTGCTGCTTTCCTCTTGTGTTGCTGCTTTCCTCTTGCTGCTAGGACTGCCCTGAGAATATTTTGGGTGATGATGTCCTAAGGATCTATCCATGACAAGGGGTCCTTGATCATGCCATTGTTGTTATGAATTTTTATGAACAGTTTTTATGAGAACTCTTGGAACTACAGAAAAGTGAGGGTTTGGGGTCCTTCTTTGCTACATTTTTGAGGTTGTGTTTACTCACCTGGCAAAGAGGGCACATCTGGGATGCCCCCTGTCCCAAAATCCTATTTTTTTTGTATCCCAAAGTAGATGTATTCAGTTGGCATTATGTCACAATCTCCTTGTTCATCTTTGCTTGGTAATGTCATGTCTATACTACACTTTCTGTCCAACATCCCCAGCCCCTGGCTTCTGGTCACTTACCTTCAATCATCCAAGAAATCCCTGCTGGTTCTTTTCTACACTGTGATGCCACATACCTCCTGGCCCTGGTTGTCTCATCTTCAACAAATTGCAGGAGCATAGGTATCCTCACACAACTTCCAAGCCTTTATTCAGGGTATGTGTAATGTATTCTTATGTTGGAGCCTTTGAACCAATATCCATGGAAGGTTATGTATATTCCTATGTTGATATTTTCAGTAATGCTATGAGCATGTTTCTTATTTTTTTACCTGGCTCTGTTCCACTTACCCCTGTCTCTAGCTAAGCATGCCACAGAAGTAGGAACCAATTTGCCAGCATGGGAACGGAATTATCTGTGAGTGTAATATGTGATAAGACAGCTCTGCCAGCCATTTCTGGGATCATGTGTACCTGTGAGCTGAATTAATGCTGTTATATTTTAAAGAGCTGAGACCAGAGTTGTGAAGAACAGCGGGATGCAGGTGCAGTGGGACCTGGCTGACAGTCAACAGTTTGTGTTATGTATCTGTTAAGAGTCTTGTTTTTTGCCATTTAAATTCTGAATCCTTGCAGCAGGAAAATGGTACAGAGGGATTAGATTACTGTAAATACTTGACTATGAGTCGACCTCATGTATAAGTTGAGGGCAAGCTTTGGGGCCAAAATTATGAATTTTGAAATGACGAAGGTCAAGGGTAAAACTTAAGGGCATGTAACAAAGGATGTAAAGGATGAAGCAAAGGAAAGCAATGCCAAAAAACTTACAAAATTATGGCATGCGTAACTGTGGTGATCCTAAAGGATGGATGGATGGATGAGAGAGTAGAGGAGGGTTAGTGGTTTTTTTAGGTGGTCCCAGGATGAACTAAACTCTCACTTTTCTCCCATTCTATTCACAGAAGAGGATGGTTCCTTTTATAATATATATAAGAGTTAAAGTACAGTACTTGCATTTACAGGTTTTTTTGGGTCAATTTTTTTTACTTTAATATGTATATTTATACTTCAGTATATACAGTAAGTGTGGGTCCTTATGGAGACTTCCTTCAAATATGTTAAATAAATTCTTGTGAAACAAAATTTGGCTGAATGTAATTCAGTATACTTTTAACCTCAGTGATGACCCACAACTATACTAGAGAGATAAAAGGACATTATTAACTGATATGGTACTTATAACAAGTGCTGAGATGATCTTGAAGTATGTTGAACTCACCAAAATACTGTATAAAAACTAAACAGAATTATAAATCCTGTAAAAATGCAAGTTAGCTAGGCACTATGAATTCACAAAGCAAGGATTGCTCTTGGTTACAGATGACATTCTCTCTGATTCCAAAACCTTTGAGAGATAGTCAGGGAAGTATACCTGATGCCTAAAAAACAAAATGTACTCCAGTTGTATCAACTGGTTATGAGAACATTATTTACATATTAAGAGTTAGATTCAGGGAGGGCTGAGCTAAATCGTGTTAGCCCACCTAGAATAAACCCATTGTGATGAGTGGGACTTTTAAATAACAACAGTCTTGTCCTATTGATTTCAGTGGGTATATTTTAGATTTAGCTCATTGCTTTGCATTTAAAATCCAGCATTAGTGTGGCTTATAGAGACATATAAGTTCATGCATAGATACATACTGTTTCTAATCAGGACATTAGACTGGCTATTTTTTTTTAATGGAAGTCATTTTTTTCTAATTTTGGTTCTGATTTATTTGATAGAATGTAATCAAGGTTTGTTCGGATTAAGTTCTGGCTGAAACTTATGTTCACCCATTTTGAATCTCTGATTTTATAGTAAATAGCTTAAAATAGTGCTATTGGACTATTCTTTGAGGTTTCTGTTGGAACTTCTAAGAAATATTTAAGATCTCTAGTTCAACATGGCATCTTGTGTTGCATTCAGGTCATATCTATCTCCCCTGCTTCCATCTTCAAATGACTTATTAATAATTTGGTCTGTTTAACAGACCAAAACAACCAAACTGTTTTACAGCTGGTTGTTTTATCTTATACATCTGATCTTTCCATTATACGCCTTCATTTGTGTGTGTTGGAATTTGCATTTGATGACTGTGTTAACAATAGGTTGCGGATCTATGAAAGCTTTCATTTTGTGTTTCTTTGATATTTAAAAGATACAATTAGAAGGGAAATGTGGGACTTGTCACAAAATGTTTCAGTGTGGAACACCCCATTCAGTGTTTGTCTGCCAGCTATACTTTTTTTAGGACAGGTATGGGAAGCTTCTGAAGGTGTAAGACTAGGGACCAATTTTGCACTCCTCCTGTGCCTTCCTAAAATACCCATCCCATTCCCATCCCATCCCATCCCATCCCCCCCCCCAACATTTAGTCCTCATTC
Organism: Phrynosoma blainvillii; assembly: GCA_026167975.1. NCBI lineage: Eukaryota > Metazoa > Chordata > Lepidosauria > Squamata > Phrynosomatidae > Phrynosoma > Phrynosoma blainvillii. The sequence continues at coordinate 103,706,670 of JANUYF010000001.1, forward strand.
ACTGGGCTTTTTGGAGTTGGGCAGGGAAAATTTCTAATTACTCAGTACTCTGTTTTAGCTACATAGGAGCTAAGCAAATGGGCGGCCATGGGCCGCCCTGGGAAGCTGCGCCGCGGGACCGAGGCATCCCCATGCCTCGATCTGCGGCGCACTTTCACCGCCCTTGAAAGGAGTGCTAAATTAGCGCTCCTTTCACAAGTCAGCGAAAGTGCGCCGCAAAAGGCTGCGGTGCACTTTTGCTGACTTTTCCGCCGCAGTGCGTGGAAAGGCTGCGGCGGCAGGTCCTCCTCGGAGCGCCGGCCGTGCGGAGGGCCGGCTGCTCCGAGGATGACCTCGGGAGGGGGTTGGGGCACCGAGCGTGCAGCTGCCCCTCCCCTTCCCTGCCCCCAAGATGGCCTTTTAAGCCATCTGCTTAGGCCCATAGTCTTTCTAACTCAATACCTGATTTGTCTATTAGTATATACAAGTGCAGCCTGACACAAAATATTGGAGTATGTCCTACAATGTTTCAGCCATGCCCTGTTCCAAGATGGTCCATTCCATTCCTCTCTATTTTTCTTTTTTTCTACACATTGGTCAGTCAACGTATCATTTTCATATGACCATACTCTGTATTCATAGAGTTGTTTTTATATATGGGATTATTGAAATTTTCTTCCTTTAGATTCCCCCCTCTAAACATCTTTTATGATTCTATAAACCTTGTGGTTCTCCTTGCCTATTTATTGTGGCTGGTACCATTTTGGCTGCATAAAGATTTACATATAGAAAATGAATTCCTTATCAGTGTAAAAGAAATACGTTCTTTTATTATGAAAAAAGAGCAGTTTGTGCCAAGCTATTAGGATGGATTGTGTCTATCCATTAGTCTGTCTTGACGTCCAAGTTACTTTTTGTTTCATCAAAATCTTAACCTCATGTATATCCTGAATATAGTTCAGTGGTGTCCATTACACAAAGAAAAAAAAGACATCATACAAACATTTAAGAGCCTAACACTGCCTCTATCTTTCTCACTCATTCTTTGCACAATTTGTGACTCATCAAGCCAAATGATTACCAGACCTAAATGGTGCAGAAGCAGTGAGGTTGTCAAGTGCTTGGTTGCCCACAATGATATAATTGATGGTTTGCATTTGGATTGGTAAGTGATGGCTTGCTTGTGCAGGTCAGCTGTACATCATTATTGCATTTGTGTGCATGAATTAATGTAGTTTAGGATCTAGGAGTTTGAAAATCTATTGCACACTCAGAACTATGTTCATAACTGAATATTCCATGAACTTGTAAAATTAGCCATGTATTGGGAATGGCCAAAATTTTATAGGTAGAGGAAAAGAAGCACTGACAGATAAATTATGGCCAATATTAGGAATAAAACCCAGGGTTTGTGGCTCTCATTTTTGTTTTAATAGTTTAATGTGACAGCAAACTGAATTTGTTTGTTTATTTTTGTACCATCAGTTTTTTTTTAAATATCTGGTTTTAAATTTGTTGTAAGCCCCCAGGGGTCCTTGTTAAGAGAAAGATGGCATATAAAAGACAGACATACATAAATAGTTGGATAAACTCAAAGAGGAAAATTTATTATCTGCATGTGTTAGGGATATTTTTCAATATTGATGAAATGCAGTATTGCATGATTTTGGTATTCTCTTTTAACTGATAGATTCAGATCATTTAAGCTTTGTATTTTCTTGCATAAACTGTCTCCTATATGGCTAAGCTCAGAATGCTGTAGGAGTGATTGCTTTATTCTATATCCTAAGAACGATAGAATCTAACCAAATGGAAGATCATTTGGGTACTCCATATCCTCTCAGTTATTTGGAAAAAGAATGAGATAGATATACCTGATACACATTTGTTGGAGCCCCAACAGTATAAAATGTCGCTGTGTTATCTAACAGCTAGAAAGATACTAGAAATCCTAGAAATCCTATTACAGTACTAGCAAATCCTGTTGTTGTTGTTGTTGTTGTCGTCATAGTTGTTGTTGTTGTTGTTGTTGTTGTTGTTGTTGTCATTGTTGTGTGCCTTCAAATATTTTCTTACTTACGGTGACCATAGGGTGAGCCTATCATGGGGTTTTCTTGGTAAGATTTGGCAATTTTCTTGCATAATCTATCAGTTCGTTGTTGTTTTTTAGCAAGAGTTCTTGGCAAGATTTCAGAGGTTTGCCATTGCCTTCCCCTGAAGCTGAGATCATGTGACTTGCCCAAGGTAACCCAGTGGGTTTCATCTGTCTCCTATGAAATGAAGAATACACCTTTTCAATAGTTTAGGCTATCTTCTGATGCAAGCTGATCTTCCTTTTGTACAGGCTATCTTCTGATGCAAGCTGATCTTCCTTTTGTACATTGAGGAATGTTCATCAGGGTAGAGATTTTCTAATCAAAAAGTCTTTCAGTCTTAATACTGAAAAATAGGAATTTAGTGACCATCCATCTTTATAAAGGCATCTGGTAGGTAAAAATAGTAGCTCAAATAGATTCTGCATTGTGTGTGCTAATTACATTTTTTTGAATATAGTACTAACCTAATTTAATATTTTTGCTTTTCTGGAGTCACTTATATCCATGTGCATGTTTGGGTTCCTTTCATGATCACAACACTTCTTTATGCTTCAGACCAATTCCCTCTTCTTTCTTCTCTCTTTCTCACTTTGGCTCATGTCTCACACCAATTCTTGTGATCTTAAGAATTACTTTTTAAAAATCGCAATCACATAGCCTGGGCACATAGAGTTATATTTGATGACATGTTCCACATAAAGCTATATTCATTCTAATACTTAGTTTTGATTTCTCTTGCTGAAAAATGGTATCAGGTGGCAGAAATGCTTTGACTGTTGCCTACTTTTACATTTTATACCATGAGTCTTGCTCCCCAGCCTCAAACAAAGTGGTTGTAGCTCCAAGCTTCACAAATAAATGCTCCGGGAAATTTACTCCACATGCAGATTTCTCTGTTCCTCCACGTCAAAAGGGGGTACACAAGAGGGAAGACTAGAGCTGCTTAAGGAAGTTTTTAAGATCTGAGTGTGCTAAAAATGCACACTTCCTTATCAGAACATATGTTCTGTATTTTTGTTGAATAGGCTGGATAGTTTTCAGTACTGGGTGCTATACTTTCCTGGGAGAGTTGGGATGTCTGTGCTGGCAAAATCAAACTGACTTGAAGTCAAGCTGTTTAGATCACATTAGATGCAAAAGCAGGTGGAAAACAACATGAAGCTGTGCTCTGGGGCTAAAAACCAGACCAAAAAGACATGCCAGTACTCTGTTCTAATGCCAAAAATGTGCATCATTGCACATGCATATAAACAGCATGCCATGAGTGCGAGAACGCGAAAGTAAGACAGGTTGCGAATAATGCAATGGATGTAATTACAACATACACAAACCACACAGTCCCAACAGGGGGGCATGGGGAGAAGGGAGGAAAGGAAGCATGTATGAGGGCCCTCCATGAATATGCTTTGCCAGTGTGTCACTGGGTGTACCGATGTACTGTACGTGCAGTGTATTGCACATGAAACTGTGTGGCCAGTCACATGGAATGTCCAATGGGATGGCAGCTGGGCAGGAGGAGGGAGGTAATTGGGTGTCATAGGAGGTATGTTCATGCAATGGTGGGGAGCCAGGGAAAAATAACTGAGCTATGTAGCTGGACACTATATGGCATGGGCGTTCAGCCTGCCTTTGGAGTGGGCTGTGTGGATAGAGGGCCTTCCATCCGCTTTTGTAAAAACCAGTACCAGCCCAGTTTTTCTTGTCTATCTTCTCAGTCCCTTCAGTTTGGAGAAGGTTACAGAGATATCTATGTCATGTTCAGAGAAGTATATATTATGAGATAAGCTTTCTCTTTTTGTGTTTGCTATTATTTTCCATTATAGATAAACACTGAGCTGCAAGTTGCAAGTATTTGCTTTGTGGAGTGGAAATTAGAATCCAGTGCAAAGCAGTTACAAACAGCTGTCACAGGCATTACATTTGTTTTCCTTAAAAACTTATTAGAGAAAGGATAAGCACAGGTGAACTACCCTGTGTAAAACTTTTGAGTTATATAGTGCAGTGTGTAACATCACCAAGTGATTAGCATATCATTTTCATTTTGGGGTAAGTTAATATTAATCCATCTCTCTGGGCTGAGCAGCAACTTTGTTGTGATTTAAACCATAAGAATAAAAGTGAGGGGAAAACCGTTCTTGTAATGTATGCTGGGATAGAGAAATATTCCATATTCCAGCAATAAGCAGGATGAAGGACATGAGCTAAGGAAAGAGTGGAGTGGGTCCAAAACAAAGTAGACCAGCCCACATTTCTTATCAATCTGGATGTTTTCCGACCAAGCATACATTTAATGCTAGTTGTGTCTACTGAGGAGTAAGACCCAGTATAATAAACCTGCAAAGCAGAGCTTAGTTCCTTCTTATTTGTGATCACCTATCAGGAACAACTGCAGAAGACTGGTGGGCTGGGTTGGTGGACCGGGCTGCATTCTGCAATTGGCTGGGGTTTCCGCACCCCTTGCACAAGCATGTTTAAACACTAGGGATTAACCAGTTGCAATAAATGTTTTAGGGAAGGGGAATAGTTTAGAAAGAACAGTATCATTTAATTCTGGCAAAATTCAGGATTAAATATTTACCAAAAATGTTGATTAATGGAAATAAATAAATACATACATGAATGGATTAAAATCTGTTTTAATCTAAATGGCAGTATGGAAAGGTTGACTGATTTTCTTAACAGTTTAACTGATTTACTTAACAGTGATGGAGACGTGTAGTAAAACTGTAGTAAAATTTGGAGGGTCTCAGTTAACTTTAAGAAAAAGAAGATAAACAATGCCTTAAGAAAAAGAAGATAATCAAGAGAGCTCCCCCTTGAAAGTACAATTGCTAGAAAATGCTAAGAAACCAAGGTGTATTAGTTGAAAAACTCATAATATATGTATTGCTTAAGTAGAGCAAGTAATTGTCATGGTTCTAGCAGGCTATTAAATGGAAGTTCAAGTTTACATTAAAATTATTTTTAAAAGTTCTATAGAACACAGTGGACCATCAAATAGAATTAACTATTTGTCTCTGAAACACTGGCAATAATTTTTAATGGAGTTTCTTATGCACTACTTTAGAAGACAGTATAAACAGTAATAAGCCAGCATGTTACAAAAGAAGAGTATCAACTCTCAGGTTATTGCGTTTTCCTACAATTTGTTTGCAGTGTTCTAAAAGCATGTAAAAAATATTTAAAGCAATTTGCTGATCGCTTTTTATGTGCCTTGCTCCCATTGGAAACGGTTTCAGACCTGACTGCGATTGGTCTGACCTGCATTGAAGTGAGACAAATGAAAAAAAAAAAAAAAGCCCTTTTCAAACATTGGTTTTTCTGGTGGTTCTTTTGGAAAAAAATCAATTCAAAAGAGTGTTCAACAAGTGTGAATGATGGATCTGATTCACAGGCAGGTAGGGAGGCAGGAGGAGCCCCACTAGGGCCAAGGTGCAGAAGGAGGAGCAGCCTCTGAGGCGGGGAAGAAGAGGAGGCAGCAGCTGGAGGCAGAAAGGGAGAAAGGGAGGCCTGGCCCCAGAGCTCTACAGGAAAGGGAATGGAAGCCGCCTTAGGAGGACTGCGCTTTGGCCGCCCCTGCTCCTCCTCAGAACTCCTCCCTCATGGGAGCCTTTCTCTGGCTTTGCCTTCAAAGGGAAAAGAGAAGAGGGATGAGAGACCAGGTGCACATTCCCTACTTCTATCCATTTGCAATCTTTGGGTCTCCCTCTTTGCAACAACAACAATAATAATAACATTTATTTATACCCCGCCCCTCTGTTAAAACAATCGGGGTAGCTTACAACAATTAAAATACATCAGTACAATCTAAAAAACCCAACCCACCAGCAAGGGTCCTCCGGCAGCAGCACCAGACTCCCAGCCTCCTCCTGCGAGACCCCGAAGACACCAAGAGAGGGAGAGGAGGAAAGACACCTGCTGGGGTGTGTTGTGGGGTGCTTTCTGGCTGCTTTTGTTTCCCCAGGCTATGGGGAAGGGACCAGGTGTGTATGTGTGTGTGTGGGGGGGCTGAATGGGGTCTGATTTTTGGCAGTCTGGGGCTTAGTGGCTCCCACACTGGCTGACCACAGGCCCTTCTTTTCCAGGACACAGTCCTCCCTTTCAGCCTTCTGTCCAAAAGCGTCCTCCATTTTAAAGCACGGGTTTCTAGGGGCTCATTGCCACTAGTGGGAACGACATGGGATAAAGAAATAATTCACATCCATAGTGGGAACTACGCATTGGCCTGAATTGAATCTGTGACCCAATGTCAATGTGAACCACAAACCGGTTTAATTGCAAGTGGGAATGAGCCCACTGTGTGAATTGTGATAGCCAAGTATCTCAAGTAGCTCTACCAGTGATGTCAGTATGTTAGGTAATATTTGGTTGATGGAAACAATAAATCTATATTTAAATAATACATTATTTTACCCAGCGAAAAATACAACTATAAAAACCATTTCCTGGTGGTAGATATTTCTTTATTCAGTATTAATAATAAAAAAATTATAGTTCTTATCATACTTTATATAAAATAGTCTTATTCTGCATCAGTATCATTGGGGAAAAATATTTTATAGCAAGTATGTTAATTAGTCTTTAAAAGCATAGTTCTAATTAATTTAGCAGAAGTTTCAGGCAATATTACCATATGTCACAGCTCCATATGTTTCCTGTGATATACTTAATAGATGAGAGATTATTACAAATTAAAACTTACTTAGAAAGATAGGCTACAGTGACTGCTGAGGGCTAAATAACTCTTTTCTTTTAATGGTGTGTCACTGTTGACTTTAGAAAAGATAGTTTGAATCAATATGGCAGACCTGCACAACTTGGCAGTAGGTGGGGCCAAAATTAGAATAGGTTAAACTTCCTTGGGCCACAGATAGGTTTTAATTAAATATCAGTTAATCATATTAATTGATATTAATTCCACCCCCCTCCTCCTCTGCTCACTCCTCAAGAGAAAGCTGAGTGGCAGAATAGCCTTGCCTGTCCTCCTTCTCTGCCTGGACTTATCGAGAGAAGGCCAAGTGACAGAGGAGCCTTGAGGGTGAGCGTTTGCCTGTTTTCCTCCTCTGCTGCCCAGCTTTGTCAGAAGGAACCTAGGCAAAGAAAAAGCCTTGCAAGGCGAGTGTTTGTCTCCTTTCCTCCTCTTCTTCTACCCATCCTTCTGCTTGGGAGAAAGCTGAGCAGTGGAGGAGCCTTGAGGGGCAAGCGTTTGCCCATCCTTCTCCTCAGGAGAAAGCCAGGGGATGAAGTTGTTACACATCCTTGTGGACCGCCCAGAATCCATTGGTGGGCCATATGTGGCCCCTGGGCCATATGTTGTGCAGGCCTGCAATATGGAAACTAAAATCCCAATGAAAGCACTTGCATTCATTTGAAAATGTGTATGTTTGAATATGGCCTATTGCCAAAAAAATATTATGGTTTTTTCCCCTGTTGGCATTTTTGGAGGGAGGGGGTATTGCTACTGCCAGAGATGCAGTGGTTCAAGTGGTTAAGATGCTGACTCTGTTGATTGCAAGATCAGCAGGTTGGCAGTTCGAGGCCCGGGTGCTGCATGATGGGGTGAGCTCCTGTCATTAGTCCCAGCTTCTGCCAAACTTGCACTTTGAAAGCATGCAATTGCAAGTAGATAAATAGGTACCACTTCCCAGTGGGAAGGTAAACAGCATTCTGTTTAATCATGCTGGCCACATGATCACAGAGTAGTCTCTGACAACGCTGGCTCTTTGGTTTAGTAATGGAGATGTTCACTGCTCCCTATAGTCAGACACGACTTGACAACCTTTTCAATGGGGATCCCTATTGACAAGGTTGTCAAGTCATGTCCGACCATAGGGAGGAGTGTTCATCTCAGTTATTAAGCCGAAGAGCCAGCGTTGTCAGAGACTACTCTGTGATCATGTGGCCAGCATGATTGCACAGAACACTGTTTACCTTCCCACCGAAGTGGTACCTATTTATCTACTTGCATTTGTGTGCACTACCTTATTTATTTACCTTTACCTTATTTTAGTTGTATTAGTTATTTGGCAAAGTATAAATCTCAACTTGAACCGTATTACTATTGCTCTTTTGATAAAATAATGTCCCAATTGACCATGTTTACTGATAATATGGTCTGATTCCCTTCAAAGTAAGCATCTAAACCTTTAATCCTATGCCATTTAAGTCTATAAAATGAATAAAAATTGTTAGCCTATATCTATTGTTTAAGGCAGGGGTGGGCAACCTAAGGCCCAGGGGCCGGATGCGCCCCCCGAGGCCTTTGGACCGGCCCCAGGCCAGTCCTGCCGCCGCCGCCCCCTGCTGCCCACCATGATGATAATGATTATTGTTGTTATTACTTGTTCTTGGGGTTTTCTTGGCAAAATCTCCACTGGGGTTTTGCCATGGCTTTTCTGGGGCTGAGAGAGTGTGCATGCATATATTTTTGAAATTTTTAATTTTTTTCAAAAAATTATTTATTTATTTATTTATTTATTTATTTATTTATTTTTGGTGCTTCTGCCCCACCCCCAATTGTCTGAGGGACAGCAACCCAGCCCCTGGCTCAAAAAGGTTGCCTACGCCTGGTTTAAGGTGTGTATGGGATTCACATCATTGCTCTTTGTGAGGTTGTTGAGTCTTTCCCAGGCTTATTTGGGAGTTCTAGGATGCTAGTGATGGATTTCATAGCAGTTTGTATGTACAAATTTTGATTTTTTAAAAAAAACTATGAGTCAGGTCTGCTTGTAGTTTGACATTTTAATATGTTAAAAATTTTTCCTCCTTTCTTCAAAGGAAATTTGAGGAAGATATTTGAGGCATTTCTCAATTTTATTATTGTATCAACCATGTGAGATTATATTCAGATAAATACCCATGGAAGATTGATTTAGCATAAAATGTCAGGAAGAAACCCACCTTTAAAACTAACCGGAAAAAACAAATTTGTAGTATTTATGCTAGAATTGCATGCTAGAAAGTTTTTCCCCTCACTTAGTCTAAAAAGTGCTACTGGATTCCTTTATGAATTTTCCTATAAGATTGTTAAAGTTGAAAGGCAGTGATTGCATTGACTCACACAGTGATCTGAAACAGGTCTTAGACTGCTAGTCCCAGACTGATACTCTGACCACTAGATTGATCCTAGACTGATACTCTGATCACAAAGTAGCAGAGTGGGAGTGAGCACTTTGGGAATGGGAGTGAGCACTTTCTTCTAATTAAAAACAAGCTGCAATCAATGCTTATTTCCAAAGCAGGATAAAGCTCCAGGGAATTCTGAGTTAATCTGTAAAGGAAACAGTTTATTTTGTTCAGTGTATTGTTACTCCCTTCATCCTTAAATTTGAAAAAACTGGAGGGGGGAAATGAAGGAACACAAAAGATTATCTCAAGTTTAGCTTATATTATTTCCTCCCCTCACCTCAGAACTCTTTGGAAACTTACTGGAAGAGTTTAAATAAGATAGTTTGGAATGTAATTCCTACAAATTCATTACCATGAGTGTTTCAAATTATCCAGAATGAGAGATTCACAAAATTTGGAATGGGAGATGGAAGGAGGTAATGTGAGGACAACACAGCAGCAAGTAGAGAGAGGATAGATCCTATTTAGAAAATCTAAAATCACTTTATTATGCATGTACTGCAGGTAAGATAATTTCCATTATTGCCAAATGGCGGCTCCATGTACACTTTACTGACGGGACAAGCGAGCGGGGATACATCCATAATGCTCTACTGATGGGAGAAGCGTGCGAGGGTGTGAACACCAATTGCATTTTTGGACGATTTAGTGACAATTTACTGACAGTACACCTTCTGTGTGATAAAGTCCACATAAGGGCCAGTAGGCCCTTGATTTTCTCACTAATGGCAGCTGCTCTGGGCATAAAATATTTTAAAACAGCTTCTGTCCCCAGCTTCTTGATTTTTTTCAACAATAGTGGCCTGGCATATTGTCATAAAGGTGCATTTTCATCCTGTTAGCAATGTTTAGATTAAAAAACAACCTCTATTGTTGTCTCTGTTTAATGCCATATATTTATGCATCAAAAAGACATCTGGGGTTTCTATGTGGAGGTTGGTTCTGACCAAATATTTTGGAAGCAGCAGGAAAGGTGGAGAGCAACAGAAGGAGAAGAAAACCACATACCAGGTGGATAGACTCAATTAAGGAGATCATGGCCATGAGCCTACAGGACCTGAACAGGGCAGTAGAGGACAAGGGGGCTTGGAGGTGTCTCATTCATAAGATCACCATGAGTCAAGGCCAATGCTAGGACAGTTAACAACAACATTTTTAACTGTGTTGTTGTTGCTGCTGTTGTGTGCCTTCAAGTTGTTTTGGACTTACGGTGACCCTAAGGCTAATTTATTATGGGGTTTTCTAGGGCTAAGCTGTGTGACATTCGCAAGGTTCCCTGTGGGTTTCCATGGCCAGGTGAAGAATTGGATCCTGATTTACAGAATCCTACTACAATTTATGTCTTCTATAATGTATTATTGTAATATGTGCATTTTTGAACCGGAAATAAGGATGCCAACATAGTACTTAGGCTTCGTTTAGTTTTCTGTGAACATAGTAGCTTGAGCAGAGGACATAAATTGCACTTAATCATTTATTAAGAGAACAAAAATATGAGACAATACCTTGAAGCAGATAAAGTAAATGGAGTATTCAGGGGTGTGGCATAGCAGATCATAGCATGTTCTAAGATCCATGAGAAGCACCAAGCCTTAAGCTAGCAAGCTTTCTCTTTTCCTATTTCTAATTTCCTGTGTCCTCCTAGGTTCTTTGCAAACCAATGTGCTGTTATGTTTGAATATGAGTAATACGGTTTGTGCAAAACATGAGTAATACGGTTGGTGCAAAACCATAATGCGTTTTGTGCAAACTAGGATGCCACTCTAGGATGAAAATGTGGTTTGGGATCCTGGTTTAAGACCAATGATACGTATGCCCTTAATTTACTTCATCTGAACACAGATAAACTATGGACCCAATGTGTCCATCTTGTCAGCCCCACTAGGGTTTTTTTTAAATTCTCTAGTGTTTCTATATATTCTTTTGTGGGCAGGGTTTAACTAAGCATTCCATAAAACAATAAACTAAATGAAAATTTCACTGTATGTTTTGAGATCCTAAGCAGATTTCAGGTTGGTTGGCACAAATTGTGATTAAATGTTATATGTGCACCCACTCAGACTTATCACCTGATTCAGTCCCATTTACAGTAATCCTAATCAGAATGCTGTGGAGTGTGGGGAGAGGAACCTTTGATGAGCCAATTGTTTACTTAATGAAATTGGCTGCCAATGATAGGCTGCCAAAAGAAAGACTCTTTCTGTCTTTGCCTTTTGCAGGCTTAAGGCAGCAAAGAAAAATTCTGGAGTGTGAGTGTAGTACAGAGTGCCAAATATATGAGAATATAAAGCTTTTGTTTTTCATATAACTTATCATTAAGACCTGGTATAACCCTAACCAAAAGTAAAACTGCAGCAAGTATGATATTGTGTATACCATATGCTTAAGAATGTGAACATGAGGAGGAAAAAAACCTCTTTGAAGCTAAATATTCTGTTTTGTGTGGCAATATATAATTAATACTTATGCTTTAAAAAAACATAATATTGAATAGAACTGTTAGGCTATGTTGGTTATATGGTGTTATAGCAGCCTGTCATTTGTTGTGAGTTGACTGCTTATCAAGAAAAAGGTCTTGAATTTTTTTTATAATTATCAGGGTGCCAGCTGCAGAGAACATGATTCTGACTTATTTGCTTTCAACCATCTGTGTTCTTAAGCATATGGTATACACAATATCATACCTGCTGCAGTTTTCCTTTGGGTTAGGGTTATACCAGGTCTTAATGATAACTTTTATAAAAAAAAAATGAAAGCTTTATATTCTCATATATTTGGCACCCTCTACTACACTCACACTCCTGAGTTTTTCTTTGCTTGCTTAAGCCTGCAAAAGGGAAAGACAGAAAGAGTCTTTCTTTTGGCAGCCTATCTATATTGCATTGCACAAGATTACAGGAAACCAATCTGCCCAAGTGCTGTTGTTAAAAAAACGTTGCCCTCAGAAGAACTTGTCTCCTCCTGTTACCAAAATGTGACTGGAATAGTTTCACTTTGAGAGAGTCTCTTCAGTAAATTGCAAATTATTAAGTGTAGGTTATATTTCGTAGGAAGGAACTGGCAAAACCACCTCTGAGTACCCCTTGTCTAAGAAAACCCTATGAATGTCATGGGTTGCCATAAGTCAACAGGTGACTTGAGGGCATGTACACACATGCACACACAGGTACCCACTCCCATAAGCATGGAGGAAGGAAACTTAAAGAACCATCTGTAAGATTAGTCAAACATGCAGAGTAGGGCTGTCACACAGTCACACAAAGTTATTTGTTTAAATGATTAATTGCATAAAATTTCTGGCAAGTAAAAGTATGCTACTAAAGAAGCATACCTTGTAAAATTATGTACAAATGTGCCACACCAGGTACTGTTTTTAGATGAGGCATTCCCATGTATGAAAGGGAAGGGAACTTCTCTTCTAAGGTTGTGCTTGCCACCCATAGTTCTAAGTTTTCTTATCTGGAAAACATTTTTTATTTTGGAAAAAAATGTTTGGTAAATATATTGTTGTTTCTCTAAATATAGTTTGTATTGTATTGCAGCAAAAATATTTTTACAAAAAGTAGTAATTCAGAATGGTTGTGACTTGCTTTATTTAATATTGTCAGCCCCCCACTTTTGCAGGGGTTAGGAGCACAGCCCCCCTGAAACTGGAAGAAACATAAATATCAATAAATATTAATTAACATTGTGAATGCTGTATTTTTTTAACCTGAGATAGCATCTCTCTAAGAATCTCTAAGTACATTAAAATAGAATTAAATTATTAAAGTATTAAAACAAATTACATGTTAAAAGAATAAAATACAGTTAAAAAGATAAAGATGTTAAAAATACTTTAAAACAATACAACACCCCAACCCATTCTTTAGAAACTTTCTGTTTTAAATGCCTGTTTGAACAGGTAGAGCTTAGCCTGCTAGGGGAAGGCCAACAATGAGGGGGCTATTCTGGTCTCCCTGGGAAGGGAGTTCCACAGTCTAGGGGCAGCCATGGAAAAGGCTCTCTCTTGTGTCCCCATCAGCCATGCTTGTGGTGGTGGGGGGACTGAGAGAAGGGCTCCTCCTGAGGATCACAGAGCCAGGGCCAGTTCATACAGGGAGATACGGCCTGTCAAATAGCCTGGACCCGAGACCTAGAGATTCCTAGAGAGAACATATTAACCAAATCCACAAAGGTGAAATGTGTGAATGGTGTGTGTATGTGTGTGTGTATGTGACTGTCCTGCTATGCCACAAATGACCGGAGGCCCATCTAATTCAGTATGTTGTTGTTGCTGTGTGCCTTCCATTCATTTTCGACCTATGGTGCTCCTATCATGGGGTTCTCTTGGCATGATTTGTTCAGGGGTGGTTTGCCATTACCTTTTCTTGAAATGACAGCATGTGACTTGCCCAAGGTCACCCAGTGGGTTTCATGGCTGAGCTGGGAATCGAATTCTGGTCCCCAGAGTCATACCCCCTCTGCAGACCAGGGCGTCGGGGACGCCCTGGTCCGGAGGGGCGGCGGAGCTCAGCCTCCACACCGCGCCGCTCCTCCGGCGACTCTAAAAGGAGCTCCAAATTGGCGCTCCTTTTAGATGTCAGGGAAAGTGTGCCCTAAAAGCGGCGGGCGCACTTTCCCTGACTCAAACGCCGCGGCGCGTCCGGTCGCTGCGGCGTGAGGTCATCCCCGGAGTGCCGGCGACTCCGAGGGCGACCTCAGGAAGAGGAAGGGGCGCCACTCGTGCGGCTGCCCCTCCTCTTCCGGGCCTGGAAGACGGCTCAATTAGCCGCCTGCCGAGGCCCATAGTCCAACACTCAAACCACTATACCATGTTGGTTCTCAGTTCAGTATAGTGTTCCCCCATAATGGCTGATCAAATGCCCATAGGAATTCTTCAACCAGACATATGCTCATAGACATTCCATGAGCAGGAACAAATGCTATAACACCCTTCTGTTTATACTCTGCAAATTACCTCAGACACTTTTGGTAATATATAGAGATGCCATGACTACTAGCCATTGATATCATTTATCCTCCAAAGTGAAATTCCTGTTAAAAATGAATGTAAGATAATAGAATTAGACAATTTGTGGAAGGAACAAGTTGAATTGTATAATTTATAAGAGAAATGAAATAAAAAGTAATGAATCAAAGTGAAATTCTTGTTTAAAGCATCCAACTTGGAAGCCATCACTATATCTTATGGAAGTAAATACCTCAATATATGTCAATCCCCTTAATGTCAATGCATTTCATTTGCAATATGTGCATAATATAATTAGCTGTTGCAAGTCTTTATTTCCAATTAGCTTTTAAAATATTTTTTTTAAAAAAACAAAACACCATGTAGGTTCCAATATTAGTCTGTTGCCACAGAACAATAAAAAAGTCTTGTTGTATTTTAAGGATGATAGTGTGGCATCATGATCATCATCAATTCACTTGTAATCACACCTTTCACCAAAATTGTGACTCAAGGCAGCTTACACAATTTAAAACAAATTTAAATAAAAGCACATATAAAGACAAAAAACATATAAAATTATAGTTAAAATGTAATTATCTATAGAATTGACAATTTAAAACAAATCTGTTTAACAGATGAATGATTAAAACTAGTGCAGCAAGACATGGTTAAAAGCCATTAGACTCAATTCCTAAAAGACTGTCAGAGTAAAAAAGTTTTTTCCTTGCCAAAAGAAGTCGATCAAGGAGGAAGCCCATACAAGTCTCCTCAAGGAATGAGTTTGAAAGTCTGGAAGCAGCCACCTAGAAGGCTCTCTTCCACACTTGATTCTACATGTAGAATTAATGATTTAAGAGTAATTGTTCATGAATATTAAAGACTAATGTGCTTTTTAAAAAAAGACCTCTCCCCATTATGATTCATATCTGTACTCTGATTTTTTTATTGTTTTTAACCACACTTTGGCATCTCATTTTAAATTTGCTATCTGGTTGTCTTTGTTCTATTTTGTTCTATCTACTCCTTACATACTAAAGAATTTTGTACAGCCTTGACTGCTTGAGCACTTCACCTCAAGAGGCAAAAATTTAAATAATCTAATTACAATATTTTGAATGAGGGGGCTTTTTATAGGAGTGGCTTCCTGAAATGAGTTGCTTCACTCAGAGCAGCTGGAACTGACCACTTTTCCAAGGGAACATTTATTACTTCCCTGAGTCTGCCAGTCCCCCCCTGAGTTTGATACGAGACTGAAGGGGCAAGGAGCAAGCATACACATAAGTAAGGCATGCATCTAAGAACCCTACCTACATCTTCATTCTTCAGTAGAACAGGACTAGAGAGGGCACTATCCCTCTCAGCAGCAGCCAGAAATTAACTATCAAACTAAATTAGTTAGATTAATTCACTAGCTGAACTCTATGAAGTTAGTACCTGAACTGGTAGCAAAAATTGTATTATTTAGTGTAATGTTGTCTGCACTGTCTTTCTAAAATGTTGTAGTAGCTGCATTTTATGACATACCTTTGCATCTTTTAGCATTGTGCCAACATATGATTTACTGACTTCTTGGGCAGATAAGGCAGGCTGAGCACAATGCACACTGCTTATTGAGGTGCAATAGAAAGGAAGGAAACATGTGTAAAGATGTGCAGACAAGAAGCTTGTGATACTAAAGGAATTAATGTTATGCAGTGATTTTACCTCTGTGATAGGAAGTGTAGGAACAGTGTGCTCCCTGGAATACATCACCATCTGAGCTGTAAAGGTTTCAGTTCCATGGCAACACAGAAGGACCAATTGTATTGAAGGTGTAGGTATTAATAAATTCAGGAGAGGTTAGAATGTGTGTGTGTGTGTGTGTGCATGTGCATGTGTGGAGTGAGGTGGAATAAGAAGTAAACACTTAGCATTGTAATTTTTAGTGCCTGTAATCTAGCATCAAGTTTATATACTTGGAAAGATCTGAATTGACCTACATATTCCCCCTTGCTCTTCTTACATATGCTCCTTGTCCCTTTAAGGACAAACTGCAGATATTGACATGATAAATGGGTTTAAAAACCAACAACATTGCACATATTTTTTTGGCTGTGGCACTGAAATACGAGATAAAGGTAACAAAAACAGGCCCAGAGATTATGGGGTGTTGCCCAAGATATGCAGGTTTAGGCAAGGATATGCAGAAAAGAGGAATTTATTTCCCCCCAAGACTCAGTGCTTCCCCGCTGGTTATATCCTCTGCAATGTTTTCTCTTTACCTCCTGCAGGCTTCCTTTTGCCACCCCTGACTGAGAACGGGAGATCTTCCCAGTGGTCTGTTTCTTTTTCTTTCTTTTTCTTTCTTTTTTTAATTACAAAAGCTATAATAATATAAGGGGAAAGTAAACAGTGTCCTGACACTCTGTTTTTATTCAGCTTCTGACACTGGTCTATTGTGTGTAAAGGCTGCAGAGGTGGGATTTGTCAAGAATGTCAGGGTTTCAAAGCAGCCAGATGGAGAATTTCTGCATTTGCAGTAGCAGCATCTGGAGTGCCAATGCTAGTAGGTTAACCAGGCAGTCATAAATCTGGCTTTGCTGAGTGAATGAAGATGTATTTGCAGCTGTTTTGCACCAGAATGTGCAATGAAAGAGAATACGGCATTTTGTTTTCTGTAGGGTCACACAAGTGTAACTGCTAGAATAATAGGAATCTTTGTATTTTTGCATTCTTTGAGAAGAATCTGTCGCTATATATGTCCCAAAGAATGAAAGTGGCCACTAGCTTTCTATATGTACTGGTTCCTCCATAAAACGAATAGTACTAGAAGACACAGTGGACTGATTCTGACAACGTTTTGTGTTCATGGAGCTGTTTTTTAAGGAAAGGTAGGTATTGAGCAACATAACATTTCTGCACTTGAATCTCTGAATGCCAGCCTGTTAAAACATCGACATCCAGTTCTTCTTGCATATCCCTCCAGCTAATATTCTGGTTCCTGTGTAACACAATATATGTGCAGACATGTAAAAGTCACTTGCCTATTTGCCTGTGGTGAGGAAGATTTGCCCCTAGCCAACAAGCAAAGTTTCCTTTTTCCTTTCCTCTGCCTGTGCATCATTTCCTTCCTAATTTTTAAAATCAGCTATAAGAATCTCTAGCATATTATTCTGGGTGGGAAGATGATGACCCAGATATGGAGGAACTTTCCAGAGTTGTGTTATCATAGTCAGCCCTTCATCTGGTGGGCTGTAGACTCAAAGCTTCTGTAGAGGTGGAGTGGTCAATTAATAGCAATAGCAGTAGCAGTAGCAGTAGCAATAGCAATAGCAGCTTCATTTATATACCGCTTCATACTGCGCTATGCAGTCTCTAAGCAGTTTACAATTGTAAGCTAATTGCCCCCAACAAGCTGGGTACTCACTTTAGCAACCTTGGAAGGATGCAAACCTGAGTCGAGCTTGAGCCCTGGCTGGTATTGAACTCACAACCTTATGGTTTGGGAGTGAGTGGCTGCAGTACAGGCATTTAACCAATTAAAAACACTGATGGCAGAAAACCTGACGCAGATCAGATTGAACACAGCTTAGAGACCATTGGAAAGTGTGTGCTGTGTCTGTGATGACAATCACAGTGAATGGAAAGAAGCCTCCAACATTTTGTTCCACAAGAAGAGAACACAGCCTACTAGACAGCCCACTGTGAGGATTTGTATGACATTTTGCCGACAAAACCCCTGAGATCTACTCTCACTTTGATACCATAACTGATACATGCCCAATGGATGTAAACTTGCCTTTTTCTTTTTCTCTGTTGTTGCACATGTTTCAATTTGGGCACCTTGAGGGTGTGGACAAGTTCCTTAGAGGGGTGAGAGCCACTACATTCATGTTGAATAGTGCCCTTCCCAGCTCATAAAAGTAGCCAAGGTGGGACTAGATGAGTGTGTAAGGGGAATGGCGAATACTTTGTTGCCGCAGGGCAGGGTTCTAATCTTCCTAAAAGAGTGTGTGGTGATAATGTTATTGAAAACAAAAAGTCTTTTTTGAATCTCCTCTACTGGACAATTATGGGCCACTCCCTAATATCCCTTTCCTGAACAAAGTTCTAGAACATTTGGTAACTGCCTCCCCCCCCTCCCACTTCAGATGTTTGTGACACTGGTTATTTGGATCTATTTCAATCTGGTTTATGGCCTGGTTACACAATAGAATTTTTTATTATTTATTTATTTAATCTTGGTAGATGACCTACACTGAAGATAAATAGGGAGAATATTTCCCTTTTGGTTCTGTGGGATCTCCCAGCTCCTTTCAATACCATCAACCATACCATACTGGTAGCTTTTTACAGTAGCTCCAGTCCTTGATTCTTGTTTGAATCATCCCATTGGCCTGTATTGTATCACATGCTTTTTAAGCTATATGAGTGAAACCTCTGGGAGAATTTTGGGATACGGTCTCACTAATATGCTGATGACACTCAACTCTGTCTCTCCCTTCCATCTAGTTATAAGGAAGCTGACAGTCTGTTATCAGTAATTACAGAAAAGACAGATGTGCTCATGGTGAGTTAAAAAGCAGTTCAGAGAATAGGCATTTAGCCTGAGCTTGATGAGGTAAAATCTCACCTGAAATCTAAGGTTATCAACTTGAATGTATTCCTGAACTTAGCCCTGAATCTGGATGACCAGGCTTCAGCAGTGGCCAGGAATGCATTTATACACTTAAAACTGGTGTGGGAGCTGCACCCTATACATCTTGGGTCCCGACTGTCTGTATCTTCCTATATGGGCCACCAGACTTAAGATCCTTGTGAGAGGTCTTGCTTTTGGTTCTACCACTGGCATCACCACAACTAATGAGGACATGTGAGCAGGCCTTGTTTCCAACTGGAAGCTAGGCTGGGCCCCTCTGTGCTCTTCTTTTAAACAGTTTATAGTCTGGCTTTTGCAAATTAACTGGTTGATTCAGGATGTCTTTTAGTAGGGTTTGTGTGCTGTAATTTTATTTTATTGTTTAAATAAAAAGTTATGTTTTAAAAGCTTTAAAACTGTTTTAAATTAGTGCTGTTTTTAATGGGGTAGTTTATTTAATTGTTTCAAATACTATTATATATATATTTATTTAAAAACCTGTTTGGTACTTTGTTAGGAGAAGGCAGGATATAGTATATGAAACAATAAATAAAGAAATATTCAATAATGGCAATTCAGGTGTCAGTCTAAAAGTATTGTTTATAACTTGTTTTATCTCTCGTTGAATTTATATCCAAAAGCACATTCATTATATCCAAAAGCACATTTTCAGGCACATTCATCATAATGAATACCAACTTTCCAACATCTGCAGTAGTATTTGACATTTATGTGACTTAAATATAAGTATTAGTCATAGCCGGATAAATATATGCCTATATATTAGTGTTACATTATTTCCTCTGATACTGCAGATAGTACCTTTAGAACAGGGGTAGGCAACCTTTCCCCTTTAAGGGCCGAGGGACTTCAGCTCCCAGAAGCCTCAGCCATGTTGGCCAATAGTCCCATGTTGGCCAATAGCTCCTGGTATTCTGGGAGCTGAAGTCCCTCGGCCCTTAAAGGGGAAAGGTTGCCTACCCCTGCTTTAGAAGGTTCTCTTTCCATGTTGACAAATGTGCTCTGTTAAAATCTTGCATTTTTAAGACTAAAAAAACCTTATACAATATATATAAGCTTGCAACTAAGGAACTATTATGTGGGCTAATATCTTTTGTAAGTTCATTTGCAACTGTCAGTGTTCATTGACTTCAAATATAATTTTAGAAGGGGAGATGTAACATTGGGAGTGGAACTATGTAAAGTCTGACTTATCCTAAGTGTAAGTAGAAAATCTGCTCAAATATATACGAAAATGTAAATGGGGCTTTGAAACCTTAGGAACAAAGGAAGTTGCCTTCTGCAGTCCATTGGTACATCTTGCCCAATGTTTGGAACAACTCTTTCTGGAGATCCCTGGTGGTCTTGCATCCCAGTATTATCTTAGCCTTGTCTGACCCTACTTACCTTCAAAATTAAACAAGATTACTTAGCTATGTTGGTTGATCAGATGCCATTGAAGTCAGATGAATGTATGCAGCCTCTTTTGCAGGACTGTAACTAAAATAAGTTCCAAAGGCTTATTTGTAAAAACAAAGGGGGTGATTTAGTAATTTGTGAATAAGATATTACCTCAATCCATTAAATAGCCTCTCTGTAAGCTTTGATTGCTTTTCATATTTGTATGCTTACCCTATATACTCGACTAAGTCGACCTCATGTATAAGTCGAGGGCAGGTTTTGGGGCCAAAATAATGGATGTTGATATTAGAAAGTTGAAGAACCAGGTCAGCATTGTAGTGAAAATTAACTATTGTTTTATTCTGGATTCTAAGATACACAAAACTATCCCACAATGGTTAGAATCAGTACTTTTTTCCAAGTTAAACAACACTTTAAAAATCTGTTGTCCAGCCCCCTCCCCACACCTGTAGCCACCACCATCTGCCCACTTCAAAGGTGCACTTTGAAGTTTGCCCCTTCTCAATTACTATTTCCCAGGAAAGGAAGGCACCATCATAAACAGTCATAAACAGCCCAGTTTTCCTGCTGCAGACATCTGCCCTAGTCTACAATTTCATTTGATTTTCACCCATCGCCAACTGCATCGATTTACAACCCCCCTTGATCTCCCCCTTCACACACATCACTTTGATGGCATATTCATATGGATACATAGGAATATGACAGATATGACCTGTAGATGTTGAAGGTAAAGCTTAGGGGCATGTAATGAAGGGTGTAAAGGACAAAGCAAAGCAAAACAATGCCAAAAAATCAGCAGTAGCGGAACACATTGTAAACCATTATGGGCATAAAATGCTATTTGAAAACACTGAAATTCTGGACCATGCAAAAAATTATCAGATCAGAATGCACAGGGAAGCCACTGAAATCCACAAACACCTAGACAGCTTCAACAAGAAAGAAGAAACCCTTAAATTAAACAAAGTTAGGCTACCAGTCCTAAAAAACACTAAAATCAAGACCCAGCAAATACAAATGAAAACCACCCAGGGTTAGGGGTTTCCCCAGCAGACAATGGATCACTAATAGACACAAATCCTCCTTGCGTATCCTCCCACTCTGAGGCCTTGCCATTAAACAACTGAATAATACACAGATTAACATGCAAAACACACCCTCTCAACCAAGGGTCACACAGCATATATATCCCACTCACTTCCATGCGTGCATTCTCTGAAGATGCCAGCAACAGATGCTGGTGAGATGTCGGGAATAAACTCTTCTAGAACATGGCCACATAGCCAACCCCCCACCCCCACCCCAAAAAAAAACTATGGATGCCGGCCATGAAAGCCTTTGATTTCACAATGCCAAAGAACTTACAAAATTTTAGCAGGATTTAAAGTACAGTAATTACATTGACCCGTGGATAAGTCGACTCAGGTTTTTGAGGTCAATTTTTTAACCCAAATTTCTAGATGTATACATAAGTATATACAGTAATTTCCTAGTTTCTACACAAAAACTGTATGATACAATTTTTATATTACACACTCTCAAACTGGCTTACGTTATCTAGTGCTAGCCTTTTCATTTACTTTTTACATTAATCCCTGAATTCCTCACCATTGGGCTGCTGGAAGGCATTCCAAAAACACTTGGAGGACTGCACAATTCTCACCTCTGTATTTAAAGAAGAAGCTGCAGGGCTGTACGTGCTATATGCACTGTCTGGATTCAGGATTCACTCAGGAACATTAGAATTCTTAAAAGAGCAGAGCATTTTTTATGAATCTGCTAGGGATTCAAAGAATATTTGAAAATGTTCAGTTTAGGACTTATTCTGCCCAAAATTTGCACGTGGTTGTTTTGTCCAGAAAACAACATTTTATGCACAGGAAACCACATTTTCTGCTCAGAAATATAATTTTCTATACCGAAATATAATTTCATCCACAAAAATTGTGACTTGTAGAGCACAAATTCTCACATGGTGGTTTTGTGTCAAAAACAGCATTTTCTGCATAGGAAGTAATATTTCTATTTTCTACATGGAAAGAAAGAAAGACAGAAAGAAAGATAAAAATGGTGTGCTTGCATTACAGTTAAGATTATTTCATTTTCTTACCAGAGAATTTGGGAATTTCTAGTTCTCTGTATGGTTGGAATGAGATGAAGACTTATCGTAGATGGTTGTCAGCACTCTACCAAACTACATGTATAGGAATGTTTTGAGAGTGTTAAAATTATGGAAATGCAGTAGAAATTTGTGACATGAATATATATGGCTAGAGATAATCAACAGTGTTTTAAATATCAAGAAATTGAGACTGCACAAAACATAAGAAGGATGCTGTTGTAGTTTATGACAAAAATGTTTTATAAACTCTTCCCATCTTTAAGAAAGCACTATGGGAATACAAATGAAGGGAGTTATAAATAATGACTTTTAAAAAATAAAATGCTTTTTTTTTCTAATACTAAACACCAAGACTATACCAACAGTTGGCACAATGAATAAAGGCATGCTTAATTGTGATTGAAAGTTAGCAAGATGACTCCAGAAAGACAGATCATATCACAGAGTAATTTGAATTGCCTTATATCAGCAAAAGAGAGCATAGCAAAAGAGCACTTGCTATTCTGTGTTAGCTGAATGGCAGGAGGGAATTCTCATATATTGCTCCATTATGTTATCTGATGGAAAGTATTTCCCCCCTTCTATCCCAGGTGTTGAACTGAAATGCAAAACCCCGTATAGATCAGATGAATTGTAATACAGTAGGGTTATTACATTGGATCAGCTGGGATCAAAACCAACACAAGTGGAAAAAAATAGGTTTGCCATTTCAGCTGAGCATTCAAGAGATATTTATGTATAACACTACGTTTTGTGAAGAGACTCTCCATGTGCAAAGTAAATAACTGCATAATGTGCCAGTTATAGTGGTCCAGAATGCCTTTGCATTCTGTATTTTTGATCTATGAGGAAGTCAATTTTACAAGGGAACATTTTTCATTTAGGTGATTTTCTCCTGGGAAGAAAAAATATTTAAATGGTCTGAATTTCTTGTTAGACCATTTGTGTCTTTATGTGTCCCAGTATCATTCACACACCCACACCCATCACAGGATATTCTTCAGTTGGCCTGATGGTGCATAGTAGAGTTGGAAGTTCCAATAAAGTATACAATTTATGGTCTCTTGTATAGTAAAATGTATGTTAAATGTTCACATTCCTCCTGATTTGGAAGCATCTAAATATCTAATGCAGATTCACAACCATCTAAGTAAGAAAATAATTTGTTTTTCAGAATTCTAATCTAATATGCATTGGTCTATCACATACTTTTTGTTTGTTTTACAATTGGGCAAAATAGGCAAAATAGGTAGAACCAATTCATCCCTTTAAAATTTTATATACAAACACATGAAGAATTCTGGAGGGGAATTTTACTCTCTCTCTCATGCCATCTATGCTTACTCAGAAGTAAAATCCACTGAGGGCTGATGCAGACCGGCTTAAAGGGACAGCCTGGGGGTGGAGTTGGGGTGGGGCAGCTGCATGCTAGCCACCCTGACTCCACCCTGACTCCTTCTTGGCGCCATGCACCTGGTCGCATGGCGCATGGCATCAGGACCCCTCTTGGTGCAGTGTGTGCACACACGGTGCCAAAAGGGCGCAAAAAAGCCACCGCTACGGCTGAGAGGGCGGCCTTTTGCTGCCCCCTTTTAGGCCAGTCTGCATTCCTCCTGAGTTCAGTGGAACTTACTCTCTGGATAGTATTTACTGAAGTAAAGGGAATAAAAGCAGAATAAAGATTTGTTGCTAGAGAGCTCTAGAATTCTTCCTTTATTACATTACTATTCAGAAACATCATCATGTTAGTCTGGAATATCAGTATGGGAAGGAATATTGTAGGACCTTTAATTGAGCAAAATAAGTTGTAGTGTAAGATTTTGTAGGTTTAACTCCAAAATACACTGCAGAAATAATCCAGTTTGAGACTGCCTTAACTGCCCTGGCTCAGTGCTAGGGAATCTTGAGAATTGTAGTTTTTTGTGCACCTTCACTCTCTGACAAAGACGTCAAAATGTCTCACAAAACTACAGTTCCCAGAATTCCCTAACATTGAGCCAGGGCATTTCTCAAACTGGATTATTTCCGCAGTGTGTTTTGGACCTTAGTCTACTTCCTCAGATGCATCTTCTTCCTGTATCTGAGGAAGTAGACTAAGGGCACTTCTACACTGATAAAAATAAATAAATACAAATCAACCTTATGTTTTTCTGGTCCGCCCCCACGGCAACCCACATGAAATCCACACATAGAAAACACTTCAAAAAGACATCAGTACAACTGGCTACACATTTACCCCTGGCAAAGCTGTTGTTTTTCCCAGTTTGCATCAACCTATCAACCAATAGCTCTTATGGTTTGCCTGTCAATCCATTCAATCCCCCTTTCCCCTTTCCCATCCCAGTGATGGAGGGAGGCAATTGTAAATGTACACACACATACACACAACAGAGAAAGAAAAAATAAAAGTGCATTTTAGTTACTTTTTATTTACAAAATTGTCCAGACATGAGAGCAGTGCTGAGAGGTTAGATCAGGCTACTCCCTTCTTCCTCCTCCCCCTGCCAGAATATTGCAGTTGTTTTACTATTTGTACATTCCCCCCTTCCCATCTGATCACTGTTTTTCCCTGTTTGTTTTGACTTCAGTGAATGGAGCATGGACATTCCCTCTTTCCTGCCATCATTCACTTGCTTACTCATGCAATAGCACTCCCTCCCCCCATTTCCTCCATACATACATTGCAGATCCCTGCATGAGTGAGTGGTCAAATGATGGGGGGTGGTGGTGGCAGAGAGGGACCGTGTGCGATTGTATAAGCGAGTGAGTGAATGATGAGGGGGAGAAGGAATGCACATGGTCCAGTCACAGAAGTGAAAACAAAGATATACAATGCTGATCAGGTGGGGGGACAAAGCAGGGAAAGACAGTACGAAGAGTAAAACAAATGTAACACTTAGGTGAGAGGGAGGAAGAGGGAGGAGGTAGCCTGATCTAAACCATCATTGCTGCTCTCATGGCTGAATGTACACTGAAGTAGAAAAACATGGTGACACACAGTAGGCTTGTCAGACCCAATCAATCCCACTCACAAAACACTCCTCCAACCCATAACCCTACACCAACGTCATTATGGAGCACAGTACACATACACACACAAATATCCAACTTTTCCAGTAAAATCTGGAGTAAATCTCTTCTTTCCCATGGATTAAAGCCCTGAGGTGCTGAAAAGACATGGATTTGGTCCAAATCCTCCTGTTGTCTGAACTGCTTGTGGTGAGTAAGACTGTTTCATTTTGCCAGTGTAGACAATCCTGAGTATACAAAAGCGTATTCTACAACTAATGGTGCTACAAGATCTCTGTGTAGAGAGAGATGCTATTTCTTGGAACCTTTTACCTTGCACTTTATAAAGAGGGGTACTGTCCATGGGCTACCTTAGAAATTGGATCTTAGTGGTAAGAAGAAAAGAGTAGGATAGACCAGGAAGGAATAAAAAGACGATGGATGCAATACACAGAAAAGTTGTATAAATGAGATGACAACATGAAGGAACATAGAATGAAGAGCCATATGAAGAAGAACCCAGGATTCTAAAAACTGAGGTGGAAGCTGCAATAAAGGAAATGGCAAAAAACAAGACTCCAGGAACAGATGATATACCAATAGAACTGTTGCAATCCATACTGACAGAGTCAACTCTAGTGCTAACCAATGTATGTCAACAGATGTGGAAAACAAAACGATGGCCAGCAGTTTGGAAGCAATCAATATACATCCCCACCCACAAAAAAGGAGACACAATAGACTGCAGCAACTATAGAACCATAACACCATAATACAAAGTAGCAAATATAGCAAGTAATATAAACTACTTTGAATCAGGGTAATTGCATAGATTATGAAAGGCTATGGAACGGCATTAAAGACATGGGAGTGCCAACACATCTGATAGTCCTAATGAGGAATCTGTACTCGGGACAAGAGGCTACTGTCAGAACAGAACATGGAGAAACAGAATGGTTCCCAATTGGCAAAGGACTCAGACAAGGCTGCATCCTATCACTCTACCTATTCAACTTATATGCAGAACATATTGTAAGGAAAGCAGGCTTGGGCATGGAAGAGGGAAGAGAGAAAATAGGAGGAAAAAACATCAACAATCTGAGATATGCAGATGACACCATAATACTAGCAGAAAACCTCACAGATCTGGAGCAACTACGAAGGAAAAGCAAAGAAGAAAGTGTAAAGGCAGGCTTACTGTTGAACATAAAGAAAACAAAAATAATGACCACAGAGAACTTACACATATTCAAACTAGATAATGAGGAAATAAAAATAGTAAAAGAGTTTTCATATCTGGTGTCGAACATTAATTGGAATGGGGAATGTAGCTAGGAAATCAGAAAAATATTAAGAATGGGGAGGGCGCTATGAAAAAACTAGAAAAGATCCTAAAATGCAAAGACATATGACTCAGCACAAAAGTCAGAATTATACAAGCCATTGTATTCCCTATCATCATTTATGGATTTGAGAGCTGGACAGTCAAGAAAGAAGACAGGAGGAAAATCAATTCATTTGATATGTGATGCTGGAGAAGAGTGCTGAGGATTCCATGGACAGCCAAAAGGACAAACAAATGGGTCCTAGAGAAGATTAAGCCAGAAATATCCCTAGAAGCCAAGATGACAAGACTTAGGGCCTTTGCAGACTGCCAGAAATAGTGCAAATTGAGTCCACTTTAACTGCCCTGGCTCAGTGCTAAGGAATCATGGGAACTGTAGTTTATTGCGGCACCAGAGCTCTCTGACAGAGAAGTCTCAATGTCTCAGAAAAAAAAATACAATTCCCATGATTCCTTAGCATTGAGCCAGGGCAGTTAAAGTGGACTCAATTTGCACTATTTCTAGCAGTCTGCAAAGGCCCTTGGACTGTTGTACTTTGAACACATCATGAGAAGGGATGAATCACTGGAAATGACAATAATGTTAGGAAAGGTGGAGAGAAAAGAAAGAGAGGAAGGCCACATGCTAGATCAGGGGGTGGCAGCCTACGGCCCATGGGCCGCACCCGGCCCGAGGACCCCCGCCAACCGGCCCCTGGCGACCTCTGCTGCCGCCGCCACCGCGAGCGTCATGGCTGCAATTTTGTTTGCCAAAATGGCGACCACAAGTGGTTTGCGCATTCGCAGTACTCCTGCGCATGCGCAAACGACTTGCGGCCGCCATATTGGCAAACAAAATGGTGGCCGCAAGTAGGGGGCCTTCCAAAATGACGTACGCATCGTGCGCGCGATGCGGGCACCATTTTGGAAGGCCCCACGGCAGCTGCGCAGCCGCCGTGGGACCTTTGGAAGGCTGCATCGCGGCTGCACTGGGTGAATTTGCCCACCGCGGCTGCTTCCCTGGGCCTTGGAAAGCCCCCCCCTGCCGCTGCTGCGGGCGAATTTGCCCTCCGTGGGTGCGGAGGGGTCTTTCGAAGGCCCAGCGAAGCCCCCCTGTGGCTGCTGTGGGTGAATTTGCCTGCCGCAGCTGATTCCCTGGGCTTTGGAAAGGCCCCCCCTGCTGCTGCCGCGGGCGAATTTGCTCGCTGCGGGTGTGGAGGGGCCTTTAGAAGGCCCAGGGAAGCCCCCCCCCGTGGCTGCTGCAGGCTAATTTGCCCGCCGCAGCTGCTTCCCTGGGCCTTGGAAAGGCCCCCTTGCCGCTGCTGTGGGTGAATTCGCCCACCGTAGGTGCAGAGGGGCCTTTAGAAGGCCCAGGGAAGCCCCCCGTGTGGCCCAGGAAGCCCCCCTGCATGGGGGGCTTCCAAAATGGCGGCCGTGTCACATGTGCATGTGCATGCGGGGGGCAAGCAAGCGCGTGTGCGCCTCCGCCCCCTGCCCCATTTCCCCCCTGGCTCCCCGGCAACAAAGGTTGCCGACCCCTGTGCTAGATGGACAGACTTTATTAAAGAGACCACGAATATGAGTTTGCAGGAGCTGGGCAGAGCAGTAGAGGACAGGGCCCCCTGGAGATGTCTCATCTATAGGGTTGCCATGGGTCGAGATCAACGGGAAGGCAGTTACCAACAGCAAACAAAAATGAGTGAACTCAGTAGAAAGACAATGATGGATGTGAGACACTGCAAGATACAGAAAGTTTCAAAGCACTGTAACCTTTTACAGAAGCATTTACATAACGCCATGCATAGTTTTATGCTTAGCCTGGTGATGCCTTTTACATTGCAGCCTATATAGTAGCCATTGTGTTAGGACATGGCAATTTGTGAGCCATCAGCAGGAACAGTAGCACAGTCAGCCCTTCATATCCACAGATATTTTATCCATGGATTTAGCCATCCACAACTTGGAAAATGTATTCCAGAAGCAAACCTTGATTTTGCCATTTTATATACAAGATACCATTTTACTACCCCATTGTATTTACTGGGACTTGAGCATCCGTGGATTCTGGTATCCACAGAGGGTCCTAGAAACAAACCCCAGGCCTTGTGATACCAAGGGCCCACTGTATTCTAGCAGCTTCATGGCTGGTGTATCTGTATGCATAGCTTTTGGGTCATAAATTGTTCAGACTTGTTTTCTGTGTACGTATGTGTAGGCTTTCCAGGACAAATAATTATTTTCTTGACAGATAATACATGTTATGAGAGAACAATTCCAGTATTTCAGGCCAACAGAAATTTCTGCATTTTTCTTTTAGATTTAGAGTGTAAGTAGTTGCATTTTCTACTATTTTGTTATTTTGTTGTTATGTAAGCCCCCCCTGCAGCATACAGTAATTTGTATTAGTCATTTAATTCTTCCTTAAGTATCAATTTTCAAGAGGTTACAATAATGTGGCAGTGAAGTCAGCCCTCTGGACTCCCATATTTGTGTGTGTCTATTATTATTGCAAACTTTTTTGCTTTAGGGCACCATGGCTTTTTAACTGGAAACGTCAAGCACCTTCTGCTACTGGAAACATGAAATGTGTGGCTGCCTGTGGATCAGCAAACATTAAAGGCCCAACCTCTGAGGGCTGAGAAATAACTTTGCCATGCCAGCACAAGCCTTTGTAGTAACTGGAAAAAAATGGGATAAAGTTGCTGGCAGGACTGCTCTCTGCATATTGTTACTTGAATACTGAAATGTCTGTTCATGGGGTGTGAAGTTGCTGTTGTGGCAGGTTGCTGGATTGTATGGAGCGTAGACCAGTTGTGATATGGTATCAAATATGATACCATTGTTCTCCAAACATTATTGTGCCCTTTTCTTAATCTCTGTTCCCTACAGTAGTATATTTCAGGGAAGCTGTAAATGCTCCCCAACTTTCCTTCCCTGGTACAAGAGTCAATACATTACATTATATGATTGCTACTTTAGGAGAGGGTGCAGTTTGATGCAAACTCACATACTGACAGATGTTGGTTTGATCAATGGTATCTCCAGGATCTCATGGGAAGACCTCCTCTTGAGAATTTGATGAGATGGTATCAGTGTTAGTACCATAATAGACCAAAGTTCTTACACAGATTTTTGTGCAATTTCAGGATCGTTTGGCAACATTGGCTAACTTTTTAAAATCCATTTTGCATGGAACTTAGAGTGAAACAGATTTTAGGACTGTACCAGTCAAACCTGTGTTTCATTCAAATCATAAGCAAATCAGCACCAACATTAGCAATGCTGGATAAATTTCCTAGTACCTATATGTTCAACTCTATTTTGTATTTCAAATTGCCATGAATAGCTAAAGTTCCTTAAGATCATCTGGTGATAGACTGTGTACCCTGGGTAGTATTCATTCTTGCTTTCATACTATACCACAAACAAGTGGCACTGTATCAGTTAAGATTAAAATGGAACAAAAACTTCTTTTCCCCACTTTTCTCACCTTTATTGAGTGTTTAAATGGGTGAATTGTGACATGCTAAAGATGAGAGTTTTAGGATGAAAATCACAATTTCCTTTCTGGCCTTCTACCTGAAGAGCATAGCTTTCTCTTGCCCTCACAATTTCCATGCACACCAAAATTTGATACCGGATCCCCTATTCCAAGCATATCTTGCAAGGGACTGTGTAACAAAGGAGTACATTCCCTGTGTCTATTCCACTGATGAAAGTGGTTAATATGAATTCACCCTCACAGAACCACAGCAAGTAAGAGTGCTGAATTTCATTTGTAGATGTATTATGCTCAGCATAATGATAGTAGTAGTAGTAACAACAACAACAACAATAGTGTTGGAGGTTACTATTCTAATAGTATGTTTATTTTTTTTACCAGCTTTCTTTATCTGGGTAGTGTTCCTAATAGAGAGTGATTCCAGGGATCAGTGTCTGAGGTCCTGATTAATGAATAGAGATACAGGCTTAGGAAACAACAAAACAGGCTTGTTATGTGAACTCCATTACTAGATAGGAAAGTTACTTAGGGTGCTAAACTAAGCTGACTACATTCTTGAGGAGCTGGAAAACAGCTTGATAGGGAGGAAGTGCAATCATTCCTAAGAGTATCAGTTTCCAGCACAATTGGAAAAAGATGAAGACGTAAAGAAAACTATTACTATTGCCACCTTCTTTGCAGGCTTTCTTGGTTCTTACTGTGCACTGTACAAATCCACTTTTTATCTGCTTTCAACATAGCTATCCCTAACACTGATGACCAAAACTGTATTAGATGATAGAGGGTCAGTATATTATAGTAGTTTGAGTGTAGGGTTGCCATATTCCACCCTCTCATATCTGGGCATCTATTTAGCATATTATGTAAATTATTATAATTATGCATGTTATTATTTTGCATTCTGATTATGCAGATTCAACATATTAATCATTGTACTTTTTCTACCACTATGTCTCAACCTTAGTACTATTTTTTAAAATAATAATGACTCTTCTGAAAACAACTAGTATAGAGTAACATTAAACTGATAGATCTGGAACAGAGAGACACAACCCTGGGATAGAGCATGTGTTAGTCAACAGCAACAATAATAATGGGACTCTCTTCTACTCTCAAGGATGTTTGGAAATGAAGTTCCTTGGGCACGCTACACAAGTTACACACTCATAAGCTCAGAGGATGGCAGTAGCTAACTTCCTTTAAATCTTCCCAAGTAATCTCCCTGATAGGTTCACCTTAGGGTTGCCATCATAAGTCAGAATTAATTTAAAGGCATGTAACAATAATTACAAATTAGCTGGTAGCTGTTGTCTCGGAAACACCAGAAAACATCAGTGTTGAAGCTTAACAAATATTTAGTTTCAGTAATATATCTTCCTTAGCTTGTAAATTTGTTCTGTCAGTAGAAGAGATATTTCAGAATCCATTGAAAATAGAGCTGTTAACATTCAGCATAACCCAAGATTATTTAGCTCTTGGATACACCAGAAATTAAAACTGTGAGAAGGAACTCAGCATGTGTAGAATGTTTCCTGTGATGATTTCCTGTCCTTAAAAATAGAAATGCCCCATAGGAATTCCCCATAGGAATACAGTGTGATCTTGGCTGTTTAGTTGGTAAAAACTTTGTATTACAGATGAAAAACCAATAATGTGACAGAGAAATTGTATGTGGGCTTCATTATGAGTCCAAGTTTCCTTTTCTAGCTACTGTTCATGTTGTTTATTGGGAATAGTGAAAGCGTCTTTCCAAATCAAACCATGATTCAGGTTAAGTTGGTGTGTGGCTGGGAGATGGAATGCTATGTAAAATATGATAGCTTGGGAAGATAGGGAAGACCTTGAAAGACTGATGCTTCAACCTTTACCTGGAGCACCAGAGAAGCTCTTTAAAAAGATCTCTCTGAGGAAGATCCCAGCCAGATCCCATGTTTTCCCCCTAGCTTTAAACTGGTGCAGGGCCTAAATACCGTAAAGGCACCAAATCCCATCCAGTTTTGGAAGCTAAGCAGGACCATCTCTGGTTAGTACTTGGATGGGAGACCTCCAACAAATACCAGGTGCTGTAGGCTGTATTTCAGAGGAAGGAACTGGGGAAAAACCACCTCTGAGGATTCAGTGCCTAAGAAAATGCTATGAAATTCATGGCATCATGGTGAATCGATAGATGAATTGAAGTTGCACATACACACAACCTATTATGACTTCATAGAGGCAGTCAACATGAGTTTTGAAATAGGCTGATCATTATTTAAAAATAAATCCTTCTTCCATTCTTTTTGAAGGAAAGCTGTGTTCTTCAAAACTGTTCTTTTGTTCATGCATACAAGGGTTTGCAGATTTCTTTGGTTAAGTGGCTAAGATTCCATTAGCTAGGTCATAGATCAGATTTTAGCTAAGGCAGGGGTAGGCAACCTAAGGCCCAGGGGCCGGATGCGGCCCCCCGAGGCCTTTGGACCGGCCCCAGGCTGGTCCTGCCACCGCCGCCGCCTCCCGCCACCGCTGCTGCCCACCATGATGATATTATTGTTGTTATTACTCGTTCTTGGGGTTTTCTTGGCAAAATCTCCACAGGGGTTTTGCCATGGCTTTTCTGGGGATGAGAGAGATGCATGCATATTTTTAATTTTTTTTAATATTTATTTATTTATTTATTTATTTTTGGTGCTTCGCCCCCCCAAATGTCTGAGGGACAGCAACCCGGCCCCTGGCTCAAAAAGGTTGCCTACCCCTGAGCTAAGGCATAGGTGCAAATATTTAGAATGCCGTAATGCCTTCATTCTGGTTACATTTGAACTGAGCCTGACTGAAAGCCTTGACCTTTGGTGTGACTGTTTTTATGTCATATCTGAACTGGTTGAAATATGTCCTTCCCCAAGACTAGGAAATCCTCAAACTAGACTTGCCAAGCTAGTTTTATCCCATTTTTGATCTTGTTAAAAAAGGAGGGAACCACAGTCCAGCATTGCAGTATTTCATTCTCCCAGTAAGGAATCATATATTTTTTAAAAAACAACAACAACAGGAGAACAAATGGAATGCTTTCTATATGAGAAGCTCTGTCCAACTTTATCTTGAAATTTGTGGTTGCTTATCCCAGCAGGGTCCTGTTGCAATTTTGATCAGACTGAATAAAGGTTTGAACAAAACTGCTGCAGCATCACTTTAAAAAAAATAATCACAAATCTTGGCTAAAAGATGGAAGGAATAATAATGGAGATTAGAATTGAGTGACTCAGTGATTCTTATGTTGGCTGAGTGTTGTGGTAGATTCCGCTCCCCCTTCTTTGGATCACAGGGCTTTGGGGAAGTTTGCAAAAAGAAAGAAGCCTTGTAGTACAGAAAATTACAACTCCAATGACATGTATCTTCCTTCTAGAGCCAGCAGGGATGAAAAAAAGATTTCAGGTTCCTAGGTGCAACCAACCTGATTTTAGTCAGTTGGGAATTATCTAGCTTTAGACTTCTTCATCCTTGAAACAGAAAATCTAAAGGTCAAGATATGAAGTTAGATTAGAAAACAGATAATTGGGGTGGGGAAATGCTGGGCTCCACAGAGCAGATGGGAGGGCTACAGAGGGGAAGAGAAACCTGTCCTGATGGTAGTTGGTTGGACACATTTGGGTACAAACCAGATAAATCACTCTAGAATAGTTTAATGCTACATCTTAATTTCAAAACTGGAAATGCTACCTATAACCTTTCTTCCTGTTTTGAGGACTAGAGTTTAGTTTAGAGTTTAATATGCTTATATAATTTAATAGACTTTTATAATGTAATAATACTGTGAGATAGATTTTTCTTTTCAAATGAATATACCCTTTAAAAAAATAACTACATACTTCCAAGTTTTGGTGATGGACTGTCTTGAACATTCATACCATGGCAATATTTTTTATTACTTATCTTTGTGTTTCTTTTGGTGGATTTTCCTCCCACTGCTATAAAATTTGATGTGTTTGTTTATCTCCCACATTCTGTAGGCAATGAATTGCTGTTTTCCTGGACACTGGTGAAAATTACAGTGGGCAGCAGAGGCAGGATGCTGACTGGAGAGAGGAAGAGAGTATAAACGTCAGACCTCCCAGAGTTTTCTTTGGGATAAATCAGCTTGAAGCAACCAATGAACATTTCTATGGAGAGCTGTTAAAGTAGGGCAGACAGGATTGCCAGCGTTCATGCACTGGAGAGAAACGTGAGTGCTTAGCAAAATCTCTTGTGCTAAAAATAATTTGTACTTTTATTTATAACAATGTTATCATCATTGGACAAAATTAAGTGCAATTATGCATCACAGGGCAAAAAGGGTCTCTTTAGTTTCATCACTCCTTGTTGTGGGTTGTGGATAAAGAGACAAGTCTTTGCTGTTTTTTGTAGCATTGACTTTCATTTATTTCAAAGAGAGTAACAGTATTGTTAGTAGTTATTCCTGGCCAATTAACAGTCCACCTGATTTTCATCATATAGAAGGTTTCAAGCAAGACTACTCAGAGTGATATTAATACGTTGTAGTAGTATTTGGACTGATAGTATTTAACTGATTGTATTGTTCTGATTTTGTGCTAGATAAAAATAGAAATAGAAATAAAAGTACAAATAAAGTCCAATATTGTTTTTAAATCCTGGCCATTTCAAATTCAGAAATAAATGATTTAAACAGGCAGTCATATTCAAAGATCAGTCTGTAAAACTGCTGAAATCTACATTTTCTTATTTTAAAATAGTTTTTAAATGTGTTTTGTTTATCATTAATTGCAGTGGAAAATATTTCCAGTTCTTTTTTTAATTTTTGTGATAAATTTATCTGGGAGTAAATTCTATTGAATAGTCATGTTTTGGGCTGCAATGTTAGGCTATAAACTCACTTGGGAAGAAGTCCCATTAATGCCTAAATTCTGAATAAACATACATTTGTTGATGTCTTAAAGAACATAGGACTGTCTTTTAAGGGGTTTAAATTACTTAATTCCAAAATTAATTTTGTCTGTTTTCTGGATTGTTTGTTGTGTCAGAACATAGAATCATAGAATCATAGAGTTGGAAGAGACCACAAGGGCCATCCAGTCCAACCTCCTGCCATGCAGGAACTCCCAATCAAAGCATCCCAGATAGATGGCCATCCAGCCTCTGCTTAAAGACCTCCAAGGAAGGAGACTCCGCTACTTTCCGAGGGAGTGTGTTCCACTGTCGAACCGCCCTTACTGTCAGGAAGTTCCTCCTAATGTTGAGGTGGAATCTCTTTTCCTGGAGCTTACATCCATTGTTTCGGGTCCTAGTCTCTGGAGCAGCAGAAAAAAAGCTTGTTCCCTCCTCAATATGACATCCCTTCAAATATTTAAACATGGCTATCATATCACCTCTCAACCTTCTCTTCTCCAGGCTAAACATCCCCAGCTCCCTAAGTCGTTCCTCATAGGGCTCACAGTATTCCAGGCCTGACCAAAGCAGAATAGAGTGGCACTATTACTTCTCTTGATCTAGACCAGGGGTAGGCAACCTTTCCCCTTTAAGGGCCGAGGGACTTCAGCTCCCAAAATCCCAGGAGCTCTTGGCCAACATGGGACTATTGGCCAACATGGCTGAAGCTTCTGGGAGCTTAAGTCCCTCGGCCCTTAAAGGGGAAAGGTTGCCTACCCCTGATCTAGACACTATACTTCTACTGATGTAGCCTAAAATTGCATTGGCCTTTTTAGCTGCTGCATCGCACTGTTGACTCATGTTCAACTTGTGGTCCACCTGGATTCCTAGATCCCTTTCACACGTAGTCTCATTCAGCCAGGTGTCCCCCATCGTATATCTGTGCTTTTCGTTTTTCTGCCCTAAGTGCAGTACCTTACATTTCTCTGTGTTGAGTTTCATTTTGTTAACTTTGGCCCAGCTTTCTAGTCTGTTCAAGTCATTTTGAATTTTGATCCTGTCCTCTGGGGTATTAGCTACTGTCATCTGCAGATTTGATAACTATGCCCCCAATACCGTGATCCAAGTCATTAATAAAGATATTGAATAGCACTGGGCCCAGGACAGAGCCCTGTGGCACCCCACTGGTCACTTCTTTCCAGGTTGAAAAGGAGCCATTGTTGAGCACCCTTTGGGTTTGGCCAGTCAACCAATTACAAATCCATTTAACAGTTACTTTGTCTAGCCCACATTTTACCAGCTTGTTTGCAAGAATGTCATGGGGAACCTTGTCAAAGGCCTTACTGAAATCAAGATATACTATATCCACAGCATTCCCTTCATCTACCAAGCTGGTAATTTTATCAAAAACAGAGATCAGATTTGTCTGGCATGACCTGTTTCTCTGAAACCCATGTTGACTTTTTGTGATTATGAAATTACCTTCCATATGTTCACAGACTCTCTGTTTAATGATCTGCTCCAGAATCTTTCCTGGTATTGATGTCAGACTAACTGGACGATAATTGTTGGGATCCTCTTTTTTCCCCTTTTTGTAGATGGGGACAACATTTGCCCTCCTCCAGTCCACTGGGAATTCTCCTGTTTTCCAGGAGTTCTCAAAGATTATTGCCAATGGTTCCGATATTACGTTTGCCAGTTCTTTTAATACCCTCTGGTCCTGGAGACTTATATTCATTTAGATTAACCAGGTATTCCTGTACTATCTCTTTACTTATTCTGTGCTGAAATTCTCCTATTCTGTCCTCTGCTGTATTATCCTCAGGTTGAGCACTCTTTGCCTTTTCTGAGAAGACTGAAGCAAAGAAGGTGTTGAGTAATTCTGCTTTTTCTCTGTCCCCTGTTAACTTTTTGCCATCTTCTCCACACAGTGGCCCTACCATTTCCTTCTTCTTTCTTTTGCTGCTGACATACCCCAAAAAGCCCTTTTTATTGTTCTTAACCTCTCTAGCAAGCTTGAGTTCATTCTGCGCTTTAGCTTTTCTGACTTGACCCCTACACGTGCTAGCTATTTGTTTGAATTCCTCTTTGGTGATTTCCCCATTTTTCCATTTCTTATACATGTTCCATTTAAAACTTAGTTCAGTTGCAAGTTCCTTAGTCATCCATCCTGGTTTCTTGAGACACCTCCCATTTTTCCTCCCCGTTGGCACAGTTTGAAATTGTGCCTTCAGTATCTCCCTTTTGAGAAACTCCCATCTGTC
Source organism: Phrynosoma blainvillii (assembly GCA_026167975.1). Lineage (NCBI taxonomy): Eukaryota > Metazoa > Chordata > Lepidosauria > Squamata > Phrynosomatidae > Phrynosoma > Phrynosoma blainvillii. The sequence continues at coordinate 103,743,948 of JANUYF010000001.1, forward strand.
TTGAACTCCCTTCTATTTTAGTATTCCTGTCCATGGGATGACCCCCAGTATTTCTCTAAGTTTAGTAAAATCAGCTTTCCTAAAGTCTAAAATGCGTGTCTGACTATGCCTGGCTTCTCCTTTCCACTGTATAATAAACTCCAGGAGGGCATGATCACTCCCACCTATGGATCCAACCACTTGCACCCCATTAACTAAGTCTTCCCTGTTAGTTAGGATCAGATCCAAAATAGCTGACTCCCTTGCTGCCTCTTCCACCTTTTGGACAATGAAATTGTCTTCGAGACAAGTGAGGAATTTGCTAGACCTTGAGGATTTTGCTGAGTTTGACTTCCAGCAAATATCAGGATAGTTGAAGTCACCCATTACTACTATATTTCTCCTTTCTGAGTGTGTGGTCATCTGTTCTAGAAAGGCATCATCCAATTCTTCTGCCTGAGTTGGGGGTCTGTAGTAGACTCCCACACTAACATCCCTGTTGTTTCCCTCCCCTTTAATTTTTATCCAGATGCTCTCCACCTGGCTTCCAGGATTAATGTCCTGGATTTCTTCACTGGTGTAAATGTCCCTGACATATAATGCTATTCCTTGACATATAATGCTATTCCTTGACATATAATGCTATAGTACTACAAAATAGCTAAGCATTTGTGTAAAGGTCAGCTTCCTTTATTCAGTATTCCTGTATTCACTCTGGCAGGGATTTGAAAGTTGACACTCTTGGGAAAGTGTCCTGAAAATTTCTGATTTCTAATTTCTGAAAATCAGACAATGGATCCTGTAATGGGGTGAAGCCAATTACAAAGCACCCATTTCACAGAAGTTAAGCTAGTGAGACTGAAAGAAAGAAAATTCCTCAAGAATCTTGCAAGGCAGAGATGGTGTCTGAGCCCCCAAACACATAGCCATTTCTTTGAGTCCAACATTTTCTGCTTAACCACTTCACCGGAATCAAAATAGTTATTTCTCCTAATTCACCTCTAGAATCCTCAGATTATTTTCCTCAAACCACCCATTTTTGTCTGAAATGCATTACTCTGAACCCTATTCATTCTGATACCTAATTTGCCTTATCTAATTCTCAGTCTATCTTTCTTTTTCTCTCTTCTACTCTTGTTGTTGTCGCTGTCAACTTTATGTGAACCCAGTCTTTTCCCCAAGATTTGGGATGGCTACATCTCATGTTCATACATCTTTTCCTGCAGTGTGGGGAGGGAATCTTTACAACAGGTCTTGCTTCTCCCACACATGTCTAAGTTACCAGCCCATGCATTACCATCTTTAGGTCCTTCAATTCTAAGAATGGTTGCAATTGGCCTATCAGCCAAAGCTGATAACAGGCACTGCTGACTGCATATCTCTCTGAGCTGACATTTAGAGGGATCGATCCAGGAGTACCCCCAAACTGTGAACAGAGTCTTTGAGGGGAAGGGTGACCCATCCAGAACTGGTTAACACACCTCCAGCCTCACATTAGGACCCTTGATAGTAAGCACCTCTGTCTTTTCTGGATTCAGTTTCAATTTGTTCTTCTTCATCCAGCCCACTACTTCTTCAAAGCATTCACTCAGAAGAGTCATACTATTCATAGCTGAAGCTACTTTTGAAGGCATGGAGAAATATATTTGGGTGTCTTTAGCATACTGATACATTCCTCCATCATGAGCATACTGATAACATCAGTGTACTAATAACATTTAAATCTGGAGCTCAGTCCTTTGGTCTCTACAGGTCACAACTGAGGCAGCAAGAGAGTTCAGACCCTTCAGGTCTAACTGGATTTCTCCCAAGCCACAGTCTAGATAGCATCAGTTTTCAGGGTTTAGCCAGACTTCAGCCACCTCCACCAGTAGAATAGAACAGAATAGGAGACCGCAACAGTCCTCCAGACTTGGGGCATCTTCCAGTGGGGGCATATCTTCAACATTTAGCCCATCTCTGGGAGCAGACATCTCTCAATGCTTGGATGTGCAGGACAGTGAGTGAAAGGTATGTCTTTTGGAAGAATCCGACATGTCGTTATTCTTAGTGACACCATCAAATGCACCAGGCTATAGTTCACCTTTTGCAGATAAATGCCACAGAATGAGTGCCTCATCATCAGAGATTTTTGGATTCTTACTCTTACTTTTCTTGGTATTGAAGAAAAACAAAGACTGGAGGGCTGTTCTGAATCTGTGAAGGGTCAACCGATTTGTCCAAAAGTGGAAATTACACATGGAAATTCTGTTTTCAGTTCTAGAAGTGGTGCAGGAAGGGGACTATTTGGCATCCCTTGACCTCCAGAAAGTGTGCTTGGACATTCTGGTGCACCCATGTCACAGGAAGTACCTCAGGTTTGCTTACCTGAACAAGCATTACCAATACAGGGCCCTGTCATTAAGACTTGTTATCCCCTTGGGTGTTCACAAAGGTGTTGATCACCTTGATGGCACATCTGAAGGTTCAGGGTGGGGCATAGTCAATCATATCTGGATGATCTGTTAGTCCATTCACCCTCTCTGGAAAGAGGCACAGAGAATGTGTGGACTACCATGGGTTTTCTAGAGTTTCATGTCTTTGTAGTCAACAGGGGAAAGAACCATTCAGAGCCATTCCAAAGGATTAATCAAAGGATTCAGCTAAGGATAGGGGCCACCACAGATACAGTCCAACACAGGGTGTTCCTCTCAAGGGACAGGAGGGGAAAGATACAATCTCTGATCATTGTAGTATTAAATAAATTCTCTTCCAATCTGAGAACATTGGCTAAGTTACTTAGGTTGATAGTGCCCTGCGTAGAGGGGGTAGGGGCACACTGCAATGGTCAGATGGCACAAGGTCTGTGGTCATGCAAAGAGATGATACATATTATCATTTGGTTGGAATGACAGGCAGTGCATTTAATGTTCCTTAGACTGCAGTCAGAAGTTCAGGGGACACATGTGTTGTTCTGAACACACCATATGTCATCTAAGCAGGCATAAACAAGCATGGAGGGACTCATTCTTGATCCATCACAGGGGAGACAGCTCTCCTGTTAGAATGGGGGAGTCTCGGCATCAGTGATTGAGAACAGAGTATTTCAAAAGGCAACTGATTTCTTATGCTGATTAATTGAGGAGGGAGTGTCTGGATCAGAGACTGTGGACATTGAAATCACTATCTTTTCACTGAGTAGCTCAAAGGTTTGCTATTCCTTGCATGGATCTTTTTGCATCAGTGAGGAACCACAAGATTCCCCACTCTGCCGAATATAAGTTGGCCAGATATGTTGTGTTATGCCTTTCCTCCAGTGGTACTGCTGTCCAAGGGTGTAGAGGAGGGGTAGGCAACCTAAGGCCTCGGGGGGCTGGATGCGGCCCCCCGAAGCCTTTGGACTGCCCGCCGCTGCCCGCCATGATTATATTGATTATTGTTGTTATTACTTGTTCTTGGGGTTTTTTTTTTGGCAAAATCTCCACAGGGGTTTTGCCATGGCTTTTTTGGGGCTGAGAGAGCATGCATGTATATTTTTTAATTTTTTAAATTATTTTTAATTTTTAATTTTAATTTTAATTAATTAATTTATTTATTTTTGGTGCTTCGGCCCCTCAGTTGTCTGAGGGACAGCAACCTGGGCCCCGGCTCAAAAAGGTTGCCTACCCCTGGTGTAGAGGAAAATAAGAATGGAGGGGGCAGAGGTGATATTGATAGCACATCAGTGGCCTCAATGGCTGTGGCTTTTGGAGATAGCCAGCATGAAGGTACAAGAAAGCTGGACTGTAACAGATTGGCTGGACCTGCTACATCAAAGAGATATGCTGCATTCCAACCCTGGCTGGTTACAGTTACATACCTGCAGTGGGAAAGGTTAGTGGCTGAAGGAGGATATGATGATGTGCTCCAGACCATTCTCTTGGCTAGAAAACCCTCCATTTGGTGAGCTTTTTGTAAATGTTGTAGAAAGAAAAGGGGTATGTCCTCAGTCTGCTTCAGTGGGATCTATCTTGGCCTTCCTGCATATGGCTTTGAATAAAGGTCTAAGTATTAACACATTTAGTTCATCTTAAAGGGGAAATGAGGTGAGCCACTTTTTTCTCACCTATATGTTCAAAGTTTCTTGAAAGGGGTTTCTTTGATTTGTCCAGGCACTATTTATCATTTTCTGCCTTGGAATTTACATGTTGTGTTATGTACTCTATTGTGAAGGTTCCCTTTGGGCCTTTGAGATCAGTGGATTTTAAGTTCTTTAAAATTGAAAATACTATCTTTAATTGCTATTATAGGTGTCCACAGCGTCTCAGAGTTGAGGGCTCTGTAAGTGCGCAAGGAGTTGTGTGTATTTCATAAAGATTCAATGGTGCTTTGGTTTGTTGTATGCTGTCAAGCCATTTCTGATTTCTGGCAACCCTAAGATGAACCTATTACAGGGTTTTCTTGCTTCAGAGGGGGTTTGCCATTGTTATCCTCTGAGGCTGAAAGAATATGACTTTCCCCAGATCACCCAATGGGTTTCTATGGCTGAGATGGGATGCCACGTTGTTTATTCTTAAGGTGAATTCAATTTTCATCTATTTCAAGAGATGGCTCTCTCTTTGTTTTGTCCATATCCTAAAGCAGAACAGGAAAAGGAGTGACACAGGTTGAATGTCCATAGGGCACTTAAGTTTTATTTGGAATGGACTGAAGATTTTAAGTCAGCTTACCTTTTTGTGTCATTCCAGGAAGCTACTAAAGGACGAGTGTCTTCTTTTATGTTATCTGTTCTAGATGGTTGCAACTTCACTCGTCCCTCCCCATGCGTGGACTTGGAGTCCGTGGTCTCAGTCCTTCACAGATGGCAAGCAGGGAGAGACAAAATGGCACATGGGTGCATGCTGCCATTGAAATCAATGGGGCTTGGTTATTTGCGATTTCCCCAATTCATGGGAAGGGGGTTTCCAGAATGGATCCCCCGTGAATCGGGAGGGACAACTATATATTGTATTGAATTAGCTTATATACATAGTTTTTTGCCAGTTCCTGAGGGCATTCAGGCACATTCCACTCATAGTGTGGCTAAATAATAATAATAATTATTATTATTATTATTATTATTATTATTATTATTATTATTATTTCTACTGCTTTCAATATGGCTATTTGGTGGATATTTGCAAGGAAGCCATATGGGCTTCTCCATCATTCTTTATCTGGCATTATAGGATGGACAAATTCACATCTGCAGATGCAGCATTTAGCAGGCATGTTCTGCAGAAGCTTGTGTCTCTGTAGGTATAATTTCTGGAGACTTTTGACTGCCCAAAGAGGGAGGTGACCATTTGTGTAGATCTGATGTAAGGATTGTCTCCCCACACTGCAGGAAGATGGAATGTTGGTACTTATCATGAAAGGTACCTTTTCTGCAGTAGTGAGGAGGAAATCCTTCCTACCCTTGTTTGTGGGTATTTGTCCTTTTAGGAAACGATTTTGTGTTGATTCTGAATTGTTAATGTTTTGTTGGGAGTTTGTTATTCCATTACAGTGTGTGTGTGTGTATGGGGGAAGGGGCTAGCTCTTCCATTTAGGGTGGAAAATTTGATTGATTGTAAAAAAAGCCCTGCCTTTGGAGTGCATGGGAGGAGCAAGACTCAAGGTAAGGATTTCCTCTCCACTACTACAGAAAATGAACCTTCATGGTAAGTACCAGTGTTCTGATTTTTTTTAAAACAGATAGATTTTTAACTCTCTCTCTCATCCTCCCCTCTACCCCTCCACAACCTATCTTTACTGCTGTCCTCCAGTAGGCACTGACCGATCTTCTCAGTTTTTTTTAAAGAACTTTTCTTTTTCTTCTTATTTTTGTTGTGGTAATTCTGTGTCCAGAGGAGTGCAGCACCTGCCAAAGTTCCATTTGGCCATCATCTTGATTTATCCACTAGCTTCTGGGCTGGAGTGGGCTCCCATATTGGCTCTGAGAAAATTAAGATAATCAATGCTTGGAACCTTGGCAAGTCCAGCACTTTGAGGCATATCCTGTTACCCTGGGAAAATATGTGTGAAGGGCAGAGAATCATATGGGCATGCATGTGTTTTGTGGTACAGATTGGCTTTATGCTGGGGAATGGAGCAATGTGGTTAAGATAAATAACAGGATGTAGGCAGGATGGAGTCTTCTTTGCTGACCACTGAGGCATACTTTCAGTCATGATTCTCTATGGCCCAGGTTCATCTGGAGTATATATGCATTCTTGTGCATATCACAAACACAGAGCCAGAAAAAGTAGCTATGCGACCTGTGGATATTGTGGGAGATGTATTCTGAAAAAAGTAACATTATCAAGCTCTACCAATATATACTCTGAGAAGTACTCGAAAATAAACAGGTATACACTCCTAACATATATTGGCACATATACAGGAATGCTCAGTTAACAAAATGCCTTTGCAGACTGCCAGAAATAGTGCAAATTGAATCCACTTTAAGGGTTAGGGTTAGGGAATCATGGGAACTGTATTTTATTGTGGCACCAGAGCTCTCTGACAGAGAAGACTCAATGTCTCAGAAAAAAATTCCCATGATTCCCTAGCACTAAACCTAACCCTTAAATGGACTCAATTTGCACTATTTCTGTCAGTCTGCAAAGGCCCAAAGCCTTTGACAAAGAAGCTCCTTCTCACAAAGTTTTTTTCTTCCTACCCATCTGGACCTCTTTTCCACATAGCATGTTCTCCTTTCTAGCTCTGTCTAGCTGAAAGATTTTTAAACACACTGGCATTGGTCAGGTGGTTGAGGACTAGAGGAACACAGTTTTTCAGTTGCTGTGTTGTAGCAGCATGTCTTTAGTAAACAATGCAATAAAACTTGAGCTGGGAAAGAATGGGATACTCCTCAGCTAATCCTACTCTAGTTGTCTGTGCCTGCCAACCAAAGGCAAACCAACAGCAGCTTCCCCTAGAATTTTTTACTCAGCATATGCAAACAGCAAAACAGAAATGTGAAAGTGAATTATCTTACCTCACCAGCTATCCTCATGTTAAGTAAGGGGCGGGGGAAGCATAGTTCTATGAGTTTGACCACCAAATGGAAATCATAAGTAATCCATTAATGCATTTTGGAACAATTTTTCCAAAAGTTCTATAGAAGATTCAAAATGTTTTATGCAAACCTCATCTAACCTGGTTGTTTCATTTCATGTGTGCATACTGTTTGTTTTGAATATAAACTTAAGTGAAACATATTGAACTGCTCTTTTTTGCGTGGTATAGGAGCCTATTCCTATTATTTTCATGTCATTTCTGTCTCGGGTACCAAGTTTTCTGTTAAAGAAGTAATGTCTAGGAACACATCTACTTTGTAAACTAGTACAACCCGTTTGACATTTAGTTTTCAGGAGGAAAGAAGATGTAGTAGAGTAGTATGTGATTTTGCCATGTCTTTTCTTAAAGGGATGTTTCTGTTACTTTCAACATGAAGACAAGTCAAGCATTTCTTGATATTCTGCTTTTAATACACATGCTAAGCCAGTTTGGGGGGAAAGGACGAAAGAAGGAGAAGAGAAATATCCTTTAAAAATGTGTAGTTGGTTGTTGAACTGATGAAAATGTACACGGAGAGGAAATAAATAATCTAGAAAATGAAAATAAGCATTGCAAACTTTGCACATTGCATTTTAGAGTCCATAGTGCTGTTTACATTTAATCTGCTGCACAGTGCCAAAAATTTACAAACACCTTGTAATTGCAGTAGCATTTTAAAAAGTAGCTATTTGTGGTTCTTTCTGCTCAAGAGGCTTAAACTCCAGCATTTCACAGCCACCTCAGAGCAGCAAATTGACTTTGGGTCTCTTGTAAGAATATCTAAATGTAGGCTGTTGAATAATCCCTTTGGGGGCCCTGTAACTATTTTTGTGCCTGGATATGCGTCATCAGTGGGTATTTTCTCTGGTGACTAGCTTACATCAGTAGGTCTCCTACCATACATTCTGTATGATTGATGGGAGTCACTACTCCTGTTTAGCTTTTATCTGTGACCTCGAAGAATGGACAACCGGAATTTGCAGGCTGTTAGATTCTTTGGAATGGCTGGAGGGATGGAGAGAATGCATATTTCTGATAAATGCAGGTAGTACCGGAGGTGACATGACATTTGTTGGGAAAGGAGAGGGGGGTGTTCCGTGTATGAAAGGCAGGAATTAGGCTTTGTTGTTTAGTTTTCATTGGGGAGATGTGATTCCTGTACTGAAGGAGAAAGCGGCAATTGGATTTCAGGATATGATACAGTTCAATGTAATGTTTCCCAGGTATATATTTACTGGAGAGTAGCAGGAGCAGTGTGTCTGGTTGGAAGAATGCTTGCTGTTTTGCAGCTCTGTTGAGATGTTGTGGAATGTAAAGAAGAAGAAGGCTGGAATATTCCTTCACTTAAAATAAAATTTGAGGAGAGGGACAGGTGACCATGCAGCCTTTAATCCAGATGTCTTCCAGGTGAAATCGTAAGGTGCAATAAGTGAAGCAGTTCTAAAATTAATGGGTTACACCTGGCTCTGTGACCTGCTGAGTTTCTGGTAGCAATTAATTTCCTGATCTTTTTCAAGTAATTTATGGGAGGGAAATGACTAGCAATAATAACATGCATATTTAGTAAATTACCCCGTATGTTTCTTTTTTCTTCTGCCATTGCCCCCCCCCTTTTTTTTTTTTGCTGGCTGCATTCTGTTACATGTGTAAATAAGGCTGCAGTAAGCTTGTGAGATTCACTGTGAGGACAGCTGAGAGCAGGAGCCAGCTTAAGGCGCTTTCCCTTTCTGCCTTTCTTTCTCCTGTTTACTCCTTTTGACACAAATGCAATGGCAGTGGATGCCACGTTCAACTCTCTGTGACCTCTGACTTCCGGGCTGTCAAGCTCCTTACTGGGCACTCAGGCTGTCAGGGGAATGACAGCAAGGTGCATAAATATAGTGGGACAAGGTGCTGCATGTGATTATGAAAATAACTATGCAGATGCTTCTGCTGTTGCTGCAGCAAGAAGAGAATGTTGTGTTTATGCTAGTGAAGCTGTATAACTGAACACTTACAGTAATGGGCTGCTCCACGTTCCCTAAGAGGAATTTTCCCCCTGCTTTGTGTTGGTTTCTGTTAGTGGGATACCTTGACATTTCCATTCTGCAGGGGCAGTTGTAAAAAAAAAGAGAGAGAGAGAGAGAGAGAAATGAAAAAAAGCTTTTCCTCATTGTTTTGCTGCATTTCTTATTGCTAAGTCTAAAGTCTTAAGATGCAATCCTGCAATCCATTATATGAATTGACTTCAACAGAGTGTATGTATCAATAACTTAGTGCATATTTGGATCCTGAGGGTCCCATGTGTCTTTCCATATATTGTCTTGGCCTGTTAAGCTGATGTACCAAACATTCGCCCATCAATTATTCATATACCTGCTGTTGTATATAGGGAAAATTCTAAAATCAGACATATTCTGGACACTGATATCTTCATCATGAGGATGGCAGATAAAACTCATTTTAGATTTGAGTAGAAACCTGAACAGTAGGTAGCTAAAATATATGGTCATTCATCATTCTGGATTCACCTTTCCCAATGATCGACTATTAGAGAGTTTGAAGCAGCAGGTAAAACTGGCTTGCAATATAGTTCTAGACATGACCACTCATAAACAAGCTTCACTGAGTTCGGTGGGACTTACTTCCAGGTATGCACTAATGACAGGATCACAGCCTTAAAATGTATAACACTTCACCATCATAGTGTGAATGTGCCAAGCATATGTATTTTGGTTTTTTTTAATGTTTTTAAATAATTTTATTTATTATTATTTACACTTCTTAAAAAAGCTTTCAGACATAAGCTAAGTACATCCATAATTTCCTAAACTACGTAACTAAAATTCCGTAAAGTTGCTTTGACAACAAATACCATTGTCCTTAGTCTTAAGTCATACATCTTTTTCTTTTCTATTATCATTATTAAACCTCAGCTCTCTTTCACCAATTCATTATTCGTATCTTATAATTTCCATATATATTTCCATACATCCTATCTTTTAATCATCTTATCCCTCCACAATAAGGTTCTTTAACATTCCATTGGTTTACTTGCTCTACTTTGACCATCTTTTCTTACTATATTCTTTCACAGGAGACCATTCTTTATCTACCCTTTCTAGATCAACCTGGTTCAACAGGGCAGTTAGTCTATTCATTTCATTCATTTCAGTCAGCTTCAATAACCAATCATCCACAGTTGGTAACTCTTGTTTTTTCCCACTTCTGTGCTATTAACAGTCTTGCAGCTGAGACCACATATAAAAGAATTCTCCAATATTTTCTCTGCAACATATGGTCTGTCTGATTTACTATATTTAATAGATATATTTCCAGTTTCAATTCATACTTAACTTTAAGAATATCTTGAATTGTTTCATGATTTTCTTCCATTAAATTTTCATCTTAGAGCATCTCCACCAAATATGAAGCCAAGATCCAATATTTTGTTTACATTTCCAACAAACATTTGAATTTGTATTATAGATGTTTGCAGTCTTTGCTGGAGTTAGATACCATCTTTGTTCCATCTTCCAATAGTTCTCTTTTAAATTTTGTGATTTAGTAAATTTCTCAATTTTCCTTCTTGCATATTCCCAGCTTTCCAAATCAATTGTTTTCCCTATATCCATTGCCCATTTAATCATGTTTTCTGAAATTAAATCTCTTTCTTGTTTTCTATCCAGCAATATTTTATACAGTTTACTTGTCCTTTTCTTTTCTGATTTCATCAGGATCTCATCTAATTCATTTGGCTCTTCTTCAAAATCCTCTATTTTGCTATCCATCTTAAATCTTTCCCTCAGTTGTGTATACAATAACCAATGCATTCTAGGACCTAGCTGCTCCAACTCCTCAATTCCTTTAATTTCAAATTTATTTTCTCCTGACTTTTTGAGTTTGTCCTTATATCTCAACCAAGTATCCACTGCAGTCCATCTTCCAAAAAAAGCTTCATGTGGAGATACCCAAAACGGAATTTTTCTATATCTCTCTTCCCATATCTTTAAAAGTGCTCTCCTTATCACATAGTGTTTAAATTCTTTATGCATGGCCACTTTTCCATACCATACATAACCCATGCCACCCAAATTGGTTGTTAAAACCTTCAATATTTAATATCCTCGTATTTTTAATAGGATCCAGTCAAACAACCAATTGAGTGCGTTGGCATGATGGTATATTTCTAAGTCTGGAACACTTCTCCCCCTGCTTCTTTACGTAGTGTCATCGTTAACCAATTAACTCCCACTCTTTTTTCCTTCCAAATAAATGCTCTCAAGTCTCTATGCCATTCTTTGAATACTTTTGAATTGTGTATAATCAGGATACACTGAAATAAAAAGTTCATTTTAGGTAATACTACCATCTTAATTGCTTCGACTCTCCCCGTCATTGTCAAGTTCCGTTTATTCCAATTTATCAAATCATTCTTGATTTCTTTCCATTTTGTTTTATAATTATTATCAAACAAGTCCATATTCCTCTTGGTTAACGAAATTCCTAAGTATTTAACTTTATTTTTCACTGAACACTTAGTAGTCTCCTCTAAATGGATCTCTTCTTTTTTTGTCATATTCTTAGTCATTATAACTGTTTTCCCCCGATTAATTTTAAAACCCACCCGACATTTTCCCAAAATCTTCTATTATTTGGAAAGTTTTTGTGATTTGTAACTTTGGATCCTCTAGAATAATAACCAAATCATCTGCAAAGGCTTGTAATTTGTATTCTGGTTCTTTAATTTTCATCCCTTTTATACCATCCTCTTGTCTTATTCTGTCCATTAGTACTTCCAGCACCATTATGAATAACAATAGTGATAATGGACAACCTTGCCTTGTTCCTTTTGCGATTTTAAATTTATCCATACATTTCCCATTTATAATCAACTGTGCAAATTGTTCTCCATAAATCTAATTTATCCATCCACAAAAATTTGGCCCCATCTCCATTTTTTTCAAATAACTGCTTCATAAAACTCCAGTTCACATTGTCAAATGCTTTTTCTGCATCAGCAAATATTTGTGCTAATTTCTTATCATTGTTTTTTTCATACTACTCAATGGTAATAATAATAATAATAATAATAATAATAATAATAATTTATATCCCGCCTCTCTGCCAAGCAATCAGGGCGGCGTACAACATTCAAGACATCAAAACAAATAACATCAAATCAGATCCCATCCCTCCTTCCCACCCCCACCCACACCCACCCATCAAAACAAATCAAACAAAACAATATAAAAAACAATTGTTAAAAATATACAATATACAATATAAAATATGCAATATACAATTTAAATACATTATTGCATTGTTGCTGGGAAAGATGTTGCTGGAGAAGGGTTTTAAACTCTTCCTGGTCTCTCCGGCCACGCTCCAGCCACAGGTGTGTTGGAGGGGAAGGTGTTGGTCCCTGGCAGCCCTAGGGCCTCCGCCTTGGCCTCCTGCTCGTGTTGTCGCCACAGCTGCTCCGTTGGTGGGAGGGATGAAATGCAGCCTCTGTCCTAATCCAGAGCCAAGAATGCTGCTATGTTGGGGAAATAGTCTTGGGCCTGCTAAGCACCATCCACTTCCCCACTGAGGAGATGGTGCCTGGGCAGGGTTTTTATCCCCAACCCAGTCCTCTGCAGTCTTAGGCTCAGGTGCAGCTGGTAAGCACCAGTGGGAGGGGGGAGGGATGTTGATAATGGTGTCCATTATCAACCTGATGTTATTTCTTAATTGCCTCGATGATAAAAATCCTGACTGATCTTCATGAATCAGATCCACTAAAATCTTTTAAGGCTCTCTGCCAGTATGAATGCCATAATCTTATAGTCGTTATTCAAAAGGGATATAGGTCTATAATTCCCGATTTCTTTCTCATCTTTACCTTCTTTTGGAATCATCCTGATATTCGCACTTTTCCAAGTATCTGGAATCCCTTCCTTAACAACATTGTTTAATGTTCTCAATAAAGGAGCTTTGATCTCTTCTATAAATGTTTTATAATAGATTGCTGTAAAGCCATCTGTTCCTGGAGCTTTATCTTTTTTCAATTTGCCAATGGCTTGAATTAATTCATTCTCAGTAATTTCTACGTTTAATAACATTTGTTGTTCTGTTGTTATTTTATTGATCCTTTGTTTGTCGAGGTATTTACTAATCTCTTCCCTATCACAATCATCTGCCTTATGTATATTTTTTGTAATATCTCTGAAATGCTCCCTGTATCTCCTCTTGTACATGTATGATTTTGTCATCTTCTTTTATCTTAGTAATCGTTCTTTGAGATTTCTCTTTTCTTAAACTGTACGCTAACCATTTCCCTGGTTTGTTAGCGAATTCGAAATGTCTTTGTTTAATAAATTTCATCTTAATTTCTACTTCCTCAGTTATTTTCTTATCTAGTTGTTTTTGAAGCCATTGTAAGTGTTTATTTTTCTTGTTGCCTGTAGGATCATGAGTAAGTTCTAATTCTGCATTTTGTATGTCCTTTTCCAATCTTTCCATATCTTTTACACGCCGTTGTTTCAATACTGCTCCTCTTTGTATCATCACCCCTTTCATCACGGCTTTATTAGCATCCCAAATAGTTTTAGCTTTAATAGAGCCAGAACTGTTTTCCAGAAAATATCGATTCAATGTCTTCCTTGATTTTTCTCTGAATTTTTTTATCATTCAGCAAGCTGTCGTTTAATTTCCAAAAGAATTGTTTTTTCTCTGTTTTCATTCCTAGTAAAATTGGATTGTGATCTGATACAGTTTTTGGCATTATTTCCATTTCTTTAATCTTGGATATTAATTCTGATGTTATCACAAACATATCTATTCTTGACAATGATTTAAAGCTTTCAGAGAAAAAGGTGAAACCATCTTTTTTTGGATAAAGATTATCCCGTACATCAGTCAAATTAAGTTCTTGCAGTTCAAAAAAGGAGACCAGTAGGTTCCCTTGATTCTTTTTTACCTTCCTTGTTAAGAATCTGGCCTTTTTGGGGTCAATTACCTCATTCCAATTACCTAGTAAAATTAAATTTGTATAGTCTTCTTTTTGTATTTCTTCATTTATTCTTTTGTAAAATTCCAGCTGTTCCTCTGCTGGGGCATAAATCCCAAACAAAAGATATTTAAGATTTTCTATTTGTGTCTCGACTTCGATATAATAACCCAGGGGTAGGCAACCTTTCCCCTTTAAGGGCCGAGGGACTTCAGCTCCCAGAATCCCAAGAGCTATTGGCCAACATGGGACTATTGGCCAACATGGCTGAGGCTTCTGGGAGCTGAAGTCCCTCGGCCCTTAAAGGGGAAAGGTTGCCTACCCCTGTAATAACCGTTTTGGTCCTTAAAAATTTCTTTTGCTCCATATTTATTCTGAACATACATTACCACTCTGCCCCCCTTTTTTTTATTTGCTGCAATGAACATCTGACCAAGTTTTGGATTATTCAAATAATTTGTTTCCTTTTTCTTAATCTTAATTTCTTGTAAACAGATCACATCCAATTTCTTTTTTATTAAGTAGTGGAAAACTTTACTTCTTTTAAATTTCGCATTCAAGCCCTTCACATCCCATGAGATGATTTTGGTTGGCATTTCTTATTTCAATTAATCAACCAATATATTATTCTATATCAGGGGTAGGCAACCTTTCCCCTTTAAGGGCCGAGGGACTTCAGCTCCCAGAAGCCTCAGCCATGTTGACCAATAGTCCCATGTTGGCCAATAGCTCCTGGGATTCTGGGAGCTGAAGTCCCTCGGCCCTTAAAGGGGAAAGGTTGCCTACCCCTGTTCTATATCTTCCTCTCCTCCAGGATATTTTTCTATACTTTTGTCTTCTTCCAAAAATAGCTCTCCCGTTATATTTACTTGGGAGTCTTCCTCTTTCTCTTCTCGCCTTTTAGATTGTTTTAATTCCATGTCTTCCTCTACTTTTATCTTTTGTTTTCCTTCACGCTCTTCTTCAAACTTCTCTGATTGAAGTCTTCTCAAGAACTCTCTAGCTTTTATAATGGAGTTTATTCTATATCTTCTTTGGTTGTACCAGAACAGAACTCCTTTGATTCTATCCCACGTGTATCTAATTTGCCTTCGGGTCAGTTCCTGTGTTAAAAACCTGTAATTTTGTGTCCTTAATACTGCCATAGGAATGTCCTTATAAATTCTTATAATTTCCCCTTCAACTTGATCTTCTTGATAACTCCTTTGCAAAATCTGCTCCTTCACCCTACTTCTAACAAATGAAATCACTATATCTCTGGGTATATTTTTCTCCCTCGCCACCACAGAGCTGATTCTGAAAACTTTATCGATATCTCTCATTATCTCTTCCTTGGATATTCCAATAAAGTCTTCCAGAATAGATGTGACTCTTTCGTATAGATCTTGTGCTGGTTCTTCAGGTAGCCCTCTCAACTTCAGGCATTTTCACCTATAGGACCTCTTGCAATAAATTTAAATTGCTCTCCCATTCTTGTTGCTCAGCTAGCTCCGTTGTTGTCTTCAATTCATTTGTTTTGTCTTTCAAATCTTCTACATCTGTCCTTAAACCTTCAACTTCATTGGAAATCTTGTCCAGCTTTTTTCCAAATTCTCCTCTCTCTGTAGATCCTCCTTTGCTTCTTTTCTAGATTGCTTCAATTCACTCTTCACTTCCACCCTAAGTTTCTGAAACTTCTCTAACAAAACTTGCATAGGATCTGTTGTTTTAGTCGCCGTGTCTGTGAATCCTCTTCTCTGAAGTGTGGCTCTACTAGGAGTCGGTTTTTTAATTCCAGACGCAGTTCCAGCCACCATTTCTTCTGTATCTTTGATAGGCCTTTGCCTTTTAATTCCAATATTTTACTTCTTTTAAATTCTTTTCTTCATCTTCTTCTTAATCTACTTACTTTTTAAAAGGTCTTCCATATATTTAAATGCTCAAAAATATTCACTAAGATTAAATATTCAAAATTCACTCCTGGTGTCCCATTCAATATCAATATCAAATTCAGTAATTTTAACCAATTAATTTAACAGGTTTAACAATCTTTTCCTCTCAATTCATTCAATATTAATATCCTATATATCCAGTAATCCACAATAATAAATTCTAATCAATTGTCAATTATACTTAAACCCCTCTCAATTCAATTCATGCATGTATCAGTCCCTTAATTGTTAACAATTAATTCTAGTCAATTATTAATTAATCAAGTTATTTAATTGTTCATCAATAAATCATAGTCTAATTAAAATTGTTTCTAACCTTTCTTGATTCTTAATTTCAATCTAGTTGTATATAGAACCAGAATGGATACTCAAATTAAAAGAAATACATACAAGCCTCTTATCTTTAAATTCATTCCATTACCCTCTGTTATTAAATCACACAATCCTACCAACCTATGAAGTAATCTTTCCCACTGCTAAATAACAAAATCCCATCAGCCAAGCATATGTATTTTGTGTTTGTGTGTTTTAATTTTTTTTAAGAATCTTTGATGACTCATTCCAAGCAGGTTATATAATTTCTAGCCAGGGAAAGGTTAAACTCAAAATCTTGATGGGGGTTGAGTCATTTTCTGAGGAAGCCAATCATTGAACTATCCTGTGGTTCTATGCTTTTAAAAATATTATGCTTGTATGGGCTTCTTTGAAACTTACAGTCTCTGAAGGGAAGAGGCTTCTTTAAAGATAGCTCTGAGAGTGTTGTAGCTATTAAAATTGATTTAATATTGCTGCTGCCATTAAAGTTTATTTAGAAAAAAAATATCACTGGCTACTTTTGTTCATAATATTTGCTGCATCTAGGGTCAGTTACCCTTGGCCCAGATTAATCAGTGCCCTGGGCACTTCCCTGTAACTATGTGAGTTGACATTTGATTCACACCACTTTTCTTGATACTCTGCAGGCTGTAGATCCTGTCTGATCTCTGAAACCAAGCAGAGTCAGGCCTTTTTAGAAGAAAGACCAATAGGGAAAAGTACTGTAGGCCAGTGCTTGTCAGGCTATTTGATATGGGAGGGAGATGACAATCCCCCCCGCCCCCCCGCCAGGGACTGGCACTAAATTTGTGTTCAGTGGGTATAATTGTTTCTTTCTTTCTTTCCTGGAAAATTCCCAGGGACTGGCTCTGGTGCAGGGACCACTGCTTCAAGTAGCACTGCTATAGACTATCTTCAGAGGAGGACAATGGCAAGGGTAGCTGACCTTAGACACAGTGAATATTATGAACAAAAGTTGCCACTGATATATTTTTTTTGCCAGGACTAGAGTGGCAACAGTTTCCCAGATGACTTTTTTGTCCGCTGCCTCAGACTGGAATGACCTACTGGAGGAGATATGGCAACTGAAAAAGCTGATTGCTTTTAAAACAGCATTAAACATATATGTCTTCCCACCGGCCTACCAGGTCAATTTTAAATCATGATTTTTTAAATTCTATATGTAATAAGTGTATTTTAATGATTTTATAGTGTTGTATTTTAACTCTGGTTTTATGTATTTTTAATTGTGTTTTGTATTTTAGTATGTTGTACCCTGCCTCGAGCCTTGAGGAGAAGTGGGAAAGAAATAATAATAATAATAATAATAATAATAATAATAATAATAATAATAATAATAATAATAATATAGTTGTTACCTCAGAATACACCTTGCCTGACAAAACCTTATGAAATTCCCATGGAGTTGTCATATGTTGAAGGCACACACAACATCGACATCATATCTATTCTCTGCTGCTTTGTGGTATACAATAGTCTAGTTAACATAGATCAAATTAGTACCTTTTGACCCACCAGACCAAATGAAGAACTGCCAGTAATGGCTCAGCAGGTTTTTTTTCTCCTTTCGGATCCAGGCAAACAACGCAAGCATGTTTATCATCACCCCATCCCCATTGATGGGCTGCCAGATATGATTGGTGGGCTGCATTTGAATTGGTGGAGCACACATTATGTAGCCCTATTTAATACAGATTTATTAAGAAGAGTGTGGTGATGGGGTGGATTTATATTATTATACTTCTTATATTATCTACTTCAATGCTGCATGAATTTGCTTCATAATTCGTAACCTTGCTGAAAGCCAGACAATAGCAGGCTTCTGACAGAGACTGCTATACTTAGAATCTAAAAGTCTTCCAAAACACTTATAACTCCTAAACTTTATGCAGGGTCAGTAGTTGTGAGATGCTTAAGTGGTACTAGGTCTCTGTCAGTTCAGAAGTCCTAACATGTATGGTGTTATAACAGTTCACATTTTGAACGATCAGACCTTCCTCCACATCCTTTCATATATTGAGCTCAAATTGAACCTCTTCTAGGGTTTTGATGAGAATTCATAGCGTGCTTAGCTATGTATCTTGTTCATACATTTAGGGATCTCTGAGGACTATCCCTTCCCATAGTCATAGAGATGAGGATGTATATAAGATGTGTGTTAGAAAAAGAAGAAATTGCTTATTCTTACCTCTTATATATATTTCCCCACTTGCCTTCTTTTTGCTTTTCATTCTGCATTCCCTTTTTCTGTTTGGTGACACACTGTTCCTAGGCACTGATTTTTTCTTAAAATTCTTCTGAACTCTTTAAGTTACAGCCACACAGATTACAATGAAGTGGACTTCATTTTTTGGAAAATGGCGATGTTAAGAGAGGGGGGGAGTATTTTTAATGGTTCATTTTTCTTTTTTGACTTACCAGCCAAGAATTAGGTGCTTTTATTTTATCATACAGTCAGCCCTTTGTATCCACAGATATTTTATTCATGGACTCAAGCACCAGTGGCTTGAAAATATTCTCATTCTCATTCTCATCCTCATTCTCTCTTTCTCACTCTCTCTCCCCCAGTTTCCCCTCCCTGTTTGCGGATTTTGAGTCCGTGGTCTCGCTCTTCATGGGAGGGACAAGCAGGTAGGGATAAAATGGCCGCGTGTGCACCATAGGCACACACACCATTATTTACAGTGTGGCTCAAATATTTGTGAGCTGCCATTTTCATGGGGGAGGGGGGTCCGGAATGGCTCCCCCGCAAATTGGGAGGGGCTGCTGTGTGTGTGTGTGTTTTGCACACACACACACACACTCCTTGATTCTGTCATTTTATATAAGGGGAACATTTTACTATGCCATTGTATTTAATGACCTGAGCATCCATGGATTTTGGTATCCATGGGAGCTCCTGGAACCAAATACCTGCGGATTCTATGGCCCCACTGGAATTTGTTTTGATCCATCAAAGTATATGTTCCATATGCAATATCTTAAGTGACTATGCACAATAATTACAGACATGTCTTGGTTTAAACTGAAATGAATCAAAAAAATGTGTGGAGAAAACATCCCATGCTTGCTCAGTGGTCCCTTGCATGTTCTCTTTAACATTTGTTTAGTCTGTCTGCAGTACCAGCTACATCTGCAGCATCCATCAGAGAGGCTCTCTGAGTGATAAGATAATTTCTGTCTATGCTTGAATCCACACCAATCCTGGAAAAAAATAAGTAGTAAACAGGATAAGTATAATCATATCCTCTAGAAATTATTATTATTATTATTATTATTATTATTATTTAGAAAAAATAGAAGCAGAGTGAAATACAGAATTCCTGTTTTTCATGTTATCTTTCAGAAGACTTGGCAGGTGAATTTGCTTGACTTCATTCTGATTTGGACTGCAGCTGTTTAGTCATGGCATGTTACTATAGTTCTTTTATGTAGTGCTTTGCTGGTACCAATGTTTGAGAATGTGGAAAAAGACCTTGGAGAACCATGGTTGGTTGACTCTGGTTAGTTGGCTCTGGAAGTAAATGCAGTGGAAGGGATAAGCACTTTATTAAGAAAGGTTTTTATTCCATTTGTTTTAAAAGAGATGATGGTGTGCAACTTATTGAAGAAGCTCTCATTAGATTCTTGTAATTGTTGTCCATTAACCCAAATTCCATCTGTAAATGAGATGTTCATGTGGCTAGTGCCAGATTGTCCTGGATGATGCTAATTATCAAGATTGTTTGGTCTTGTTGGGTTTCCATCTCCAGTGAAACAGATTGAGGCAGTGTGTCCTCATGTTTTTCCTAGACCTCTCACCAATATTTGAAGTTATTCTGGATCAGCTCCAATCTGTGAGTACCGAGGATGTGGACAAGCTGCTTGGTAAGCTGAGGAAAACAACTTGCCCTCTCGACCCTTGCCCATCATGGCTGGCCGTCCAGGAGGGGAAGCATTAAGGAGATTCCTCACGGATATCATCAATGCATTATTCAGGGAAGGATATGTTCCATCTTGCTTGAAGGAAGCGGCTGTTAGGCCGCTTTTGAAAAAACCTTCCCTGGAGCCCCTGGATATGAATAACTATAGGCCAGTCTCTTTGTTACCATTTTTGAACAAAGTAATCGAGAGGATGGTTGCTCTTCAACTGCAAGCTGTCTTGGAGGAAGCCGATTATCTAGACCCATTTCAAACTGGCTTCAGAACAGGCTTTGGGGTTGAGACGGCCATGGTTGCCTTGACCAACGATCTGCGTCTGAGCACCGACGGGTAGTGTGACCCTGCTGGTGCTCTTAGACCTCTCAGCGGCTTTTGATACAATAGACCACGGCATCCTCTTGGACCGCCTGAGGGAGTTAGGTATCGGGGGCACTGCATTGCAGTGGTTCCGGTCCTTCCTCTCGGGTAGGTCCCAGAGGGTGTTGCTCGGGGACAGTAGCTCCAGTAAGAGGGAACTCACTTGTGGGGTCCCTCAGGGGGCTATTTTGTTTCCGATGTTGTTTAACATCTATATGAAGCCGCTGGGTGAGATTATATGGAGTTATGGTGCTGGGTGTTATCAGTACGCTGATGACACCCAAATCTATTTCTCCATGTCTCGTTCGTCGGCCTCGAATTCTGATGGCTTCTCCTCTCTCAATGAATGTCTTTGGGCGGTAATGGGCTGGATGAGGAAAAACAGATTGAAACTGAATCTGGACAAGACGGAGGCGCTCACAGTAGCGGTCCCGAAACCAAGAATTGGGTTGCAACGTCCAGTCCTGGATGGGGTCACACTCTCCTCCAGTGACTGTGTTTGCAGTCTGGGGATACTCCTTGACTCGTCGCTCCTGATGACAATAATAATAATAATAATAATAATAATAATTTTTATTTGTATTTCCCGCCTCTCCCTGCGGATCAAAGCGGGATAACAAGTAATGTAAAAATACAAAACATAATATATATATATAAAAAAACCCTAACAACAATATCCCCCCCAACAATAAAAACTCGTAATCCCTGGAAAAAAAATCTCATAATCCCTCTAATTAAAACCAATACCCTACCAAATGCGACGGTCAGGAGCCCAATGCGACGGTCAGGAGCGCCTGCTATCAGCTTCGGCTGATACGCCAGCTGCGCCCTTTTCTGGAAGTAAGGGACCTTGAGACTGTGGCGCATGCGTTGGTAACCTCACGCCTCGATTTCTGTAACGCGCTCTACATGGGGCTACCCTTGTGCTTGGTTCAGAAGCTACAGTTGGTCCAAAACATGGCAGCCAGGCTTGTATCCGGAACATCTAGGAGGGACCACATCACTCCGGTTTTGAGGTCCCTCCACTGGCTGCCTATTGGCTTCCGGGCCCAATACAAGGTGTTGGTTATCACTTTTAAAGCCCTAAATGGCTTGGGTCCAAGATATCTCAGAGACCGCCTCCTCCCATACAATCCTCCCCACGCTCTCCGGTCCTGTGGGAGGAACTTGCTGAAGCCTCAAAAATCGAGGCTCTCGGCTACCTCCCAGAGGGCTTTTTCTGTTGTCGCCCTCAGGCTCTGGAATGGCCTGCTGGACGAGATTCGTCAATTAACATCTTTAGACAGCATTAAAAGGGCTGTCAAGATGGATCTCGTCCGGCAGGCCTCCCCGGACTAAATATCCCGGCCTCGGCCCTCCTCCCCTTCAGCAGATCCTCCATAACCCTTCCCTTGTAGGAAGCTGCAGGGGTTTTATTGTTGTTTTGTTATAGTTTATTTTAAACTTGTTGGAAAATTGGTTTTAATTAAATCTGGTTTAATAGTTTTTTAAGGGGGGTGGGAAATACGTTGGTTTTATGCTGTATTATTTTAATGTTGTGAACCACCCAGATTGGGCCACCAATGGGCGGTATATAAATAAATTTTATTATTATTATTATTATTATTATTATTATTGACTCAATCAACCATAATATCAACCAGGCTCTAGATTCACTGACCATGGCATGTGTTCCATAGCAGTTTTTCTCTGACTTGTGATTGAACGGTATTGGGGGCATAGTTATCAAATTTGCAGATGACACCAAATTAGGAGGAGTAGCTAATACCCCAGAGGACAGGATCAAAATTCAAAATGACTTGAGCAGACTAGAAAGTTGGGCCAAAGCTAACAAAATGAAATTCAACACAGAGAAATGTAAGGTACTGCACTTAGGGCGGAAAAACGAAAAGTACAGATATACGATGGGGGACACTTGGCTGAATGAGACTACGTGTGAAAGGGATCTAGGAATCCAGGTGGACCACAAGTTGAACATGAGTCAACAGTGCGATGCAGCAGCTAAAAAGGCCAATGCAATTTTAGGCTGCATCAGTAGAAGTATAGTGTCTAGATCAAGAGAAGTAATAGTGCCACTATATTCTGCTTTGGTCCGGCCTCACCTGGAATACTGTGTCCAGTTCTGGGCACCACAATTCAAAAAGGATGTGGAGAAATTGGAGCGTGTCCAAAGGAGGGCAACTAAAATGGTGAAGGGTCTGGAAACCAAGCCCTATGAGGAACGACTTAGGGAGCTGGGGATGTTTAGCCTGGAGAAGAGAAGGCTGAGAGGTGATATGATAGCCGTGTTTAAATATTTGAAGGGATGTCATATCGAGGAGGGAACAAGCTTGTTTTCTGCTGCTCCAGAGACTAGGACCCGAAACAATGGATGCAAGCTGCAAGAAAAGAGATTCCACCTCAACATTAGGAGGAACTTCCTGACAGTAAGGGCGGTTCGACAGTGGAACACACTCCCTCGGAGAGTAGTGGAGTCTCCTTCCTTGGAGGTCTTTAAGCAGAGGCTGGATGGCCATCTGTCGGGGATGCTTTGATTGGGAGTTCCTGCATGGCAGGGGGTTGGACTGGATGGCCCTTGTGGTCTCTTCCAACTCTATGATTCTATGAAAGGCAGGATATATTTAATGAATATCTCACTTATGTGCTCACAGCTCTTTGAACACTAATACAGAAACAGAGTGGCACATCAGTTGCAATCATTGCAACCTTGCTCATTCATTATGCCACATTTTGAATGACAGCAGAAGGCATGAAGAACATGAACATAATGACTATCCAGAGCTGACTTTTGGGTATTTCATAGAAAACAATGTGTAATTCCAGTGTTTCTTATTTTTGGTTAAAATTTTTCTTAAAAGAGTCCGAGATCTAAAATTCACATATGAGTTGCAACTGAATAAACAGATACTCAAAACAATCAGGTGTATTCCTTTAATAATAAGCCATTGCCATCCTTTTCACAGATGATAGTAAATTGGAAATATTTAATATCTCAACAAAACAGTATTAAGGAAAAATATTTCCTTTTAGGCTTAAATCTTGTGTACAGTTATCTCTGAATATACTATTGTAATCAATGAGGTGTGCATCCAAATAACCATGCATAAAATGCAACATGTACACCATCTTAAAACTAAAGTAAAATAACCCCTAGTATACTAAGTGCTACCTGCTTTTGAAATTGAAACTTTTACATTGTAAATACTGCAAATTATCAATGGTCAGTTCATCAAATCATGTTCTTATTGTTTTAACTGGATCTTCTTTAATTTTCTCAACCCAAACCATGACCTTGAAGCCACTCTACCATAACATGGTTATGGCTGAGGAGTGCAGCTGCTGTATTTAGGATTTAAACATAACCCTTCTTTCCATGTGTGAAATTTGGCATGCTTTGACACTCTTGAATCCAATCCAGCCCCAGCTGGAGAAATGCCATTGATTTTAACACAGAATCTGTCCTGAAATCAGATGGTACAAAAATTGTTTTAATTCATCCTTCTCACTCCTTCACAAATTTATCAGTTTAGGGTAAGGATATTGTGTTCAATCAGTCAATCAATCAGTGGTATTCCTTCCCTCCAAAAATATGAGCCAGTGATTATGAAACAGAGAATAGCAATATTTAAGGACTACATTTAATAGTTAACTAACCAAGGGAGAAAAAGAAAGAAAGAAAAAGAAAGAAAGAAAGAAAGATGTTTCCTGCTGTTGATTAAAAGTGGGATGTGTGGCCCTTTGGATAAAGCTGGAAACTAGTATACAGTTCATTGACAAGACTAATAATACTGAATAATATGGTGTGCTGGTTTACTGTTTTAATAGTTTGTTTTAATTATGTTGTTTTTAACCTATGTTTTAAGCTTAGTATTATTTAATTATTTTTAGCTTTATCTTTTTTTATTATAACATAAATATATTACATTATTAAAAAAAAGATTTACCTTATTTTCCTGCGTATAAGACTACTTTTTTACCTGCAAAATCTGTGGCTAAAGTGGGGGGGTCGTCTTATACGCCGGGTATAAGGATAATGAGGATAGAGGTGCTAAAACTCTATATTTTGACTGGGAAAATGGGGGGTCGTCTTATACGTGGGTCGTCTTATACGCCGGAAAATACGGGTACATATGATATTCAAACAGCAGAGTAATGATTTATACATTAATATCAATCTGGCTATTTCTCAATATCCACTTTAATTCAATACTGACATATCCTCTCTATATGTTGTTAACCAATTCTTTACTGTTCTAAATCTACTTAACATAGCTTCCTGTGGTGACATCCAACCAGGAATTCCCTGGTAAAATTTAATCTTGATTTTTTCCCATGTTTTTATAAGTGTGTTCCTTAGTATGTGATGGCTAAATCTTTGGTGTATTTTTGCTTTCTCGTACCATAGGTACGCATGCCACCTGTACCTTAAATTGTGGTCTTCCAGATCTAAGAGTCTTTTATTTTTTATTAATCCACTCCTGAATCCATGATAATGCACATGCTTGGAAGTATACTTCCAGATCTGGTAAATCACATCCACCATTATCTTTTTTATCTATCAAAATTTTCCATTTTACTCGGGGAGGGGGGGTTTCCCTTCCCATTTGAATTTTTTCAGTTCTTTATTTCATAAAGAAAATGGTTTACTGTTATGGATTATTGGTAGATTGGTAAATAGGAAAATGAATTTGGCAAGGCAAACATCTTTAAAGCTGCTATTTTCCCATAAAAGGGAAATGACCATCTTTCAAGATCTTTTTTTTATTTCTTTCCATACTTTCCCAAAATTTAAATCAAATAGTTCTGTATTCCTGTTTGAAATAGTGACGCCTAAATATTTTGCTTTTTTAACTATCTTACAAAATGTTTTTTGTTCTAAGAAATCTTCTTTTTAAAATGTTGTAACCTGCTTTGAATCTTATTGTGGAGAAAGGAGGGATATAAATCCTAGAAATAAATAAAATAAATAAACATTAATCTTAGGCCCAAAATACACTGCAGAAATAAACCAGTTTGAGACCCCTTTAAGTGCCCTGGCTCAGTACTAGGGAATCCTGGGAATTGTAATTTATTGTGGCACCAGAGCTCTCTGACAGAGAAGGCTGAATGTTCCCAGATATTCCTAGCATTGAGCCAGGGCAGTTAAAGAGGTCTGAAACTGGATTATTTCTGCAGTGTGCTTTGGACTACAATCATCATATTCAGTTAGGCCTGTTGGGGTATGATTGATGTCTACCAAGATGTTCATGTACATTTTTGAAAAATGTTGTAACCCTTTAAACAGAATAAAGCAGCTTCCTTTGTTCCTGGCTTCTTATGTAATGAAGAGAAGAAGGAAACTAAACATCTGTTAGGAAAACATTGATGCAGTGTAGTTTAGGAAGGCTTAGTTCAAGGATAAACATGTCCTCTAAAGAACCATAATTTCAGAAATGTTTCTTTTTGCCTTTTTAAGTAGGTCTGACTTTTATTTTTTGGGGGAAAAGTGACAGGGCAGCACCATAACAATAGGGTGACAGTCAGCTAGGAGGATATTGTTCCAAAGGTTTTCTTAAGTTTAAAAGAAGTATTTCGTGTAACTGCTTCAGTCAGCATACTGTTTAAAAAAAAACCACCAGCATCCTCTCCCCTTTCTTTCTTCTGTATGACCTGTACAGAAAATGTAACAAACTGATCACAAGAATAGCTTGAATTCTTGCTAAGAAGCACTTCAGAGATGCAGCAGGCAGAGAGGCGTAAGGGTCAGCCTGGCTGCTTTTCTTAAACCAGAATCATGGATAGGGATGAGCTGGAAGCTGAGGCAGAAAAGCATTTCATGAACCTTTCCATTAGCACATAAGCCCCCTTTTTTCCCCCAGCAAGATTGTGGGGAAAGTGTTTCTGCCTGCCTTTTTTGCAAGGGGCACTGCAGTTATACAGGGGCCCCTTCACACTACACAATTATAGCATTTTTATTCTATCTTAACTGTCATGGGGCCTTTACAGACTGCCAGAAATAATGCAGCTTTGAGCCCACTTTAACTGTCCTGGCTCAGTGCTAAGGAATCATGGGAACTGTAGTTTATTGTGGCACCAGAGCTCTCTGACAGAGAAGGCTCAATGTCCCAGAAAACAAACAAACAATTCCCATGATTCCATAGCACTGAGCCAGGACAGTTAACGTGGCCTCAATCTGCATTATTTCTGGCAGTCCATAAAGGCCCATAGTTCCATCCTGTGGGGTTAGGTACTTGTAGTTTCATGAAGTAGTCAGAATTCTCTGTCTGAGAACTCTAATGCCTCACCAGACTACAGAAGCAGCCGTGGCAGTTAAAGTAGAATCAATGTGCTATACCTGTGTAGTATGAAAAGCCCCTAGATTTTGTAGTCCTTCATCTTCCCTACAGTTTATATTGAGAAATGTAAATATTCTCTGGACAAGTTCCTTTCAGTTTCCTCTCCCCTCAGTGTAAAGCCATATGCTTAGTCCCAAAGGTCATCAGTGATACTCACCCCATGCTTGCTACCTTCCTTTGGTTGCACTTGCCCTACCTGGAAACATCTCTTTCTAGCAAAACAAGGAACAGAAGCCATGGCACAGTTTAAAATGCTTTTATTGGATATTAAACCAGTATGCAAAGAGATCAAGTAGCACCTTTGAGACTAACTGAAAGAATGAAGCTGGTAGCATGAGCTTTCATAGACTTGAGCCTACTTCCTCTGATGCACCTGTGGTTGTGTTAGTGGCGCATCTAAGGAGGTGGGCACAAGTCTACAAAAGTTCATGCTACCAACTTTTCTCTTTCAGTTAGTCTCAAAGGTGATACTAACATAGCTATGTCTTTGGATATTAAACAGGGGTGCTACACCTGCTTGAGTGTATGCCTCAAGTAAGTCAGGGCTGATGCAGACCGGCCTAAAGGGCTGGCCTGAGGGTGGAGTTGGGGCTGCCCCGACTCCACCCTGACCCTGTCCTGATGCCGTGCACCTGTTCGCATGGCATGCGGCATCTGTATGCCCTCTTGGCACAGCTTGCACGTATGCTGTGCCAAAAGGGTGCAAAAAAGCTGCTGCCGTGGCTGAAAGGGTGGCCTTTTGCTGCCCCCAAAAGGAGTGGCATTTTGCGGCTCTTTTGGGGGTGGCAAAAAGGAGGATTTGGGCCGCAGCGTGCAGTTGCCGTGGCCCTGATCTGCCACTCCCAGGGGTGGCTAGAGGATCTACTGTACAAGAGTGTCAAATCTACTCTTGATTTTTGCCACTCCTGCAGCTGCTTCAAGTTTTGTGAAAATTTTCTTGGTGCTTTCTAGGCTTCCTTCAGAATTTTGGCACTGGCAGATCTAAGGAGAGCCAGGACAATATCAAAAGTTGATCCTGTGACTTTTCTGGTGGTGGATCCACGAGTCACCATAGGAGGGAGCAATTTCAACTTAATGGTTGAGCATATGCTTTATAAGAAGAAGACACCATATTGAATTGTGGCATCTCCAGATAAGAAAAGTACCAACTAGCTTGTGATGGGCAAGATTGCTGGTAAAGACCTCAGAGACCCTCTGCCAGTTGTAGAAAGCAAGACTGAATAAAGTTTGACCTGATATAGGGCAACTAACTTCCTGCTTTCCTATCTGGGTCAATTGAAAGAAGGTAGCATGAAAAGATAACTGATGTGTCACATATGTTTTGCTATGTAGGGAAAAGGAAAAAAGATATGTATGGCTGAAAAATGTTTATTTATATCTGAAATATATGTGAAGGCTGTGTGTTCACTTTTCAAACTCCTGTGTTTAAATTTCTGTTAAGCTATGATTGACCTCTGAGAGGTGTGTCTTAATGCATGTGTGGTGGAGGAATAAATAACACAATTATTTGTTTAAATATTCAGGATTCCACCTGCAGCTTGCAAAAGGATGCATGATACCTTCAAAAGAGCAAAGGTCCCAGGTAGTGGTATGAGATATTCAGAGCTTGGAAAATTACTTTTTGTACTACGGTTCCCAGAATTCCCCAGGCAGAATTCTGGGAAGTATAGAGTGAAAAGTAATTTTTGCAAGCTCTTGGGAAAGTCTTTTGGATGAGGGAGTGATGCTGTTGCTATGCTGTAGAATTAATGCAGTTTGACACCACGTTAACATTCATGGCTGCACCCTATGAAATCCCTATGAAATGGATTTGTGGTTTGTTGTGGCACTAGAACTGTCTAAGATATATCACAAAACTACAAACCTCAGAATTCCATAGCATTGAGCCTTGGCAGTTAAAGCAATATCAAAGTGTATTAATTCTGCAGTGTAGATATAGCCTAAGCCCACGTCCAGAACCATGGAGGAACTGGCTGCTGGATATGATAGTTAAAGGCACAAATTGAATATGGAGAAGGTACAGTTTTTTCACATTGTGTTATGGTGAGGGTTTCTAGCCCCTGTTGCCTACTATATGCTCCTATTTAAAGGCTTAATATGTTAATTGTTACTCCCCTATTCTATGTGTATGTTATGACATCTGTGGATTATTTGTAGAAACCTTGGTTCCTGTTCACATTCAAACCACTTGGGGTTTTTGAGGTTGATTCAGAGGCTACCACAAGGCCTCAGAACTGCTTGATGCTCTGAGATTTTATGCTTTAATATCAGCATAATGCAATAATGCCTCAGACAGGGTTTGTCTGTCTTTTGATATTAACTTCCTTTAGTCTGTTCTGGAATAAGCTAATCTAAATAGTTCTGTTTAGTCTTAGATAGCTGCTATACAAAGAGTAATTCATATGGAGTAAGTACATCTGCAAAGATGTGTTTCTGATCTTCTTCTATGTTGTATTTCCTTGTGTAAATGTAACAATTCTTCATTCCTCAGTGATCTAGTTTCATGTGAAAGTAGCAACGTGTTTTACATTAATACCTCTGACAGTCTTGAATGCTCTTTATTTTACTTCCTTTCTGGAAGTATTGATGCAGTTAGAATGAATGTAGTGGAGGAGCCTTACAAGGTGTATTTTGTTTAGTTTAGTTTCCATTTTCTACCTGTAGAACGGTCTGTCAATTCTTGCATGCTGTAGTCTGTAAGTCATTCATGAACAGCTGTAAATTTCACCAACTAAGAGGAAGGAATTTGCCTGCTGTACAGTAAAAGGAAGTATTTGCAGTGTTGTTGTAGTGCATGGCCCCTTGCCATTTTTGATAAAGTATTTAAGTGTTGTGCACCCAAAGTCTACTGCCCTCCTGACCTATCATCAATCATCAGCTGTACAGCAAGGTTACATGAAACAATAGTTGAAAAGGAGGGCAATTGTTTAAGCATTGCGTAACTTTTCTGGAAATGGAAACTTCAGGCAAAACACCATGGATCACTCACTTTTATACTGTATTATCCTGGCTATGATCTGTTGCTTAGCAGAAGAGTGAACATGTTTTAATTCGGTGACTGAAACTATTATGGTGAGCACTTTGGATACTGATGGTGGTTGATTGCTGTTACCTGTTTTTACATGTGATTGTCTGATTGTATTTTGATTCATGAAAAGTTGCCTACAGGAGAGGGTTGCCTACAGTTTGCCATCATTCTTAGTAAACTGATGATGATGATGATGATGATGATGATGATGATGATGATGATGATGGAAATAGTCTACAAATATAAAACTGGTCCAGTAAAATGACTTGGACCTAAAATTGTTACTCCCAAACACAATAAATTTATTGATGCTAGTGTTAACTTATCAAGTTCCCACTAATTCATGGGACTTTCTCTAGTTGTATTTAGGCTTCTGTATCAACTGCATATTTTAAGGCAGTTGCATCACATATGCCTATGGTGTTCCTTATAACATGTGGAAGATGTGCTTGATTTAAAAAAAAAAGTGTGTGTGTGTATATGTAGAGAGTTTCCCATATCTGGAATTTTGAAATCTGTGAAATATTCCAAAACCCAAAACTTTTGGGTGGCTAAGATACTGATTCCTATGCTTTCCAATGGTTCAGTGTAAACAAACTTTGTTTCATGCATAAAATTATTAAAAATATTGCATAATATTACCTTTAGTTTATCTGTATAAGGTGTATATGTAACATAAATGACTTTTGTATTGCAGGAGGAGGTTGAGTTTAAGGAAATTAGCAAAGATTTATGGTGGTGAGTTATGATGGAATAGATGGAAGGGGCAATAAATAAATAAATAAATAAATAAATTTTGTGTTTAGACTAGGGTCCTATTTTCAAGATGCCTCATTATGGACATATATGCACATGCAGGTATTCCAAAATAAAATATAAAACAAACCCAAAATCCCAAACACTTCTGGTTCCAAGCATTTCAGATAAGGGAGAGTTGACCTCTGCATGTATATGTGTGTGTGTGTGTGTGTGTGCGTGCGTGTTATACACACCAGGAACAAAGACTATCCATATTTTCCAGAAGTGTTAGTGCAGAAATATATGGCATTCTTATATGCCTTTGTGCCACAATAGAAAAGCAGGGTATAAGGGAGCCAAACCACAGAAGTCATGTTATAAATGACACACATTATATTACCAAAGAATTATTCTCTTCCACATGATGGATGATTATTTCACAGAGCTCCCAACAAAAAGCGAAGTACATATGGCTGTATGCACATGGAGCTCCTTTCAAGTCTTCTGCTATATCTATGGAGAATAGGACATTGTATTGCCACCTTTTCAACACATGTGTTTTCAGAACATGTGTTAACAGCTCTAGTGTGTGCACTAAAATCCACTGAAATGTATTGTTTTGAAGTTGAAATAGGATGGTAGGTAAGGGTTGCCTTACCCAGTGTTAGAACTTTGGTAGCTCATATACCTTTGCAAGTTATTCTTTGTAATACAAAGGCACAAAAAATATATTGTTCAAAAAACTCCCAGACACCTCCATCCTACATCCCATGCTGGGTAGAGAATTTTGTGTGGCATAATCCAAGATGGATTTTTTTTAAAGCACCAGTTAATTTTCCTGTGTGAACTCTCCTGTAGGAGAAAGTGGTGCATAGACTCTAACAGATATGCAGGACTTATGACAGAATATAACCTTGTGTCATTGGTGGACTGCATCTTAACAGAAGTGTGATTGATATTTTTAAAACACTCTATCAAATAAGGCTTTGCTTCAATTGATTGCACCATATTTTCAATTTCCAATATATTACTGTACTGTTCATGTTTATAAATCTTTTTAGAACACATTAAAGAAGTAATTAAATTGTCATTATAATTTATATAATTCCTGAAGTCAATCACCTAATTAAACTGAAATAGCAAGGAGTAGTGGTTTCATAAGCATTTATTATGTAGTGCAACATTAATAATGCAAAAGGTTCAAATGAAGTAAATTAGGAAAGGAAGGAAAGTGTAGTTCTAAAAGGATTTTCCATTGTTGTCTTCTTGGTATTATAATATGAGTAAAAAACCCTCCCTACACTGTTTTAATAATCTAATATTATTGCTTTTAGTTGAATTTTGATAAAATTCAAAGCAAGTTATTTGGTTTATTGAGAAATTGTTGCAATAATGTATTTTGTTGAACAGGATGAGTATGTTTTGAAGATGATGTTCATACAAAGAGTAAGGATCAAAATTTCAGATCTGTTGCTGTACATTGAGACTGCTTCCATGTGAGAGACCGCTTCCATTTGTGTGCCACAGATGGCTAGTGCTGTACAAGATCTAGCCATCTGTACTGCTTTTCCTGTCCCTACTTTATTATGAAACAAGGAGGTAATTTTTTAAACATGGAGGTGTGTTTTTAAAACAGTGTAAAACTGTAAGCTAATGGTTTTGGCAGGGTAGAGATGGGGAGGGACCCAACATGTTATACGATTCAATCAGAAGTGGGGATGATATTTTATCTAGTTTGGTTACTCCCTAGTGAACTCCCCAAAGATCACTTATTGGAGTAATACTTGATTGTTCGGCTTTGACCTTATATTTCCTTGTTGTTTTGTTGTTGCTGCTGTTCTTGTTGTATGCCTTTAAGCCATTTCCTACTTATGGCAAAGCTATCATGGCTTCTCTTGACAAGTTTTTTTTGTTTTGTTTTGTTCAGAGGTTTGCTGTTGCCTTTCTCTGAGGCTGAGAGATTATGACTTGCCCAATGTCACCCAGTGGGGTTTCATGACTGAGTGGAGGTTTAAACCCTGGTCTCCAGAGTCATAGTCCAGTTCTCAAATACTATTACATGCTGGCTATTCATAGTTCCTTATGGAACTGGAATACTGCAGAAACTACGGTTGCACCTTTGTGTTTGACAAAAACCAGTAATTAATTATGTAGAAAAATTACATAGTCCCATTGGTCTTGTTTGGGCCAGATTATTTGCCTCTATGTGTGGCATGGCTTCTGAGGTTTTTTGGGGGGGAACTAGCTATTTTGTGTAGACATGGTGTATTGATTTATTTGTTGGGTAGTATTTTGTATAGATGAGCAGGCTAGGTGGTTAAGACTCCAGTTCTGATGATTGAAAGGTTGTAAGGTTGTCAGTTCAAGGCCCAAGTGGGGTGAGCTCCCATCCCCAGTCCCAGCTTCTGCCAACCTAGCAGCTCGAAAGCATGCAAATGTAAATAGATAAATACCACTTTATTGGGAAGGTAACAGTGTTTGGTGCAGTCATCCTGGACACATTACCACTAGAGTCATTTTTGGACAATGCTGGCTCTTCGGCTTAGTAACGGAGATGAACGTTACCCTAGTGGTGTCCTTAGAGTTGGTGTCACCTAGTGCGGGAACTCATGGTGTCATCCTCCATTGATGTCCTCCTCCCATTTCACACCATACAAAATCCTTAGTGATGCTTTTTTGCACTAATGTTACTTGTAAATCATAATTCCCACATACCACTGAATGTAATGCTAATAATGACATAAACAACTAACAAAATTAAAATTATACCTTCAAATTACAATATCATATGCATAACCTAAATGTACTTACATATATATAGTGAAGATTTGTAAGGATGGGTAGGGACCCAACATGTTATAAAATGTAATGTTTTTAAAGAAAATTTAAAAAGAATATTTTTTAAAAAAATAATCAAAATTTTATTTTTTAACAATTTTTTTAAAAATTTGAAATTTGAAATTTTAATTTAAAAAAAATCTGGGGCCCCTCCTTTCTTCTCCCACTGAAGGTCACTTCACTCCCACCATCACTTAAAGCATTTTAAAGAGATACAGGCAAATGCCACAATGTTTCTGCCAAAATACAGGTGTTTGAGGAGCAGTGGTGCCACCCTTAGGGTGTCACCTGGTATGGTCCGCACCCCCTAGTGATGCCAGTGGCCTACAGTTGGTTACAACTAGACACTCATGTCAAGGGGAAAACCTTACCTTGACCTTTATTTTGTATTTGTCAGATAAGATGCCTTGCTGGAGGTGCTGCTGACAAAAGTAAAGGAACAACAATTGCTGGGGAGTGTGAGAGATAGTAGTGTATCTCACAAGCAGAATACTTAGTATTTACAAGCAGAAACCCTACGACCAACCCTAGCCTACACTGTGGGTCTATCACGGGGTCGGCAACCTTTGTTGCTGGGGGGCTGGGGGGGGGGAAATGGCGCGGGGGCCAGGCATGCACACGTGCACTTGCCCCCACGTGTGCGCGTGCATGGTGGGTGCCATTTTGGAAGGCCCAGCGGCGCTGTGCGCATGCGCACGGTGCCGTTGGGCCTTCCAAAATGGCGGCCCACATCGCACGCGCCATTTTGGAAGGCCCCACCGCGCCTGCGCTGTGTGAATTCGCATGGCGCAGGCATGGTGGGGGCTTCCCTGGGCCTTGGAAAGCTGCCGTGTGGGCCTTCTAAAATGGCGCCTGTGAATAATGTTTACATTTTAATCAGAGTAGAGCATCTAGGTAACCAACCTATGTTGTAAACCTTTATCAGAACTGTCCAAATGTATTTTTCCAAGTTCTACAGAAGGCATACTATATTATTCTGTGACATTTTAATCCTGATAAAGAGATTACTTAATTGTCCTGCGACATATTTAGGTTTTTCCTTTCTTTCTAAGGGTCAGCAACTCCTAAATATAAGTAAGTTGAGTACAAGTATAGATATCTCAGTATACATCACTATGACCCACATATCAGTTTAGTTTGGAGTGACAACAGAAGAGCCAAGATAAAATTTTGTTCAGCAACAAATTTCTGTTTACATGACATTGGAGCAGATGTTGGCAAACTGTGACCCTGTGATTGCATAAAGCCCTCAAGACTGCTTCTGAATCCCTCCACACTCCAGATTACCCCCTTTCTTACCAAAACGCCAACTAACCAGCCCCACCCAAATTTAAGGTTGAATTGCTTTTTCCAGAAGCCTCCAGGAGCAGCAGTTCATCCTTAAATAGGATGCAAGTCCCCCTATGCTACTTAACACACAGCAGCATCTCTTTTTCAAAAACATTATTGGCCTTCCAGACACTTCCAGATTTTGATTTGAAATTTTGGCAATCCCCCCTCCCAGTCCTGTGCCCCCCAGAGTGTTTTGGGGCATAAAATTACCCCCCCCCCATTTGCCATAGTTGGCCACCCCTGCAACAGAGACTGTTATATACCTTTGCCTGCACAGGTGCCTAGGATTTTTTTTTTTTGCAGGTGCCTAAGAATCTGTGAACCTTTATAGCCCTGAGTACATATCTTATCCTGAAATAACAACTGCTTAACTTGCATCTGTGTTCTGCTTGTTTGCTTCATCAGAGTATTAATCAGAAACTGAAATGAGTTGAAAACAAGGAGAAAACACTTTTATAGAATTAGGAAATCTTTTTTTCCTTTCTATTTTCCTTTCTGTTTTCATATCAGGAAAATCGCTATCAACATTCTGGAGTCTACAGAAAAGCACAGTCAATGACATTGGATTTGTAGAGATGGCTGAGTTAGGAATTCATTACAATTAATTCAACAGCATGATAGCGACAAAGTCAAATAGGTTCCCTATCTTTATGCCCTGATAGCAATGTTTTTTTTTAAAATTTATGGTCCCTGGTTTCATGCAAGTCCCACAGCACATCAAAGCTGGGCAGTGAGTACTGCTGGGCGGTGAGCGCTCTAGCTCACCTCCTCCTCCCCTGAAACACCTGGCTCCAGGGAAGCCTTATAGCCAGCCTGACAGCCCGAACACCGGAACCAGCGGCAGCCTTGGTGAGGACTCTGAGCTGGGCGGTGAGCGCTCTAGCCCATCCCCTCCTCCCCTGAAACACCTGGTTCCAGGGAAGCAGCGAACGGGGCAGGGAGAGCGAAGGCCGGGAGGTGGGCGTGCCTGTTTGCCGCCCAGTGTCCATCTCTCCCGGCCTAGCGGCACCTGCTCCGACCCTCAGCTCCTGGCCAAAGGACTTAAAAGGCCCCTCTAGGAGCAGCAGCGAACGGCGCAAGGAGAGCGAAGGCCGGGTGGTGGTGGGTGTGCTTGTTTGCTGCCCAGTGTCCATCTCCCCTGGCCCTAGATTCTGGATAGTGCCCTCTGCTCCTGGCCAGTCTTGTATTATATAGTCGGGCTTGGCCGTTTTAGTCCCTGTGGCCTGGAGTTCCACTGCCCTTCCTGAGGCCGGGAATGCAGTAGGGGTGGCTATTGGAGTTGCGCAGGGGAACGGAAGGTATGGTCATAACAGAGGGAACACATGTTACAAAAGAAGGCGGGATCGCTGTTTGGTAGCTATCCCACCTTCAGTTCCCTCTGTTTCCCAGAATAGCCTGGAAAGCAGACCAACCATTTCACAGAACCTCACTCTGCTCCTTTGCAATGCCAGGTTGGTTAAAAATATGACTCATATCATCCAGGATCTTCTCCTGGATGAGGATGCCGACCTGGCTTGCTTCACAGAGACCTGGCTGGGGGATAGTGCAGCCACCTGGGCGCAGGCCCTCCCAGCCGGGTACTCTGTAAGTGAGCAGGTGAGGGGAAGTGGGCGGGGGAGCAGAGTGGATCCGGTTCATATGAACACCTTGATCTTGACCAGGATACCTGTCTGGAACACAGCCCACTTCGAGTGTATGTACCTTAGCCTGAAGACCAGGGATAGTTTGCTAATCTACCGACCACCCCGTTGTCTAGCAGACTCCCTGACTGAGCTGATACAGCTGGTCTCTGAGCTGCTGTTGGAGACCCCCAGACTTTTAGTTTTGGGGGACTTCATCCCGCTCGAGACCAGCCTAACAGGCGTGGCTCGGGAGTTCATGGAGACCACAGGTGGCGGAAGACTCGACTCTTATCTGACAGAACTCACCATAGGAATTTTCTTCGTTCCTATTGGGAGACAATACGTGCAGCAAAGAGAGCTTTCTCCTCTGCACGTATTGCGTCTGCAGAGTCCCGTCCAGTGGAGCTGTTTAGGGTGGTGAGGGAGATGACACAGGTCCCCCCTTGCGCCAAACCCCTTACTTAACCCTGCGACAGCCTGCTGTGACCCGTTTAACAATTACTTTGCAGATAAAATCTCTCAGATAAGAGCTGACTTAGATGCCACTGGTGAAACCGAGTCTATAGGCGAGGCGTCCAGTGACTCCGCCGATGTAGTTATACTGGACCAGCTCCAATCTGTGAGTACCGAGGACGTGGACAAACTGCTTGGTAAGATGAGGAAGACAACCTGCCCTCTCGACCCTTGCCCATAATGGCTGGCCATCTGGGGGGGATGCATTGATGAGATTCCTTACAGATATCATCAATGCATCCTTCAGGGAAGGATATGTTCCATCCTGCCTGAAGGAAGCGGCTGTTAGGCCGCTTCTGAAGAAACCTTCCCTAGACCCCCTGGATATGAGAAACTATAGGCCGGTGTCATTGCTGCCATTTTTGAGCAAGGTGATCGAGAGGGCGGTTGCTCTTCAGCTCCAAGCTGTTTTGGATGAAGCCGATTATGTAGACCAATTTCAAACCGGCTTCAGGACAGGCTTTGGGGTTGAGAGTGCCATTATCTTGACCGACGATCTGCGTCTGAGCATCGACAGGGGTAGTGTGACCCTGTTGGTGCTCTTAGACCTCTCAGCGGCCTTCGATACATTAGAACATGGCATCCTCTTGGACCTCCGGAAGGGGTTATGTATCGGGGGCACTGCTCTGCAGTGGTTCCGGTCCTTCCTCTTGGGGAGGTCCCAGAGGGTGCTGCTTGGGGACTGTAGCTCCAGTAAGAGGGACCTCACTTGTGGGGTCCCTCAGGGGGCTATTTAACATCTATATGAAGCCGCTGGGTGAGATCATACGGAGTTATGGTGCTGGGTGTTATCAGTACACTGATGACACCCAAATCTATTTCTCTGTGTCTCATTCGTCGGCCTTGAATTCCAATGGCATCTCCTCTCTGAATG
Source organism: Phrynosoma blainvillii (assembly GCA_026167975.1). Classification (NCBI taxonomy): domain Eukaryota; kingdom Metazoa; phylum Chordata; class Lepidosauria; order Squamata; family Phrynosomatidae; genus Phrynosoma; species Phrynosoma blainvillii. The sequence goes on from JANUYF010000001.1 coordinate 103,781,763, forward strand.
AATGTCTCTGAGCGGTAATGGACTGGATGAGGAAAAACAGATTGAAACTGAATCCAGACAAGATGGATGTGCTCACGGTAGCGGCCCCGAAACCAAGAATTGGGTTGCAACCTCCAGTTCTGGATGGGGTCACACTCTCCTCCAGTGATTGTGTTCGCAGTCTGGGGATGCTCCTTGACTCGTTGCTCCTGATGACAAATCAGGTAAATGCGACAGTCAGGAGCGCCTGTTAGCAGCTTCGGCTGATATGCCAGCTGCATCCTTTTCTGGAAGTAAGGGACCTCGAGACTGTTGTGCACGCACTGGTAACCTCACGCCTCGACTTCTGTAATGCGCTCTACATGGGGCTACCCTCGTGCTTGGTTCGGAAGCTTCAGTTGGTCCAAAACATGGCAGCCAGGCTTATTTCTGGAACATCTAGGAGGGACCACATTACTCCGGTTTTGAGGTCCCTCCACTGGCTACCTATCAGCTTCCAGGCCCAGTACAAGATGTTGGTTATCACCTTTAAAGCCCTAAATGCCTTGGGTCCCAGCTATCTCAGGGACCGCCTCTTTCCATACAATCCTCCCCGCGCTCTCCGGTCCTCTGGGAGGAATTTGCTGCAGCCTCAAAAATCAAGGCTTGCAGCGACCTCCCGGTTGCCCCCAAACTCTGGAATGACCTGCTGGACGAGATCCGTCAGTTGACATCACTAGACAGTTTTAAAAAAGCTGCCAAGACAGATCTCTTCCGGAAGGCCTTTCCGGATTAAATATCCTGGCCTAGGGCTCCTTGACTCCTGCGTTCCTCTCGTGGCCCCATCATCTGTTGATGGATGAGGAAGCCAGTAGAGGCTGATGAGGGCACTGTAACCTGTTTTTAATATGTCTTATTGTAATATGTTTTATATCGTTCTGTTTTGAATTTTATGTTTATTGTTATTTAACTATGTGTTATTTAGTACTGTTTTAAGGGGGGTGGGTCGGTTTGGGGATATGTTGTATCGGTTTTATTGTAAGCCGCTTAGATTGTTTGTCAATAAGCGGGATATAAATTATTATTATTATTATTATTATTATTATTATTATTATTATTATATTAAAGTATTTCATATATAGGTTACATTTTGAGTCCTTTACTTCCAGTTGAGCACAAGTTTGAAATTGTAAAACAGTTTGCATATTTCAGTAGAGATGCATACTGCCCAGTGTTACTGCCTGTAGTAATAGATTGAATGTATTACATGAAGACCCTTTGAACCTTTATTACTAATGTTCCAGCTTAAGTGTAGCTATATAGTTTGTTTATGGTTTGGAAATCATGCCCTGTGAGGAGTGGCTTAGGGAGCTGGGTATGTTTAGCCTTGAGAAGAGAAGAGAAGGTTAAGGGATGACATGATAGACATGTTTAAATATTTGAACGAATATTTGAGGATGGAGCAAGCTTGTTTTTTGCTGCTCCAGAGACAAGGACATGGAGCAATGATACAAGCTATAGGAAAAGAAAATTCATCTAAACATTAGGAAGAACTGCCTGATGGCAAGAGCTGTTTGAAATCCTGCAAAGGAGTCTCCATCACTCTCCGTGGAACACTCTGCCTCGGAGAGTGGTGGAGTCTCCTTCTTTGGAGATTTTCAAACAGAGGCTGGATACCCATCTGTTGGGACTACTTTGACAGTATATTCTTGAGTAAAAGGGATTTGGACTGGATGGCCCTTGTGGTCTCTTCCAACTCTTTGATTCTATGATTCTATGAAACACAAGTTCAGGCAAAAATGAGGAAGTCTTCTTAAAATAAGGACTGTAGCTGTCTATTAAAATCCTGTTTCCACTGAAACAGATGTCAGACATATTGCTGATATCAGTGGAATTATGATTCCATGGTCTCTGTGCCCTATTGCTAGTTGTTTTTCTGCATGATTATGGAAAATTTTGTTCTTTGTCCTTGACATCTTCACACCTCTGCTCATATAAAAATCTCTGTTACATTTGGAGATATGCCAAGAGCAATATGATCTACGAAGAAGGTAACTTCCATATTGACTCAGAACAAGAGGAAAGGAATTGGAAAAGATGAGTAAAGCCTGTTAGACTAGTGGAAGTTCACATATGACATAATATCAAGTTTGATTACATAATGTATTTTATGCTCAATAAGCCTGTCAGCTGAGTTGCATGTTGGCAGCTTAATGCTTGTCTCTTTGTATCAAACGTTGCAGTTGTCTCTTTCATGAGGAAATTGTTCACTCCATAGTATTGTTCACGCCATGGTATTGTTAAGCATGTTTTCAACTGCTTTAGTTTGCATCACACGAAGGCACAGCAATTCTTTTCTCCAGTTGATTCTTTAGGCATTTCTGTGGGTTGAGGGGGGATGAGAGAGGGAAGCCCAACTTCGCTTTATGGATTATAAATCAAGATGCTTGTGCATTTGGTCACACACAGTTTCTAACAATGAGAAGTCAGTCACTTAGAGTTACTCTCTACTTCGTCTTTCAAACCAAGAAAATAATTATTAATTTCTCATATTTGTTGTTCTTGACCAGGGGTAGGCAACCTTTTTGAGCCGGGGCCCGGGTTGCTGTCCCTCAGACAACTGGGGGGGGGGGGGGGGGCGAAGCGCAAAAATAAATAAAAAAATAAAATAATAATAAATAAATAAAAAATAAATAAAAAAATGCAGGCACACTCTCCCAGCCCCAGAAAAGCCATGGCAAAACCCCTGTGGAGATTTTGCCAAGAAAACCCCAAGAACAAGTAATAACAACAATAATCAATATCATCATGGCGGGTGGTGGTGGCGGGGGGGGGGCGGAGGTGGCGGCAGGACCGGCCTGGGGCCAGTCCAAAGGCCTCAGGGGGCCACATCCGGCCCCCAGGTCTTAGGTTGCCTACCCCTATTCTTGATCATTTTAATTCAGTATAGACTGCATCCACATTGCCGAAATAATCCAGTTTGATACCACTTCAACTGCCATGGCTCAGTGCTATGGAATTTTGTGAACTCTTTTGTGAGACATTTAGCATTCTCTGTCAGAGAGCCCTGGTGTCACAACAAACTCCAATCCCCAGGATTCCATAGCATTGTGCCATGGCAGTTAAAGTGGTGTAAGATTGGATTATTTCAGCAGTGTGGATGCAGCCTCCTGACATCTCTTGCCCGGTTCTTCTTGGATAACAAAAAAGGTCAATCATTTGCTGTATTGGGATGCCTGCTGAAGATGTGATTGGTTTTCAAAGACAGACAGAGAAAGAAAGGCCAAATTCAAGCCATGTAGTCCTCTTCCCCACTCACTATTTTGACATCAGATTCTGGGATTCTGTACAATTCCAAATCTATGTAGACTTTCAGAGTTACATTTTTCCCCCTCCAGGAGTAAAGTTGTGGTTTCTTAAAGTGCTTCTAAAGGCTGTTATTGTGTGCTTTCCCTACTTCATTTTTGGAATTTCACAGAAAGTCTAGACTCCCACTTGTTTCTCTACTGTATGTTCCATCATTTTTCTTAAAACAGAAAACCTGTTAAGATGTGAATGATTGAACAGCTGCACTATATCTTTTGATTGGTAGCACTGAAGCAGCAATCAATTTCAAAACACACGTAGTGATATACAAAGCAAGCATGTTCATTAAGGTAAACTAAAGAGATGATATATTAAAGTGTGTTACTTTTCATATTTTAATGAGAGAAAAGTGTGTCAAAATATAATCTACAATGAGACCTGACATTTTTGCTTTCTCCAATGTTCATTTTAACAAAAATTAAGGGCCTTTGCAGACTGTCAGAAATAGTGCAAATTGAGTCCACTTTAACTGTCCTGGCTCAGTGCTAGGGAATCATGGGAATTTATTTTTTTTCTGAGACATTGAGCCTTCTCTGTCAGAGAGCTCTGGTACCACAATAAACTACAATTCTCATGATTCCCTAGCACTGAGTCAGGGCAGTTAAAGTGGACTCAGTTTGCACTATTTCTGGCAGTCTGCAAAGGCCCTAAATGCCTTTCATCTTAATAAAGAAATTTGTGAATTTTGCCACACTCTAACCAAAAAATACCTAATAACACAAAACCACAAAACCAGAGTTCTCACATGTCTCTAATCTGTAAAACAAACAAACAAACAAACAAACAAACAAACAAACAAACACCTAGATCACATTTAATAGGAAGGTGAGGTGAGAGCCACCATATGTATGCTAGAACATTGCCTTTTGTCAGTCATTAAAACATCTGAAAGAAGACCAGTCAAGTGGGCAGAGGGAATGGCTAGTGCTACAAAAAGGTAGCATCCTGATAATCCTAAAAGAGGCAGATACATGCTTCAGTTACATTCTGTTAGGATTACTGTAACATGCACTGCATAAGGATGACTTTGAAAAGTGTTCAGAAACTTAATTTGGTTCAAAGACCATTTGCAGCCAGACTGTTAAGTGCACAACTGTCTACTGGTCCATTTTGAGGGCAAAATTCAAAATGATGGTTATGACCTACAAATCGCTATGTGGCTTGAGTCAAGTTTATCTGAAGCACTGTATTCTCATCCTGAGGAAACCTCTCTCCATCCCATCACCTTACATATACTTCCCTTTTATATAAACACTTGCATTTATATGTGGGATGGGAATTGTGGGGTCCTCTAGATACTATTGAACTCCAATTCTCAGGAGTCCTACCAGCAGACCATAGCAAATAGTGAGAAAGGCTAGGATTTGCAGTTCAACAACATTACCCCCTCCTCATCCCATTCCCAGTCTTGCCCCTTCAACCCCAACCCCAGGTTAAATTGATCTTTGTGGATTGTGTATGTGAGTGATGTTACCAGCATAAGTGCTTTTGTTTTGTCATTAAGGATCTAGAGCAGGGGTAGGCAACCTTTCCCCTTTAAGGGCTGAGGGACTTCAGCTCCCAGAAGCCTCAACCATGTTGGCCAATAGTCTCATGTTGGCCAATGGCTCCTGGGATTCTGGGAGCTGAAATCCCTTGGCCCTTAAAGGGGAGAGGTTGCCTACCCCTGATCTAGAGGGAGTTAAAAATGCAAGGTGCAAAATAGGGAAAAGAAGGAGGAGAGGGAGCTATTAGAAATTTTGCATTCTCAGATTGAGGGGTGTGTGTATCTGTGTGACAGTAGCCTAATACTTTTTCAGTATGGGTATAGACTCTAGGGACAGTTATCAAAAACACCCATCTAAAAATAAGGCATGGAGAGGGGAAGAGAGGGAAGAAGGGCATCAGGGACAGGTTGGAAAATTCCTGGAAATAGAGAGGTTAAGGGATTAAACCCACTCACTTTGTCATCATCTATTTGACAATTTAATGTGTCAGGTTTCCCCCTCACCTTTGGGGGAGTAACAAAATATTTCAATATACTATAGGACAGAAGGAGAAATATCTGCAGCCAACATGTGAGTGGCAAAATGTTCATTTGGTTCAAAAAAGAAGGAAGGAACGAAGGAACGAACTAACTAACTAGCTAACTAGCTAGCCATACCACATGTAGAACTTTATTTTGAAGCCTTACAATTAAACCACCTTATTCATCTACTTCAGGGGCCAGCAACCTACCGGGTCCGCCCCCCCGAGGCCTTTGGACCGGCCCCTGCCGACCCCCCGCTGCGCGCGTGCGTGCCGCGGCCGCCATTTTGTTTTCCAAAATGGCAGCTGCGACTCGTTTGCGCATGCACAGTACTCCTTGCGGAGTACTCCATGCGGAGTACTGTGCATGCGCAAATGAGTCACGGTCGCCATTTTGGAAAACAAAATGGTGGCCATGATGCTCATGCGGCAGTGGCGGGGGTTGTTGGCGTCGCTGGCGTCAGCGCCGGCAGCTCGTGGAAGACCAGGGGATCCCCGGACCGGCCTCAGGTAAGGGGAACTTGCCGACCTCTGATCTACTTCATAGAGATGATTCTAATATGTGGCCACGACTGGAGATTGGAAATGAGTTCATGCCAGAAATGAACTTACTGTTCTCTCTACAAAAATATTAATGAATGAAGATGGAAATTATTTCCTTCATAGTTCTCTGTTAATTTGGAGAAAGTGGCTGCATTTGTGGTCTCCTTGCCCTTCTCTTATTAGACCCTTGCTACTACGTGCTAAATTTAAATGCTGTGATAAATGTTCTCATTTCAAATCATGGAAAGATAGAAGACTATTTACGGTACAACATCTCTTTCTAAAAATGTAAACCAAAGACAAGAGCCAATTTCAAGTTTATCACCACTAAAACCCTCCTGGTTTCAACTTCAACAAATTATTTCTTTTGTGACTTACTTGGTTAGAAATAGTGAAACTCCACAGTCCGTAACAATTTTTGAATACTTTTGTTCCACAACTAATCAGCTCCCTAAGGGTATCTCAGGGAAAATTTACAACTGGTTAATTAAAGACACCTATGTCTTCAGTTAAACAAGTTGGTCTCTAACTCATAGAAAAGGGCTGGGAACTGGACTGAAATGTAACGGTAATAGACTTTATCTGGCAATTTTTTTGAGTACTCCCTCATTTAAATCAAAATCTGCCCTTTAAGGAATGTTCCTTAAAGTCATAGATGCTATCTCATCCCATTACAGACTGTGAGAATTTCAAAAAACTCCTCTTCAAGATGCTGGAGAAGTTGTGTTAATAGAGGTACATATTTACACATGTGGTTTTTATTTTACTTAATATGTTTTTTACTTGCTGTCACTAGATTGGAAACTGCAAAGAATTAGAAGGCAGGTGAATTACTGATAGAGAACTGGTGGTGTAGAATATGGGATACTTTATAAAAGAAAAAAATATCATACAGAATGAATACATTGAAGAATTCTATGGTGCATGGGACATTCAAGAGAAATGGCTTCCATTCTTGGATTACATTAATCATAATTCTTGTATTGTCAACCCACCATCTAATCATTTATAACTTTCAAAAGATGTTGTGTAGGAGGCCTTAATGCAGCTTGAAGTATCATTGCAGTCCTTTGCTGTAGACTTCATTCCTATAATCCTCTTTGTTAGCATCCTTATTGACTCTTTTTTTCTTTTGATTTCATTATGATCAATTCCTGTTTATTTGTTACATGTTACACTTCTTTTTGGAAGTGTCTAGTGATATTTCAGTAGTTTAAAAGAGGGTTTCTCATGCAGCCCCAGCTGCTCTGGACCAAAGCTGACGTAAATAGATGTATAATTAGTGGCCTCCACTTTTTGGCATTTTTCATTCCCTCCACATCTTATTTCCTACATGTCCCCACATGTCTGTTTCTGTGCTGTAGAACAGCATCAGAAGCAATATCATCATCATCATCATCTTTATCTTCATCTTCATCTTCATCTTCATCCCTTTTCCAAGGACTAGGACATCAACAATATTTCTGATCATTGTGAAGGAGTACCGAGGATTTAGATTAGCTTCCATCTTATTAAATCATTCTGGTTCAACACAACCATTTATAATTTTGTACTTGTAAAAGACTTACATGTATCTGTTTTCTACTGCAGTATTTCATAGGAGAGGGCTACATTATAACTGAGTGTTCTTTGCCTCAAGCTTACATTTGGTCTTTTGCAAACCAAGGAAGGAAGTCAGTTGCCTAGTTAAGAGGTTCTCAAGAGGAAAGACTTTACTCTGTTAAGTACTCATGAATACTATGGAAAAGGTTTCAGTGTCAGTCACTCCTCTGATGTTCTTCATATAATGCTCTACAGTTTAATTTATGTTGACTTGTCATTAAATTTAACTGTCCTCTAAAGTTGTGTAGGTGTTTTTCTTTTTCTATTACATGGTTGTATGGCTGCTACTAGCAGATGGGTATGTCCCCTTTCTCATGGCATATTCTTGGCTGGAACCGTTCTCCTCATATGAACATATGAAATTTGAATGTTAATAATCCAGATATGTTGTTGAGTCATCCCATGTGCCAAAAACTAGCTCATTTTGTTCAGTCTTCAAATTGTTATTCTTCTTGTGTGTATGTCATTTTAAAGATGCTTCTTAGCAATGCTCGCTGTGTGCTGAAGATTTAGGGAAAAAACAGGATAAAGATATAAAAAGGAAAGAATGAAAGAATCTATCCACACCCAGCTTGTTTGCAACAAGACTTGTAAAAATATTAATGGCTTCTCATCAGTGTAGACATGGGATTAGATCCAGATTTAGTCATATTTAGAAACGACTGATTGAAATCAGTAGTATTTAAATTGGTCATTACCAACATGTCCAAATAATTTCAAAAAGGCTTCTCTGACCAAATTGGGGTCTAACATATAGTGATCTCTCCATGTTCCCAAGAAAATGTTATATATATTCTCTGGGTTTTCTTTTAAGTATGGCTACCTACAATATGTCTCGCTGTGTCTTTTAACACAATACAGTACTTAACATTTTAAGAATAGTGCCTTTTAAATCATTACAGATGTAACACAGTGGCAAAGAAGAAGATTGGCATCAAGATCATTTCAGTACAAACATTGTTTGGGAATGGACCTAATACAGTGTTGTGGCTTCTTCTAATCCACAGGTAGTTGTTTTCTAATGGTTTATGTTAGATTTTCTACAAGTTTGTTTACATTGATTTTTGAAAATTATTAATGACCCTTATACTTTGCAAGATGGCTAAGAAATTGTTTTCAAGTAGTAGTTCTTTCAGGCAGGTTACAGTGACAAGCCAGACCTGTTGACTATTGCAGGTTGTGTCACATGCCTTCAATTGTTTTCATCATTCTTGAGCCAATTTAGTTAACTTTAAACTGAGGGGGTCAAAAGATATCAAAGGATATATCCCAAGATGACTAGGCACTGTAATCCAGAGATTTAAACGTGATAAAGATGAGAAAATAAAAGATGAGAAAAAAGAAAAGATGAGAAAAAAGTGATAAATATGACAAAATATATGTTTTTAAACAAAATAACAATAAAATCAGTGGAAATGGTAAACATTAGAAACCCAAAAGTTATAATCACAGTTGCAAGAATGCTAATAAATACTATTAATATAGCTCACCCCAAATACCCAAAGCAATAATTCAACTGTTTAAGAAAACTTGTAAAAAAATCTAACATAGACCATTCCAAAGAACTACCTAGCTTTCTGTACTCTCTGTGACAAATTTCAACAAAACTGATGGTCACTTAAAATAGTGGAGTCAAGGTGCATATGTCCCGGGAGGTGTGTTGTCTCCTTGGGGCAAAACTCTGTGATGTGACAGTCAGGCTGACAAGACTTGTCAAGCCTACTGACCATTGCCTCTTACTCTTGGTCCATGTGGGAACCAATGATACTGCAAGGCATAGCCTTCAGAGTATCAGAAGGGATTATGAGGCTTTGGGTAGGAAGCTGAAAGAGCTGAATGCACAGGTTGTTATCTCATCTCTTCTCCCTGTTGAAGGGCACGGTCCAGGAAGGGAGAGGAAAATAGCAGATGTGAATAACTGGCTCCGTAGATGGTGCTGCCAAGAACGATTTGGATTATTGGATCATGCACTGCAGTTCCATGAGGCTGGACTTCTGGCAAGAGATGGGCTGCATCTCACCAGTTGCCAGAAACATTTTTGCCAGTAGTCTCAAACATTTGATCAGGAGGGCTTTAAAGTCATTCATGTGCGGGAGGGAGACAGTACCTTGGAAGGCATCTTGGAAGCCAGGAGTTCATCATGGGCTGGAGATAATAGTCAAAGTGTTATAGAGGGAACAAGGCAAATGATGCAAGGGCCCAACAGTGGGAGGCAAAAAAACCTCACACAGGCAGCAAGTGGGGAGGACTCATGCTCTTAGACGTCTCTACACTAATGCACAGAGCATGGGAAATAAAGAAGATGAACTTGAACTCCTAGCACAACAAAGTAAATATGATATAATAGGCATCACTGAAACCTAGTGGGAAGAGGTATTCATGATTGGAATGTAGGAATAGAGGGATATAACTTTTTAAAGAGAAATAGTCCAATCAAGAAAGGAGGAGGAATAGCATTATATGTCAGGGTTGTTTACACCTGTGAAGAGATCCAGGACATACATCCTGGAAATCAGATGAAGAGCATCTGGATAAAAATTAAAGCGGAAGGAAATAACAGGGATGTTATTGCAGGAGTCTACTACAGACCCCCAAGTCAGACTGAGGAATTGGATGATGCCTTTCTAGAACAGATGACCACACACTCAGAAAGGAGAGATGTAGTAGTGATAGGTCACTTCAGCTATCCTGATATTTGCTGGAAGTCAAACTCAGCCAATACTTTAAGGTCTAGCAAATTTCTCACTTGCCTCGAAGACAATTTCATTGTCCAAAAGGTGGAAGAGACAATAAGGGCATCAGCTATTTTAGATCTGATCCTAACCAACAGGGATGACCTGGTAAATGAGGTGCAGGTGGTGGGATCTTTAGGTGGGAGTGATCATGTTCTCCTGGATTTTCTTATACAGTGGAAAGGAGAAGCTAGACATAGTCAGACACTCGTTCTAGACTTTAAGAATGTTGATTTCAATGAATGTAGGGAAACATTGGGAGCGATCCTGTGATCAGAAATATAAAAGCAGAAGGGAGTTCAAGATGGATGGGAGTTTCTCAAGAGGGAGATACTGAAGGCACAATCTCAAACTGTTCCAGTGAGAAGGAAAAATGGGAGGTGTCTCAAGAACCCGGGTTGGATGACAAAAGAACTTTCAACTGAACAAAGTTTTAAATGGGAGATGTATAAGAAATGGAAAAGGGGCAAAATCACTAAAGAGGAATTCAAACAAATAGCTAGCACTTGTAGGGGTAAAGTCAGGAAAGCCAAAGCACAAAATGAGCTCAGGCTTGCTAGAGGGGTTAAGGACAATAAAAAGGGTTATGTCCGTAGCAAAAGAAAGAAGAAGGAAATGGTCGGACCACTGCACAGAGAAGATGGAGAAATTCTAACAGGGGACAGAGAAAAGGCAGACCTACTCAACACCTTCTTTGCCTCAGTCTTCTCACAAAAGGAAAAGAGTGCTCAACCTGAGGAAAATAGAGCAGAGGACACAATAGGGGAAATACAGCACAGAAGAAGTAAAGAGGTAGTACAGGAATACCTGGTTAATCTAAATGAATTTAAGTCTCCAGGATCAGATGAACTACATCGAAGGATGTTAAAAAAACTGGCAAATGTAATCTCAGAGCCACTGGCAATAATCTTTGAGAACTCCTGGAGAACAGAGAAATCCCAGCAGACTGGAGGAAGGCAAAAATTGTCCCCATCTTCAAAAAGGGAAAAAAATAGGATCCCAACAACTATCACCCAGTTAGTCTGACATCAATACCGGGAAAGATTCTAGAGCTGATAATTAAACAGAGGGTCTGTGAACATTTAGAAGGCAATGCCATAATCACTAAAAGTCAACATGGGTTTCTCAAAAACAAGTCATGCCAGACTAATCTGAACTCTTTTTCTGATAAAATTACCAGCTTGGTAGATGAAAGGAATGCAGTAGACATAGCATATCTTGATTTCCGGTTGGCTTTTGACAAGGTCCCCCATGATATCCTTGCAAACAAGATAGTAAAATGTGGGCTAGACAATACAACTGTTAAGTGGATGAGTAATTGGTTGACTGACTGAACCCAAAGGGTGCTCAACAATGGCTCCTTTTCATCCGGGGGAGAAGTGACCAGTGGAATGCCACAGGGTTCTGTCCTGGGCCCAGTGCTATTCAACATCTTTATCAATGACTTGGATGACAGAATAGGGGGCATGCTTCTCAAATTTGCAGATGACACCAAATTAGGAGGAATAGCTAATTCCTCAGAGGACAGGACGAAAATTCAAAATGACCTTTATAGATTAGAAAGCTGGGCCAAATCTAACAAAATGAATTTCAACACAGAGAAATGTAAGGTACTGCACTTAGGGCAAAAAAATGAAATGCATAGATATAAGATGGGGGAGATCTGGCTTAACGAGAGTACATGTGAAAGGGATCTAGGAGTCCTAGTAGACCACAAGTTGAACATGAATCAACAGTGTGATGCCGCAGCTAAAAAGGCCAAAGTGATTTTAGGCTGCATCAATAGAAGTATAGTGTCTAGATCAAGGGAAGTAATAGTGCCACTGTATCCTGCTTTGATCAGGTCCTACCTGGAATACTGGGCACCACAATTCAAAAAGGATGTTGAAAAACTGAAGCATGTCCAGAGGAGGGCAACTAAAATGGTGAAGGGTTTGGAAACCATGTCGTATGAGGAACGACTTAGGGAACTGGGTATGTTTAGCCTGGAGAAGAGATGGTTAAGAGGTGATATTATAGCCCTGTTTAAATATTTGAAGGGATGACATATTGAGGAGGGAGCTAGCTTGTTTTCTGCTGCTCCAGAGAACAGGACCTGGAACAATGGATGCAAGCTACAGGAAAAGAGATTCCACCTCAACATTAGGAGGAACCTCCTGACAGTGAGAGCTGTTTGACAGTGTAATACACTGGCTGGGTGGCCATCTGTTGGGGATGCTTTGATTTTGAGTTCCTGCTTGGCAGGGAGTTGGACTGGATGGCCCTTGTGGTCTCTTCCAACTCTATGATTATATGTATATTTTATGTCAAGTATATTTGAGCCATTTCAAGCAAGGGAACTTACTTTCTGCCAGGCGGAGGAGGCACTTCTCTTCCATTTCATTTTGTTAGACATATGCACTGGAATCCTGTTGGGGCATTACAAAGTCCTGTCTTTTAAAAGGACTTACAGCTGTGTGGAATTAGAATTGTGCAGTTGTGTAATGTTCGGATCCAGTTGAGGGATTTCTCATGGCATATTCCTTGCTATATGTTACTATATAGCAGAGCCAGCAAAATGCACACTTTTTAGCACCTCTGCTATATAGATAGGTATAAGTTATGTAATGTAACAGGTTATACAGGATATTGGCTATGGTTTATAATTCCTGGATTCATATTTATTTTACTAATATAAACAATTTGTAGTTTAGTGTTTTGTCCTACATTTTGTTCTATTGCTCCAGTTCTTGTTAGCTATAAAAAGTGAATCTTGAAGCAGATCTCCTCAACCAGTGTGTGAATAAAGTGTTTAGGTTTCTAAGAGTCAAGAGTTCAAAGTCCTGGATGCCAGCTAAAATCTGAAAGCATTCCATCCTCCACTCCATGCCGAAATTTACACATGACAAGTTTGAATCTGACATTTGAGTGTTAAAGAACACAAACACCTTTCATTCTGAGATTTGTTGCCCTGCTTGGAAACCTGAACAGAGCAATCCCATGATTCCATGCTGTGCCTTGAGGCCGGACAACCCAATTTGAGTGTGAGTGTGAGTGACATGAAAAGGATGGCATGAAGATATAAGCATGGATTTATGTCCATAATACACAAAGATATTTCAACTACTATCATGTAAGCATACATTGGAGGAGAGGCCTTGGAGTTAAAGCTGTTCTTGTCTTCTTGGCTACAGCAGATGATAAGCTCATAAATTGTAGGCTGTCGTAGCAGCCAAACAGATAGGAAGCAGTGCTGATGTTTGTCAGGACCAGAACAGTTTATTAGGATAGGGCAGAGGTATTGTAATTGAAGAATTATGGCAGTAGGTGCTTCAGTCTAACCTCTTGAATTAAAATATGAATGATACAAAACATTATTTTCATTTTAAAGCTGAAATCTTTTTCTTAGACTATTGTCTGCTTATGTTCTACCTATCCATCATCTTATCAATCAGTCATACAAGTCAGAGCCATTATCTACATCTGTGGTTTTCATTTCAAGAATGCAAGCTCAAGAGAAGATTTAAATGGCAACTGAAAAATAGCTAATCCAGGTTTTATTTCATTTTAAGTGTGAAAGTAGGATAAATGGTTTAATGACATTTCAGAAAAATCAAGTTTTGTTCAATTGTGTCTTTGAAGCCTGACATTTAGTGTGAGATGTACACATAGGCAGACGTCTCCCATTTTGTTGTTTATGGGCATATATGTTGTTTCTTATGTCCAGATGTGAAATATAGGTGTATATCCTGTGTCATTTATGTGGAATCCAATCTTTTCCAATGGTCTTTATCCACAGGTTGTATTTATTTCTCTCCCTGATACATACATGCAGTCACCAATTTGACTTCATAAGCACATAAATGAACTGCCAGAAAGATTTTTAAAAAATCCTTTCCTCATCTAGCTGAGTTTTAAAAGCTAAGCACAGCAGACATGTTGTGTTCTGCATACATACTGAGCCTTCTGTGGAATGTGGAATACAGTGTAAGAAGCTTCATTTCTTCTGAGTTAAGAAATACCAGTGCAAGAAAAGGGACTAGACATGGGTATTGTTCAGAGTATTTGGGACCAAGTCTTATTTTTACCATGTCCTGGGTGACTTGATGTTGAATTCTACACGTAAAATGTACACATAAAGAGAGATCACACAGATTTCTCGAAGATAATCTGTGAATTTTGATTCTCTCTCTCTCTCTCTCCTAGTCCTCTAGCTACATAGCAAATAAAAGATGGAGAGTAATTTGCAAAGGTAGCAAGTCTCTGTTTTATTTCCAGAGAATGCTTTCTGTGCCTAGCAACACAACTGTTTGAGGGAAAAGGCTAGTACTGTGGAATTTGCAGATTATTCATGGTGACAGAGTCTGTTGTTTCAGGGCATCTCTCTTCCTGGCTGGTGTTCTCCCTCACTGGCTAATTGCCAGCTTCTCAGGGCAGGTTAGCATTTGCTTCTGACTGTGTAGGCCCAGCACTCCTGTCAGTTGCTGTGAGGCAGCTCAAGCTCATGCAGTGAGTCTAGGAGGACAGGGTTTCCCTGCTCTCCACAAATTCTGTGTGATTATAAAGAACCTAAGAGGCACCTGATGCTTCACATCACAGTCTTTCTTGTTGACAGTTGCCAAGATCCCCCCCCCCCCCATAATATAGTACATTTATCACTTAACATAACATTAAAAGGCAGGAAGAAGACTAGAAGACTGATATTGGCAAGTACCTTTCATTTGCGGAGTGCTTAAGTAGTTATTGGGTTCACACTTCAACAGGCCTGATGTGATGCCCTGTCTCTAGCTAACTCAATAACCAGGCTTTATGGATGAACCAGAAAGAGTTTATTGCAGTCACTCAGAACAGTGGCCAGAACTGGCCCAGACATTCTTCTTCTAAGTAATAGCAATAATCTCAACATGAAATAATAAATCCATGGCAGAAGGTACCTGAAAAGGGGGACCCTGACACCTGATGTGTAGGTTATTATTATTCCTGCTCAACAGTGTAGAGGGTACTGAACTTGCACACAATTTTATTATTATTATTATTATTATTATTATTAATTAAGCATTTGGTAAACTTGTGTGCAGAGATGGGCCATTAATTCCTGTCTCTTATTTCTCAGTCAAGCTTAGTATGTGCTGAAGCTCTCATGTGTGTCTCTTGGTCCTGGAGATCTTGCTGTTAGATTGCATCCAGTAGTGACATCACCTTAGCAGAGAGTGGGGGGTTGTAGACTGCCAGAAATAGTGCAAATTGAGTCCACTTTTAAGGTTAGTGTTAGTGTTAGGGAATCATGGGAATTGTTTTTTTCTCTGAGACATTGAGCCTTCTCTGTCAGAGAGCTCTGGTGCCACAATAAAATACAGTTCCCATGATTCCCTAACCCTAACCCTAACCCTAAAAGTGGACTCAATTTGCACTATTTCTGGCAGTCTGCAACCCCCCAGTGTTCCCAAAAGTCAGGAGCAGTTTGGAAAAATTATTTTTTGTAGAATAAACCTGTTTTATGTGCACTGGGAGGATTATGAGGATTATAGTTCAAAAAAACAAAACAAACAAACATCCCCCCCCCCTGTACATTTGCATAGGTAAAAGCAGTGTGCCAGAGGGTGCCTGTTCCAGGAGATTTCAGATATTGTCACAGTGACACATGCCATGATTACCTCCCATTTGGATTAATGCACTGCAGTCTATATGGAGCTGCTGTAGGAAAATTCAGAAACTGCAGCAGCTCCAAAATGCTGCAGCCAGACTGTTGACCAAGGCTGGTTTCAGGGCACATATAACTATCCTGTTGGCTACTGGTTCATTTCCTGGGATTGTTCAAAGTGTTAGTTATGGCCTATAAAGCCTTATATAGGTTGGGACCAGACTATCTGAAAGATTGTGGGCCTCTATGGACTGGCATAAAATGCTGGCATCAGGGTGGAGTGGGGGCATGGCAACTGCCTGTCGCCCATCCTGACTCTGCCCTGATGCCAGTGTCACACCCCCTGCCTGACCTCACAGCGGGTGGCATCACACCATTTCTTTGGCACAGCGTTGTGCCAAAAAAACACTGAAAAGCCACCGCTGGGGCAAGGGCAACTTTTTGCCACTCTAAAAAGGAGTGCCATTTTGCTGTTTCTTTTGGGTGCAGCAAAATGCTGGATCAGGCCTGGGGCTTGCGGAAAAGGCCAGCATGGAGCCGTTCCTTTGGGGTTGTCTGTTGAGCTCCACATCACCTCATAGGAGCCTGCTCTAGTTTTAAAATCCTTAGGAGTGGGGACCTTCTCTTGTTTCTACTACCACTTTCTCTCAGTTTGGTGAGGACATGGGAAAGACCCATCTTGATTGACCCAACTGTTACCAAGCTATAGAATTTCCTCCTTCTGTGAGGCCAGGTTGACCTGCTATCTGCTCTCTTTCTTACAGTAAGCAAAGACTGTTTTCTACAGTATACCCAAGCCTTTGATTGTTAAGTGGCCATTGCAGAAGGTTTTGTCACTGGTATGCTCTATTTTTTAAAATCATAATTATGTTTTAGCTGCTTTTTGAATTATCATAAATTAATGTTTTAAGTTGATTTTTAATCTTGTAATATACTATTTTAAAATTGTATGCTGTTTTAATATATATTGTAATCTGGCTAAGAGAAAAGTGGAATATTAAATAAATAAAGTAACATTCCCAAGATCTGGTAAGGACATTCAGTTTTTACCGATGCAGCCCTTGATGTCATGTCCTTTTCCATTCTGGAGGGTTCCATGTGTCAGGAGCAATTTTTGGGGACAAGTGGAAGGAATTACTAAAAACTAGGTGCAAATGCAACTTTCCATTAATATGAAGGCATAGTTGGATACAACCCAATGTCTTTTAAAAGTGTTTGCCCACGCTGAAAAAAAACAAGAGGCCATTATGTTTTTGTGCATAAACATACTGTGCATAGAAATTGTATGATTTCTCTGTTCTTTCTTCCTGTAAGTGGGACAATGAGGTTGAACAGAGTGCACTGCCTTTCATGTGGTGGGTCTGGCTTTCCCTGTGGGTTAGAAGATACCTGGAGAAGGGGATACAAATTCTAGACAAGGAACAAGGAGGGTAGACATAGAGATGCTAAGGAGTTTATCACATGGGGGAAAATTGGGACTTTAAACAGTGATTAACCTGAGAAAATCACACAATTGACATTAAAACACAATTAAAATGAAATTAACACAAGAGCCATTATCTTGTGAATAACCAGGGAATAACCAGGCAATAAACAGCAAAAAATCATTCACAGGAAAATCTCATGAATGATTTGCTGCTGTTTCTTGCCTGGTTATTCACAGATTAATGGCACTTTAATCACGTTTCACCTTGACGTTGATCTGAAAACCATTAGCGCAACTGCGCAATAATAACAGTTTATTCATGGGATAATATCACTTTGAACATGACATCATGTGAAAACCATTAGCACAATTGTGGGATTATCATGGGTTAATCACCGTTCATACTTCCAATTGTCTCCCATGTGATAAACTTCTAAGATGTTATCCTCTTAGAAAGCACGCACACACATACACAGAGTCACTCTGTATAGGGTACAGATAATTCATAGGAAGACTTCAGTTACTGTAGCTCTTTTGCCTTCTGCCCTGGCTTGTTGCTTTTAGGAGAATGCCTGAGACACTCCATTCTTCTTTGTCTTTGCAAAGACTGTATTGGATTACTTATCTTTGGGGGTAGGGTTAGGTGGAGCAGATATCAGAGATGCAAAAACCTCAACTTGGTATCCAGGAAAAGTGCTTTATTAATTTAGTTTAATATTCATATTTCATTTTTCTGTAAAAACAAATAATCAAAGTGACATAAGAAAACACAGTTGGACAGTGTATTAAAAACAGTTAAAAACAAATGAGTAATTACACTTGAGTGATAGCAATTAGAATACTAATATTTACAGTTAACAATCTCAATGGAGAGCATACTAGGTTTAAAAATGGCAGATCATGCATTACAAAACAACTGTCTTTAAGAAATCTTTCTTAATTATCTAAAGATAGTACAACAGAGTATGTGTTTGATGCAAAACACAACTATGCTTTTTTTGTTTCTTCCACAGAGCTGTAGGGCTTCATAATATGATTGTGGCAGTGCTTGTTTTTACAGTGCTGTGAAGTAGTTACAGAGTAAGTAGGAGGGATAACAATAAAAACTTCAGGGGTAGACAGGTATGTTGCTACAAGGGTTAGGCAAAATGAGGGGTTGTTGTTATTGTTGTTGTGTGCCTTCAAGTTGTTTCTGACTTATGGTGACCTTAAAATGACTTTATCACAGGGTTTTCTTGGCAAAATTTGTTCGGATGGGGTTTACCATGGCTTTCCTTTGAGGATGAGAGAGTGTGACTTACCCAGGGTCACTGAGTGGGTTTCTATGTCTGAGCAGGGATTCAAACTCTGGTCTCCCAGATTCCTAGTTCAGCACTCAGATCCACTACTCCACATGGCTGTTGGCCACCAAATAAGAATTCTGATAACCCACTACTAGAATTTTGAGGACTGAGGGAAAATTTCTCTGGAAGTTGAAGGAAAATTTCATGAGGAAGGCAGAATTCTTCTTTGTGGTGGGAATCCCTCATTTTACCCATCCTGTAACAAGGCCTTGGGAGCAGGGTAGTTCTGCTATTCCAACTTAAGGAAAGTGCTCTAAAACAAATTCTCTGGAAGTAAAGAATACATTATCCTTCAGTTTTCTTCTCTTTGTGGTTAAGGGCTGCCTTTGATGTTTCCAAATTTTGTTTGTTTGTGTATGTGTTTGAGTTCAGATGTGTATCTTCTTCTGTGACACATCCTGCCTTCTCCTTTCCTCTTTCTGCCTCTGGTTTATGGTCTTCTGGATGCTGAACTTGTTTGCTTCTCTCCCCTACAGGCAAGAGGATGGATGCCAGATTTTCTTCCTAAACCGAAGACCCCAGCCTTCCCTCCTTTCCCAGAGCCCTAGAAGTTTAGGGAAGCGAATCTAGAATTCTCAGCCAGAGAGTGATAGGACTTTCTCATACTACAAGACCAAGGGCTCATTCACACTTTCAAAAAACCTGGTTTTTGAGTTCCATCAGAAACGATTTGAAACGGAACGAAGTTCACACTACATTTTCCATTACTGAATGCCTCCGTGTCCATTTAACATGGTTCAAGTTCACACTTACTTTTGCACCCCAACAAAATGGATTCTCACTCTTGGAAATGTTTGATCCATCCCAGGTCTTTTTTTTAAAAAAATTGTAAATCATATGATGCACATGGGCGTGTTTCCAATGATGCAAGCACACAGAGATATGGCTGCGCATCAGATGTTGCTATGTCCATGGGCCTCTCTGTGTGTATGTGTGTGTAAGATGCACACACCCTCCCCCTCCTCCCCCCACTTTCCCTCTGTGCCTGGGAATGGGCTGCTAGAAGCAGGGTTTTTATTTCTATGGGAGCAATAGCTGATGCAGTCAGAAACACACACACACCTTCCTCCCCACTTTCCCTAGTTCAACATGCACACACACACACACACACACACACACTTTCTCTCCACTTTCTCTCCTTCCCTGTCCTAGCTCCTTATATGTTTGGCCCCGCCCACCAGTTGACTTTTCAACGCTCTTCACACACCAACTCCCCCATGCCAGCCATGCATCCCAGGGGAAAATCCCCCATGACACCCATGGATCCATGCATCCCAGGGGAAAATCCCCTATGACACCCATGGATAGCAATAGCAAGCAAGTACATTTCTATACCACTTATCAGTGCACTTAAGCACTCCCTAAGCGGTTTACAATGTGTAAGCTAATTGCCCCAAATAAATTGGGTACTCATTTTAGTGACCTCAGAAGGATGCAAGGATGTGTCGACCCTGAGCCTCCTGGCTGGCATTGAACTCACAACCTTGTTATGAGTGAATGGCTGCACTACAGGCATTTAACCACTGCACTACCAGGGGAAAATCCCCTATGACACCCATGGATCCATGCATCCTAAGGGAAAATGCCCTATAACACACATGGATCCATGCATTCCATCGGAAAATGCCCTATGACACCCACAGATCCATGCATCCTATGGGAAAATCCCCTATTGACACCCATGGATCCATGGCCCCTTGCTAGTGCTGAATGGTGTGAATGGCCCCTAGCTAGTGCTAATTACTGAGACTAGGCTTCTCTTCTGCACCCCTGGGTCTATTTCTGTTCCCAAAGAGTCCCTGTTGTAGTTGCAGAAAGGGCTATGTAATAAGATTGCAACCATCCTCTCATCCCTTAGCTTTTGACTGCAGCTGTAGCGTTGAGCCGTCTTTCCTTGTGTGATGTACTAGAAGGTATGAGATGCACATCCTGTACATTTACCATGCTATAAGTACATTGAGTCATATAGTATATCTGAAGTAGTGAGTTGAAATCCAGGAAAGCACAGGATGAAATAAATAGTCTTAAAGGGGCTGCTACATTCCCTTCTTTCCTTTCCTCCTTTTTCTTTTTTGTGCTGGAAGAGACTAACATGGCTGTCTCTTTGCGAATTGCGTCATGTGGAGAATGTTGTCTGAAATCCGGTTTGATTTATTGATTTACTTTAGCATTTTATGTTCACTTTAACATCTTATATCTTATTAAGTTACTTGCCCAGGAAAAAATATTTTTTGTATTGAAACAAGTGGGGCAATTTACATATAATAAATCATTGCTTTGGAGCTCATTGGTTTTGATGCTGGGTGCAGAAATAATTAGTTTCAGCATTTGCCTCTCCTCCTATTACGCCTCCTTTACTCTTTACTGTTGCTCATCATTTTTGATATATGTGTGTGTGTGTGTATGGATTCAGCCTTAGCCTTCCTGCTGTCTTTGCACATCACGCCTGGTTAGTCAGGGCATGAATCCCAGCTGGTGGTATCTAAATTGCTATTTGCCCTGAACTTTGTGGTTAGGAGGATGTGCACTTTCTAATTTAGCCCCTGGCCAGAATAAAAGAACTGGCTTTATGAGCAGCAGCAGGATAAAAATGGTAATGTGAATACAGAGAAAGGTTTATTTATAGTGTTTGTAGGATATATGCATTTAATACACTACAAACCAACAGTTCAAAAGTTTGTTTTCTATGAAATATTTTATTTTAATATAAATGTATCAGTAAAGATTATGGATAAATCCTGTGCACTGCGTTGGTTTCTGAGAAAATAAGAAAAATTCACAGTCTGGTCCCAGGAATAGCAGAAGCAAAGCAATAAACAGGAACGAGTGGTAGGTTCCAAATGTTGGCCAAAAGGCTCATTTGGTGGTGGAAACTTGCCTCAGTTCCACAGTTGATACTGTTTTACTGGTGCTTTCCTCTGTTAGCACCAAGGGAAAGCACTTTCCTTCACATTCCTTCTAGTAGCAGTTTGCCACTCCTTGCATAACTGAAGCTATGGCGGTCTACATCCAATACAATGTTCCTGCGCTGTACGCGGGCTCGCCATATGTGGGGCCAAGGTCATGCAGATGGTGAACCCTGGCTCTTTTAATGGTGTTTGTATTTGGGGCGTGCATGCAGCGCAGTTCCCAAGAACACACCACCATTAAAATAAATAGGATTTGAGATCCCATGGTATTTTGCTTATGTGTGTGTGTGGGGGGGGGGCAAATGGATCCCCCACATATAACAAGGGTCACTGTACTAGTACAGTCAGCCCTCTATATCCACAGATTTTTTTATCCATGGATTTCAAGCGTGAAAATATTTTAAAAAATACATTCCAAAAATGCAAACTTTGATTTTGCTATTTGATATAAGAATCACCATTTTACTATTCATTGTATTTAATGGGACTTGAACATCCATGGATTTGGGTATCCATAGTGGGACCTGGAACCAAACTCTATCCACTGTACTGACCATTACCATGATTGAACTTTCTTCCCATTCCAACTTAAAGTGGCCCCAAAATGATTCCAGGTTTTCCAGTCCTTCAGAATGAATTCCCAGAATACATCCTCACAGCTTTAGATGTGGGGGGATGTGCAGGGAGTTGCAGGAGAAAAAGAGGACCTACTGATATATGGAGTTCTATTAGCATTGAGTTCTGTTTTGTGCATTCATGTGATTGGTATCCCCAATTACAGTTGAGGCATTTTTAATTTTTTTAAATGAAATTTTTGAAATTTGAAATTTTAATTTTTTAAAATTTTAGGGGCCCTCCTTTTTCCTCCCACTGAGCTTCACCCCACTCCCACCATTTCTTAAAGCATTTGAAAAGGAAGCAGATGGATGCTATAGCTCATTTCTGCCCGAAGGTAGATGTTTGAGAAGCAGTGATGTCAACCCCTTTAAGGGTATCACCTGGTATGGTCTGTATCCCCTAGTGACGCCACTGCTGTGTATGTTATAAGATTCTGCTCTATTCATGTTGAACTTTATGGGACAAATCAGGACTTAAGATCTTTCCTTCCTATACCTTTTAGATTTGGTATCTATGGCACTGGAAATTTTTAAAACTGGATTATATTAAGCAAAAGTAATTAGCCATGTTCCCTTGATTATAATTTCTGTTACCCTCACTGTGTGGAGCTTGATGGATCTGAAAGAGAGAGCCTCCATTATCCATGGTGGTTCTCCATTGATTTGAAACCACAAAAAATCAGGACTCCAACAGGAGAGCCTCCATGGGTAGTTCTTCAAACTGTTTCCTACTACATGTATGAGGGCAACAGACCTGAGGACAGAGATGACAGGACTAGGATGTTCCTCTTATTCGCATATTGGTACAGCACAGTTTATAAATAGCTGAATAAGGTTAGTTTCCTGCAATAATAAAATAAAATAAAAATCTTCATCTTAGACAAGGAGGCTGCAATGATATAGATGCTTACCTGTTGAATTGATTGCGACCCACTTCTGAGTAAATATACATAAGGTTGGACTTATCAGTCTTTTGGAATAGTTGTGCTTCATTATGCTTTATGCTTAGGCTCCTTTTAGCAAGCATATCCTGAGCAGAAGTTGTTCAAGTGTATATTTTCTGTTGGTAATGACAAGTAGGAATGAAACTTAATTTACTTTAATCTGTTTTATTTCTAGTGAAGATACTTCCATAATCAACATCTAAACAACAAAAGACCTTAATATAACTTGTTTGTAAACTAAAACAGTAAATGTAAATATGATTTGTCTTACAGTGATATTTGTTATTTAGCTTCATTCAGTTTGTTATTTAGCTATTGAATCATTCTGATCAATACAATCAACTGTTCAATAAAGCATTTTCCATTTAGATAAAATAGGTCGACTGTACAATTTTTAGTAAAAGAAGTGTAGTCACTTCAAACTGATTCCACCTCTACTTCTTTTGGGTTTATATACAGGTTGGGTATCCCTTATCTAGAATTCCAAAATCTGAAATACTCAAAACTCAAAATTGTCAACATGGGTGGCTGAGATGGTGACACTTTTGCTTTCTGATGGTTCAGTGTACACAAACTTTGTTTCATGCACACAATTAAAAATATTATGTATAAAATTATAGGAAATATTGGTATTTATAGTAAGCAGAGTGCAGCCTGCCCCAGTATAACTTTAATTTCTGGAATAAAATAGGATAGAAATATTCAGGAAGTTCTGGTAAGATTAATTGTTGTAACAAATTAATTAGAGATGGGAAAGTAGATAGACAAAAGAAAGATTACCTATACTTCAGCAAAAGAGTCCGTGATGCTGACTCGTGTGTGTGTGTGTGCGTGCGCATGCATGCCATCCTGAGGCTGAGACACCATTTCAGACAAAGGGTTGTAAAACACTAATACTAACTTTTTGGAGAGAAGGGGGAAGCAACCTCTGCAGACAGGAAGTAAAAAATGCTTGAGTTACATAGATGAAGAAACAGGTAAAAAGCAGGCATGCACTTCATGTTTTCCCCCTACCCCTATTTACTGGTGGGGGGAGGAAAGTGCTCATACCTTCAGGCTATGCATATAAAATGTATATGAAACGTAAATGAATTTCATGTTTAGACTTGGGTCCCTTCTCCAAGATATCTCATTATGTATTTGCAAAAATTTTAAAAAGATTCTGAAATCCAAAACATTTCTGATCCCAGGCATTTTGGATAAGGGAGACTCAACATGTAATAAGTTATTTTAGTGATCAAATCTCATAATTTATTCAAACCAGTATTTCCAGGAAAGTAAGTTTTGAGATCTTTGGTTCTTTGCATAAAGTAACAAAACTACTCTTAGCGTAGGATGTTAGTTGAATATATGGCTGAAGAATTTATTCCCTCAATACAGTTCAGAGAGGAAAATGCTTTATCTAATGGGATTGCATATGTTATTTCTGTTATAAAGTTTTTTATAGACATAAAAATCACAATACAGTCATTCCTCTGGATTTGTTGACTTCCTGTTCGTGGTTTTGAATTTCTGTGGACAGGAAGCCAGGAGGGACAAAATGGCACGCATGCCTGTGGCGTGCATGAGGGGCTGTGTGCAGGAGCACGCTGCCATTATTTTCAATGGGGCTCGAATACTTGCGGTTTTCCATTTTCATGGGATGGTGGTGTTCCAGAATGGATCCCTGCAAATTGAGAGGGGTGACTGTACATAGATGAAATTTATCCACAGGAGATAACATCATTCTTAAAAACAATTGGTAATAATTACTCTGAATATGCTATTTTGAGATTTTGTGAGATACAAAACCATGAATGTAAGTTATTCAACATGTTACAGCAACCCCTTTGTAAGGCAATTAATGTAACAAAAATGTAGTGTTTTTTTTAAAAGAAACCATTTCAAGAACAATTGACTGCAATATAAAGGACCTCAGATTTTCATCAGCAGAGTTGTCAAATATTTTTTAATAAAAAGAGTATTAGCCCCTGCCTACAGACTGTTTTACATTATGTACCATAACGTAGGGCTGTCTCATACATAAAAGCCAGGATCCAATGAATCATACATAAAACCCATAAAAGATCTTGTGATTAGGCAGAATCATGAATCTCTCTTCCTTCTGCAAGCCCCCTCTGTACCCTAGAACCCTGCTTCATTGGGCTGGGAACTCCACTTAAAGGTTTGGGCACCATGGGGATTGTAATGAGGAGGGAAGAATGTCCTGATTCTACTGGAGCTGGATACTGAAGAATATTATTTGATCTTGAGCTGGGGCCAAAATTCAAGTCTTTTTTCCAATTAGATTCGAGCTATTGAAAACAGATGGATGTAGGCCTAGGATTTTTTTTTATTTTTATTTTTTGCTCAGGTAGAAAAAGTAAAGTGTAAAACCTATCTGTTTTGATATGCCCTTTTTCTTTTTATACAATACTGATAGGTAAGGAAAGATCAGACCTCTGTTCCCTCTGTACTCATATGAATTCTAAAGGGGAAAGTAATATTGTCTACACTTAGTACCTCTAGAACACAGCTGCCTTTTGTAATGAGGTATATTTGAGTAGAAATGGAAGCTGCTGAAGGTCTGCCTCCTGCTTGTCAACTGGGAGTGGGGACCCAAAACCTCAGAGACCTAGCAGCAAAGTCTGTAATGTCCTCATGTAAAATTGCATTGTGGTAAAAATGAGTTGGGATTATGTTGCTCTCCTACTGAAGCTTTTTCTTAAATTTTGTTCCCTAAAATAGGTGCAGAAGATGCTAAAGAACAATTTTTAACTGGATTAATGAACCAAATAGTCTTATCTAGGACCATTACTTACTTGCATCTTTGATATGAACTGAGAGGTAAGAAATTACCACTAGCTGCATATTGTCCCAAACTTCTTATCACAGCATTTCTGAAACAGTCTTCTGCATATTCCTGTTGTAGTTATGAATTTCTGTGATCCACTTATTTCTGTACAAACTTTTCTATACATTCATTTCTGTACATAAATTAATTTTGATGTTTCTTTATACATATTAATTGTTGTTGCATCTCATATTGAGACATCAGTCTGGAAAAAAACAGTCTACTAAAATAACAAAGGTTTTAGCTGGTAGTCTTTAAGGTACTCCAAGTTTTTTGTTTTTGTTTGTTTTTTTGCTGCAATTGACTAAAAGAGCTACCACATCCCCAACTATAAACTTCACATGATGTGAATAAGCTGCAGCTTGGCTTCTATGCTTCATTTTTCTCTTTTCCTGCTCACAAGGTGGAGATGAGAAGCTTCTGGGGACAAGACACCCTTGAAACATCCAAACTTGTTTCTGGATGAGACTGATTATCTGAATCCATTTAATCTGGCTTCAGGTCTGGGAATGGGATAGAGACAGCTTTGGTTATTTTGGTGGATGACTTATGCTCAGAACCAGATGCGGAGGGAGTGTGTCTGTGTTGTTTCTGCTGGACCTCTGGGATCCTGCAGGGCTGTTATGTCCCCCATGCTATTTAGCACATATCTGAATTTCTGGGAGAGGTTGTCATAGGTTTGGGGGTCTGATATCATCAGTATTTATTGAAGAATGGGAAATGTTTATTAGTGTAAGTTGTGGAAATACACCAGATACAAGTAATAGAAGATGCAAACTCTTTATTACAATATTTATTTATTGTAAAAAAAGATGGGGAACATAACAGTGTAATAGTTTAAAAGGATTTGTACTAGCAAAAATATTATTTGGGGAAAGATACTTAAAAGAAGAATTCAAGTTAGAGACGACATTAGACTCTTGTAATAAAAGAGGTACTGATTGATAAAACTAATTAACATCTTATAGACGGGATATATCAAAGACACTGAATTGTATAATTAGCCGAAATAGAGACGTAATGGTAATATCTTAATTTGTAACCCTGATAAATATTAATGTTGTGGATCTTGTTATATAGATTTGTAAAATATTTATGTGTTATATAACACATAAATATTTTACAAATATATATGTGTTTTACAAATATATATGTATTTTACAAATATTTTACAAATATATATGTATTTTACAAATATATATGTATACAAATATATATATATATATATATATATAGAGAGAGAGAGAGAGAGAGAGAGAGAGAGAGAGAGAGAGATGCAAACTCTATGCAAACTTCTTTTCCACTTCAATCCTCACCTCAGGTTAGATGGTGTTATACCCTTCCAAAGACATAGGTCTGCAGCTTAGGTGTACTCTCAGACTCAAGTTTGAATCTTATGGCCAAGGTTTTTGTGGTAGCTAGCAATGTGTTTGCACAGTTAAAGCTAGTGCACCAACTGTGCGTGTTCCTTGGCACATCTGACTTGGCTACTAGGGGCCTTTGCAGACTGCTAGAAATAGTGCAAATTGAGTCCACTTTAAGGGTTAGGGTTAGGGAATCATGGGAACTGTATTTTATTGTGGCACCAGAGCTCTCTGACAGAGAAGGCTCAATGTCTCAGAAAAAAATACAGTTCCCATGATTCCCTAGCACTAACCCTAACCCTTAAAGTGGACTCAATTTGCACTATTTCTGGCAGTCTGCAAAGGCCCAATGACACATGTCTTAGCTACATCTTGATTGGATTACAATAATACACTCTAACTTCAGTGGCCTTAAAAGTGTTCAGAAACTTCAGTGGTCCAAA
The DNA here is from genome assembly GCA_026167975.1 of Phrynosoma blainvillii. NCBI lineage: Eukaryota > Metazoa > Chordata > Lepidosauria > Squamata > Phrynosomatidae > Phrynosoma > Phrynosoma blainvillii. Next base: position 103,809,470 of record JANUYF010000001.1, read on the forward strand.
GAGCTGCAGCCAGATTGTTAATGGGCGCTGGTTACAGGGTGCATACAACTCCCTTGTTGCAATAGCTCCATTGGCTGATGGTCTGTTTTCAAACACAATTCAAGGTGCTGGTTTTAACCTATAAAGGTCTATATAGCCCAGGCCCTTTGAAGGCCTGTATCTTCCTATATGAACCTGTCTGAGGTTTAAGATCTTCAGGGGATACAGGGGATACTCTATCCCACCATCTTCACAAGCACAGTCAGTAGAAATGTGGAGGAAGACCTCTGTAGTTGTTCCCACACTTTGGAACTCCCTCCCTAGGAAAGTTAGGATGGCTATGTCTTTGTGGTAACTTAATAACACTTTTGTGGCAACTTAACACCAGCAAGCCTTTGGAAGCCCATTTTCAACATGAGAAGGGCTTTTAGTGCTGCACTGTTTTTAAAGTATGTTTTAAAGTTAGATTTTAAGATTTTAATTCTCTTGTTTTTAATACTGTTTTAATATTCATTTTTAAATATGTTTAACAATACATTTGTTTTTTCCGTTCTCATAGACTTTAATTCTACAGTTTTGCATATTCACAGAGGGGTGACCTCCGTTAAAATGAATGGGGTACACCCCTGTGGGGGTGCTCCCCATTCAAGCCTATGGGGCTTGAATATTGGCAAATCTTCATTTTCACGAGGGTGTTGTTGTTCCAGAACAGATCCCCCATGAAAACAGAAGGCCTACTGTATGTGTTTTTATTGTATTTTCTACCTTTTAGGTAAGCTGCTTTGAATATTGGGAGAAAGGTATATAAATAAAGTTATGAATGGATGAGTGAAATTATTCAAACATGTTAATCATAATATCTGTTTTCAAATCATAACTTGCTTAACTAACTAGTGTTTAAACAGTCCATAGTTTCCCAAAACTGGGTATTCCAGGGAATTGCCGTCAAAACCAAATGGAATTGCTTGTGATATATTCTGGTGACCAAGAGAAATAGGAGGGTGTCTGAGGTTATTTTCAACTATTAAATATATTTGTGTGAAAAATATTTCATTAATTTCCCATGTTTAAAAGCTGATGGGAATATGTTCAATTTCTCTCATCTTCTTGGTACCAGAGTTCATGCAGTTTCTGACAAAGGTACAAAGAAAGAACATTAGTAATACTAAGTATATGAACCTCAAAATAGGTTCCCAAAAGACCAGTTTCTTTAAGCTTAGATCTGCTGCAATTACATTTCAAGTCAAGGCAGGGATGATTATTATTTTGTTTTTAAAAAAGCAAATGGTTGTCAATTCTTTCCCATGTACAATCAAATTATGTAAGTGATGTAGGTCCTGTAGAGAGATACTATTGATTTCTAAGCATATTTTCAGCTATTAGAGAGCAATGTGTACAATATTTTGATGCAGCAATAGCTTCAGTCCTTCTATGCTGTGCATAACACCAGAGCAGAGCTTCATTTCTGCCATACACTAAAGCAGGGGTAGGCAACCTTTTTGAGCTGGGGACCAGGTTGCTGTCCCTCAGACAATTGCGGGGGCCGAAGCACAATAAATAAATAAATAAATAAATAAATAAAAATATATTTTTTAAAATTTTTAAAAATTAAAAAAATATGCATGCACACTCTCTCAGCCCCAGAAAAGCCATGGCAAAACCCCTGTGGAGATTTTGCCAAGAAAACCCCAAGCACAAGTAATAACAACAATAATCAATAACATCATGGTGGATGGTGGAGGCGATGGCGGCGGCGGCAGGACTGGCCTGGGGCCGGTCCAAAGGCCTCGGGGGGGCGCATCCAGCCCCCGAGGCCTTAGGTTGCCTATCCCTGCACTAAAGCATAATAGTTGATGGGGATTTAGGGGAGTAATTCCTATGAGTTTGCATCTTCTATTACCTGTATCTGGTGTATTTCCACAACTTACACTAATAAACATTTCTCATTCTTGAATGTATCACTTTTGAATGCTATTAAAGCAGTGTTTTGCTCTTTATATTAAAACTGAGTCTAATGCTACAAAATATCACAAGACGCCCTGAACAGAAAAGCAAAGGGTGCTCCAGCATGGTCTGATTATAAGAGGGGAAACAAAAGCATCAATGTTAGTTTTTGTAGTAGAAATTGTGTGTTCAAGACTGCTTGTATAACTAGCATACACAGAGGTATGCTTCAGTCTTGGATATGCCAGAACATATTGTTAAGAAATCCTTACACTGAAGCTTCACAAATTAGGTATTGAAAATGAAAGAGCACCATTTGTAAATTTGTAAATTCAGTGTGACCTTTTAATTAGAATTACATTTGCAGGAAATGTTAAAACAAAGATGTGAGTCGCTATTAAGAACAGCTTTAGAAATACTTGAAGTGCATTTAGTAGACTTAAACTCTATGAGAACAATTTTATTTTTCCACCTGTATGTTATTCTGTGCCCCGGATTTCCCAAGAACACATTCAGCATCTGTTAGACTGATTTTAACACTCTTTTGTGGTTTGGGAAAATATGTTTCTGCATTCATACACATTTGTGTCTAGTCCACTTGTACACAGAAGGGAACCAGAGGAGCTCAGTTATCTCCAGAATAATGTTTCTGGTTGGAAGAGAACCTATAGAAATGCCGTACTATCATTTCCAAAGTTTGAGGTCTTACCTTACAAGACCTCAAAGAATAAACACTCTGCAGACCACAGGATGAAGTGACAACATTAGAGGATTTTTCTTCTCCTAAGCAGAACCATCTGTTTGGTGAAGTTCTTTGTAGAGCCCCAAAGCTTGCTTCCTCTCCTTGCTTCTGATCTAAATAGTATAACGTGTCAGATTTAAACCCCCTCCCCACACTAATTTTCAGAGCTGAGCCAAATATTTTTAGTTGGGCATTGGGAGAGGGGAGGGGAAGAGGGAGGCCTGAACATGCTGAGGGGAAAGAATGGTGCGCCTGGAGAGGAAGCAAGATAACATCCTATCCAGGCATAACATCCTGTCCTGTGCTTATGTGGTGATTGTCTCCAAAAGATAACAGAGGCAGTATCTCCCCTGTTCTCCCAGCACTTCTAAGAGTGCTAACTGTTCTAAGAAAACGCATATGCATGTTCATGTAGTGTCAGTGAGTGAGCACTACAATGTAAACAAATACACAGGGCTATTGTTCTGAGGAATCCCATCCAGTCCTGGTCATTCATGCTCTAGTTTATTTGCAGCCGCAGGGAGAGAGATGTCAGCAGGGACTAACATGGAAGGTCAATGGGATTAATTGTAACTTGCACCAGCTTCAAGACAAGGGGTGGGTTAGGGTGGCATAGACATTACTGTGGAGAAGCACATTAAAGGGTTTCATCTGCTCCTTAATGTGGGCTTTTAAAATAGATCTTTCAGCTTTCATTAGCATTTGAGTTCATGGCTCTTCTGTGAATTGAGACTCACACAGATGGACTTGCTCTTGTTTTTCCAGTTCTTTTAAAATCTTTAGAAGATTACCAGTGATAATGAGCAGAGCAGTAATGACAGATTCCCCCTGCCCCAAATGTAAGAGACATGTATGTGGTTGGACTTAGGAAGGACATTCACAAATGCCTTAATTTAAGTAATGTTGGTAGTGTTGGTACATGATGTGCTGCTACATGCTGGGGGGGGGGGGAACATTTAGAGTGCATCTTCACTGTAGAAGTAATGCAGTTTGATACCACTTTAAGTGCTGTAGCTCACATCATAAGGGTTTGTAGTTTTACAGGATCTTTAACCTTTTCTATCAAAGAGTGCTAAAATCCCAGGATTCTATAGGATGGAGCCATGTCAGTTAAAGTGGTGTCAAACTGCATTATTTCTACAGTGTAGATGGACCTTTTATGTCCACAAGGTTGTTTCAAAAGTTGTAAAACAACTATTAATTATAAAAAAAGGGTCTGTTCAGAAGGCTTGCTCTTAGTAGCTAATTTCAGTGCTGAATATGAAGAAGAGAACAGGAACTCTGGAAATAGGGAAAAACAAGGGCATGGTCCAGGAAGGGAGGGGAAGATAGCAGATGTGAATAACTGGCTCCATAGATGGTGCCACCAAGAATGAATTGGATTCTTAGATCATGGGCTGCGGTTCCATGAGGACTTCTAGCAAGAGATGGGCTGCATCTCACACCAGAAGCATTTTTGCCAATAGTCTCAAACATTTGATCAGGAGGGCTTTAAACTGAGTCATGTTGGGGAGGGAAACATTATCTTGGAAGGTATCATGGGCTGGAAATAATAGTCAAAGTGTTATAGAAGGAACAATGCAAATGATGCAAGGGTCCAACAGTGGGAGGGGAAAAAACCCTCACACAGGCAGCAAGTGGGGAAGACACATGCTCTTAGATGTCTCTACATAAGGCACAGAGCTTGGGAAATAAACAAGATGAACTTGAACTAGCACAACAAAGCAAATACAATATAATAGGCATCAATGAAACCTGGTGGGATGAGTCTCACAATTGGAATGTAGGAATAGAGGGGTATAACCTTTTTAAGAGAAATAGGCCAAACAGGAAAGGAGGAGGAATAGCATTATATGTCAGGGATGTTTGCACCTGTGAAGAGATCCAGGACTCAAATCCTGGAAATCAGGTGGAGAGCATCTGGATAAAAATTAAAGGGGAAGGAAACAACAGGGATGTTATTGTGGGAATCTACTACAGACCCCCAAGTCAGACTGAGGGATTGGATGATGCCTTTATAGAACAGTTGACCACACACTCAGAAAGGAGAGATGTAGTAGTGATGGGTGACTTCAACTATCCTGATATTTGCTGGAAGTCAAACTCAGCCAATATTTTAAGGTCTAGCAATTTCCTCACCTGCCTTGAAGACAATTTCTTTGTTCAAAAGGTGGAAGAGACAACAAGGGGATAAGCTATTTTAGATCTGATCCTAACCAACAGGGATGACCTGGTAAATGGGGTGCAAGGGGTGGGATCCTTAGGTGGGAGTGATCATGTTCTCCTGGAGTTTCTTATACAGTGGAATGGAGAAGCTAGGCATAGTCAGACACTCATTCTACACTTTAGGAGAGCTGATTTCAACAAACTGAGGGAAACACTGGGAGTGATCCCATGGTCATGAATACCAAAGGAGAAGGAAGATTAGAAAGCTGGGCCAAAGCTAACAAAATGGAATTTCAACACAGAGAAATGTAAGGTACTGACTGCACTTAGGGTAAAAAAATTTTAATGCATAGATATAAGATGGGGGACACCTAGCTTAACGAGACTATGTGTTAAAGGGATCTAGGAGTCCTGGTAGACCACAAGTTGAACATGAGTCAATATTGTGATGCAGGGGTAGGCAACCTTTCCCCTTTAAGGGCCGAGGGACTTCAGCTCCCAGAATCCCAGGAGCTATTGGCCAACATGGGACTATTGGCCAACATGGCTGAGGCTTCTGGGAGCTGAAGTCCCTCGGCCCTTAAAGGGGAAAGGTTGCCTACCCCTGGTGTGATGCCTCTGCTAAAAAACATGGGCCTCTCCCAACTGGTCAACGGGCCCACGGATTGTGCAGGTCATACACTCGATGCGGTCTTTAGTACGGAGCAGGAATATCCGTGGGCGGAGGTGGTAAATACTTCCGCATTGTCATGGACGGATCATTTCCTGGTCAAGACGGAACTTAGAGCCAACATCTGCCCTGCTGGGGGTGGTGGACCAATTAGAATGGTCCGCCCTCGAAGGCTAATGGAGCCAATTGGATTCCGGAAAGCCTTAGAGGGATTAATGGTTGGGAATGCCGGTGACCCTGTCGACGCCCTGGTTGATACCTGGAATAGGGATCTTACCAGGGCTATCGACACAGTCGCTCCCAAGCGCCCTTGCCATCCTGCTCCTAATCGCAGGCCATGGTATACACCTGAGCTGAGGAGGATGAAGCGGCATGGACAACAGCTAGAGTGCAAGTGGCGGAAAACTCGACTCTTATCCGACAGAACTCGCCATGGGAAATTTCTTCATTCCTATCGGGAGGCAATACGTGCAGCGAAGAAAGCTTTCTCCTCTGCACGTATTGCGTCTGCAGAGTCTCGTCCGGCAGAGCTATTTAGGGTGGTCAGGGAGATGACGCAGGCACCCCCTGCGCCAAATCCCTTACTTAACCCGACGATAGCCTGCTGTGACGCTTTTAACAACTTCTTTGCAGATAAAATCTCTCAGATAAGAGCCGAATTAGACGCCGCTATTGAGACAGTGTCTATAGGCGAGGCGTCCAACAACTCCGCCGATGTAATTTTACTGGATCAATGGCAATCTGTGAGTACCGAGGACGTGGACAAGCTGCTTGGTAAGGTGAGGAAGACGACTTGCCCTCTCGACCCTTGCCCATCATGGCTGGCCGTCCAGGGGGGGATGCATTGATGAGATTCCTCACGGATATCATCAATGCGTCCTTCAGGGAAGGACATGTTCCATCATGTTAGGCCGCTCCTGAAAAAGCCTTCCCTGGACCCCCTGGATATGAAGAACTATAGGCCTGTATCCTTGTTGCCATTCTTCAGCAAGGTGATCGAGAGGGCGGTTGCTCTTCAGCTCCAGGCAGTCTTGGATGAAACCGATTATCTAGACCCATTTCAAACCGGCTTCAGGACAGGCTTTGGGGTTGAGACTGCCATGGTTGCCTTGACCGACGATCTGCGTCTGAGCATCGACAGGGGTAGTGTGACCCTGTTGGTGCTCCTAGACCTCTCAGCGGCTTTTGATACGATAGACCACGGCATCCTCTTGGACCGCCTGAGGGAGCTGGGTATCGGAGGCACTGCTCTGCAGTGGCTCCGGTCCTTCCTCTCGGGTCGGTCCCAGAGGGTGCTGCTCGGGGACTGTAGCTCCAGTAAGAGGGAACTCACTTGTGGGGTCCCTCAGGGAGCTATTTTGTCCCCGATGTTATTTAACATCTATATGAAGCCGCTGGGTGAAATTATACGGAGTTATGGTGCTGGGTGTTATCAGTACGCTGATGACACTCAAATCTATTTCTCCGTGTCTCGTTCATCGGCCTTGAATTCCAATGGCACCTCTTCGCTCAATGAATGTCTTGGGGCGGTAATGGGCTGGATGAGGAAAAACAGATTGAAGTTGAATCCAGACAAGACGGAGGTGCTCACTGTCTCGGCCCCGAAACCAAGAATTGGGTTGCAACCTCCAGTCCTGGATGGGGTCACACTCTCCTCCAGTGATTGTGTTCGCAGTCTGGGGGTGCTCCTTGACTCGTAGCTCCTGATGACAAATCAGGTGAATGCGACGGTCAGGAGCGCCTGTTATCAGCTTCGGCTGATACGCCAGCTGCGCCCTTTTCTGGAAGTAAGGGACCTTGAGACGGTTGTCCACGCGTTGGTAACCTCACGCCTCGACTTCTGTAATGCACTCTACATGGGGCTACCCTTGTGCTTGGTTCGGAAACTACAACTGGTACAAAATATGGCGGCCAGGCTTGTCTCGGGAACATCTCGAAGGGACGACATTACTCCGGTTCTGCGGTCCCTCCACTGGCTGCCTATAAGTTTCCGGTCCCAGTACAAGGTGTTGGTTATCACCTTTAAAGCCCTAAATGGCTTGGGTCCAAACTATCTCAGGGACCGCCTTCTCCCGTACAATCCTCCCCGCGCTCTTCGGTCCTCCGGGAGGAATTTGCTGCAGCCTCAGAATTCAAGGCTTGTGGCTACCTCCCGGAGGGCTTTTTCAGTTGTCGCCCCCAAACTCTGGAATGACCTGCCGGACGAGATCCGTCTTTTAACATCATTAGACAGCTTTAAAAAGGCTGTTAAGACGGATCTCTTCCGGCAGGCCTTTCCAGACCAATGAATCCCCACCTCAGATACAAACAACTCCACAATGGCAATCCTCTCGTGGCCCCATCTATTGATGGTGAGGATTGTTTTCAGGCTTTCTAAAATATACTGTATTGGGTTTTTAAAGTGCGTGTTTTAATTGTTATTGATTTAATATTATTTTAAGGGGGAGGGGGGTACATTGTATATATTGTTTTTGGGATTTTATCTGTATCTGATTGTTTTAATCTGTGAGCCGCCCGGATTGGACTACCAATGGGCGGGGTACAAATAAATTTTATTATTATTATATTATTATTAATACTGATTTAAAGATATACCTGCTCTAGGAGGTTAGAAATGGGCAGAAGCCTCTTTGCTCGCTGAACTGGACTTCTATCAGCTGAACTGCTTGTTAATCTCAGATATAACTTCTGCACTGTGTAAAGAAGGGGGAGAGTGAGGGAGGAGGTGTGTCTGACACAACTCTGATCCTCAACTCAAGTATAGCCGGAGGACAAAAAATGAGACGCAGCCCGGGGTAGGGATGTAATTCTTTGCTACTTTTCTTCCTGGTGAAAATTACAGGTAATTTTAGGAATTTTCTTCCCACTGTAGGAAGGTCTGTATAGTTTTTGAAAACTGTTCACAGTTCAAGACTCATTCCATGCAAAATTTACATATGGTTGATTTACACAGAAAACAGTATTTTTCTGCAAAGAAAACACTATTTCTATGCAATCTAGGATTCTCCTTGTCATGGTCACTCGATAATCAAGAAACGTATTTTTGACCATTTCAGAAATACCTTCAAATTTTCCTTCCATCCTAGCCCAGAGTAGAACAGTAATAAATAATTTCCAACATACCTAGGCTGGGAACGGTTCAGAGTCAACACAGCTTCAGGTGGTCTAGTGTTGGCTTAGTTGGCTCTTGGCCATATTGTTGAGTTAGGGTGGCTTTGGAACACTCTAATGATTATACCACATGGCATTTATATTTTCATTCATTCCTAAATATTCAGAGGAGTTTTTTTGGTAGTGCTTTTTTCAATTAATCTACAGTCTCTGAGTGGAAACATACCTAACATTTGTGTATGAGGCAGTTTCAAATCATTTCCATAAAACTACAGCCAAGTGTATTTCTCTTATAGCAGGAAGAGGCAACCCAAGCATGTGAATTTTCCAGTACATTTGTCTGTGTGTCTTAGAGTGAGAAAGCAGAACAGACAGCCCATAAGCCTTCATAGCATCATCATAGTGCGACGTTTATATGCTGCACACTCTGATGCTGCACACTCTGAAGATGCCCTGAAGCCACCCTGAAGCTGGGTGGCCACCCAGATGTGGCATCTTGAAGCCATGGCAGGGCAGGAAAAGATGGCTTTTTGCTGGCCAAAAAAGGAGCGGATCTTTGCCGCTCCTTTTTTGGCTGGTTTCAAGGTGAATTGGGCCCACGGTGTGTGTTTGCCATGGCCCCAATCCGTCTTCACCTTCAGGGCCATCTATTTCCCCCCTAAGTAGGTTTAGTAAAAAAAAAAAGGTATATATTTCAGCCTTGGATGTAAAGAAGCAGTGTGAGGATTCACAGTGCATTTATATTCTGTGTATTCATTTGGACGCAGTCCTTGAAATCCTTCTGACACTATGACCTCTGGTTTTCAAGCTAAAATGCAGACAAGGATAGTCTGAAGGAGAAATTTTGTTATGGCAATGAATCTTTTAGAATGCTGCATTTGCACATCCTTCTTTCTTTCTACAATAAAAAACAGAGTACTCCTGAATGTTATTGGGCAGTTAAAATGCCTTACAACCTATTTGTAACCACATTCATTTAGAAGTATGCCCTATAGATGTTAATGGGGCATATGTTCATGTTAGTGGGCTTAGTTTTCACTATACTTTTAGTCCTAAATATACTAGCAGCTAATAACTTCCTCTGATCCCATTGCCATTAGATGTGCTTAAAACCAGAGCCTTTCAATACAATCATGTGCATGTTTACCATGGTAAATCACTTTAAGCCGTGTCAGATGCTGCTGCTGCTGCTGCTGCTGCTGCTGCTGCTGCTGCTGCTGGATAAACAACGTATTTATCCCACACCCTTTGGACTCAAGGCAGCTTACAAAGTATACTAGTGTCAGACCCTTGAACTGATTTTAATTAGCAACAGTTTTAGTATATATCTGTTGGACAACAGACATTGCTCCTTTTCAGTGATTGGAATCCTGTCTTCTTTTGTCAAGTTTTTCCTGTGTAAAGCAAAATATTTTGTGGCAGGCATCTTGTGAATAGGCTCACTACCATGCGCATCTCTTTGGGTAGGAACCAATGGGAAGAATAGCTGTTTATACAAGGCAATATGAACTTTTAATCACAGTTACCTTAAAGTACTTCTTTCCTTAACATTTGGTTGCTGCTTAATACTTCCCCAATGAGAAACGGGTAAGTTTTTAAATCTTACTTTTGGCCAGATTTCAAACTACAATGTTCCTGTTGTCAGTTAAAAGCCTAGCATCTGGGCTCATCTATTCATCATTCATAAAACATTCTTCAGTATGCTATGTCCATATCAACTCTTTTTCTGAAATTATGCCCATGGCAAACAAAAGAAAACCCCCAGTCCATTTTATTCTTTTTAGAAGAAACTCATGCTGATCTTTATGAGTTTTCTATTCAAAGAGGGACATATTTTTTCATTATTTTACATATTGTTATTAAATAGATTTACAGCCTGATTGTCAAAACAAAAAAGAAAATGGATTATAGTGCAATTAAATACACAATGCACAATCAAAGCCTAAAAACAATATTCAGTACATAAATCATTAAAATTAATAACAACAAATGAAATAGTAGCAGCAACAACAGCAGCAGCAAATAAAACTTGTGTTAAAGACACAGCACACAAAAATTAACCAGATGCAGACTGAAATGAGTAATTATTTTACATTATCCTAAAAGAAAGGGGCATATCATTATCATGAGGTGGACCATTTCAAAGACATAAAGCCATGACAGAAAAAGTCTTCTCCCCAGTGCTTGCCAATTTCTCAGCTTTTACCGGTGACCCCAAAAACAAGGCCTCAAACAACGTTACAGCTTATGAACAGCATGTCTCAGCAACATCTAGGCATGTTCAGGTGGCAAGTTTGTAAAGGCAACACTGCAGGTGAATTTAGTAACTTTTTGGTAAGAAACTGACCTTCCAGTGACTGAACCTGGAAGAGGAGCCTCAGGTTCTAACTCTTTATCAAATGAAGTACTACTGCTATTATTGTTTCTAGGAGATATATATATATATATATATATATATATATATATATATATATATATATATATATATTGGGGGATGGGGGGAAGCTAGCATAGGCAAGCCACAACTCTTGCCTGAATTGAACTTTGTTAGACTTGTCTCCCCTCCCCTTGCTATCTAATACCCCTTTCCCCATTTTTCTTTGTTGATTTTTTAAATCTTTCTCCCAGTCATATCACATCTGTTGATTTCAATCCCTCTGGGCAGAAGACTGTACTCTTACTATTCTGTACATCAGCTAGTTCAACACTGTCTGTTTCAGAGCTATTGGGATATAGAATATGTTGAATCACATACATCAAAGACTTCGCTCTCTGAGCTCTCTGATATTTCCAGGAAGGTAAAGACCTGATTCTTATCAGCCTGCTTTTGCTTCAGATTCCTCTAATAACAGTTGGCCCTCTGTATCCACAGATTTTTTATCCACAGATTTAATCATCCGCATATTGAAAATATTTTAAAAATAAAGACTGTAGTTCCAAAAAGCAAGCATTGATTTTACCATTTTATGTATTTTGTACACAATTTTACTATGCCATTGTATTTAATGGGACTTGAGTATTCACATATTTTGGTATCAAGGGTCTGATACTAGTGTGTGTCTTAGAACCAGAGCCTAGCAGATACCAAGGGCCCACATAGTAGTATGTACGGCGGCAGCTAAAACAACATTCCTACCTTTGCAAGAGGGGAAAATGTGATTGGCTCTGATTGTTACCGGGGTCTTCTCCCCACACATATACCAGGAAGAATATGGAATGCAAGACTGTGTTGTTAGTGTACATGGGATTGAAAATTAAGACAGCCTTGCTTGGCACCAATAGGACAGTAGTATGGAAGTTAAGTGCAAAAGGGAGCCTGTGTGGAATAGATTCCTGTTGAAGGGGCTAATGCCCTCCCAATGTTCATCACTAGTACATCAAACTCTAGTTTCAAGTGATATAGTGATATATTCACTGATTATCTACATCCTCTCTGCCTTATGCTTACTTTCATTGTATACCTACCTTACATTTCCAGTACAAAGTGCCTTGAGAAAAAAAATAATGTAATAGTTCTGCTTCCTTTGTTTCATGGACATTTGGCCAGCTTCTTCAGAAATTGAATAAGCCTCAAGCTGGCATAGAATCTCAGATCCATTTTAAAAGCCTTTCACAAAGGGGTTGTAAACTGTTTTGAATTGAATGTTAGTGAAACAAGTGTACATGGGCCAATGAGGCATATACTATTCCATTTGTTTTTGCCAAAAACACACAGTGCATTGTCTGAACGTCTACATTGTGCAGCACTTTTGGTAGAGTTAAATGAAAAAAGGTGAAGGGTTTGTGATGAGGTCAATTAGGCAGCAAACTCCCCCCCCCCCCCAATGTGCATTCAGTATTAGCTGTTTAACTGGCGAATATAATTTGACTGCAAGTCATGAACTTAATTGAATTTGATCCAAAAAAGACACAGCTGAGCAATCTACAGGAAGCATTATTTTCCTAGAAGTGTGCAGTTCCAAACTGTACACGTTCTTGTGCAGCTCATAAAAGTTCCTGTATGCTAAACCTGGACACTTGGGTCCTGTACAAGAGAGAATTTATGAATTTGACAATTAAGAACTGGACTTCCGACAGGAAAAAAATGTACTCAATGTGCAGCAAAATAACAGTGATAGGACATTGGGTCGTTTCTAGTTGTAGTTGCTTATTGAAATATTTGCAGAATCTGGAAAAATGTGAGACTGTTAGTTCAATAATGGTTCCAAGCCTGACTAGTGGAAAATATGACAGCGTTTCCATCAGCAGTTAAGAACAAGTTAGGTCTTTTATTTCTACAAGGGAGGTGGCATACAGTTTACCCTACACAGGAAATTGTCAACGGCAACCTGCAAGCAGCTGTACACTGAGTATATGTAGGAGGGAGAGAAATGTTCAAAGCTTTCCTGTCTTGATATTTTTTGATAGCTTTACTTTTTCAGGGTTAAACTTGATGTGTTTATTGTGGATAGTTCTGATGGAACTGAGATCCAGATGCCAGAACATATGCCGCATTTGAAAATGTACAATATCTAAAAAAAAGAGCACCACCCAAACTTTTATCATCATCATCATCATCATCATCATCAATTTCTGAGGCAATAGAAATAGAATATAATGTATTCATTCTATCATACAAGTCCCAGAGAAGAAATTTAGACTAGCGTATCTGATATATGATTGCAAAATAGAAAAGATCGATGGCTTTGGTGTTTTGTTTTGCTTTTTACTTCAGAGGCTTACTTTGTTACAATATAGCAACATCTTGTATATATGTTACATTTTAAATAGTCCTGTTTTTGGAATTCTGAGTTCATGAATACTAATTGGAGTGGAGGGAACTTTAGCTAAGGGGTAGAGAGATTATTCTTACTTTTGCCATAAAGTAGAACGAAGAAGGTATTCATACAGTTTCCCAAATTTTCTGAATTCAGCTTTTGCCTTCTTTTAGTCTTGCTCTTGCCTTCGCCATCCAATAGCAGCCATCTTTGCTCAGAAATCTTTGTCCACAGCTATGAACAAGGAGCATGAAATGAATGAAGATTTAAAACTTCTTTGAACAGAAGTGTTAGTGTGGCCCACTCAGTGTCCAGCCTTTGCATATGAATGTGGCCCACTGATCCTGGAACTTCAGTGCCAAGAGTTTGGGGTGAGGTTACTATTTGCTAGGTCTTTGCCCTGTTCTTTTAGGATGTCAGTAATATTGCTTAGGTACATTCAAATTGTAACTCCTGATCACATAAATATTCATGTTGTGCTTTAGATAGATGTAAATGGAATATTTATCTCTAAAGAAAAGACGCATAAGGAACAGGAAACATTCAGTGAATCCAGTGTTGAAAGGAAAAACAGAGTCTCGGGATGCATAAAACATAGTTTTATTTCCCAAATTAGCCAAATATTTCTCAGATTCTCAAATGCTTATGATTAGTTGCCAGACACTTTTTTGAAATCCCCACAGGCCAATGTCCACATTGTCTTCTGATGAGGTAGGCCATACAAATATTTTCCAGCTTAAATTTGTTTGCCTAATTTGAGAAATAACATCTTCTTTAACACATCCTGACACCTTTTCTCTTCTTTCATATTGAATATTTATCTGTGGACCATGTTGAGAAATTTTTAAGTATATGATGAAGATTGTGATTTTTACTTACCTCTTGGTCTGTCTGTGAAGTAGTGTGTCTATTGATGGCTTCACCTGCAGCCAGATGCAACGTGTGTAGCTTCTACAACTTGACTGGAGATCACTTTATGTGATAATCATTCCAATGAAAGCAAGCAAGAATAATGAGGCCTTGTCAGTATATATTACAAGCCAGTGTGTCTAATAATGAGCATGTAGAAATCAAGTTGGGCTGGGCTGTATTCAGGTCCCTACTGAACGACAAACGTCAACTTCTTGCAAGAGACTCTCCATCTGTTTTTCTTCTTTCCATGGGAATTTTTAATTACTCCTCTTACATTAAAGTTTGGAAGATAATTTTTGTCACCCTTTTTTGAAATATAGATCTCTGATACATTGCTTATTCATTAATTTATTAGTGAAAGAAAGTCCAGCTTGAATAAAGAAGTGGCCACGTGGGTAGGAATACAATTGCTGAGTTGAGAGGGTAAAGCCGGATGTTTGAAAAGATATTGCAGTTTTTGGTTTAACTAAAAGGTTATTTATCCAATTCTGTCATTTTGGAATATGGTAGAAAATATAGGTCCCTGACCCAGTGACCTTATAAATCTTAACAGAAACAATCTGGATAAGTATAAAGAGTGACTGTAAACAAATGCAAGTAGCAGCAATTTGTTCTTATTACCACCATTTAGTAATTATTTTATTCACTATCTCATGTTCACAGAGGATTTAAATGATGAATATTTGGCAAAACTGAAACCAAATGGTGGAGGTGGATTTGCCCTTTCAGAAGCTTCCAAAATAATTAATTTCTTTTAAAAGTAATTTTATGGAGAGCCTCAGCTTCAATAACAGTTGTCAGCTGCAGTGCTTCCAGGCATTCTAATATAATTTTGAGGTACAGTGACAACAGCCTTAAATGCAGGTTTGGGCATGCTTAAATTACGTTCACTTGTGGAAACATGAGAACTGTTAATGATGAAACCAGAGCTTTGTTAATAATGCATTGTAATTATTGCTTCGGTCAAGCAAATATCTTGTATTTCTTCTATTTTAAACCGAGAATCCCAGTTTAGATGAGTTTGTTCAATATAATTTTTCTGAACTTTGGGATTACTATTACTTTAAAAAAATTGTCCAGAGAGGCTTTAGTGCTGTCATTTTCAAGGGCAATGTGTTTTCACCATGTAAGTAGATCTGCATAGCTTGGTGAATTACACAGGCAGGGAATGACCTGCGTAATGAACAGATGAAGGAACACAA
Organism: Phrynosoma blainvillii; assembly: GCA_026167975.1. Taxonomy (NCBI): domain Eukaryota; kingdom Metazoa; phylum Chordata; class Lepidosauria; order Squamata; family Phrynosomatidae; genus Phrynosoma; species Phrynosoma blainvillii. The sequence continues at coordinate 103,824,953 of JANUYF010000001.1, forward strand.
TTTTAATAATAGAAGATACCTGATTGGCCCTGCCCTTCCACCAAACAATGGAGATGTACGTCACTCTCCAGGACAAACAGTGCCTGTGGCACTCTGTCTCCACATCTGAACAGGCGTTTTGTGTAAAAAGAAAAGTGAAATCCTGATTTATAATTGCATTGTGAATAAACTGCTTTTACCCAGTATGGCTGACAATACACACAAACATTTATTTTTGAGACAGAGCAACTCCTTTCTTTTAGGAGAGATGATAGCTAAGTGATACAGTACATGCTGTACCTGGTATCTGTAGTTAAAAGGATGAGATGACAGTCCAGAAGACCTATATGCTTGAGACTAAGTAGAGCTACTTCCTGTCAGAATAGATAACACTGGGCTAGACAGACCATAGGTGTGTGCTGGGGTTTCACAAATACTTGATCAGATACTTGGAAGACTTTCCAAACAGAGAAAACCAGTATCTATTGTGGCTGAAAATTCTAAGTTCATGGAGAGTGCAGCTATTAAGCCCAGTTTAAAACAAACAAAGTCATTCTTCTTGGTTTGCTTTTCCATGTCACTTGAGCATTCTAGCTTCCTAAGACAACATTTTGGCTACTAGTCAGTCACCTGCATCTGCAAAACTTTGATGCTTTAACCCCTAAAGAGCCAATGATACTAGTTATAATGACAATGCCATTTTCTATATTTACTCTATTATGTTATCGGACTTAGGTGGTGATTAAAAAGACACAGACTTACATTTTATTAATAAATGTAAAAAAAGATTTACATATTAAGCCTTGCAGCTGAGCATTAGCTATGAAATAAGGTATAACCAGGATTCCTTTCACATTTCTGTATATATCTGCCAAGGAATTACTATGTAGTATATCCATTTCATTGCTCTTTGTGGTTTAGCCTTGTGATGCTGTATTACAATGCCTGCTTATTTTCATGTAAAGCAAAGCATTGTAAATTTTTTACAGCATTTGTTCTTGCATGTTGAGTATGTTGGCTGTGTATGCGTGCAAGGGAGACAGATTGATAAAGCAGAAATATTTAAATATTTTAAAAGATGTTTCAGAGTCCACCTTCTTCAGCTCCTCTAAACAATGTAAGCATTAACCAAGGTAGAAGTTACAGAATTATAGAATACAGAGAATGGTACTCTTATGTGGATTGATAGGGTAAATTCTGAAAAATTGGAGAGTTCCAAGTCCATAAATCCAGAAGTTTTCGCTTTTATCTAATTTTCTTGTGTCCAATGGTATTTCTTTTTCAGTAATCAACAGCTCAGATAGTTCGTGGCCTTCTAAATTAAACCATCTGGCTAGTAGTTGTTCTAATTTTCTGGCCAGGGTTGTAGACTTGTGGTTTCTGAAGTATGTATGTGATGTCCAGCCTGGACTGTTTAAATTCTCCCCTGCATTTTCTCTCATTTTAGTTAGTCCTTAGTATGTTTGAGCATAGGAATGTTCCTTTGTATTAGTTTGTGGGAGGAGCTGTAGGAATCCCCTGCATTTTTCTAGTTTTTGGTTTGCCCCTTCCCAGCAAGCTCTGCTTCAGCTTGGGATTTTTAGTTTTTTCTTAGGCAGGCTTGGCTTTATCTGTTTGGTGGCAAACAGGCTCAGACAGAGGGAAAGGGCATTTCTTACACCATTTAGCCAATTTAGCTACCACATTTAGCCAATTATTTACCATTTAGCCAATTTAGTTACCAGTCAGCCAATTTAGTTACCAGAAGCAGTTAATTCTATTAAACATCAACAATAAAGAAGTCAAGAGCACCAGAAGCTGAAAGACCCTGCACCAGCTTCATTGAGTAGGATATCAAACCAAGATCAAACCCAGAGAGATGACAACCCTGAAGATTGCTGATACCTAAACTGTAAAGTACCTTTTATTTTAAGCCTATTAGAGCTGGGGAGGAGAAACCCTTTTTCTTTTGTTCTTCAAAATAAATTTCCCCCTTTTGGACTTTACATTCAGCATTGGAGCCTTTTTGGGTAAAAGAGTTTGATCTCACCAGGATACTGGCGTTGCACACCCATATTTGCCACCACCTTTAGTTGGGTGTGTCTTCACAATGTACATGGCTTTGTTGTTGTTTTGCCTACATAGATGGCATTCTGACTTCTACAGTCAGGGGCACAAAGTAGAATCTGTGGATGATGTCTTGTTTCATATGGTAAGCCCTGCCAGTTATAGTGCTCATAAATATGCACAGGCAAGGTAGTGCTTAAATTTACAAGGATGTGATCCAGGATTGCTGATTTGTGAAGACAGCTCCCACTATCAGTCTGTAGGTTTGGAGGCTGGTAGAAAGCTGTAAGGGATGCAATGGCTCAAGTGGTTAAGACGCTGATTCTGTTGATTGCGGCAGTTTGAGGCCTGGGTGCTGCATGATGGGATGAGCTCCCATCACTAGTCCCAGCTTCTGCCAAGCTAGCAGTTCAAAAGCATGCAAATGCAAGTAGATAAATACGTACCACTTCTCAGTGGGAAGGTAAGCAGCATTCAGTGCAGTCATGTTGGCCACATGATCAGAGACTAGTCTCTGATAACGCTGGCTCTTCTGCTTAGTAACGGAGATGAGCACCGCCCCCTATGGTTAGACACAACTTATTTACTTAAGTTCATTTTTACAATAGTTTTTTCACTCTTACAGATGTGTTTGTTCCCAAGAGCTAACCCATGGATAATATTTCTCTGTATATGTTTAAGGTGGCAGGATTTCTACTTTAGGCTCTGAGGAGGACATCAAGCAAAGGATATGTGGATGTTTGATTCAGCTTCTAAAAGAAAACTTGATTGTAGGATGGATAGAGTTGAGATAATATTGAAACTTTCCTAGGCATTCCTTACTCTTCATTCAGACCCTAAAGTGTTATTCAGTGCACTGTTAGCATGTAAGAAATTTGTCACTGATCTTTTTAAGGAATTGTTTCTTATTTACACATCAAGAAATTTGCTTAAGAGGAAGCCATATAAGTGTCCATAGCTGTACCCTGCTACTGTGCTTTCAGATGAATGTTTAATTATTATATGTCGGGACTTGCATCATAAAGTTTGTGGGAGGATCATTGCAACTCCTGAATTTAAAGAATTAATTTAAAGGTTGGATGTTATCATTACATGGTGTGTTGATATGTATCAATTTAATAATGATACAGTACTTGTTACTTCATATGATATTAATGATTGGTTCATTGAGTTCTATGGTGATGTGTTTTTCTAAGAGTGTGTTTTCTCATCCTTCAAATGTCTTTGGACATCTGCAGTTTTTGGCATCCTCTTTGTCTGCAGGCTTTATGCCAATACATTTTCACATCTGAGATTCTTGAGGGCCATTTGTTCTTTTAAAAAGTTGTCATATAAAACTTTTATAAGGTTGTTGTTGCTGTTGCTGTTGTTGTTGTTGTTGTGTGCTTTCAAGACATCTCTGACTTATGCTGACCCTAAGATGATCCTATCATGGGGTTTTCTTGGCAGGTTTCTTCAGAGGGGGTTTGTCATTGCCATCCTCTGAGAATGAGAAAGTGTAACTTGCCCAAGGTCACCCAGTGGGTTTTCATGGCCATGCTGAGATTCAAACCCTGGTCTCCAGAGTCATAGTCCAATTTATTTGGCTGTTAATGATTTTGTTCACTGATTTTTTAAAAAAGGTTTCCAAGACTAGATTTTTGTTAATTTTAAATATACCAGAGCATACTATTTCTCATGCATGCATGTGGATATGAAAGCTAGACAGCTGACAGAGAAAAATATCAACTCATTTGAAATGTGGTGCTGGAGGACAGTTTTATGGATAAAACTGGACTGATAAAAAGACAAATCAATAGTCTAAGAAAAAAAAAACAAGCCTAAATTTTCACTAGAAATCAACATGATTAAACTTAGGCTACCATACTTACAATGAGAAGACATGAGTCATTGGAAAAGGTGATAATGCTCAGTATAGTTGAGGGCAGTAGGAAAAGAGGACGATTTGCATTACAGCAGGATTGACTCAAGGCCTAAGCAGACTGCCAGAAATAGTGCACATTAAATTGAGGCACTGCCCTGGCTCAGTGCTAGGGAATCATGGGAACTGTATTTTTTTCTGGGACATTGAGCCTTCTCTGTCAGAGAGCTCTGGTGCCACAATAAATTACAGTTCCCATGATTCCCTAGCACTGAGCCAGGGCAGTGCCTCAATTTAATGTGCACTATTTCTGGCAGTCTGCTTAGGCCCTCAGTCAAGGAAGTCATAGCCTAGAGTTTGCAAGACTTGAGTAGGGCTGTTAGTAACAGGGTCTCTTGGGAGTCTCTCATTGATAGGTTTGACATAAATAGAAAACAACCAGAGGACACATAAGAACAATAAATTGTCCTTGGAGTCATCATGGAACTATTCATCTGATCTGTATTCAAGATGTTTTCTTGTCACTCTTCTTTCATGTTATATGATGTTCCTGTGTTTTTGTGCAGAAGTCCTTTGGATAGCAGTTTAATTTCACTAGAGTGATTACTATTTTTGGAGTACAGGTAATTTCTTTCAGCTTTGTGAGGTGATCCTTTCCCAAATACAGGAGTTTGGGATGTAATTTTTTTTTCTTTTATGTTTGTTGGTTCCCAAAATGTTTAGTTTAGACACAATACAAGGGAAAAACGCCCAGTTGATACAGAATAGCAAAATGGAGTGATATTATTGTGGAACATCTCTCTTCAACTTTTTCTTCTTAATCCAACAGACATCAAGTATTGTTGCTTTTATTCTGTGTCATTTGCTATAGATGTCAGTTGTCATTAGATGTAAGACAGTTGTATCTTGAAACATCCATTCTTGTTTATATACTTGTTTTAATGGTTTTAGCTTCAATAAATTCTGCTTAATTCATGTAGAGGTAAGAAATATGTTGAACTGGTATTTCTTGATATGTCATTCTAAAGACAAGGGGAGACATACTGTGTGTGTATGGGTTTATAAATAAATATCAAGGCATTGGGAAATAATATTAAAAGTCTTATACAATTTGAGATGTTAGTAAACTGACATTTAATCATTTTTGCTTGTAAGAAACTAGCATATCTTGAGTGTCTGTGAAGCATGCTGGTCTACATGAAAGAAGATTGTTAGAGCCAAGTACAACATGGTATATTACAACATTTATATGACAATTTGTGCTGTTAGTATATTTTCTACTCATATATGTTTTTACTATTTCTCTGCTTCTGATTTTGTAATTGTTCCAAGTCTTTCCTCGATATTTGTGGCTCTTGGAATACAAGAATAAGGTCTGGAAGACTGCAGAAACAAACCATAGTAGTGATCACTTTGTATTTGTGTGTCATAATCAGTACAAGTTTGGGTCAAGAGGGCTGCATCTGTGGCAGAAATAATCCAGTTTGACACCACTTTAACTGCCATAGCCCAATGCCATAGAATTCCAGGATTTGTAGTTTGCTGTGGCATTAGGTCTCTCTGACTGAGAAGGCTAAACATCTCACAGAACTACAAATCCCAGAATTCCGTGGCATTGGGCCGTGACAGTTAAAATGGTGTTAAACTGAATTATTTTTGCAGTGTGGGTGCAGCTGAGGAGCTGCTGAAGGCAAGGTAAAAGTTTTCTGAGACTGTTGAATAAGCAACATAACACAATGGACAGCAGAGAAACTGGGAACTGAGGAAAAGAGGTAGAGCACCCCTGAGTAATAGACCATCATGAAGTATCTATCACAACTTGGGCAAAATATTTATGCACCTGACTAGCAGGATGCAAATGTCACACCAGCCAGGAAGCAGTGCTTTATGGTTTCTCTCATTACATACCACATTGCTTCATTGCCTTATGTTATACATTATGCATTACATCAACCAATCAGGAACTTATACAACTTAAGCCCACTGCACATAACTCATAACTTCAACAGGAACTGCTTTGCCTCCAGTAAATGGTGAAATGTTATGCTTGCTAGCCTGCAGAACAGCATGCATGTGTAATGGTACGTTGTCTTCCTTTCAGCAGCTTCTACACATACATGCCAATCTCATCTGCTTTTTAGATTCAAGGTAGTTTAAAGATGAATTTTAATGGGTCAGGTTGGGAGGCCTTAAGAAAAGTAAACATAGCAGTGAAGAAAAGAAGCAAAATTTGAGGTGAGCAAAACTGTCCATTTGATGTCAGTTTCTGCACCCTCTATTAACCTTAGCTGACCTATCATCAACATGTAGTATAGTATGTGGAAGGATTTGTGACTGCCTGTGAATATAATTGATTTGAAAACAGAAAAGATTTTATGTATGGCTGAAGGATGAGAAGAGCAAGTGGTCAATGAGAGGAGGGAATGGAAGAAGGAGGTTATGGAAAAGAAAGGCTCAGGGGACAATGTGGACTGATACGAGGGAAAGAAACAATAATGACTCATGTGAGAGAAAGAGGGTATAAAGGCAATAGGAAAGTGTCCAAAAATCCTATCCCAGTGCTCAGTGTTCTGGAATGGGAGAAACACATCTCTTGTACAAGGTCTTTGACCAGAAGAACCCCACCTTGCTGTTAGACTCAGATTTGTGGGGACTCAGATTTGTAAAGAAGGTGGAATTCACAGTTCTTTACTTTCTCTGGAACATATATATCACATCTGGGTGGCTGGCAGTTCTAAGAGGAAACCAAACAGTTATGCTAGGCTGAATGTTCAAATTTAGAACAAACCTTTATGTGGATATCCGTGGGCGGGCACATTACATTATGACAAATCAGTGCCTCTTGTAACATTTTTTCCTCCAGTGTGGTCCTTAAGAGCGAACACATTGCCTACCTCTGTTCTAATTATTCACCATAGACAGAGGTGGAAAGACATTTTCCTTTCCTGGTCACATTGGCTGATGACATTGTTCTTCCTCCTGCATAGTAGTGTAAGACTGTATGCCTTAAGCCACCAGGAGCGTTCGTTCCCTTAGTGCTTGTAATATTATCTTTAAGATATTTGCAGTATACCCTTTTCTACAGAGCAGTAAGAAGTTGTTCTCAGGAAGTCTCCTGTTCTTCTGCTACATAGGCATAGATCAAATTAGTTTCAGGAAAGGAAATACATGAGATTCCTTCAGACTACACTAAGGTAGACTATACTTTACCCTTCTCTGTTTCTGCTTGTGTTGTGTTGTAAGCTGGACAATGACTATCCAATTTGTGGGATATGAAAGATTTACCTTCTGTTTCAGTGGAGATAGTTGGATTTGGGAGATGAAGAGTGGTTTTGTTTTGTTTTTGGAAATGGTTCAAGATTTTTCTGTTCATTTTTCAATTCATTTATCTCTTTTCCTTATTGCAAGTAATCCTTTTGTCTGAATCTTCATTCAAATAAATAGCTTCCCTTTCTGGGATATGACACTGTTCTTTATTTTACAGGGAAGTCACAAATGACACTGTTCTTTATTTTACAGGGAAGCCTTCCATGTTTTAATTGTTAAAAAGGTATGACTTATTTATAATTCTACCTTTCTCCAAACATGGTATTCAAGGTGTCATACAACATTTTGGAAGCACAATACAGTAAAACAAACAAACAAAACACACCAATTAATATAGAAGTTAAAACTCAAACTAAATTTCTGTTTTAAAAACACAATTTAAAAATAGCATTAAAACAAGTTAAAGCCAGGATTAAAATATGCTTTAAAAGATAATAAAATAAAGACACTACATCCCCCATTAAAAGCTTTTTCTCACACAGTGATTGCAGGGGCTTTTGCTGCTATAGGGACTGATGATATATTATATATATTATACATGCAGATGTCACTGTGCCTCAGATTACAGCAGGGATACTATCATGCAGCAAAATGGGAGAAAGCAGACACTTATTTTTAAAACCCAGATGCTGTTTGCATTTAGATAAGTTTTTTTAAAAAGCAAAAAACCACACACCCCAAACCCTAAGTGTTAGACTTGCTAAATATAGCCACACAATCATAACCAGTGGGTAGTCCTGGCTATATTTAGGTTTTATGTTTGCCTTTATTTTTAATGACACCTCCACTGTACCTTTAGTTCTCAGCAAAGTGCTGTTTCCTGTGTTAGTAGGAAACTTGCAATTAAAGGAGGATCAGATCTTGTCAGGTGTCATTTATCAGTGCATTGTTAATGGCTGATTTCTGGGCAGGAAGAACAAAGCTTAATATAACAATCAGCAGCAAGGGAGACAAAAAAAGACAACTGCTCCCCTTAACAGTTTGCTCTTTGCAACTACAGAACCTTATCTGATCACCCACGCTCATCTGGCTGCTGACGCTCTACAGGCTTCATTTGCATAGTTTATTTTTACAACTATTGTGTGTCTTTTGAGGAACCAAGCAAGAAGGCTGTCTTGTAGTGATTCATCATGTCAGAGTGAAAAGGTGGCTCTAAAATTGGGGGAAAGAAAAGGAAATATAAATATGCATGCTAATTAACCTTCTCAGATATTTGAACCATAAGGCACAGCAGCAGCAGCAAAGCAGAAGAGCTTTTTCATTTACCCCATGTGAATGTGTAGGATATGTATACAACAGATGTGCAGTTATTGCAAGTACGTAAGTAGGACAGGCTTCAACCGATCTTTCACATGTACCCTTATTGGTGGATCATAGCTGCTCCTTGTGAAAGGCAATACCAGTGAATTAGCCCTAGGTAGAATATGTTTGAAATGCAAAGAAATTGAAGGCAATGATTGTTGCCAAAAGGAAAAAAATATATATCCAAGTCCATATGACAATAATTATTAGGCCAACTCAGTGATCATAAAATATTATGTAAGTTTTTTAGTTCTTCAGAATTCTTCATCAGCCAAGAGTGTAAACAACACAGTTGGGGCAGCAACAGGAAACACTGCACAATGTGTTTGATGTTCAAGCCACGAAATCTACATATAGTTCAGTCTTAAAATGGAAATTGGGATGAGACTACAGATACTCAAGTTAAACTCTACTTAAGTATTGAGAGGTTGTACTCAGGATTCTCCCAGGAGTTGCTGTGCTGGTGAAACAGCTAAACAATGGTTGAGTCCCTGATTCTGAAATTATAAAATGGCAGTTGTGGCTCAATATCTTTCCTATCCATAGGCAAAAGAAATAGATTCTTTGGTTGCTAGAACAATGATGAACAGAGAATCCAGGGTTTATATTAAAAACTTGAAGATAAATCCAAATTTTAAAGGTTAAATCCAAACCTGGATTTTACACACACACACACACACACGCACACACACACACACGCACGGAATTCAGAATTGTTTTCCCTTTTTCTTCTCTCCAGTTATCCTTGGGAAAGTTTCAGGTGCAATCTGATGCTATCTCAGTATCTGGCAAAGCTTAATTTGAATGTCTACAACCTCATCTCATTTTCCATCTTAATGCTGAAATATGCAGGCTCAGTGATCTAAATCTAATTATTAGTTTATGAGTAGATTCAGTGAATCAATGGGAACTTGGTAAGTCAGTACTTAATCATAGAATCATAGAGTTGGAAGAGGCCGCTCCAAGCCACTGGTCTGCTTCAGCCCATTGACAACAGAAACTCTATGGACCTTATCACACGGGGTCTAAAGCAGCCCTAATCCAAAGGGTATCCGTAGCTAATACATATTATTTCCCCGAGTGTACACACGACGTTGCACCCGAAACTCGACAGAACCTGGAGCTAATCCGTATTGTTTCCCCACTTGTACACACAATGCTGCCCTGAAACTCACAGAACCCGGAGCTAATCCGTAAGGAATTGAGAGCTTTTGACATTCGGTTTTTCGGGGAAGTACAAGGGAGCCTTCGTATTCTTTGCACAATGGTGGGCGGGGAGGGGAAGCAGGAGAGCTCTACATATCCCAAGCAGAAAATCCCAGCGAGGGGAAGGGATTGGCGAAAGGCAAACCGGATTGGCGGGGCTGGGTGAGAGAAGAAAGAGGAGTAGAAGGAGAGGAGGAGGGAAGAGGGAAGAGGGAGGCGATCTCTCTCTCCATCTCTCTCGCATTTTTCCTCCCCGACACACGCCACTCGGAGCTCTCACCAACCAGGGCTTGCTGGGCTACCTTCCCTCCTCCAGTCCTCCTCCTCCTCCTCGGTCTCCTTGGCTGCCTTTCCTCCCGACTCCTTCCTCCCATCCTTGCCATCCACAGAAGCGCCTTCTGCGACGCCGGCTTTTTGGGCGACGGGATTGAGAGAGAGAGAGAGAGAGAAAGGGAGCCTTCGTATTCACTGCGCAATGGCCGCGCGGGCAAAATTCAATTCGTTTTGGTATAGAACTGAATTTATTCTTACTTCGGTTACTTTTCGCTTACTTTTCGCTTCGTGGCCAGCGTTTGATAAGGTCCTATGAGCCACTCTCCCATTCCCTTGTGCACATTATCTCAGTGTGTCTGTAAATACATACTTAGGTCTGTAAGAGTTGCAGAATTGCTAGAAGGCTGGCCAGGCATTGAGGAAAAACACATTAAAATCCATGCAAGGACTGAGAGTGGCAGTGACTTTTGAGGCAACTCAAGGTAGGCCCTACTGTTAGACAGATGGAAGCCACATTGGGGAACAAGAGGATAGTGGTGAGATGTTGGAAGTCAGAGCTTCATATGCATCCCTCCACCTCTGCTGCACCCCCTCATCTCTTCTGTTGCCCTCAGGTTAATGCACAGCTCCAGCAGTGAGGTAAGATTTGACTGAACAAATGTCTTGGAAACTTTCGTGCTGCAAGGTTCTGATGCACATAACAGGAGATCTGTGTTTAGCATGAGAAAATGCCACAAATAAATGGAAATACTCACTGAGAACAATGGTTTAGAAAGGATTATACCAGCACTTTATAAGTGCTATATAGTGCTATAACCACTATATCAGGGGTAGGCAACCTTTCCCCTTTAAGGGCCGAGGGACTTCAGCTCTCAGAAGCCTCAGCCATGTTGGCCAATAGTCCCATGTTGGCCAATAGCTCCTGGGATTTTGGGAGCTGAAGTCCCTCGGCCCTTAAAGGGGAAAGGTTGCCTACCCCTGCACTATATGCATAGATAAACTTCTTGTTTTGTTCCTTCAAGTCGTTTTGATTTAGGCAACCCTAAGGTGAATTTCATGGGGTTTTCTTGACAAGATTTATGCAGAGAGGTTTGCCATTGCCTTCCTCTGAGACTGAGAATATGTGACTTGTTCAGGGTCACCCAGCCATACTTAAGGTGTGCTTATGAGCTGCTTAAAAAATCCTTTGAGCAGGACACTGTTTTCCCAGTTCTATTTTACAAAGTACATTAAAGATCTCCTTAGTTGTACCACTTCAGCTAGGGAGAGGTTTGGTCATGAACTTGTACCAAAGATTGTGAAGCTACTGTTGCTTCTTTGATGTCCAATGAATGAGAGCCATACATCATACTTATAAAGGTTCACCCCCTATAACTACTGCTATTATACATCTTGAGGGCATGCTAGGTTTCCTAGTGTTCCCAGTGTTCCTGCTGACAACAACCTTGCTTGTATTTCTCCATACCATGTACACTGTTTACCTAATATACATACTGTATGAGACAGAGTCTGATCTTTCCCAACATGGTCATAAGATTAGCCAAGACTGCCCTCTTCAGGATGCCACTGTGTGCCAAATTTAAGAGGTATGGAACACAGAGAAGTGTTTACAATGGCTTTTCTTTAACCTTAGATGAACAAACATACACATACACATAACCTGACCAAAGGCTGCCTCAGAAACTAAGGGGGGTTGCAGACTGCCAGAAATAGTGCAAATTGAGTCCACTTTAAGGCTTAGAGTTAGGGTTAGGGAATCATGGGAATTGTATTTTATTGTGGCACCAGAGCTCTCTGACAGAGAAGGCTCAATGTCTCAGAAAAAAAACCAATTCCCATGATTCCCTAGCACTAACCCTAACCCTTAAAGTGGACTCAAATTGCACTATTTCTGGCAGTCTGCAACCCCCCAAAATCAGTGAACAGACAACAAGCTAAGTCATGGTTTAGCATTATGAGAATAAGACTGTGTGAACCTTCACTTGAGTACTTCTTTCACCTTACATGCCTCAGGGTGGAGATGGGATTTTCCAATTATCCACATTTTAGTGAGTTATCAACACTAAATTTTAACCATAGTTTGCTGAAACAAGCCAGCTTCATATGAAATGAAATCAGGTGGGTTTTTTTCCTTCAATAAACAGAAGTTAAGGTTATCCACAGTTGGACCATTCTTGGCTCATGTAACAACCTGTTGTTGTTGCTGCTGCTGCTGCTGTTGTGTGCCTTCAAGTCATTTCCATATTATGGTGACCTTAAGGTGAACCTATCATAGGGTTTTCTTGGCAAGTTTCTTCAGAGAGGGTTTCCATTTCCATCCTCTGAGGCTGAAAGAGTGTGACTTGCCCAATGTCACCCAGTGGGTTTCCATGGCCAAGCCAAGATTCAAACCTTGGTCTCCTAGTGTCCTAGTCCAAAACTCAAACCACTACACCAAGTTGTAAGTGATGCAAAATAACAGTGAAAGCTTTTGACCTCCTCATGGAGTGGCTTGCATCCTGTTGTTAGAAACAACCAGAGCAGATCAGTTGAATCAATTGAATTTACCTAAGTGTTGCTTCATCATTCAACAAGTGATTCAGCAGATCTATGTTGGTTTGGGACTAAACAGCAAGATTTAGACCAGTGTATGCAAACCCACGTTCATTCTCACAAATCATCTACCTCAAACTGGGGCCCTTCTAGATGTTTTGGGTACAGTTCCCACCAGCCCAGCCACGTTGCCAGTGGTTTGGTATGGTGGAAATTCTATTACTGGACACAAGGTTGCTGAGGGAGCCCATCACAAATTGGTTGAGCATTACGGCTGACCCTTTTTTGGAGGATTTTTTCCCCTTTTCTAACCTATGTTTCAGAAGCCAAATAGAGAACTGGGGGATTTTTTTACTATATTATAGTGATTTCAGTTTGTTTTAATTCAGAATGGATATTTTTTATTTTGTTTTATTTTTAACCTACTATTACCAACCCACAAATTTGAGAACAGGAAAGCTGTACATTCAGTGCATTAAAATGCGATAGAAAACTGCTAAACTAATCAGCTTTTTAGTAATTTTACATTTTCCAGGGCATTTTCCAAAAGTATATATGAGTTTCCTACAACTGTGGTATTTGAGAGGCAGCAATAGCATTGGAATTAAAGAAGCTAGCCAAATAAGAAAAAGGGGGGAAAAAGCTGTTGATTTTTAAACAAATAAAGAAAAACTATTTAATTTTTTCTAGAATGAAAATCATCAAACATATTCAGGTAATAGTCACTCAGTAAACTTCAAAAACAGAAGACAACATTTCTACATTTAAAAAGATTGACATGGCTTGGGAAAAGAGTTCTTTCTACATGGGCTAATGAACTATTGTATTGGTAACTATTTGTCCATTGGAAGCAAGATTTAGATTTTCACAAAGAGCCAGTGAAAAGTCTTGGAAGCTTCATGGAACAATTCAGGAAACCATGAAGAATGTCAGCTACAAACCCACAATCACAAGAGACCTATCAAGTCCCAGAAATATTGAGTAACTAAATTAAAATATGCAGTCTGGGAAGGCAGATACTCCTCCACAGCAGAGAGGTCCAAGGCAGAGTTTTACTTTGTTCCTTTCATTGAAAAATAATAACAATCATGAATTAGAAAAGTAAAATGCCCAAGTTCCCTCTTGTTATAAGATTGCATTTGGAAGTCCATATGTTGTTTAGTTTTATTTTGCAAAATACAGCTTTATTTTAAAGACTACCCTTTTCTCGTAGTATATTAGATTATAATGAAATTATGTATCTTAGGGCAGGCTATGCTAGCTGTGGCTAATGGAAATTATAATCCAGTATATACTTGGAGGGCATTAGATTAGGGAAAGGTACATTAGGCTACTTTTGTATGCTGCATTTGCCAGTGAAGGACAAAAGTTAGTGCTCTGTGTTTTATAATTGGCTGTCCTAACTGGTAGCTGCAGTCTAAAAAAAAATAACATTTTAAAGCTGTAATTTTAGCCACCATTTGGAAAAAAATGTGTTAAGGGTCTTAGGAAAGTTTGCTGTATCAGGTCAGGTTTTGTGTCTTTTATATGATTCAGTATTGTTTACTCTGACTAGAACCTACACACCTTCTAACTGATGGTGCCTAGGACTGGACTAGGTATATTCTGATACCAGAGATGTGCCTAATGCTCCTTGCCCAGTTTTTGCCAATCACATTTGGCAGAAGAGTAGACACTTTCTGTATGATTATCAGAATTTTATAGGTAAATACTACTACTACTACTACTAATAATAATAAATTATATCCTGCCTCTCTGTCAAACAATGGGGCAGCTTACAACAGTTAAAATTCCATACAATAACATCTATCCCAAAGACACGCTCTAAATCCCAAAACCCACCCACCCCCTAAAAAAGTATTAAACCAGATATCAGTTAAAACAGCTTGGAATAAACATCAAGATAAAATAAACTGACTAGGACAAACAATATCAAGCAAGGGCAGCGACGAGAGAAAATGGGAGAGGTAAAAATGAAAGGATTCCTGAGGCTGGGACTTCTAGTCAGGAAAGGCCTGCCAAAAGAGATCCGTCTTCACAGCCTTTTTGAAGCTGCTTAAGCTCGTAATCTGACAATTCACCCTGAACTTTTCAGTAAAATGAAAATACTCATGAAAGTTTACCAAAATTTTCAAAATTGGCCTAAATGACATCTGGAACACAGCAAGTGGAGGGACATATGATCCTCTAAAAGCGGGTGGTTTAAAACAAGTAACAACACTGGAATTCTTCTAACAATTTAATAACATTATTAGGAAAATCAGTTCTCCTTCAATTTGTAGGTAAATCCTGATCATCTAGAGAACCCAAATGACCTTAGTCACCAAAGCATACATGTTCTCTCTCTCTCTCTCTCTCTGGCTATATGTTACAGAATAACGTTGGTGGAGCAATGATGTGTTATTCAGAAATACTTGGAATTTTATTGCAAATTCATATTCCTTCAACTTCCTCAGATACATCCACCAGCAATAAATAACAGTCCGAAGATTCTGATGACATTAGTAGTTTTCCCCCCTTTACTTTATCAAGAAGATGTTTAACCTACTTTTCTTATGGAAATTCAAGGTGTCTTGCATCAATTTAAATTAGTCTCACACTAAACCCACATCACTGAAAATACAATAAAAGCAGGCTTGGAAAATAAAAAGAACTTGAAATCACACTGTTAGTTATCCAGCGAGACAAAAAACAAACAAAACCCTACAGGAATAGAAGAGTGTTCACTAGTTAGCAGGAAACAGAAAGATTGGTGGCCTGCTACTGGCAGTTCATGGCCAAACTGATGGCGGAACATATTGTCCAACCTTATCAGGGCAAGGCTTCTACCTTATTTGGATCATACTATGCCCCTGAGTCTGGCTGAGTCTTACGAGGTAAGATATTCTACAATCAGGCTGTTGCAACAGAGAACACTGTTTTTGATACCTGGTTACTGAGCTTACACCATTGACAGAATAGAAGAGAGGATCTTGCTACCAGGAGAGCAAACAACGGGCAGACAGAAACAGGACAAGGTGGTCTTTTGGATGTCCTAGATCTAAGCCATTTAGCAATTTAAATTGAATGACCAACATTTCAAATTGTTCCTCTTTAAGTTTCCCCTAGCTATACCAAACCAAGCTGAGAGGTATCTATATTGACTGGCAGCAACTTGCTCCTGATTTTAGCTGGAAAGGCTCGGGACAGAATTTGGGTCCTTTCATGTGCAAAATATTTGTTATTCTACTGAGCTATGTTTTCCCTTGCCCTTCTATCCACTGAGGTGGAAGCTTCCTGATGTACTCTAAGAGGCAAATATTTCACCTTTGTAATACATAATTTCAGTCCTTAGTGAGCCAACAGATGTGTCTGTAATGATATGGTTGAAATTCTGCCTGAACTCAGTTCTCTTCAATAAACTGGTAATGACTCCACAGTAGCTAAAGCATTCTGAGCTACACCTGACAAGGAAGTGAAGATTAATTTCTGATTTCCCAGAGACAAAAAAGATTATGCCAAAAGCCCATTTTTGCTTTTATCATTTTATAATATTGGCCTGACTCCTTCTGTTAGTTTTCACTACAGTAGACCATTTGAATCAATAGCATTTGCACTCACCATTCAACAATTGATTCAGTGGGTCTACTCAGATTCAGACTAATAAACAGGATTCCAGACTTATTTTTTTAGGTTACACAATATGGCATAATATTGGTGGAGCTATTTTATAACAGATTTAGTATATAGAGTAGTGTTTTTTTCTGTTCCTGGAGATAGTATATAGGCTTATGATTATCACCGATTGACAACCTTATCCTCCATGAATGTATCTTTTAAAGCTGCTTTAATTATTGTCCATCACTGTGTCTTCATCCTATGGCAAAACACCTTACTAACTTCCTTACACATTTGCCTGTTCTGGACGAGCCCTCTGAGTCAGATAGACTTCTCAAATTGTCTCTGGGATTTATACTTGATCGCAGAACTGAATTTGTTACTGCATAATGTGAGAAAAGGACCTCAGAAGCCTCTCATTTCCTGAGCTGAACAGATGATGAGTAGGATGAAAGAAGGAAAGAGGTCTGCACAAGGAAGAGGGGAGGATTGTAAATCAAACGTAGCACTGGGTACACATCCTGCTGCTGTATTAGCAGTTCTCTGGCACAGGAGACAGAATTACCTGAGTAGACTGTTGCACACACAGAGGGTTTTTTGTTTTGTTTTTTGCAGCCTTCTCAATATGTGCTACCCCATGCAGAGCACCTCTTGCTGGATTGTCCCTAGCATGTTTGGATCTATGGCTATGGAATCAGAAGGATTCTTGTTGCTTTTGACATTTTCCTCATTGTGGCTGACAGTGATATTTGGTAGAGAGGGAAGATGCTATTTCCTTTATTTATGTAATAGCACAGCTATTTTGCCTGTAACCATCTGGTGTTCTTCTGAGTCAGTTTTTCTATTTCACAAGCAACTGTGTCTTTCTATTTGTTTGGTGTTTGACTAGTCAGATAATTAATTAGTATATTAATGAAGCCATTATTTTGTTAGTCACAAGGAAGAAAATGATTTGTATCATAGAATCATAGAATCATAGAATTATAGAGTTGGAAGAGACCACAAGGGCCATCCAGTCCAACCCCCTGCCATGCAGGAACTCCCAATTAAAGCATCCCCGACAGATGGCCATCCAGCCTCTGCTTAAAGATCTCCAAGGAAGGAGACTCCACTACACTCTGAGGGAGTGTGTTTCACTGTTGAAGAGCCCTTACTGTCAGGAAGTTCCCCCTAATGTTGAGGTGAATCTCTTTTCCTGGAGCTTACATCCATTGTTTCGGGTCCTAGTCTCTGGAGCAGCAGAAAACAAGCTTGTTCCCTCTCAATATGACATCCCTTCAAATATTTAAACACAGCTATCATATCACCTCTCAACCTTCTCTTCTCCAGGCTAAACATCCCCAGCTCCCTAAGTCGTTCCTCATAGGGCTTGGGTTCCAGACCCTTCACCATTTTAGTTGCCCTCCTTTGGACACACTCCAGTTTCTCCACATCTTTTTTGAATTGTGGTGCCCAGAACTGGACACAGTATTCCAGGTGAGGCCTGACCAAAGCAGAATAGAGTGGCACTATTACTTCTCTTGATCTAGACACTATACTTCTATTGATGCAGCCTAAAATTGCATTGGCCTTTTTAGCTGCTGCATCGCACTGTTGACTCATGTTCAACTTGTGGTCCACCTGGATTCCTAGATCCCTTTCACACGTAGTCTCATTCAGCCAGGTGTCCCCCATCATATATCTGTGCTTTTTGTTTTTCCGCCCTAAGTGCAGTACCTTACATTTCTCTGTGTTGAATTTCATTTTGTTAGCTTTGGCCCAGCTTTCTAGTCTGTTCAAGTCATTTTGAATTTTGATCCTGTCTTCAGTATCTTATGCTTTCAGATGAAAGTGAGTACTCAGAAGAAATGTAAGAATGGGGTAGGAATAATTCCTTCATTCCCTTTTCCTTTTGAACTTATCCTCCTTTATTGTATGATTGGTCATGAGATATTTTTTAATGGAAGTACTAAGTATTTGTTTTTCAATGAGAAGATTACATATGCATAATGCTTCCCGTATTGGGCTACTTTGAAGACAAACCAAAAGCCTCAGTGAATGTAAACCTCAGTCATCGGAACAATGATGGGAAGTTTGATGGCCTATCCGTACCATATCAGTTTTGCAACAGTTGCAGGAGTGGTTGCCCATTTGTTTCTAGGCTCAGTTTAAAATGCTGAACACTTTGGAATCTAAGTAGCTGAAGGCCTGCACCATATGAACCCGCATGGATGTTAAAGTCAATCTTCTTGGATCATG
Organism: Phrynosoma blainvillii; assembly: GCA_026167975.1. Classification (NCBI taxonomy): domain Eukaryota; kingdom Metazoa; phylum Chordata; class Lepidosauria; order Squamata; family Phrynosomatidae; genus Phrynosoma; species Phrynosoma blainvillii. Next base: position 103,843,314 of record JANUYF010000001.1, read on the forward strand.
GGCTGTGGTTCCATGAGGGTGGAATTCTGGCAAGAGATGGGCTGCATCTCACACCAGTTGGCAGAAACATTTTTGCCAGTAGCCTCAAACATTTGACCAGGAGGGCTTAAAAATGAGTGATGTGGGGGAGGGAGACAGTATCTTGGAAGGTATCTTGGAAGGAAGGAGTACATCATGGGCTGGATATAGTAGTCAAAATGTTATAGAGAAACAAGGCAAACAATGCAAGGGCCTAACAATGGGAGGCAAAAAAAAAACCTCACAGGCAGCAAGTGGGGAAGACACATGCTCTTAGATGTCTCTACACTAATGCACAGAGCATGGGAAATGAACCAGATGAACTTCAACTCTTAGCACAACAAAGCAAATACGATATAATAGGCATCACTGAAACCTGGTGGGATGAGTCTTACAATTGGAATGTAGGAATAGAGAGGTATAACCTTTTAAAGAGAAATAGGCCAAACAGGAAAGGAGGATGAATAGCATTATACGTTAGGGTTACACCAGTGAAGAGATCCAGGACTTAAATCCTGGAAATCAAGTGGAGAGCATCTGGATAAAAATTAAAGGGGAAGGAAACAGCAGGGATGTTATTGTGGGAGTCTACTACAGACCCCCAAGTCAGACTGAGGAATTGGATGATGTCTTTCTAGAACAGATGACCACACACTCAGAAAGGAGAGATCATAGAATCATAGAATCATAGAATCATAGAGTTGGAAGAGACCACAAGGGCCATCCAGTCCAACCCCCTGCCATGCAGGAACTCCCAATCAAAGCATCCCCGACAGATGGCCATCCAGCCTCTGCTTAAAGACCTCCAAGGAAGGAGACTCCACTACTCTCCGAGGGAGTGTGTTCCACTGTCGAACTGCCCTTACTGTCAGGAAGTTCCCCCTAATGTTGAGGTGAATCTCTTTTCTTGCAGCTTGCATCCATTGTTTCGGGTCCTAGTCTCTGGAGCAGCAGAAAACAAGCTTGTTCCCTCCTCAATATGACATCCCTTCAAATATTTAAACACGGCTATCATATCACCTCTCAGCCTTCGCTTCTCCAGGCTAAACATCCCCAGCTCCCTAAGTCGTTCCTCATAGGGCTTGCTTTCCAGACCCTTCACCATTTTAGTTGCCCTCCTTTGGACACGCTCCAGTTTCTCCACATCCTTTTTGAATTGTGGTGCCCAGAACTGGACACAGTATTCCAGGTGAGGCCGGACCAAAGCAGAATAGAGTGGCACTATTACTTCTCTTGATCTAGACACTATACTTCTACTGATGCAGCCTAAAATTGCATTGGCCTTTTTAGCTGCTGCATCGCACTGTTGACTCATGTTCAACTTGTGGTCCACCTGGATTCCTAGATCCCTTTCACACGTAGTCTCATTCAGCCAAGTGTCCCCCATCGTATATCTGTACTTTTCGTTTTTCCGCCCTAAGTGCAGTACCTTACATTTCTCTGTGTTGAATTTCATTTTGTTAGCTTTGGCCCAACTTTCTAGTCTGCTCAAGTCATTTTGAATTTTGATCCTGTCCTCTGGGGTATTAGCTACTCCTCCTAATTTGGTGTCGTCTGCAAATTTGATAACTATGCCCCCAATACCGTCATCCAAGTCATTAATAAAGATATTGAATAGCACTGGGCCCAGATGTAGTAGTGATGGGTGACTTCAGTTATCTTGATATTTGCTTGAAGTCAAACTCAGCCAATACTTGAAGGTCTAGTATTCCTCACTTGCCTCGAAGACAATTTCATTGTCCAAAAGGTGGAAGAGCTATTCCAAGGGGATCAGCTATTTTAGATCTGATCCTAATCAACAGAGGTGACTTGGTAAATGGGGTGCAAGTGATGGGATCCTTAGGTGGAAGTGATCATGTTATTCTGGAGTTTCTTATACAGTGGAAAGGAAAAGCTAGGCATAGTCAGATACTCATTCTAGGCCAGCGGTCGGCAAACTACGGTCCGTGAGCCGAACCCGACCCGTCGAGGCCTTGTAACCAGCCCATGGCCGGTCTTGCCGCCTCCGCATGTGTGGTGCTGCCAGCGGGGCGCCATTTTGTGTTCCGAAATGGCGCTCGTGCACACATGCGCACGATGGCAGGTGGCATTTTGGAATGCAAAACGGTGCTGCCATAGTGTGCATGCACTTGCGATGCGCGGCACCATTTTGTGTTCCAAAATGCCACCCACCGTCATGCGCATGCGTGCGTGGGCACCATTTTGGAATGTGAAATGGTGCCCCGCGTCATGCATTCATGCGCACGACGGCGAGAGTCGTGTGCATGCGAGTGTGTGCATGCGCGTGCGCACCTCCAGAGCCATCCCCCCCCCCCCCCCGTTTCGGCCCGCCGATGATCGAGGGACAGCGGAACCGGCCCCAGCCCCAAAAGGTATGCCGACCCCTGTTCTAGTCTTTAGGAGAGCTGATTTCAATAAACTTAGGGAAAAACTGGGAGTGATCCCATGATCAGAAATACTAAAGGAGAAAGGAGTTCAGGATGGATTGGCGTTTTCTCAAAAGAAGATACTGAAGGCACAATCTCAAACTGTTCCAATGAGAAGGAAAAATGGGAGGTGTCTCAAGAAACTGGATTGGATGACAAAATAACTCAACTGATAGAGGCTTGCTAAAGGGATTAAGAACAACAAAAAGGGCTTTTTTGGGTATATCCATAGCTAAAGAAAGAAGAAGGAAATGGTAGGGCCACTGTGCAGAGAAGATGGAGAAATTCTAATAGGGGACAGATAAAAGGCAGAACTGCTCAACACCTTCTTTGCCTCAGTCTTCTCACAAAAGGAAAAGAGTACTCAACCTGACAAAAATCGAGCAGAGGACACAACGGGGGAAATGCAGCACAGAATAAGTAAAGAGGTAGTATAGGAATACCTGGTTAACCTAAACGAATTTAAGTCTCCAGGACAAGATCAACTACATCCAAGTATATTAAAAGAACTGGCAAATGTGATCTCAGAGCCACTGGCAATAATTTTTGAAACTCCTGGAGAACAGGAGAAATCCCAGCAAACTGGAGGAGGGCAAACATTGTCCCCATCTTCAAAAAGGGGAAAAAAGAGGATCCCAACAACTATCGCCCAGTTAGTCTGACATCAATTAGATTCTAGAGCAGATAATTAAACAGAGAGTCTGTGAACATTTAGAAGGGAATGCCATAATGTAATTAGTAAATGTAATTGTCAATTTTATTGTTAATGTTAATGTTAATGTTAATTTTATTGTCTTATTGCATTTGTAATTTTAATGTTTGTTTTAAGAATTTTTATTGTAATTTTGTCATGTTTTTATTGCCATGTTTTAAACCTTGTTGTTTTATTTCTATTGCTGTACTCCCGCCTCGATCCATTGGGAGAGGCGGGACACACAAATTATTATTATTATTATTATTATTATTATTATTATTATTATTACTAAAAGTCAACATGAGTTTCTCAAAAACAAGTCATGCCAGACTAATCTCAACTCTTTTTTTTTTTTTTTAATAAAATTACCAGCTTGGTAGATGAAGGGAATGCGGTCAACATAGCATATCTTGATTTCAGTTAGGCTTTTGACAAGGGTCCCCTATGATATTCTTGCAAACAAGATAATAAAATGTAGGTTAGACAATACAACTGTTAGGTGGATTAGCAATTGGTTGATTGACCAAACCCAAAAGGTGCTCAGCAATGGCTCCTCTTCATCCTGGAGAGAAGTGACCAGTGGGGTGCCACAGGGTTCTGTCCTGGGTCCAGTGCTATTCAACATCTTTAACAATGACTTGGATGAAAGAATAGGGGGCATGCTTCTCAAATTTGCAGATGACACCAAATTAGGAGGAATAGCTAATACCCCAGAAAGCAGGATGAAAATTCAAAATGACCTTAATAGATTAGAAAGCTGGGCCAAAGCTAACAAAATGAATTTCAACACAGAGAAATGTGCATAGATATAAGAATGGGGGGGGGGGGGGAGACACATCTAGCTTAATGAGACTATGTGTGAAAGGGATCTAGGAGTCCTAATAGATCACAAGTTGAATATGAGTCAACAGTGTGATGCCGCAGCTGAAAAGGCCAATGCAATTTTAGGCTGCATTAATAGAAGTATAGTATCTAAATCAAAGTAAGTAATAGTGCCCCTGTAATCTGCTTTGGTCAGGCCCCACCTGGAATACTATGTTCAGTTCTGGGCACCACAATTCAAAAAGGATGTTGAAAAACTGGAGTGTGTCCAAAGGAGGGCGACTAAAATGGTGAAGAGTCTGGAAATCATGCCCTATGAGGGACAACTTAGGGAACTGGGTATGTTTAGCCTGGAGAAGGGATGGTTAAGAGGTGATATGATAGTCCTGTTTAAATATTTGAAGGGATGTCATATTGAGGAAGGAGGTAGCTTGTTTTCTGCTGCTCCAGAAAACAGGACCTGGAACAACAGATGCAAGCTACAGGAAAAGAGATTCCACCTCAACATTAGGAGGAGCTTCCTGACAGTGAGAGCTGTTCGAGAGTGGAACACACTCCCCCAGAGTGTGATGGAATCTCCTTCTTTGAAGGTTTTAAACAGAGGCTAGACTGCCATCTGTTGGGGATGCTTTGATTTTGAGTTCCTGCTTGGCAGGGGATTGGACTGGATGGCCCTTGTGGTCTCTTCCAACTCTATGATTCTATGATTCTATGATTCAGAAGCAGGGGTGTCATTAGGGGATTCAGGGGGTGTGGACTACAATAGGTGACACCCTGTTGGGTGATGTCACTGCTCCCCAAATGTTGAAGGCATGCTGTGTGTGGCTCAGTCAGAGGAGCAAGGAGACACTCGCTTGAAAACACCATTAGTGAGCAAGGTATCTCCTTCTCTGCCTACTGAGTCTTGAATGTGTGTGTGGAGTTGAGTGAAGCTCAGTGGGTGGAGAAAGGAGAAACTCATCTCACAGTCACCATTAGAGAGCAAGGTGAGCATCTCCTTATTCTCCTGCTGAGCCTCGGTGGCTCTTCCTCCACTTCCCTTTCTCACCCAGCCAGCTGCCCTTTCACACCTAGAAGAGGCTATTAGGCAGGAGGGAAAGCAAGGTGGAGAAAGAGGAGGCAGTGAGGAGGCACTGATGCTACTGCCCATCTCTTTGGGGATTACTGACACCCTGAAGAGATGGGCACTCAGGCAGTAGCAGTTTTGGTGGAGGTTGTGGCAGAAATATAGAGTTGCCGCCACCACTGCTGCTGGTCTCTTCAGGTGTCACCTGCACTACAAAGAGACAGGGAGTAGTGGCTGCGGCAGCAGTAATGGCTGTAGAAAGATAACTAACCATTTCATTTTATGATTATTAATGAAAATAATTTTATTGGGGGAGGGGGGGTAAAAATGACCCATACCATGTGCCAAGTATGCTGGCTATACCACTGTTCAGAAGCCCTACACTCAAGCCTATCATCAAAGTTGGTCACATTGACCAGGGACAGGTTGATCTTTGCAGCTTTAGACCCACACCTGTGGAATTCTCTAACCTCATAATTGCACTTGGCCTCCTTTTCTGCAGGCTATGATCAAATTGCCAATACTCCCCCCCAACCCCGCCCTCACAAAAGCAATTAAAATAAATCTGCCCAACACTTTTTTATTGTGCCTGATGTTAATGATTTTGTGTCTGATGTCTTAGGTTATTGTTATTCATCAATTGCTTTGTTTCACATTTTATTTTAAGCCAACTTGTAATAATCAGTGGAGAAATAAATGCAATAAATTTAAAGGGAAAGTTAACACCTTAATGTTACACTATGTTCAAATCAATGAAAGATGTAATATACAAATTAATAACCTAAATCCTCTTGGTAGTCCCAATTATAGTAGACCCAGTGAATAAATTACTGAATACACGGTGGATCAACAGTTATATAAAGGTAAAAAAGGTAAAGGTTTCCCCTATGACAAGGTTGTCCTGTTATGTCCGACTGTAAGTGTGTGTGTGTGTGTGTGTGTGTGTTGATCTCTGTTACTAAGCCGAAGAGCCAGCATTATCGAAGACTACTCTGTGATCTTATGTCCAGCATGACTGCACAGATCACTGTTACCTTCCCACCCAATGTTACCTATTTATCTACTTGCACTTGTATATGCTTTCAAACTGCTAGGTTGGCAGAATTATATTTGTTGTTGTTAACTGCCCTTGAGTCAATCTCGACTCATGGAGACCCTATGGATGAGACATCTCCAAGACCCCCTGTCCTCCACTGCTCTGCTTAAATCCTGCAAACCCCTACCATGACCACCTTAATGGAGTCCATCCATCTAGCATGTGGCCTTCCTCTCTTCCTTCTTCCCTCCACCTTTTCCAGCATTATTGTCTTTTCTAATGAGTCTTCTCTTTTCACAATGTGTCCGGAGTACGACAGTCTAAGTTTTGTCATCTTGGCTTCCAGAGAGGTTTCTGGCTTGATCTGCTCTAAGACCCATTTGTATGTCTTTTTGGCTGACCACGGGATCCTCAGCACTCTTCTCCAGCACCACATCTCAAAGGATTTGATTTTCTTCCTATCATCTTTCTTAATGTCCAGCTCTCATATCCATACATGGTAATAGGGAGTACAGTGGCTTGTATGATTCTGACTTTTGTGCTGAGTTGTATGTCTTTGCATTTTAGAATCTTTTCTAGTTCTTTCAAAGCAAAAGCAAAGCAAAGCAGCTTCATTTATATACCGCTTCATATCACGCTATGGGATGTCTAAGTGGTTTACAACTGTGAGCTGATTGCCCCCCAACAAGCTGGGTACTCATTTTAGCGACCTCGGAAGGATGCAGGCCTGAGTCGAGCCTCAGCCCTGGCTGGTATTGAACTCGCAACCTTGTGGTCTATGAGTGAGTGGCTGCAGTACAGGCATTTAACCGCTGCGCCACCAGGGCTGTTCTAAAAGCAAAGCAGCTTCATTTATATACCGCTTCATATCACGCTATGGGATGTCTAAGCGGTTTACAACTGTGAGCTGATTGCCCCCCAACAAGCTGGGTACTCATTTTAGTGACCTCGGAAGGATGCAGGCCTGAGTCGAGCCTCAGCCCTGGCTGGTATTGAACTCGCAACCTTGTGGTCTATGAATGAGTGGCTGCAGTACAGGCATTTAACCGCTGCGCCACCAGGGCTGTTCTAAAAGCAAAGCAGCTTCATTTATATACCGCTTCATATCACGCTATGGGATGTCTAAGCGGTTTACAACTGTGAGCTGATTGCCCCCCAACAAGCTGGGTACTCATTTTAGTGACTTCGGAAGGATGCAGGCCTGAGTCGAGCCTCAGCCCTGGCTGGTATTGAACTCGCAACCTTGTGGTCTATGAGTGAGTGGCTGCAGTACAGGCATTTAACCACTGCGCCACCAGGGCTTTCCACCTTCCCCATCCTTAATATTCTGATTTCCTGACTGCAGTCCCCATTTTATCAATGTGTGATCCTAGTTATGGGAATTCTTTTGCTATTTCTTCATTGTCTAGATCAAGGGTAGGCAACCTTTCCCCTTTAAGGGCCGAGGGACTTCAGCTCCCAGAAGCCTCAGCCATGTTGGCCAATAGTCCCATGTTGCCCAATAGCTCCTGGGATTCTGGGAGCTGAAGTCCCTCGGCCCTTAAAGGGGAAAGGTTGCCTACCCCTGGTCTAGGTTGAACTTGTGAAGGTCCTTGGTGGTCATTATTTTTGTTTTCTTTATGTTCAGCATTAAACCTGCCTTTGAACTTTCTTCTTTGATCTTCCTTAGTAGGTGTTCCACATCTGTGAGGTTTTCTGCTAGTATTATGGTATCATCTGCATATCTTAGATTATTTATATTCCTTCCTCCTATTTTCACTCCTCCTTCTTCTGTGTCTTCTGCTTTTCTTATAATATGTTCTGCATACAAGTTGAACAGATAGGGTGAGAGGATGCAGCCTTGCCTGACCCAGTTGCCAATTGGGAACCATTCTGTTTCTCTGTGTTCTGTTCTGACAGTAGCTTCTTTTCCTGAGTACAGATTCCTTATCAGAACCATCAGATATGTTAGCACTCCCAAGTCTTTACCGGCAGGATCAGAGCATTAACAGAAAGAGGAGGAGGGAGACATAAAGGAATATTACACTTGAAAGATTTTATCAATTTTTGATCCCAGTTATGGGAATTCTTTTGCTATTTCTTCATTGTCTAGATCAGGGGTAGGCAACCTTTCCCCTTTAAGGCCGAGGGACTTCAGCTCCCAGAAGCCTCAGCCATGTTGGCCAATAGGCCTATGTTGGCCAATAGCTCCTGGGATTCTGGGAGCTGAAGTCCCTCGGCCCTTAAAGGGGAAAGGTTGCCTACCCCTGGTCTAGATCAAGGGTAGGCAAGATATCAAGGGCATAAGAAAGATATCAAGACACCCTTAGAAAGGAAAATGGCATCTAAAGCAGCATTACACATAAAATAGGGATGTGGAATGTGAGCAGCGTGAGCCAAAGGAGCTATGCTTTATTCAATTAATTAGCAGCTACTCTTTGGATTTATAACTGGGCTGTCTAAATCTTGGGGAGAGGGAGAAGACTGTGGGTTAGTGATTTGAGGTATTGCTTTATAGTGGTGTCACATGCATGGGAAGTACCACTAAGGAGAGACATGCTGCTCCAAAGTTTGTTTTTTGCTATTAATCTCTTGCATGGTGTTTAGGTAGTGAGAAGATATTGTCGGGGCAACTATTTAAAGCCTTTTGTGCTGACCAGAAGATATATTGGAATATACGGTCTGTCTTCATCCCCACTAGAGCTTTCCAAGGCCAATGGCAAGTCTCAGTTCAGCAGCAGCAAGAGAGGCTGCTTCCTGTACTCAAAAGGAAGGCATTGTGTGCCACCATAAGAATGCCAGGATATATGTACTGCTTTTATTTAGTATTATTGGTGACACCATTGACTTCAGTATCAGACACATCACATGAAAAGTTGCATTGGCTTCACTAGGACCTGAAAACTCATATGCTCATGAGTTCCCCTCTCCTTTCTCAAAATAGTTGTAGTACAGTCAGCCCTCTGTATCCACTGACTCTGCACCCATGGATTCAACCATTCATGACTTGAAAATATTAAAAAAATAGATTCCACAAAGCAAACTTTGATTTTGCCATTTTATATAAGGGGCACCATTTTACTGTGCCATTGTATATAGTGGAACCTGAGCATCCTTGGATTTCAATACCCATGGGGGAGTCTTGAAATAGCAGATAGTTGGGGCCCACTGTATATCTTTGAAGATGAGCAAGCACTTTAGTAACTTAAACACATATGTCTCTGTACAAGAATCCTTCTGAATCTCAGACTTTTGAATAATATCTTTTCTGTTTTTCTTCCCTCCAGGAACCTTCAAGATAATCATGAATAGTATATGTCAAGAAGATGCAGGTAACTTAAAAAACAAAAACAAACCCAACCCATAAATCCATCTCCATACCAAATATGTACTTCTCTCTGAAACTGGAGAAAGAAAACATTTCACATTAAGCACAGATCTTTTGTTGCATATAACCTTGCTATTTTAATTCTGTAAAAATAATCAGAAAAATATATAATACACTTAACCTTTTCCAGTATTTCCTGTTAAAAAACACTGGCTAAATCCAATAATTGCCCTAGATACATTTTTGCAGTCATGGTTTAGCTGTTCCTTGCTTGCAGACCAGCAAAGGATCTTTTTAGCTGCAGAGAAACTGGTGGATCCATCTGGCCATCTTCACATACAAGCTATGGTTGGATATCACTGCATACATCCAAGGATCAAAGTAGAAACATTTGTGATTTGTACTCTTGGTATATGTACTCTAAACAGATGTAAGGATTTCTCAACTTGATCAGAATAGCTACAGGGCTAATGGCAATTTAAGAGAGAGATTTAAATTGGGGAAAAACTGCATGGGGGAAAGGATCTAATTTGGTACTTGCTGCTGCTCTATTTTGGTTCAATTTTAAAACACCAGAATATTCAGTTTACAGTTGAGCGTCACATATAGTTTTATCTGAGTGCAGAGCCAATGAACCAAAATCATACATATGCAGAAGAGACTCCCAATTAGTCCCAACATAGTCACTGAAATGTCACACGAGATCATATCTCCAGTAGGTGGTATTCCAGAGACTGCTGATATGGCACATGAGGCCATACACTGGTGGAGTCCTGCACATTTTGTTGTTGTTGCTATAAACAACTTTACCAAGAAAAAGCCTGTATGATGAATGTTGAGCTTAGCCTGAAGGGATCTAACATTAAATCCCTGTTCAGTAATGAAACTGAGTGTTGAGAGAGCTATCTGCAACCTAATTTAACTGACAGTGTGGACAAAATCAGGTATTCCGAGTACACCATTTCACCCAAAGTAGTAATGTAAATTTATTAGTAATAGCAGTAATAGGCAAATACTGGGGATAGAAAAAATGTTCTAAAATATTTTTTAAAATGGTTAAAAAACATGTTTCTCAAGTGTCAGAAAATCTGAATGAGACAAATCCTGAATTGATTAAAAACTGCAGTTTGACACTTGTTCTATGAAAAATTCACATGTGATTGTTTTGGGCAGAAAACAGAATTTGCTGCAGAGAGAATTATATTTCTTTGCAGAGGTCTTATGTTCTATATAGAAGATGTTTTGGGCAACTTAATTCTGTACAAAATTTCACACATGCTTGTTTTGCACAGAAAATGCTGTTTCCAGTGAAGAAAAGGCTGTTTTCTGTCTGTAGTAACCACATGCAAATTTTGAACAGAATAAGTCCTGAATTGTGAGTGGTCTTCCAAAACAGCACAGTTTTAAAGTATTCCATACAGTGAAGAAAATTACTAAAATTACTCATTGCTCCTTTTGAGAAGAAAATTAGTGAAGAATTACATCAGCAGCAAGTACCCATAGCAAATTAGTACAGACAGCAAAATAATTAATATATAAAATCAACTGACCAAGTATTAAACATAGGATGCGAGGATATGACTTTCCAGATATTGTGAGACTATAGCTGTTTTTCACCCCTTTATTAGACACTGCTGTTACTTCTGGTGTGCCACAAATCATAGTCTGTGCTATGTTATTAATAGTAGTAGCTGTATAGAATTGGGCCAGTATTTGTATTTAGGTCAGTGATTACAGTAGGAATTGCAGAGTGGTGCAATTGTGAAATGTATAAGCAGCTCACTTGGAAAGACAGTAGTCAAATCTTAAATCAGAATTCCATGACCACTGAGAAGATTGCCTTTTTTCAGTTCCATTTAGATTGACTGAGGGGGGTTGCTGACTGCCAGAAATAGTGCAAATTGAGTCCACTTTTAGGGTTAGGGTTAGTGCTAGGGAATCATGGGAATTGTTTTTTTTCTGAGACATTGAGCCTTCTCTGTCAGAGAGCTCTGGTGCCACAATAAAATACAGTTCCCATGATTCCCTAACCCTAACCCTAACCCTAAAAGTGGACTCAATTTGCACTATTTCTGGCAGTCTGCAACCCCCTGAGTTGTTTAGCAGACTGTGTCCTTTGTGAGGATCTGCATGCTTTTGTAGACTTTGCCTGGGAGGATGTTTAGCTTCTCTTCTTCTTTTGGGGGGACAGTTAGAAAAATTGTTCTGAATTAGATAAGTGCTGGCTTCCCATTGGGACTACCAGTAGGATTCAGGCCATGTAGGTCAGCGATATGCCACTTTTGTGCTTCTTTTGTTCTACTACTGACACATTGGTTGGGATATCAGGATCATATCAAGAGATGTACATATGGCATGTAGCTATGTCCCCATAGCTACATCTTCTTCCAGTGCTACTCCCCCAACCCACATTTTAAGTGACACAGCCCCTCAACGTGGCCATTTCCATGTCTTTGGACAGCAGGGACCAGTGGAGACATGCCCAGTTGTTTTTCTAGCTGGACACACTGCAACACTCTCATGGGGCTCCTTAGAAGGTCTTTGCAGATGACATCTTTGCACTGTTTCCAGCTACAGGGAAACAGCTGAATACATCTCCACTGATTCATCTCCTGCTTTCCAACAACATAGAAATGCTGTGGCTTAAACATTGCTTAAAAGGTAGGGTTTGACAAAGATTTTGGTTGTTGCATGATTGGTAAGAATTCTGACCTCCACAATGAACCCCCCACTAAATTGGCTAAGATAGCATAGGTTGTACTAATACTATTGTAACTTACTAACAGGATGCCAGCCACCCATGTCCTTTTACTTATAGAAGATTCCCTTATTGCTTACTGATCAAATTTGCTTCTTGATTTGCATGTAATTTGGATTTAAAAATTAAGCAATCTAATTTGTTGTGTACAGTTTTACAATTTTGTAATTGAGTCCTTCTGGTTGTTTTAGTAGAATATTAGTATGCCCCTAAGAATGTAGAATGGTGGGATGTTTGTTAATAAATAAATATATTTTGAAGTATCAATCCAGAAACAGATGTTGGTAAATGTTGCATTGCTGCTGCCAAAAACAGTAGCCCTTGACCTCATCTAATATAATTGTCCTGTAAAACAAACAGTTGTGGGACTATTGTTACAAACAGTAACTATAAAATGGAAGCAAAAGTGAAGAAAATCACAGCACACTTATGTCATATTATGCATTTTTGTTAGACAACAAGGGGAAGAGATGAGGAAGAATAATTTTTGTATGGCAACTGAGTAGCTCCTACAGCATCTAGTTTCAGCATCAAACCCACTACATAATATTTGTCTCTTCAGTTTTTAATTGAATTGATCCCTTTTTCTTTGCTTTCTCTCTTATAGGTAGCTACATCTTTTTGGGAGGGATGTCTAGAAACCTGCTTTAGTTGATGAGCAAATATCTGGATCATTCTTCATGAGAACCCTTAATAACCATGGATAATGTTCAAATACCACAGCAAGTCATGACAGATGTATAATAAACTTTTCAGAGACATTTCCTGTCATGAACAGAACTGTGTGACAGTTACTTCTTAGCATAGACCCAGAAGAGATCTAATGCCTATAAGACTACTGTGTGGAATGTTCCACAGAAAAAGAGAAGTCTGTGAACTTGGAACAGCTCTGGAGAAATGGGAGCAACTAAACTTTAAACTCATAAAGCACAGCACTGGATACACTTCATGTGCCTGTACAGCTTTCAAGTGAACTAGCACTTAAAAGACCTTGCATGACAAAATGGACTCGGGGGATACAGCTGTAGGGCAAAATGCTACCTCAAGGTCTGGAGAAACAGCTAAAGTACCAGGCAGATGGAGACAAGAGCATCCAGCCAACATTAAGATGAATGCAATTGGCAGTCTGGAAGGACAGGCACAGATTGAGCCAGAGCATCGGGAAAGCCCTACATCTGCACATCTTTTCAGTGCTGGGAAAGTGGTATCACCTAGTGATGCTACCCAGCAAACAACAGACAAGCAATACCCACAGCACCTTTCAAGTCCATACTCTCTTTCTTTCCCTCAGCATTCATTGCCACAAGGATACTTGCACAACCTAAAACCACACCAGAGCCTAGAAGGCCATAAATGGCCATTCCCTGGCCATCTGCAACCAGTTGCCTCTGAGGACTTATTTCCATTTCATATGCATGGCCACAGTGGAAGTTTTTCCAGAAAGAAAATTTCCAGTTTGAACCCTGCTTACAGCCAGTATTCTCAGAAATGTCTAGAGCAGCAATCAGAAGATGGTCATAAAAAAGAACATAAACCCAAAAAGCTTGGCAAATACATTTGTCCTTACTGTAGCAGGGCTTGTGCCAAACCTAGCGTACTTAAGAAACATATTAGGTCTCACACAGGGGAACGTCCATATCCTTGTGTCCCTTGTGGTTTCTCATTTAAGACAAAGAGCAATTTATACAAGCACAGAAAATCACATGCCCATGCAATTAAAGCAGGATTGGTACCATTCACAGAATCAGCTGTATCGAAATTGGACCTAGATGCCAGTTTCATTGATGTGGAAGCAGAGATACATTCAGATGGGGAGCAGAGTACAGATACTGATGAAGAGACATCTTTACTAGTTGAAGGTTCTGACAAACTGAGCCCGGTTCCACAGATTCCACTGGATATTACTGGCAGAAGTGGCTTTCACACCTCCATAGATGAATCCTTGGGAGGCCCAATGAAAGTCCCTATTTTGATTATTCCTAGAAGTGGTGTTCAGTTGCCATGTGAAAGCTCCCAAAACATTGGGTCTGACAACCTGCAGAACCCATTAAGTACTAAGTCTGATGACTCTCACACCGTTAAGCAGCGACTTGCTCTAAGACTGTCTGAGAAGAAAGGACAAGATTCTGAACAGTCATTAAATCTCTTGAGCCCACATAGCAAAGGCAGCACTGATTCAGGTTATTTTTCACGGTCAGAGAGTGCGGAGCAACAAATAAGTCCACCAAATACCAATGCAAAGTCCTATGAAGAAATAATATTTGGCAAATTCTACAGGATTAATCAAAGGACTGCACAACCATTGGCGACAGCCAATCAAGATCTCAGCTTAATGGGAAGAAAAGGCAAGGTGGAACCACTGCCTCTTACAGGCCCTAGATTAGATATCAAGATGCTGGAAGACCGAATGTCTCCAAATAAAGAAGCACTTATTGATCCTAGTAAAATCAGTGCTATAAAAAGTAGCCAAATCTTTAATGATGGCAGTACAGAATTGAAACAATCTCAGATTGTCACATCAGCCATCAAAAATGAGTCAACCCTTTTCCCAGGAAGTTACCCAGGTGATATGCCTCTTCTCCTAGAACCTCCAGCAGATGCAAACCCACTCATCAGAAGCAACTCCATGCCAACATCATCTGCAACCAATTTGAATGTCCCATCACCTTTACGAGGAAGCCATTCATTTGATGAGAGAATGACTGGTTCAGATGATGTTTTTTATCCTGAGTCAATAGGAATACCCCATCAGCGCATGCTAAGGAGACAAGCAGCCTTTGAGCTACCATCATTACATGAAGTACACTCTGATTCAGAGTACCATGGAAGAATGGGAAAGAACATCGTGATTGCTTCCAGCAGATCAATTGCAGGAGAAAGAGGGCCAGGCATGAGAGAGAAAAAATTGTCAGCAGTGGACAGACCCTTTTATGATGGAGAGTCTTCTGGAAAGCACTATAGAAAATGGGAAGACTATGGGGCTCTGAAGCAAAGCTATAGAGATACATCAATTGTAAGTGGGTCAAAGTATGGAGAATATTTTACTGAATCACCTGCACAGTTGCAGGCAGCATCTTCTACGTATGGCATTATATTTGAGAACAGAAAACGTAGAATCCAGAAGAGTGTTGGGGATGAGGAAGATGCACCATCATTGTGTAGTGGTTCTGCTGGCAGCTCCATGAGTGGTGATTTTGAGCCTAAGTTGCAAATTCAGGAAGGATCAAGGAGTGGATTTCCCATTCAAGGCCATGAAAGTTCTGCTCGTTCTCACCCAGAACGCTTTGAATTCTGCAGGCCTCATCTACTATTAGGCAGCCCAGCCACTAGTATAGATGAATGCCCTTTAACTGCTGAGCAAGAAAAGACAGGAGAATCTCTGAGTCGGAAAGGGAATGTAATCTCTGTCATTCAGCACACAAACTCATTAAGCCGGCCAAACTCATTTGAAAGGTCTGAATCTACAGAGCTTGTTGCTTGCCAGCAGGATAAAATGTATTCGTCATCTGAAACTTGTGATACTGAGATTGCAGCATCCCCAATGAGCCCAGATAGAGTCCAGCAAACAGAAAATGCTGACAGTGTTAGCAAACAGCCTCCTTCTTCATCCCAGCATTCTCAGCCATATCATATGCAGCCCAGACTTGTTCGCCAGCATAACATACAGGTACCTGAAATTCGTGTCACAGAGGAGCCAGACAAGCCTGAAAGAGAAAAGGAAATCCCAGCAAAAGAGCAAGAAAAGCCAACAGAAGAATTCCAATGGCCCCAAAGAAGTGAAACCCTTTCCCAGCTCCCAGCTGAAAAACTCCCACCTAAGAAAAAGCGCTTGAGACTTGCTGACTTGGAGCACTCCTCTGGGGAGTCTAGTTTTGAGTCTACAGGGACAAGCCTTTCCCGCAGCCCTAGCCAAGAAAGTAATTTGTCCCACAGTTCAAGTTTTTCAATGTCCTTTGAAAGGGAGGATAGTATCAAGTTCATAATGTCAACCAAGCAGGATGAGTTTGGTAAACACCCTGAGTTTTTAACCGTCCCAGCTGGTGCTTACTCGCTTTCCGTCCCAGGGCATCACCAACAGAAAGAAATGCGACGTTGTTCATCTGAACAGATGCCATGTCCCCACCCAGCTGAAATCCCAGAAATACGAAGTAAATCCTTTGATTATGGGAGTCTCTCTCATGCTTCTACAGTAGGAGCACCTCTTATTGCTTTGTCTCCAGCAAGAGAAAGGAAGAAGTGTTTTCTGGTTCGACAGGCTTCTTTCAGTGGTTCTCCTGAGATTTCCCAGGGTGACATGAGTGTAGAACAAAATATAAAGCAAGAGCAAATGGAACATGGGCATGTCGCCCTCCGGTCTTCCCAAGTCACTTGGCCTCATTCCCCCTCTTCTGTACAATCCGATGACTCTGGGAAGCAGTCTGCTGGTTATTGTCCACCACGCAGCACTAGTTTGTCTCCACTTTCCCGTCCCTCAACCCCACATGCACCTTATATTCCAAGCAAATATGCAGCAGAACAACATTTATTTGCACTGCAAGAAAAGGTTCCTTTTCTCCCCCTCCACAACACTCTGTTGCAGTTTCCATACCCATCTGTCTGCATGGTACACTTGCCATCTCAGCCTCTGTGGCCTTCTGAACTTTCACAAACCCACTTTCAACATAATTTTGCACAGCAGCTTCAAAAACCTTACTCCAAGCAACCTTTCCCAACTGAAAGTCACCCAGGCTACCATCTGGAATATGCTCAAGAGCATATTCAAAGGAAAACTGCTGATTATGTACATACAAAAGAGCAAACTTACCAGCGTTACTCAGGAACATCTGAGCAGTATTCTAAAAATGCACTTGCAACATACCAGCCAGATTGTAGCATTAAATCAACTGATACCTCTTCTGAACAGCAGCTACAGGTAGATTTTGAAACCCAGAATATTGGACCTGTTCGGTCATTACCAGGTACAGTTGTTCCTGTCAGGATCCAGACTCATGTGCCATCCTATGGTAGTGTTATGTACACAAGCATTTCCCAGATTCTTGCTCAGAGTAGCAGCCCAGCTATTGTCATTTGCAAAGTAGATGAGACGCTTTCTCAAAGAACATTGGCAACAAATGCAACCATGCATGGAATAGGATTCAACATAGCGCAGGTGCTAAGCCAACATGGAAAGCTAGAAAAATATCCCTTGTGGAAAATACCACAGACTCTATCACTTAATTTGGACTCTTCTATCCCATTGTGCTTGACCTCCAGTTCAGATACTGCCTCTACCCTTGGTGGAAACAAACGGATGCTTTCACCAGCAAGTAGCCTGGAACTCTTTATGGAGACAAAACAACAAAAGAGAGTCAAGGATGAAAAGATGTATGGGCAGATTGTCGAGGAGTTAAGTGCTGTAGAGCTCACCAGTTCAGACATAAAGAAAAGTTTCCCCAGACCACAAAAGCCTCAGTTGGTTAGGCAGAGCTGTACTACTGAGCCAAAAGAAACTGTGCCGTCCACCTTGTCTTCTTCTCCATTATCATCTGCTTCATCTCAAGATTTGCCAGTCACTGAGCCTTCCGAACTGAGCAGGGAAAAGCTTCCCAGTTTAGACTCTACATCACCAGGACAAAAGTCTAGCGGCACTTCTGATGGTAGAGAATCCCCAGAAGAACTGGATGTAGATGAAACAGCATCAGATATGAGCCTAAGCCCACAGAGGTGTTCATTGTCTTCAGGAGAAAGTCAGACTGAAGACCAATGCAGACAACAAAAATTGCCATGTGGTATGTTGGTACAAATGACATCCCAGCCAAGTAGGAAAGCAGTGACCTCAACAATTCTCCTCACAGATCTAGCTGATATTCAACAAATGTTACAGTACCCTAGTTTACGTACCACCACAACTGTGAGTTGGTGTTTCTTAAACTACACAAAACCCAATTTTGTTCAGCAAGCCACCCTAAAATCATCTGTTTACGCCTCATGGTGCATTAGTTCCTGTAACCCAAATCCATCAGGACTGAGTACAAAGATTACCTTAGCACTCCTACGGTCCAAACAGAAAAGCAGTACAGAAATATATACATTGTCTCCAATGCATAGGCCTGGAACAGGGAAAGTGACATCATCAAGTGCATGGAAACAGTTCGCTCAGGTAATTAACTAATATTTAAGGATCTACATGCTTTTAGGCCTTAGAGTATGTCGAAATGTGCAGTGCATCTAAGACTTTCCGGAGTGATGTTTTTAGACTAGTTTTTCTAATGTAATGAATATAGTGCTTTGGAATGGCAATTATCTTAGAGAAGATCTGTGAGCAGGAACTATCAATGAAATGGTATTATTTTCATGGACTGGCTCTGATAAAACCTTATGGTTTGTCAACACTTTCCAAATATATTCATTCACAGAAATTGTTCCCTTGGAGAAAAATGTTGTATCCCAACTGGCGTATTAGCAAGCAAAATGTATTTCATAAATTGGGTCAGAAGTTGTACTTAAAAATTTTCTGTTTTTTTTTTTTTAATGTAACAGATGTAATTTATTCTAGACATAAAACTGATTAAATTATCATAGGAATGTAATACATTTGTATAAGGGTGTCATACTCTGAGTAATAGTGGTGGCCTTGCCACTCTTCAAAAAATACAGTAGGCCACTACTTCTTTGCATTATAGAGTGCTTCCAGATGACAACATGGCAAGGCTGATATGCACCTTCAGAGGCTATTTTATTGCCCCTTATTCAGGTGGCAGTTTACGATACAATTTGGCAAAAATATTAAAATTGGACAGGGGTTTCCAGCTAATACCATGTAGAATAATGATTCTCAAACTTTGGTCCTCTAGGTGTTACAGAATTCAGCTCTCAGAAGCATAGCCAGCTTGGCCAATGGTCAGGGATTCTGGGGTCTAAAGTCTAAAATATTTGGAGCACCACCAAAGATTGGGAACCACTGATGTAGAAGACAAATCTGAATTATCAATCCTGGACTTTAGAAACATTGAAGTTGTAGATTTCTGTCTCATCAATGATTGAGTGCCTAATGTATTGGGTTGGGGAAGCTAAAGGCAGTTGGACCTGGTTTATTGCCACATCACTGCCTTTTGAACTATAGGCAGAGAAACTAGTGTGTCTTACCACACCAACCCAGATGGGCCAGATGGCTTTGAGCAGATTATGACTTGAAATCCCAATGCTAGCAGTTGACTGATTTTGATCGCCTAGTAAGTGTTCTTTATATTTACTTTTTGTATATGTGATGGCATTAAATGACATTGTGCTTACAGTATCTCTGAGCACTCCAGAAACTTTCTGCTGCTGCCTACTGCCTATCTCTTTTATTGCTTGACAAATTTAAAAGGCCAGATTAATTAGCTTCTTAAGACTGAGCATAATGTCAGGTTTAAGTATGTCCTCAAGCATATACATGTTTGAGATACAGTGCAGTTATTCTGTTTACATCTGTTGCATGTATTTTGTGTTTCAAACATGGTCAACAATTAGTGACTTTTCTTTTCTTTTCTTTTTCTTTTTCTTTTTTTGCATTTCACAGATGAAACAGGAGCCATTCTATGTATTTGGCAGCAAGTTTGAAAAGAAAGCAGTGGGGAATGTTATCAAAGAAAGAATTAAAGGAGACAGCCATGGTGATAAAGATATTGTAGCCAAACAAACTGAGCCAATGCGAATTAAAATTTTTGAAGGAGGGTAAGAACATTCAACTGGAATTAGAATTTGTGTTTTGTTATGTTTAGAGAAGTATTCCAGTGAGCTGCTTAGAGCTCATGCAAGACAACCAGAGGCAGGGCTAAGAAAACACACACATGTCAAAAAGGATGAAAAGGCAAAGCAAAGAAAATGGTTTAAGACCTTATCTTTCCTTCATGCATGCTGATATACACTGGATTCTTCTGTGCACAGGTAAAAAGAGAGTCCTGCACAGTCTTGGAAAACAGATCTCTTATCACATGTACAAGGTATAGTATGTGGAAGAACCAATACAGTACTCTTAATATTATGATTATGAATTAAAGACAATGGAAATTATCAGACGGTGAAAAAGGATGGGAGAGAAGTGAGACACCCCTGTCCTTATCATATGATTGCTGGAAGATTATCAGACAATGTGTCATGGCGTGGCTCACATCCCATCAGTGAAGTGGAATGGCCCCATAACTTTTTATTAATGGGAGTTTCCTGTCAATAAAAAGTTATGAGCCCATTCCAGTTCAGTGATGGGGGAGGATGGGATGAGAGTGATGCCGCAGGATGTCATTGAATAATCTTCCAACAATTGCATGATGACAGGAGCGTACTGCTTCTCCCCCATCCTTTTTCACCATCTGATAATCTCCATAGTACTTTTAGCTTAGTAAAAAATCTCTTAAACAGAGGATAGATGTTTTCTAGGGCCATTGAGGGTTTGACATAGTACCTCCTGCTGCGTTTTGGATGCTCTAGTTAGGCTGTCACAACTGCTGTCATAATGGTTGGAGGCACAATCATAGGGAGGGCAAGTTCTTCCGTCTGTTATCACTTGATCATCCTTAAATATGAAGACCCATGAAAGCACAATGTGTATTTAGAAGTCCTCTCCATATTTTCAGTGTAGCTTGCTCACACATAAGTGTGCATAAGGTAGACAGCATGCAGCCTTTCATATTCCCAGAAGTGTTCAACTTCAATAGCTGTCTTAAATTCTATGTGTATGTGTATTTTGTAGATCATTTGGTACGTGTGATTGATAATTCTTGATGGGTCTCATTTCAAAGCCTGCCATCCCCTCAATTTCAGGCTCTATGTATTAAAGTAGATCCAGTGAATCAGTGAGACTTTTAAAATCAACACTTATGTAAGTTCACTGGATCTGTTCTACTTGGGACTGACAGATTCAACATACTATTTTCAATATATCATCTTTAAAATCCCCCCATGCTTTTTCCTTTCTAGTTTTCTACTGAGTTGTAATTCGAATTTTTTAAAACTAAAGAAAACAAAACCAAACATGGACAGCAGGCCTGTTCTTTCACAGACTTGTTTTGTGTGTTTTACTGATGCAAACTTCCATGTTACTTTCCTATTCAGAAGGCACTAACCACTGATAGGTAGAACAATTCAAATTAAGATGTTTGAATAACAAAGTTTCCTTTCCATCATCTATGACTCTTAATGCCAAGAGAATTTATAGAGACTATGCTCTAAGAAAAGCAAATTTATGGCAGGTTGAAAATAACAGAATCTTACTGTTGCAACCTTAGTTAATAAAACCTGAAAAATACAATAGGCAATCTAAAGTTCCAAAAAAATAAGTTAAAATTCCAACATTGGTTACATACAAACTAGCTAAGCAATCATATCAAATCCTACTGTTTGCTGAATGACTTGGAAGTAAAGGGCCCTTCTGAACTTGGTGGTGTGCCAAATTTCACAAGGGCACTGTTTCTTCCAAATCCCCTCTGACCCATATTATCCAATAGGCTACTTTCAAAAGTTGCAGCAGCTCTAAACACAAATTCAAATGCAGCATGAAAATAAAATAAACAAGCTCATTGTATCTTGGCCATGATGGAGTAGAGAATCTGGCAATAGCATAGCTATAAGAACAAAAAACAGGGCAAGCTCAGTTTTAGAGCGGCCAGAGGGGAACCTTGCTGTTCATTGTTCAGAAAGGAATATTGGTGTAGATAGGGCTAGCAAGTCTCTTTCCTGACAGAGCTCACTGGGCCATGGCCAAAATTGGTTCTTTGGGCATTGATATACACTGTTTACTTCATGAAACAATCAAAATTTGAATCAAAGTGTGGTGCGTGTGTGTGTGTGTGTGTGTGTGTGTGAAGTAAAGAAGAAACCCAAATTTGTTTCTGCTTTTGAATTCATAAAAGCTCATAGCAAAGCTCTTGCCTCTTTTCAACATGACAGCCTTCACTTTTCTTGCTAAAGAGTAATTGTGAGGAAGACTATGCCATAAGATGGGGAAGAAATATTATAGGAAGGCAGGATTAGACTAGGAGGAAGGAGGTATGAAAACTGGAGGAAGCAGTATCAGCAATTTAAGATATGCAGATGACAGCATAGTACTAGCATAAAACAGCACAGGCTTAGAACAATTACTGAAGATAGGCAATGAAGAAAGAAAGTGCAAAAGCAGGTTTACATATGAACATTAAGAAAACATAAATAATTACTACAGATGATTTATGTAATGTTAAAGTAGAACATGGAAACATTGAAATAGTTCATTATTTTCCATATCTTTGCTCAATCATTAATCAGAAGGGCGGCTGAAGTCAAGAAATGAGAAGAAGCCTAGGATTTGGAAGGGCAGTGATGAAGGAATTAGACAAGATCCTGAAGTACAAAGATGTATAATTGAATACTAAAGTTAGGATTGTCCATGACATTGTATTTCCAATGTCTATGTATGGTTGCAAAAACTGGCCAGTGAAAAAAGCTGATAGGAAGAGAATCAATTCATTGTGGTAATGGAGAAGATTCTATGGATTTTGTAGAGTGCTAAAAAGGCCAACAAATGGGTCCTAGAGAAAATCAAGCCTGATCTCTCCCTGGAAGCCAAGATGACTGGACTAACATACTTTGGACATGTCTTGGGAAGACATGACTCACTAAAAGAACACACCACAATTATGATTAATAAGATAAAAGGCAGTAGGAAAAGAGGAATACTGCATTACAGATGGATAGACTCAATCAAGGAAGCCACAGCCTTAGGTCTGCATGTTTTCATGTTTTTATTGTCTGAATCATTTCGCAGTTATGTTTTTAATACTTTTATCATTCATTTTGTATTTGTTGAAGTTGATAACCATCTTGATCATTATTTTACTTTTACTGGAAAGACAGAATTGAAATGTAACAAATGAAGAATGATTAATTAACTGAGCAAAAATCGATTTCCTTTAAGATTTTTGAAAGTTCAATACTACACCTGCTATGGGAAAGTTAGTAGTATCAGGAGCTACCTTTATGTGGGCAAAATAATTTTCATAGTGCTACAACCCTTTAATGCTATGCCTTTGGTGAAAACTAGACAAAGAATATAGAAAATTCCATATGGTTGAAATTGGTTCCATGCAGGCATCACACACCTGATTGCTGTTCACCTTTTGTCATAAAAGATTAGTGACCAATGGAGTTCAGATTTGCATTTATTTGCATGTTCTGTTAGCAGGCTCAAACAAGAAAAAATTTCAATCAGCAGAACCATATCTATATGTGAATATAGGTATATATGTGATATATATATATATATATATAGATAGATAGATAGATAGATAGATCTATATGTGAATCAAGTGTATTACATAAGTTGGTTGCATTCTCAGAATCAATACACAACTCTGTGGGAAAGTGGTTTATGTTGTTATTTGACTTCTGTTCACTTTTAATGTCATGTCTTTGTGTTAGTGAGTGACTGTGCTTTTGCTACAGTATGATCATCTGTGTACAGAGGAGGAAGGTTCTTACTTGCAAATACACCATTTATAGAAGTGTCCTTGATGTCCTTGGTAGAATAAAGTTTTGTCACCACAGAATGTGTCCTAAGCTATAATGAATGTGGATGCACATGCAGTAGGCCCTCCACATTTGCTGGGGTTAAGGGGCACATGATCCTTGTGAAAGTGGAAAAACCATGAATAAAAAAACCACAATTGTTTTACCGGAGAGAACACCTCTTTTCCAAATCTCTAGGTCCTCCAGCACAACTCTGTGGTCAATAACTGCCAGATGTTAACCATAGAATCATGCTGGAGGGACAAGTGTTCTCTCTAGGAATCTCTAAGTCCTCCAGCATGACTTCTGGTTGATGCTGACCATAGAGTTGTGTTGGAGGAACTAGAGATTCCTAGAAAGAACATATTAATCAAATCTATGAATAATCAAATCTATAAAAGTCAAAGTCGCAAATGTGGAGAGCTGATTGTATATATCAATGTGATATTATGTACCTTTAACTCATTTCTGATGTATGGTGACTATGGTAAACCTATTATAGGGTTTTCTTGAAAATATTTGTTCATGGAGATTTGCCTTCCTGTGACTTACCCAAGGTCACCCAGTGGGTTTCCATCGGGGTCTTGTCTTAATACTACCTTTCTTCAAACAGGTACAAATCCAATGAGGATTATGTTTATGTCAGAGGGCGTGGACGTGGAAAGTACATTTGTGAAGAATGTGGGATTCGTTGCAAGAAGCCAAGCATGCTCAAAAAACATATCCGCACTCATACTGATGTACGGCCTTACATATGCAAGTTATGTAATTTTGCCTTCAAAACAAAAGGTATTTAGTCATCCTTGTTCTGATGGGGGGGATGAATTATTGGCTCTTTGCCATCCATGTTTCCAAATGCAGAGGAAGTTTTTCTTAAAGCAAGGTGGTTTTATTTATGAAAATGAGATTTTATGAAATATAACTTTCTTCTCTTTATCTAAGTGATTCAAGGATTTAAATGAAACAGAAAGGCACTTTGTATAACTTAATTAAGAAATATGGGCTTCTATCCAGCCCATCTGTCTGCAGAGGAAATATAGTGGCATAAAAACTGCCTTGGCAAATATTACTTTTGTGCTCCAAATGTTATGGCGCAAGTATTAATTGCATCAAGGGATTGTACATTTACAGTGGCACATTGAAGAAGCAGAACATTAGCTGCAGGGCAGAAAATTCCTAGTCTGCCTTTATGGTAGGTCAGGTTCACATGTATAAATAATGCAAGGATCCACCGACTCCAGGTGGGCTACTCCATCCACAGTTACATTAATTATGGATGTCTGAGAGCTGAGAGCTTGTGTTCATATGTACTTGGAGACCAATGGAGGGTGGAGAGAATCTGCCATTTGTCAATCTCAGGCTTTACATCTAAGGATGATCTTTGGAAAAGAAGTTTTTGCATCTACTTTTTCTTCTCTTCCCCCTCCCCCTTTTTTTTGAGAAATCAGTTTACCTCAGAAATTCCCTAATTCTCAATTGTAAAATCCTGCTCTTAATGGCTGCTGTATTGCTGTCTCTTTCAAAACTCTCTATGTATGCATGACCACACACGTGCACACGTGCGCGCGCGTGCACACACACACACACACACACACACACACACACACACCTCAAGAGATAAAAGCTCCTGATGTAAGGGTGGGTAGCACACAATCCCCAGAAGTTGTTGGACTGCAAATTCCAGCAGCCCTAGCCAAAGTAGCCAATGCTGGAACTGCACTCCAACCACATCTGGAGGGTGTGCTTTAAAAAACAACATATCACATTCATACCAGTTCCTAACCCTGCCTATTGATTCTGTAGAACTAAATTAACAGTTCTCCACCATTGGGACAGGGAGGCCTCTGACAACAGCTCTCCTTTTCTGGCCACAAAGAGAGAAGTTTGCAATATCCTAGACCTCCTGGATTGCATTTCCAGGAATTATAATTGGCAGCCAAATGTATAGGAAGATCACTC
The DNA here is from genome assembly GCA_026167975.1 of Phrynosoma blainvillii. NCBI lineage: Eukaryota > Metazoa > Chordata > Lepidosauria > Squamata > Phrynosomatidae > Phrynosoma > Phrynosoma blainvillii. The sequence goes on from JANUYF010000001.1 coordinate 103,868,899, forward strand.
ATAGATTGATATTTAGTACCTTTGGCACCACAATCCATATGATATCACTGTCTTTACCCTCCTGGCTCAGTGACAGCCTTAGATACTGTGACACTTGAAGCAGATAATTGAAACAGTGGTCCTTTTTCAAATAGACATTCACAGGTGATGGTGGTGGTGGTGTTGATGATGGTGATGACAGATGATGATGATGATGATGATGATGATGATGATGATGATGATGATGATGATGTAAAAAATAGTACAGGTGCAAGTGCAGGTAAGTGGCATAGCAAAAATAAATAAATAAAATTTACAGGCTCAGCAGTCCTAAGTATCAGAATGAGGCTATGAAAGGAAACAAACATAAGAATACACATGCAGTTATATGATATTACTGTTACTACTATGGCATTTAAATTGAACGACACTGTCCTATCTGTCTGTCTGCCTGTTCAGTTGACTTGTTCTCTGGTTTAGAAAGAAGAGGGAAGAACAAAAAATCTACATGGAGCTGGCAAGATTTCTATAGTGATGCCATCTAATTAGTGTCATCTCTGTGTTTTTCCACAGGAAATCTGACAAAACATATGAAATCTAAAGCACACATGAAAAAATGCCTAGAGCTGGGGGTATCAATGACATCTGTAGAGGATGCTGAAACGGAAGAATCAGGTATGTCATTATGAATTTGTTGAGTTGCATAGGCCTTTGCAGTATGCAAATGACTCATCACACTTTATCACTTGCTGACAAGAGAGGATATCTTAAGAATTTTTAAAAAGTTTATTCATGTCAACACCAAGCACTGAAAATAATCTTTTGACATGTTCGTGTGAAGCTTACTGAGTGCTGGATTTTCTTTAATGGAAGAACAGAAAATGTCTTCTGCTCACCATTACTATGGTCCTAATGTACACCATATTCTTAGTGACTTGACACATGAGAACACTCCCAAATTGTGTGAAAAACATTTTGTACCATGCTGTAACAGTTGTCCAAGTCATATATACTTGGAGATACTGTGCAGCATGTTCAGAAATAATTATGCTGAAAAGTGAGAGATCTGGTTTCTAGTATGTCCAGTTTGATACATTTTTCAAGCATTTGATAATCCTAGCATCTGATTTCTTGGTCTGGTGTGTTTTGGTATATGTGTGTCTTAATTTTGGCCTCATGATTACAATTTTTTTTAAAAATGTCTAGTTAATGTTTCATCATTAAGTGTTCAGATTGACTAACAGCTTAAACTTGTATCAGTTCAGAAGACAGTCCCATTAAATTTACTAAAACACACTTCTGGGCACCGTATTTTCTGGCGTATAAGACGACTGGGTGTATAAGATGGCCCCCAACTTTTCCAGTTAAAATATAGAGTTTGGGATATACTTGCCATATAAGACTACCCCTCTTCCAATGCACACCAAATAAAAATTAAAAAAAATCAGATTTGATTTCAATATGGTAATTTTAATTCAAATGTTTATGACATGCAGGTACTTAGCAGGAAAACTGTTACTTATAAACACAACAAACTACAGCTCCCATGTTCCCTAGCATTTATTTCTACAGTGTGTTTTGGACCTTATTATTTCTGCAGTGTGTTTTGGACCTTACTTTTAAAAAAATATTCCAGATTTAAATGCTGCTTTAAAAATTATTTCCATCTCCAAGCTATGAGATGGTTGGAGGAAAATGAGAAAGTGTTGGGGGGAAAGACTGCCAATATACTAGGTGATGCATTCTGGGGTATGTACAATTTGCAGTTAAGTAAGTGACCCTGGGCATGTCACACATTCTCAGCCTCAGATGATGGTAATGCCATTCTCAGCCTCAGATGATGGTAATGCCATTGCCAAACCTCCTCTGAACCAGTCTTGCCAAGAAAACCCCAGGATGGGATCGCCTTAAGGTTCCTCTCTTTCTCCTCCTCCCGCCTTTTGCCTCGCAACCCCCTCCTCCTCCTCCTCCTCCTCCTCTTGCCTGGCTTCTTCCCACCTCGCGACCCTCTCCTCCTGCTGCTCCTCCTCCTCCTCTTCCTGGCTTCTTCCCGCATCATGCCTCATGACCCTGTCCTCCTCCTCCTCTTCCTCCTCTCGCCTGGCTTCTTCCCACCTCATGACCCTTTCCTCCTCCTCCTTTCGCCTGGCTTCTTCTTGCCTCATGACCCTGTCCTCCTCCTCCTCCTCCACCACCTCCTCCTCCTCTTGCCTGGCTTCTTCCCACCTTGCGACCCACTCCCCCTCCTCCTCTTCCTCCTCCTCTTGCCTGGCTTCTTCCTGCCTTGTGACCCTGTCCTCCTCCTCCTCCTCCTCCTCTCACCTGGCTTCTTCCTGCCTCGCGTCCCCCTCTTCCTCTTCCTCCTCTTGCCTGGCTTCTTCCTGCCTTGTGACCCTGTCCTCCTCCTCCTCCTCCTCCTCCTCCTCCTCCTCCTCCTCCTCCTCCATATACCTGGTGTATAAGACGACCTCCAACTTTAACCCCAGATTTTCCTGGGTTAAAAGTCGTCTTAAACACCGGAAAATACGGTAAGTGTATATAGTATTACAATCCATGTCTTTTAGGACCTGTAAGTGCTGTTTTGTCAATCCACAATCAGCTATCATGTGATTGGAGTTCTAATCTGTGCTCATCCCCTCCTGCAAATGTTTCAGTAATCCATTCAAACCAATGGTGGGGGTTATGCTCTCAGTGCTAGAGACAGCAAATTCTGAGGTGGATTTGCATTTGGGTAATGCAGATATCACTCAAATGTTTATTTTTCCACAGTGAGAATTGTTGGTACATTTAGCACCTTTGTACATTGGAGAGCTATGTGATCAAATTGAGAAGTAGGTCTCCTGCATATGGTCTGCTAAGTTGTCATATTTGTTTCAGAAAATATGGAAGATACACACCATGAAGTTGAGAAGACCAACATGATGGGCACATCCACTGATCACCAGTTCTCTGATGCTGAGGAATCAGATGGAGAGGATGGAGAGGACAATGATGATGACGACGATGATGAAGATGATTTTGATGACACTCCTGGAGACTCAACACCCAAAACAAGATCACGGAGCACTAGTCCCCAGCCCCCTAGATTCTCCTCTTTATCTGTGAATACTGGTACAGCATCCTATGGGGCATCTCCTGACAGTTCAGTAGGGCATTCCTCTTTGATAAGTTACTTGGTCACCTTACCTAGCATTCAGGTCACTCATCTCCTAACTCCAAGTGACTCTTGTGAAGACTCACAGATGACAGAATATCAGAGGTTTTTCCAGAACAAAAGTACAGATTCAGAACCTGACAAAGACAGACTTGATATCCCTAGCAGCATGGATGAAGACTACATGGTTTCTTTGGAGTCCAGTTCTTCTCCAAGAGACTTTTCATCTTCTAGCCGGCAGTCCTCACCTGGGTATGATTCTTCTCCCTATAGAGATAATTCACCAAAGAGGTATTTGATGCCTAAAGGAGATTTGTCACCTAGAAGGCATTTATCACCAAGAAGAGAAATTTCCCCCATCAGACATCTTTCACCGAGGAAGGAAGCTGTGCTGAGAAGAGAGTTATCACCACGGAGAGATGCCTCTCCAAGGCGCCATCTGTCACCAAGGAGACCACTGTCACCTGGAAAAGACACATCATCCCGAAGAGACCTATCTCCACGAAGAGAGAGAAGGTATATGACCTCAGTTAGAGCAGCATCACCTCGAAGAGGCTTGTACCACAACCCAGCATTGCCCATGGGCCAGTATTTACTGTCTGAGTCAGTTCCTTTGGGACAGTCGGTAAGCTGAAAATAATATGTTGACCCTCATAAAAATTGTGCTGCATTTATCTGGTGCTGTTTTGTTGATTTGACAGTCCTACTCTGTTGACAATAAAAATGAATGTCTCTTCAGCCACAGTAATTTTTGTAACTTTCTTAGTTTTGCTAGGAAATTCTTAGTTGATTCTTAACTCCTGAAATTAATTGAAACCAGTTTCTCAGGGTCCGAGTGTGATGGAGTCTCCTTCTTTGGAGGTCCTTAAACAGAGGCTAGATGGCCATCTGTTGTGGATGCTTTGATTTTGAGTTCCTGCTTGGCAGGGGATTGGACTGGATGGCCCTTGTGGTCTCTTCCAACTCTAGCATTCTATGATTCTATGACTAATAGCTGGGAAATGGACTCAGGTCCATTTATCCTAGCCCACCTAATTGATGGATCTTGAAAAAAAATAGGGATGTGTGTGTCATATAAGCATCAGTCTTGGCCCATTTTCTTTCATTCTGCACTTGCATTGCAGCATCCTGTACCACAACCTTTTCTTAGGGCCATCTGATACTCAGGAGGGGATTTTAGGAAATCACAAGAGGCCACAGTGGAGAGAAGAAGAAATTCAAATTGAAGGATTGTATTTACATTAATGCAAACACTGCATACCCTTCCTGCCTGGTGACTGAGGTGGCTGAATTGGAATTAGATACGTTTAAATAAATGACTCCTTTTCCTTCTACACATCTAACTTCCACTACATGACACAATGGAAGGTGGTTATGTAAATTTATGAGGGAGAGGGAGTTGCATCAATTCATGAGCAAACATGAAATCTGGAATGCCTACACTAATGCATATACTTTATTCTAATTCATTTCATGTATTCTCTGTAAGATGTAGATGTAATTTTGATCTCATGTCATTGAAAGAAAAACTCTACTCCATTTTCATTGCCTTTCCATAATGACTTCTTTCAGATCTTGCTTTAGGGCAAGGGTGGAGAATCAAGTGGTCATACCAAACTTGAGGAACCCTGGGAGTTGCAGTCAAATAACATGATTCCAGCCACCTCCTTTAGGGATATATGAGTTGTGAGAGCTATTCCTGGCTGTGTGGTGTTCAATCTTTGTATTTATTGTTCAGTGGTAAGCCCCCAACTTCAGCCTCCAGTTAGAATTTGGTTGATATAAATTAATTTTCACAAACAGTAGATAAGGTAGCAAAATTCTGGAGAGTGTTTCATAAATAACTGTGGGTTCACATGATAGTATTCCACTTGACACAAAATGTATTCTTCTCTTGAACTTTCCGTGTATATATACATAAAATCCTTGCTCATAGATACCTGACTTACTGTCAGGCTTCTTCTCAACTTGCTGTTTTTTGCATGCAGATTTTTTTGTATGGACGTGGCAATCAGTCAGGTGAGACCCTATCTTTAGTTGGAAGTGGTACAATCTAGAAAACAATCCACCTTCTGTTTGTGAGAACTAGAACTAGAACATCCTGAAGAGGAGAATCTTAGGATTTTTTTTAGTGCTGATTCATACTAAAACAAAGACCCATCTATCACCCATCAGTTTTGTTCTCTTCAATTAGCATTCCTCCCTGTGGATAGAAGGAATTGAATCTAGATACATAAACATAGCAATTTTCAAACCTTGGAATTAGGTTCTTGGTCATTTGAGAACTTCCACAGGCATAAATCTTATCTCCTTTATCATAGAGAGAGAGAGAAGGGGGGGGGGGAGGGAAAAGAGCAACCATCATTTTACTGCCATGTAAAGGAAAGAGTATATAGCCTCTAATTTACCAAAGTATTCTGGCCTCAGCTACGTTTCCTTCCCCCTAGCACTACAGTAATTGATATATGGAAACCAATTAACTAACTAACTAGATAAATAAAAGGTTTGTGTTCCCCTTGACACAGAAGATACATATGTTCCTGCAGATCTAGCAATTTTTTTCTTTGTAAATTGACTTTTAGAAAGGCAAATAAAAATAAAAATAATTCAAGCTGAGATTCTATATCATTGATTGGTGTTATGAATGTTAACTATCATCACCTGGCCTGATCCTCCAAACCTACCTTAAAGCCAGAAACTACTCTAAGCAATGGAGGTCTGCTGTGCTGATGATGGGGTGAAGAAGGATGGTGTTGAGGTTTCTTCTTGCCAGTGAGAAGGGTTGTGAGAATCAGAAGTGGGATTCCTATGGCAGTTCCTCATTGCACCACAGATTACTGGCAGGAGGGGGCTGAAATATCATCTTGCTAATACCAGCAGAACAGCCCATTCATTCAGAGTTTTTATACCCTTCTCTTCTTCCAGAACACCTTACAAATTGTTAATTACAATTTTCCTGCACTTACAATCTGAAAAAGACATGAAACAAAAGGAGAATGAAATGGCAGTAGGGAAGGGGATAAAGTCCAGCAGTTCTTCTCTTCCTCTGTGGCCAGGATGATGGCAATTGGAATGGAGGGAGGGTCCTTCTGATTCTGGACTAGCCCTCCATCACTGAGTGTGTCACTGGAGTTTAAAATGGGATGGGAGGCATTTATGATCATGGAAGTAGTGCCATGATTATGAATATGCAGTATAACTGAATATAGATTATGAGTTTGCAAAGGGATCTTGTAGCACCTTTGAGACTAACTGAAAGAAAGGAGTTGGTAGCATGAGCTTTCATAGACTTCAGCCTACTTCCTCAGATGCCTGAATATGAATATGGCTTAGTTGAGGATCTATAACTCCAGCAGGGGGATTTGTTACTCTAATACAGGATGCAAACCCCAAACGTTAATTAATTTGTAGGAAATGGCTATAAGAAGGATATGGTCTGCACTGTGGGATATCTTATTATCTAAACATTTGAGGAAGAAATACTTGAGATGTAATTTCAGAATCATTATCCTAAATCAGGAGAGGAGCGGGGAGCCTGTAGGCGCTGGGCCTCATCTGGCCACCTAGGTTCCCAAATCTCTCTCCTGGCCTGGAGGTCCCACCACCATTCTCACAAACAGGCCAGCACATGATAGTGATGGTGAGTCTCTATTGGCAATAATCACAGGGAGCCAATGTGGTCTGCCTAATCTCCTTGCTAGAGGGATAAAGTACAGTGTGGGCAAAGACAACCTGAGCCAACCAGTGACTACAGGGAGCTTTCCAGTGTCTGAGCCAGGGACCCCAGCTTTATGCACAGTAAAGCCACCAGCAGGAACACTCCAACAGGCAGTGCTTGAGTCAAGGTGGCTTCCCGCAACCCACCCTTTGCCCCTTGAGGGACATCACCCGACATTGCCCAGGGACAACCTGGAGGGATGTCATCCTCTCCATGTCACCCCACCCCACCCCACACCTCTAGTCCTCCACTCCTGCTCTAAATCAGCCAGCTTGATGTAGGGAAAGGTGCTATAGTCACAGATGCTTGCTTAGGGGGGTTGCAGACTGCCAGAAATAGTGTGAATTCAGTCCACTTTTAGGGTTAGGGTTAATGCTAGGGAATCACGGGAACTGTTATTTTTCTGAGACATTGAGCCTTCTCTGTCAGACAACTCTGGTGCCCCAATAAAATACAGTTCCCATGGTTCCCTAATTCTAACCCTAACCCTAAAAGTGGACTGAATTCACACTATTTCTGGCAGTCTGCAACCCCCCGTAGTCTCTCAGGTTCTTCTTTGCTTAGAGTCACCATGCATTTGAAAACTGTTGCAGCTTGACACAGTCAGCTGTAGGTGATGTCTAAGGTGTGTGTTTCATAGCTCATCCTGAGATGAAACAAAGGGGAGACAAAGACTTACACTAATTTAGGGAATGGGTGACACGTGTTTTCTAGATAGTGTTGGGTTGCTCGGTAGGACTGCTGTATATCCACAACATCTGTGTGACTGCATGTTCTCCACTCTTGCCTTACACTCAAGTCTGCCTGTGATTTAGTAGATGGGAGGTGTTTTTTTTAATGGAAACACCTGAAAGGTATCTTTTATGAAGAAACCTGAAGGTATCTTCAGGGCTTTTGAAGTTCCCAGCTATATACTTCCAACAGCTCTTCTCTGTTCAGATCAGCCTGAACTCCCAGAAGAGAAAGTTTAAGGGATTTTTTAAAGGCTGTACAACATACAGATTTTCAGTTGTGTGGCATATCATCAAAATTTATATTTTATGGCAGAGCTGCAAAAGCATAAGGCACACTGTTATCTCCCTTGTTGGAGGGTATCTCGGATCTTTAAAGATCTGGCAGAATGTTTAAGGCATATATACTATATGCACAGAAGGAAATATAGCTGATATCCTGTTAGTGACATATGCAAGTGTAAGTCCACTTTACACTTGCATGTGCATTTTTGACTGTTGCAGAAGCTGATGTTCTCTTCCTCCCTCCACAACATGCCAACCTCCCTCTCAGGACTCACTATTGCACTGTGATAGCTCCACCCCAGCCTTTCCATTACTGGTGGATTAAATGCAGACCAAAGAGATTATCTTTGAAAATGTTGATACTGATAATTGTGCTAGCATTTACCAAAATTGTCCAAGGATCTTTTCTATTCAGGAATTAATGGAACAATATTATTTCATGACAGTGTGGTTTCCATACTTTTTTTAAAAACTGCCATCTGGAATCATATCTCTTAGCCCACTTGCCTAGGTATCTAAGACTATTATGTAACAGTTGCATTGGTGTAGGTACTCAGCACAAACATGTCCTACTCTTTTGGTGGATACTGTTGAGTGATGCTTGGGGTACTGTTGACTAAATTAATTTTTTCCCCATTTTTAAATTTCCAAATACCATATGCAGCTTTCTGTTCACTTTTTGGCAAATTTTAACATAATAAGTTATTGCTGGAAAGTTTTAATTTATTAAAAAAAACTGTCTTTGGGGCTCATCTTTTGTTTGTATGATTTCCACACATCCTCAGAAAATTTCTTAAAATTGTAGTTTGACTTTATGGACTTAATTATCTTTTTTGTTCCTTTGCAAACATTACAGCCAGAAACTTATCAGGCCTATTTCCTTTTCAAAATATTTTTGTCTAGTAAGTAGCATCATACTTCATCCCTAGATTCAGAAATATGTGCTATGTGTCTGAGTTTTGTTAATTAATACAGATGACAAACATACTTTGCATGTGTTCTCATGGACACCTAAAAAGGCCAGTATCTTACGCTGAGTGCTTATGTTTCCTTTTCTTTCTCTGCCTGCAGAGTTCAAGACCAGGATTGTTCCAGGGACCTTATTTCAGTATGCCTGGGGAAAAAGGAGTCCTGGAGCATCACAGATCTAATTTGTTTCCTGAAGGTCCTATGGATTATGTCTTTAGTCACCTTCCCTTACACTCCCAGCAGCAGCTTCGTGCACCCATCCCCATGATGCCCATTGGTGGCATCCAAATGGTCCCTTCAATACCTGGAGCCCTGTCTGGTTTACATCCTGCCTGTGTCTTGCCCCTCCCAAAAGAGGGCTCTGGTGAGAAGAAAAGGGCAGCTTCTGAAACCATGACTACTGAATCATGTGTCATTTCTAAGCACCACGAGAAACGTACCTGCCCTCAAACTCTGTATACAATGGTTCAAGGCAATGCATCATCTTCTCAGTTGCCGTTGATGAAAAAGAGCACTTCAGAGGAAGGTGTTGTTGAGAGGGAGCAGGAAGAAAACATACAGACTTGTACAAAAGCCATAGCCTCTCTCCGAATTGCCACAGAGGAAGGTCTACATGGGACAGAACAGAGGGATTTGGAACCTCCTCCGAAGCCCTCAGAAAGTGCACATTTTGGCATGAAACACTTTAGTGGCTCTGAGCCAGGCCAGATCTGTGCCTCAGCCACCAACCCTGACTTGCACAGTGGCGAAAAGGACCTTTTTGGTACATCGCAGACCGCATTATCTCATTCCACCTTTTACAGCAAAAGCACTGTGGATGCCAGACAGATAGGCTACCCCAGTAGGAAAGAATCCCCATCAAGCACACAGGAAAGAGTAGACCCACCCTTGGAAAAAAGCAGACCGCAGTGATTTGAAATGTGTGAAGACTTTAATACATGTGTTTACTCCCAATCCCTTTATCCCCCTTAGTGATAAAAGGAAGTATTGAACCTTATAGCATGCCAGTTCTAAGTTACAGTAGTTTGCTATTATATATACTTTTGTTATATCAAAAGAATTGAGTAAAACTACGAGTCATCATGAGCCTGACCAAAATGAAATTTCAAAATTCTTATTGGGTCTGGTACTTTTAACCTGTACAGGTGTTTGTGCCTTTTCTTTACTTTTGCTTATATTCTTATAAGCATTTTTTAGCAGTAATTTGTACATATTTTAGAATTTGTGTATCTGCTTTGTAATAAATGTAATTTCTTTCCTTTTGAGGACACTTTGACCTAAACGATGTAAAGCAAAAAACAAAAAAAGCATCAATATATATGTGAGGTTGCACTAAAATATTTTTATATGATTAAAACTGAACAGCTTTTATGTACAGCTCTGATTCTGTAATACTAATATTTATTTACTTTGTTTCATAAATTGTACATTTTTTCTTAAATGTTGCGGATTGCTTTTCTATGTGAAGCATGGGATTTACTGTTGCATTATTAGAACAAAAATGTATATTGTAAACAAGATATTTAAACTAGAGTATCTTATCTTATTCTGCACTTATGCGTTAGTTTTAAAAAATAAGATAAAAGGATGTATCAGTCCATTCTTAACTCTTGTAATTTTTTTGTCTCTTGTTTGCTGGATCGACTATAACTTAAAGTGCTGATTGTGATTTTGAAAAGATAGTACCGTAAAGCATTAAAGTAAAACCATGTGCTATTGTGAGTTTTTTCAAAGCTTTATAAAACAGTTATAAATATATTAAAAGTATTTGGTCTTATGTGAACATGTTGCTCTATATACTTCTTTAAAAAAATATGGGAAAACATTCCACCCCATGTAAATATATGCGAACTGGTGCAATTTCATGTAGATGTTTGGGCACTTAGTAGCCTCATCCTGTTTCAAGTAAAGTCACTGAGCAGTATGAACTTGACTTGAATGGAAGCAGGATCAGGCAATAGATCACCACGTATCATTATCAAAGTGTCTTTTGAAAAATGGGGAGGAGTGAAACTCTGCATCCCTTCCTTGCCTTGTGCTTAGAGGAATTGAGCTTTAACCTGAGGTGAGAATGCATATTTGACTGTATAGATCTTGGTGATCGGCTGGTCCGGTAGCTTAGTAGTCAGTGCTGGGCACTGCAGGCTAGAAACAGAGCCATGGAAGTAATATGGAGGGTCTCCATACTAAATAATAGCAAGGAGCTTAGTTATATTGCCAAGTTATCTCCATTGCAGGGGCGTTAGGGTGGTTATGGGATGGAAATTTGCAAAATGAAATACTTGCTCACAGCCATCTCAAGACTCCGACACAAGAGAAGCATTTGGAGAAATTTCCTTTTTTGGAAGAAAAATGGTCATATCTTCATATCTATCAAAGAGAAAAGGTCATTCAGGCAAAATAATTATATCCTTCAAGATTAAGGGCATTTATAGTATTCAGTTATCTTGGGAGAAAACTGGGAGGAACTTTTACTTATATGTGTGATGGTATGATTGATGCCCCTCAAGTATAACACAGACACCCGAGTCAACAAAAAAATTGAGTTATTTTCTGTGCTATTTAGTGGATTATAATTCTGTGAAAACACGTTTGTATAATTGAATTGCAATACATTTAAGGAGTGTTCTTTAAAAAAAAGAAATAAATATACAGTTACATTATATATCTAGTGTCTAGTTTTCATGTGGTTTTTTAAAATTTCCCCCAGCTCTTTTAGAATGCAATCATGCATACTTTACTCAAGAGTAACCCTCATGGAATGCACTGTGATTTTCCTTTAAGAAAAAAAAAAAAAGACTATTGAATTTCATGTTGCCCCATGGTGCATAATCTGAAATGTATGGATATATACTTGTATGTAACAGGGTTTTGATGGGATATTTTTATATCCATTGCACAGTTATTCTGATTAAGGAAAACCACCATAAATCATTTCCTGAGCACATCCCATAATTAAAGCTGCCTCCTGAGATGAGTCTGCTATAACTTGTCATTTGTAAACAACCAGACATATCTGCAATAATCAGTCCACAAATGGTAGATCAAGAGAAGTAATAGTGTCATTGTATTCTACTTTGGTCAGGTCCCACCTGGAATACTGTGTCCAGTTGAAAAACTGGAGTGTGTCCAGAGGAGAACAACTAAAATGGTGAAGGGTCTGGAAACCATGCGCTACGAGGAACGACTTAGGGAACTGGGTATGTTTAGCCTGGAGAAGAGGCTAAGATGGGAAATGATAGCCCTGTTTAAATATTTGAAGGGATGTTATATTGAGGAGGGCGCTAGCTTGTTTTCTGCTGCTCCAGAGAATAGGACCCAGAACAATGTATGCAAGCTACAGGAAAAGAGATTCCACATCAGTATTAGGAGGAACTTCCCGACAGTGAGAGCTGTTTGACAGTGGAACACACTCCCTTGGAGAGTGGTGGAGTCTCCTTCCTTGGAGGTCTTTACACAGAGGCTGGATGGCCATCTGTTGGGGATGGTTTGATTTTGAGTTCCTGCATGGCCAGGGGGGTTGGACTGGATGGCCCTTGTGGTCTCTTCCAACTCTATAATTCTATGGTTCAGGGCTATAATCTAGCACAATTAAATCATTAACATATGGGATTTTATCTCATTATAGATAATCAGCAGGGACATGAGTATACCAAGACCAGTTTCTGTAATAAAAATATATATGTTTCTATTGCTAAAATATTACTTAACAAGGAATCTTTGGACTTCTAAAAAACTTTGTTGGCAAATGAAAGGTGGTTATAGGGGATTAGAATAAGGTGCACCAGTGATACCCATTCTCTAAAATATGTAAATGTTTGGTGAACAAATATACCTCATATACCTGTTGGGGGGTCTGATCCTGCTCTTGTCTTACCTCAGAGACACCCATATGTAAAATATCCATCATCGGTCTTCCAAACGAAGAAGAGATGGATGTACAGATTTATAGCCCTTTCTAATATCTTCCTTGCTTATAAGAGAAATGTGGCATAGTCTGTTATACCAGCTGAGTCTCCCTTATCTGTAATACTTGGGACCAGAAGGGTTTTGGATTTTGGATTTTTTTGGATTTAGGAATATTTGCATATATATATATATATATATATATATATATATATATATATATATAATGAAATTTATAAATGAAATGAAATTTATGCTGGTCAATGACCGAATAAAATTTTACTACTACTATATAATGAAATATCTTGGAGATGGGACGCAAATCTAAATATGAAATTCATTTATGTTACATATACACCTTACTTACATAGCCTGAAGGAAGTTTTATACACAATTTTTTGCATGATACAAAGTTTGTTTTCACAAAGGAGTCACTATCAGCCACAACATGATTTTTAATTTTGGAAGATTTCCAATTTTTGAAATGCAGATAAGAGAGACAACCTGTATCATCCTGAAGTGGAAAAACCAACTGTTGCAAATTAACTCCCAGCATCCACAGTTCCTTGCAGAGCTTGATGCAGAAGAGGGGACCAAAATAGTTTGAAAACATAGGTTTATTGCCGGCAAGTCCCAACAGAATTAGCATTCAGATCATTGGGCAAAGGACAAGCCAAGATGGCTGTAGTTTTATGCACTCACAGACAAAGAAATTCAAAGCTGACATTCTATTGGAAGCTCTAAACTTTAAACACACAGAATCCTGAGCAATGAGAATACAGATTTCAGAATACATTATAATATGCTTAAGTTACCATGTTGCCATGCCAACCACATACCAAAATCTTTTATCAGTAAATAAACGTGTGTACCAAGCAGAAGGCCCTTTTGCACAAACAAGAGTAGTTGCCAATGATTTATTATGGCTCTCTGGCCCACGCTGGCTCCTAATGAAGGTCTTTAATGCCTCAGGTTACCAGGCCTGGGGTCAAGCTGTATCTAAATAACCCTCTAGCATTCTTTGAGTTTAAACATTCCAGCATTTTCCTTAGAGGCCCACTTCCCAGAATTTCCTTCAATGGTTGCTTGACCATTATTCTCTATACATAATAGCACACATCTCTAATTTAAGCATATAAAACATTAATTAAAGAAATTCTCCTACCTCAACCCAATGATGTTTTGTGTGTAAATGGAAATATCTATGGTTAAAGCCATTATGCTGTCTCCATTAGACATCTCTGAACCTAGTCTAATCAAAAGGATCCCAACAGCAAACACCACTGTGTTATTTGTGGTACCATCCAGCAGGGCTAAATCATTATTTTAGCAAGCATAAGTGAGACGGGTTGCAGAAATACTGTCTGAAATGTCTTTATAAGCAAAGGGTCCCTCTTCATTTAAAATTCCACCTCAGTACAAAGTCCTCATCAATACAGCTTCAGTCACCCAGGCACTTCAGCCGATTTGCTACTGTTTCTATTATTCATAGTGTATATTAGTTTTCATTCAGTTTTTAACAACACTGTAAAACAATTTTAATCTTTTTCTTTCCTATCTCCCCACTTCAAGACCTCAAAAGTTTTTCCTCCCTCCTCAATTCACAAAAGTGAAGTAAAGAGAAGGAAAGGTAGACGGAAGAGTAAGCAGTGAATTGAGCTTCTGGCATGATTCGGTGCCTGGTAGTGCTGAAGAAGGCTCAAGGCCATCCAATCACCAAAAATCTCATGGGAAGTTACATTTCTCTGCACTGTGCCTCTTAAACATCATGCCTTTCCTGCTACTTCCAGAGCTCACAAAGATTACTTTTTCTTGGATTACAGCTCCCTGAATTGGGAATAGTCATGCTGTCAGGGATTCTGGGAATTGTAGTCCATAGCATCCTAATTTTATTGCACTCTTACTGGCTTCCAGACATTTGCCACTTCTAACCTTTCCTCCTCCTTTTCTTTTGACCCTCACCAATGGAGATTTCTGTTGTTATTGATTATATGCTCTGGATCTGCCTCTTAAAATTTTATTCAACCTCTCTTCAGAAAAACAAAAACATTCATGCCAAGTTTTCTTAGCACATTGTGAAAGAACCCAGGGAAAGCAACAATAGAACTAAAATAATCTTTGTGGAAAGAATTTGAGTTACAGTTAAATACAAGATAAAGAGAAGTGGTAAACTATAACAAATCAAATCATTTAGACATGATATTTGGAAGATATGTGGTTTAATTTCAAATAGAACTCAGTTCATATGTTTTACAGATATGTTAGAGGGAGGGATAGGAGGTATAGGGGTTAATTTTGTATTATTTAAAATATTCTGTGTTCTTGTTTTCTTTTAAAATAATAAAGAATTTGGAAAAAATTATTCAGTCTCACAGTATTACTGGGATCAGATATACTTTAAGAAGAATCATTGATCTCTTGTTCAGCTGGTATCTATGACATACAGTGATTTATTCATTTTCACATCACAAGCTCTCTAAGAACTATGTAACTAGTGGTAAGAAATATTGTGGCTACCCCTGACCTGATCATAATAATTTGGTAAATTCATGTGTTCTGCTGTGAACAGATGAGAATAATAATTTTAGGAAGTAGAACATTCCCAGTGCAGCAACAGATTTCCATCTTTTAATTTCCCATCACTTTTCCCATTTTTCTCCATAAGTCAAATCTCCTTTACACATCACCCATGGACCTTGATCAAGCTTAGAGGGATCCACTAACCCAATCTTATTTTTAAAATTTAATTAATTGTTTTCTTGTCCCATTCAGTTCAGGAAAGAGCTCAAGCTACCTATTCAAAATAAAGTAATTTTAAGAGCAATTAAACTATTAAGAGATTTTAAAAAAATAACACTGAATTCATAGCAGTGAAAAGAAAATAACAACAACCAAAACATATGGAAATCTAAGCTTGGAAAGCTAGGTGTTTGTTTTTAAAAAAAACAAAAACAAAATTAGCTACAGTTATGGTATAGTTTCAAAGCTCTACTGCTCTTTGCAGAGAAGCAAGGTAACGTTCTGTCGTATGGTTAATAAGCTCCCCAGTCTATTTTGGGTAACAGAATGGACTGAAGGCAGGATCGCTTTCAAGCATTGAGCCCGCCTTCTTTTGTAACAATATTCCATTCTATTGTTGCCATACCTTCCTTTGCCCTGCACAACCTGTCTAAAGGAAACAGTTGTAAGACTGCTCATGAAGAAGCCTTCCCTGGATCCTGCGGACTTGAAAAATTATAGATCTGCTTCACATCTGCCATTCTTGAGCAAGGTGATCGAGTGGGCTGTTGCCTTTCAACTCCAAGTGATCTTGGATGAAACCAATTTTCTAGATCCATTTCAAACCGGCTTCAGACCGGGATTTGGGGTGGAGACTGCCATGGTTGCTCTGGTAGATGACCTTTGCTAAAACATTGACAGGGGAAGTGTGACCCAGTTGGCGCTTTTGGACCTCTCAGCAGTTTTTGACGTGATAGATCATTGTCTTGGAATGCCTGGGAGAGTTTGGGATCGGAGGCACTGTACCTTCAGTGGTTCCATTCCTTACTCTCAGGTAGATTCCAGAGAGTGATGCTTGGGGACAGCTGCTCCTCAAAAATAGAAGTTAAGTGTGGCATCCCTCAGGGCGCCATCCTGTCCCCGATGCTCTTTAATATCTATATGAAGCCACTGGGAGAAATCGTCCGGAGACATGGGGCAGGGTGTTATCAGTACGCTGATGACACCCAAATATATTTCTCCATGTCTTTGTCATCAGCCATGACAACAGATGGTATTTTCCCCCTCAATCACTGTCTTGTAGTGGTAATGGACTGGGTGAGGAAAAATTGACTCAAGCGGAATCCAGAGAAAACGGAGGTGCTTACAGTAGGAGCCTCTAAACCTGGTATTGGGTTGCAACCTCCAGTCCTGAGCAGGGTCATACTCTCTGCTAAGGACTGTGTTCACAGTTTGGGGGTGCTCCTAGACTCGTCGCTTCACATTACTGATCAGGTGAATATGACAGTCAGGAGTGCCTGTTATCAACTTTGGCAGATACGCCAACTGTGCCCTTACCTGGAGATAAAGGACCTAGAAACTGTAGTACATGCACTGGTAACCTCATGACTTGATTTCTGCAATGCACTCTACATGGGGCTACCCTTATACCTAGTTCGGAAATTACAACTGGTACAAAATATGGTAGCCAGGTTAGTCACTGGGAAATCTAGAAGAGAGCATATCACTCCTATCTTGAATTCCCTTCACTGGTTGCCTATTAGTTTGTGAGCACAGTATAAGGTGTTGGTAATGACCTTTAAAGCCCTACATGGCCTAGGTCCAACCTACCTAAGGGATCACCACCTCCCATATAATCCGCCCTGCACCCTTAGATCATCTGGAAGGGGTTTATTGTAACCAAGGAGACCTAGATTAACAGCAACCTCCCAGGGGTCTTTCTCTGTTGCTCCTCCCAGACTATGGAATGCCCTGCCAGAGGAGATCCATCAAACAACTAGCTTGGAGAATTTTTAAAAGCCATCAAAATGGATCTCTTCTGGCAGGCCTTCCCTGAATGGAACAGACCACATCCAATTTATATCTCTCCCTCTTTTTATGTTCTTACATTTTTATGTTTTAGTCTTTTTTCTTCTAGGGCATTCAGTTTATATTACTGGTATGAATTTGCCAGTTATTTTAATATATGTTCCTATTATATGTAATTTTAAGGGGGGGGGGGACAAATTGTTTTATTATCTTACAACTGTTTTGTTTTGCTTGGGATTTGTTTTATGTGCAATTGTTGTGAGCCACCTTGATTGCCCAAAGGCAAAAGGTGGGGTACAAAAATAAAGTTATTATTATTAAAGTTATTATAATTCCATAACAGATGAGGTATTGCAGTTTAAGTCCTCACAGAAGCTACATTCAACTTTGATAGATAAACAAGGAGGAAACTGGATGCTATGGCAAGGAAAGCCTACTTTACAGCTTTTCTATCCTTTCATATCTCTAATGATAAAGTGTGCATGGGTACTTACCAACAATATATTTGGGACAAGGTAGCACTGTTTCTTGGCCGACCTCTTGAAGAGGATAAGAAGTCATTCTGAGGCAGGAGAATTTCTTTAATTAATGTTTTATATGCCTAAATTAGAGATGTATGCTATTATAAGTGTAAAATAATGGTCAAGCAGCCATGCGAAGGGAATTCTGGGAAGCGGGCCTCAAAGGAAGATGCTGGAAGGTCTAAACTCAAAGAATGCTAAAGGGTTATTTAGACAGCCTGACCCCAGGCCTGGTAACCTGAGCCATTAAAGACCTTCATTAGGAGCCAGCATGGGCCAGAGAGCCATAATAAATCATTGGCAGCTACTCTTGTTTGTGCAAAAGGGCCTTCTGCCTGGTACACACCAGTTTATTTACTGATAAGAGATTTTGGTATGTGGTTGGCATGGAACATGGTAACTTAAGCATATTATAATGTATTCTGAAATCTGTATTCTCATTGCTCAGGATTCTGTGTGTTTAAAGTTTAGAGCATCCAATAGAATGTCAGCTTTGAATTTCTTTGTCTGTGAGTGCATAAAACTACAACCATCTTGGCTTGTCCTTTGCTCAATGATCTGAATGCAAATTCCATTGGGACTTGCCAGCAAAATAAATCTATATTTTCAAACTATTTTGGTCTCCTGTTCTGCATCAAGCTCTGCAAGGAATCGTGGATGCTCGGAGTTAATTTGCAACAGTTGGTTTTTCCACTACAATCCCAGCTTCTCCATTCATGGGGACATCATTTAGCATTGAAGAAATCAAAATATCCTACCATGCTGCTGATTGTGTGATCAAGTCATTTGGGGGCAGATATTTTGCTGTGACACCACTCCTGGTTATGTTCTTCTAGCCTTACCTCAGATGCAAAGGCCTTAGTAAAAGACCTCCCCTTTAATGAGCTACGTGTATTCCATGCTTCTGTGGATGATAACCTGGAACATATGCAAAAAATGTACTCAACAGCCAAAAAATATAGAATCCAAATTGAGTAATCTTCTTCCACATCTAAACTGAAGCAGCCTGTCTATTGACAATCATTCATGCTATGACTTCCTAGATCTTTACTTAGGAGGCAATCCAAATCCCAGGTTTCTTCATCATCTAAGAAATCTTACTGTTCTGGGAAGTATCATTCATCTTTTAAACAGCAGCATGCTGACTCCAAAAAAATATGTCCCTGACTCCTCACCCTTCATCACCTTGATGTCATCCCATATCTCCTACTTCTGACATTCCTCAGACTAAGCCTTTTTCATCAATATGCCTGGCAAGAGATTACATCTGTTTTGTGGGTGCTAAACACTGTGAATTGTGGATGTGCAGTGTAATGTGAAACTTTTTCACTCACGGGACACTTAATCATCACTGCCCCATTTCTGTCCTTACTGACAATGATACCAACTCTAGCCAGCAAGAGCATCAAAGAGCTAATTCTAAGCTCTCAATAGGTTCTTTTCATGGTACTTTACTATACTGAAGAAAAATGGGGAGTGGCACCCAAACTTAGAACTTCACTAACTAAATGTGTACATCAAGCCTAGGAAATTTTGTATGATGATTTCAGCCTCAGTCATCCTCTTGCTGCAAAGGTGTCGTGGTTTGCCACAACTCATCTCTGAGACTTTATGTAGCAATTCAACAGTTCCATCTTTAGTTTCTTTGGTTTGTTCTTGGGACCAAGTACGATCACTTCTGAGTCCTCTCATTCAGGCTTGTGAGTACTCGGGGGATATTAACCAGATTCATGGGGGTGGGGGTGGGGGTGGCAGCCTGACTTTGACAGAGGGGGATCATAGTCACCCTTACATATATAATTTGCTGTTGTTGCTAGAGTCACTGGATGAACTGCATCAACATATCGACACCACTCTGGTGCTACTGTCATGCATGAGACATGCATCAACCTGGACAAATAAAAAACTAACACTTTCCCAGACTAGTCAATTTATAGGTCCACCCTGGCATCAAGAGAGGCACATGTGTTCCTGCCTCTGGACAGGGTTTCCAAGCTCTTCTAGCATGCACTGAAGCTTCTGGACATGAGACAGACAGATCTGAGGCAAGGGCATACAAGTGCTTTTGGAAGTGATGGCCTACATAATGTTCATGACCACGTTTGCAAAGCTTCAGATGCATTTACTTCAAAACTGGTTGGGATTGATGTTCTCCCAGAAAGTGCTGCCTCATCCTCACATGACATATAACACTGATCATGAATTAGCTACCAAGTATGGACAATGATTCCTTCAGCAGATCTGCAACCAGGGCAGCCTGCTCACTGTGTTCAAAAAGTGAGGGCATCCGTCCATAGACCTTTTTGCCACAGAGGCTAATGCCCAATGCCCTCAATACCGCACAAGGTGACTGTGGAGACAAGGCAGGTTAGAGCCAGCCCTGGTGACAACTAATTAGGACTGAGCTGGCAACAGCCAATAGACTGTTGGGCTGTAAAGGGAAAATTCCATTAGGAACAGTTGGAAGTCAGTTAGGGTTTGGATTCCAGACAGTGAGGGTTGGTGGAGAAGGTTCCAGAGTGGAACAGGGTTAAGGTCTAGAAGAGAGGGGCCTAATGGCCATATGAAACTCCAAGGGAGGGAGTTAATAAAGAGAGTATCCTGAGGGGTATTGATAGCCTTAGAGGCTGGTTAAGAAATAATGGTAAAGGTACCCAAAGAAGTGCTAAGAGTGTCCTGTGGGGGTAATTGAAAGTATTCCAAGGAAAGGAGTGTTTTAGAGTATTATTATGTGTAACTGTAACCAATTATAACAAGTGCAGCAAGACCAAGTGAAACATTGTTACTTGTATTGTAAATAAAGTTTTGTTGTTAATTTATGAAACTCTTGTCTACAGTGTGGAATGAATATCCACACTACTAAACCTTATAGAAGATAGGTTATGCCAAAGAGTTTTAGAAGCGAAGGTTGATGAAGGAGTGGCTCTTTGCACAAGATGGTGGCAGCTGTGGGACAAAAAGGGTCCATGGAGTAGGCAACAAATAAAAGAAAAGAAAAAGTGCACGTAACAGTGACCAACAACACCATCCTTGCTAAGGGACACATTTCTTCTCAACAGAACATTCACATATGCCTTTTTCTTCATTCCCTCCTTTGACATGTTCTTTCTTCCTTTCTTTCAAAGTGGCTTACCTGATTGCTATCCTGTTTGGAAGAAGAGCAGAAAGATAGCTCCTAATGATTGGAACACCACAGAAAAGACTCTGTCTTTTGTATCCACTGATCTTCACCTGAGCTCACCATTAACCTGGGTCTCCATGCCTGTGCCTAGAGCCCAGGCAAGTTCATGTAGGTGTAGGCAGACTTTCAAATAAAAACTTTCTGGGGTTAGATAGAGAACATTTTATCTGATAATCTTGTTTCAGTGCTGCTCTACAATTGTTTAATGCCATAACAAACTGAAACAAAATTGTAAAACACCTACAATTTAAAAACATACTAGTAAAAAACACACACATTTCTCTCCCAAGTAAAATCTTCCAATTAAAGAGCCAGAATGTTTCCACAAGCTGCCTGTGCAAAAAGATCTTTGCTTGCCAATGGAAAGACAACAGAGAATGGGCAAGTCTAGTTTCTTGTTGGAGTTCCATATCCTAGGGGCAGTTCCAGAGAAGGCCTTTGGTTGTGTTTGCCTGCCCCTACATGAAATTCAAACAATAACAAAAATCTAAACATGTCTCTGACTCTGACTGGAAAGACACTAGGCATAATGTCTGAGGACGTATTGCTAAAGTTCAAAATGACAAATCTTACATTTTAAAAATGAATCACCTAGGATGTTTTCCTCCTGTTTGTGCATACACCCCCCACACCTTCCTGCTTCTGAAACTTTAGCAATGAAGATGATTCTAGTTGCTTCTATTCCATGTGTTTTTGATGTCATGGGAAGTCTTTTGTATGCAGGCTTCTTGACAAGATGCCTGTTTCAGCAAAATTACTGTTGTCAGCTCAATACAGAAAATGGTAAAATTCATCAGTGTTGCCACACTCTAAACAGGTGATGCAAAGTGTGCCACCCAGAGAAGACACCAGATTCTGATTATCCCAGATTTACTGTGGCCTTAATGCTGTGGAATTTACAGCAAAGAGAACCTGAGGCTGTCCCCTCATATAACTATTGAAAAGTGACAATAGGGTTTGAAGTTGCAAATCACGCTCCAAAACAACACAAGCAATGCATGCTTTCAGTGCTCAAATGACTTATAGGCTGCTAATTAAATCTCCTGGCAAATAGGATCTCATTTTGATTTTGATGGGGAAAAAGTGGTTTTATTACATTTATTTGGCCAGCTGCCAAGGCTACAGCTCACTATGAATCAAGTAAAGCTAAAGACCTTCTGCAGTGACATATGGATGTTTGGGAAGTATGAGTCATAAATGGAACCAGATGCAAAGAAAAATAAAGAAACATACAAAAGAGAGAGCAAGTTAAGAAAGGTTGCAACTGTCTTTAAATAGATACCAATAATAATTATTTCTAAAAAAAAGTTTTCCACTGTAAAAATCTTTCCATGGTAGTTTCATGAATGTTCACTTCTACCACGACATCAGTTGCAGAGCACATGGATTCTGATTTGAGCTGCTGTGAAATTAACTAAAACCCATTTGCAAAAAAGTGTTCTTGGAACCTATTTAAAACTGTTGCAGAGCACTGTTTGAACATGCCTTTTACTATTGTCCTTTGATTACATGATTTCTTTTTCCCACAGAAGTGCTGTTCTTACAATATATAACCAAGCATAGACTCTTGCCTTTTTCAATCTTGTGTTCTGCAGATGTCTTGGACTATAATTTCCATAACCCAATGCTGGCTCGGTTGAGGGGGTTATAGTGCAAATCAGAGGGCAGTATATTGAGAAACTTGGCTATAATGCGCAAACATCTCTTGAGAGAAAAATATACAACTAGCTCAGCTTGTCATCATGTGTGACAAATAACATTGGTGGAAAGCCAGGGAGTATAAATTGCCCTGAGATATATCGTGTGTCTTGTGGACTGTTAGCTGGTGTGGGTGAAAGGAGGTGAGAAATAATAGCATTAAAATGCTCCATTCTCCATGGTAATGATTTCTCCATATTAATTTGTTGCAAACACAGTGACAAACTGACTTCATTTTTGCTTGTGAATTTTGGTCAGCCTCTTCTGGAAATGCTCAGCTGTCAATACCCTTCTTAAAGTGTAGAACTCAGAACAAGTCAGAAACTATACTACACACCACAGCATGGGTTGTTGCAGCAAACAAACTGAATACGGTATATTGTGTCCCAGCAATATTATTTCAAACAATCTAATCAAACAATTGCATACGTGGGAACTACAAATTGGTGGGAAAATGGCCAGAATCTTCTACTGAGTATGTTATGTAACTTTACATATACTTAGCTATGGAGCAGAGATGCTAAGCAACCATGTTAGTGAATTGTGAAGATGCATAATAGGACACTGGCAAGAGTGTCCCAAAGCACCTCAGGCACTCATGTGCATCAGCACTCCATAGCTGGTATCTAATGTACAAGAGGACCAATACACATCAGTCCCAATGCACATTGTTACAGTTCTGTACTGATTTTGTTGCTCAGTGTTCACTTTACCAGCTTCCCTATGTAGTAACATAGCAGCAGCCAACACAAACCCTACAGAATTGGCCTGTTCTAATTCCTGCAGATATAAGTCCATTTACAAAGATGCAAGTCCCCAACAGGATTCTGGCCAAGATCTCACAGGTTAACAGAAACACGTTTCTTTTGTGGTATCTTTCCAGTTTAAGGGGTTGGGGAGAGAAAGAAGCTAAAACCAGGGCTGGTGGTAGGCATAGCTAAGAGGAACAAATTCATGTTTGCTCCTTTTTATCTGCTCTTCCTCTTCAAAGCCAGAGGAGCAACTTATATACACTTAAATGGGAATATATTATGATCCTATTGGAACAAAAGGAAAAGCAGAGCTACATAACATACCAGGCACTGCATTAGCTCTATAACCAATTGCATTAATTTAGCATTAAGGAACCAGACAGTGAACAAATAATGAAATCATGCACTGGAATGTGATGGCATCTTCTGTGTTTCGAGCCTTAGTCCATGTTTCTTAGAAATGCCTGTCATCTGAGGAGGAGAAAGGCAAAGGCTCCCCACTCCTCACATCTGCCACATCCCTAAAGAACCACTTTTTCCTACATCCAGTTATTCTTTTGCTACATGGTGTCACTCGGGCAGGAGACTGGAAGGAAACTGACCCCCTGTGCACTGAAGGTAGAGGTTTGAAAAATGTATGGGTTTCCTTTCCAGTTGGGTGGTGAGAGAAAAAGAAGGGAAACACCAGGGAGGGGATTAAATGAGTGGCAAGCACTGAACATGTGAATGACAAAACTTGGAAAAGTTTTACTTTTGGAGGGGGAACAATTCACAGAGTCCCCTAACCAGCATGACCAAGCTCTACATGAATGGGGGAGAGGGGAGGCAATATTTCTTTATTCTGCCAAATATGTTGAGCCAACCCTATTCTTCAATGTCTCAGAATGAAGCTGCTGAGTAGGAGATCAAGGAGTCAATTCTGCTCTAGTGTATGTGTGATTGTACCTTCAAATTGCCTGCCAACTTATGGTGATTCCATATATTTTATTGAATTTTCTTCTGAAACCTTCCAGGAATGGAGAATCAATTTGTAATTAAATTTTAGGGCCCTCTCTCCACTGTTTCACATTTTTAAAAAATACCTCTTTTGTAAACATTTTTATTTTTGCCTTTTTGTTAGTCTGTGTCCCTGGAGTGTCCCGGGGCAGTCAACAGACATATTTTAGCCATTCACATTTTAAGATATGCATATTTTGGGGTCAGTGTTTTATTTCTTGCTTCACAAAAGGCTATATGCCTTGAGAATGTACAAGGTGAGGTGAACATTTTGGGAGACTATCGAGTTGAATGTAATCTCTTTCCATCCTCAAGCAGCAGTGAGGCACTGCTGGACTATTCCTGAGAAGGGCAAGAGGATGCTGAATTTTGAGCAGAAACCCCCCCCCCCCAACCTTTGCAGTCAATAACGCCTCTTGGCAGTTCAAGAGATTTGTGGGGGTTTTACAGGATTTCCTGCTCGGAACATTGTCAGAAAGTCACTGTTGTAAGTCATGAGCTCATGTCATTTTCTCAATTATGAAACAACCCAGCAAATCCAAGAGTCACCCTCCATTTCCAGCTACACTGATGTCATGCAACAAGACTGTAATAAAAATGACAAAGGAGCTTAGATTCTCAAGGGCGAGTAGTCCTGGGGACAAATTATGCACATCTTTACTTTTCACATGCAGATTTTTATTTTGTTTTGTTTTAATGGAAAGAGTATTAAGGCAGCTGATAATTGTCAGAATCACAACAAGCACAAAGGGGAAATGTAAGCCCTTTCTCCATTGTTCTTAAGGCTAGTCCAAGACATTTTTCTGAGACTGAAGAAGATTGCCATCTTCCTTAAACCAAGGTGCATGGTAAACAAGGCCAGCCAAGTTACTTTGGCACAGGAGGTAAACAATTCACACAGGTGTTCCTCCCAGGAGTAAATATATAATAATCATTCAATTAACTAACAATTTGCTACCATTTTCTGACTCACAAAATCTAGTGCCTGACATAAATGCCTCATTCTGCTTAATGATAGGATCCACCTTGCCCAAGGCTGTTCTAGAGTGACCAAGTGTCTCTTATTTAAAGGATGTCTCTTATTTGAAGGCTGGAAACCTTACACTTTATTTAAACTGAACAGGATGCCAAAAATCCTGTATTTTGGGGCACAAGCCTTTTAAGAAAAGATGAGGCCAGGTTGCAAGAGCAGGCAGGCAAGCATGTCAGAAGGTCATTGGCAATGCAGATAATTATTATTTCCATCCTTTTCTCTTCTGTCTTGAAGCTAGTGGATGTTTTCTCTGAGCACTTCAGCAACCAATCAAAATGGGTGAGATGGAGTAGAGTACAATCTCTTCAGCATGTGAGTAGTGACACCCACCAGAATCCTATATGATTGTAACAATGTTGCTGCATTGTGAATTCTAGCATGACCCACCCAAACTCCACTGGGATTGACCAGGGTCCATTCCCCTGTCAATTGAGAAGCAGCTGCTTAACATTTCCATGGTATCCTATGAGTGACCTCCAGCACAAGATCACTTGTGCAGAGAAAAGGACTTTATCACATGGGGGCCAGTTTCGTGGTTAAAGAGATAATAAAGTGGAAATGAAGCATCCCAAAAATAAAGTGAAAATAGCACTAAATTGTGCAAAAGCATTTCTCACGTAATTAGAATAAAAGCGTAATTAAGTAAAAAGCAAAAAAAAAAGAAAGACATTTTTAACTTTCATACACAAGTGGAAAAAACCCGTACATGTACTGGAAATGGGTGTGTTTTGTAACCAGACTCCTCCTTTTACAGGGCGGGTCCTGCATTTCATTCAACCTTCTCTCCTCCCCAGCAGGAAATGTCAAACTGTCCTCCATTTGGGGTCATGTCCTCCTGCACAGTCTTCCTTTGGGTTAGGACCTCTCAAGAGAGCAGAGGAGGAGGAGGAGGAGGCTGGAAAAGGCAAGGCAAGCCGAGGCAAGGCAGAGCCTCCTGCCTGCACTGCTGCTGTTCCTCTTCCAGCCAAAGCTCCCAGCGCGGGACTTGAAGAAGGAAGGAAGGAATAAAGAGAGAGAGCAGAGGAGGAGGAGGCTGGAAAGGCAAGGCAAGCCTTTTTTTTCCTCCTTTCCCCTCCAGCCCAAGTGCCAAACTTCTCCTCCGTCCCAAACTTCCCTCACCTGGGTTGCCTTCCCTTCTCATTTTCCTTCCCTTCTTCTTCTCTTGTCCGGCCGAGAGCCCCCCCTTCCCCTCCTGCCCATTCTTCCCCTGCAGGACCCTGAGGGGCTGGAGGCGGCGGAGACTGGAGGAGGAGGACGAGGCGGCGGCCGGAAAAGGCAAAGCAAGCCTTCTTTCCCCTCCTTTCCCCTCCAGCCCAAGTGCCAAACTTCTCCTCCTTCCCAAACTTCCCTCTCCTGGGCTGCCTTCCTTCTCATTCTCCTTCCCTTCTTCTTCTCTTGTCCAGCCTTCCTGCCCCTTCTTCCCCTGAAGGACCCTGAGGGGCTGGAGGCGGCGGAGACTGGAGAAGCATGGCACTGAGGAGGAGGAGGCGCAGGAGCCCCTTCCCACCGCCGCCCGGGACTCTCCCTCCCTTGATGCCCCTCCTCCTCCTCCTCCTGGCCCTCCTTCAGGTCCTTAAAGGAGATTTGTCTGTGCGCATTTGCATTTCACATTAAAGTAAATGTGCAATTACTTTAAAAGGGCAAATGCATTTCCTCTCAATTCCCAAAATTAAAAAGATCTCGGATAATATGACTTTCTGACCAGTTTCTGTGCAACGTCGTGTGAAATCGTGAGGTGCAAATTCACTTTTTATTTGGGATTTGTGTGGAATATCCTACAGATTTCCCCTGTGTGATAACATCCAAAGACTAGTTAAAAATTCCCCTTGCACTGGAGATTGCTCATGCAAACGGGGGTGGGACTGTCAGCTGGCTGCTTCCTGATTGACAGGGGAAGGGACCCCCCCTCAACCCCAGTGGCTGCTTACTGGTAAGTGGGTTTTAGAGGACTTTCACAGCCCCTACATAGCCCCTAAACTAGGGCTTGTGTAAGGCTTGTGAATATATAGCCGTTGCCAATGTGTAACTGTAGATTATGTAAAGTATAATAACATCCAAAATCCACAAACAGTGATGTCTTTATTTGGCCAAATAAATGCACAAAATACATGATGCTAGCTTTTGAAGCTCCACTGACATCTTAATCAGGCAAAGGTGTTACAAAATCATATAGGATTTTAAAAAATAAATAAAATGACAATGTTAGCCACAGGCCTGCTTTTTCTCAACAAGGTATTGTTGTGTTGTTCTGTAGAGGGATATCTATGCAAGCAGGCCTGTCCTTCTGGCCACATGGTTCTGGGAACAAAGCATTCCAAAGTCCAGTAGACTAAATTTGAATTCCATTAACAATACAAATAGTTACTACTTCTGCAATCCAAAATGTCTTCATCCTGTGTGAAATCACAGCCTCCTTTGTTAGGCAGAGAACATTAAATATCTCAAGAGAAGCCTCCATGCCTGTGCATTTAGGTGTTGTTTTGATAAAATAAGCCAAATGTAGGTTATGTATTTACAATTGCCTAACAGGATTCCAGCCTTTTTATCCTGACAATTCTGTGGGGGATAAGTTAAAGTAGGAAGGTGCAGTTGCCTCATGGTGACCACGTCTGCTTTATGGGTAAGCTGGGATTTGAATTTTATTTTTCCATCATATAAATGTATAGAACCCTGTAGAATCCTAGAGCTGGAGGGGTTTAAAAATTCATCTAATCCAGTTGGCTGCCAGCGTAGGAATCCACAGCTATGGCATGGCTCATTTTGGGTTGCATTTTGTCACTTCAATGGAAAGAGCCTATTGTACAGCTTGGAAAGTTGTAGAAAAGATCAATAGAAATCATCCAAGAGTGGAAATATTTTCTTTACAAGGAAAAGCAAAAGTGTTTGAGGCTTCTGCAATCACCTGGGAACGCCTCTTGAAGCTAAGTTGGCTTGTTACTCCAAGTGCAACTGTTATTGAGGCTTAGTGTCTGTTTGGAGTATGGCAGTGTCAAATACTTTTGTGGAAAAAAGCTTTTCAATTCTGTTCTCCACAAATGGGAGTGATTAACAGAACAGATTTTCTGGAAAATCTATTCAAATCTGAGATGCAGTTTACTCTGAATTTTAATCATTGTTGTCAATCATTTTTATATGATTAAAACAGATTTAGTTTCAGTCCATATTAAAACTGGATTTTTCTTACAATAAAAGCTTGTGTATCATATAATTTATGTTGATAAAAATGTGAACATTATGTTAATTTTACAGAGAAATACATGGCCAAGTTATCTTTTGGAAGACATGAAAGTAAAAAAGCTATTTTAAATAATGGGGCTTCTGGAATGATGGCTGAAATTCTGTTGGAAAGTTAGAAATGTGCAAACACAATAGTTACAGTGCTGTGCAGTTACGTCTGTCCCAATACTTAAATTTCCATTTGCCAGGCAGCAGCTATCATGGCAGATCGCAATAGAACTAGGACCTATTCTCCTGTCAATCAGGAAGCACCTTGTGGATATTCCCACCTCCTTCTGTGCACAATCTCTCTTGCAACAGGCAAACACAGGATTTCTGCCACAATTCCATCTCACGCTGGAGATCACTCTGGATGGGACCATGAGCCAGCTGAATTCTGATCAACAGGGGAACAGACCCCCCCCCCCAATAGATTGCAGTGGTTTCTTCCTGGCATGTGAGGATTGGGGGATTTTCACATTCCCTGTGTATCCCCTAAACTGGAGGCTATTTAGGGTTTATAAATATGAAACAGTTGTGAGTGGTTTACTCTAGGTTATGCCTTCATAACTGCCAAACAGGATTACAGCCAATAACTGTAACAAATTACTTTTTGAAACTAACTTTCCAAATGGTGCTGCTACCATCCAGAAGCCACATAGGGACTCCCTTCAGTCAGTTCTCCATGGTAGATTTTTGTGTTCATTTAAAAGAAGTGAAAAGTGCTCACAAGTTATGAAAAGGGGCTTTTTGGCTTAACTACTAGTAAGACAAAGGTCCTTTCATACATCCTATGCACATGACTTTCTCTCAGTCACTGAACAGGAGAGCAAGCCCCAAGCTTTCCCCATATTTCAAGATGTAGTAGAGACATAAATTGAAACAAAATTATAACAAGACTAGACTAGAGAGAATTCATCAGACTGAAATTTCTAGTGTGTGGTTGCTTAAAAATGGATATCTGTATGCTTTACAGGAAAAGCAAAGCTCAAATATACTTCTGCAGCAGCATCCTTATTAGACAAAGTGAAATGTGAACAATCGAACAGATAAAATTCAAATAAAAATCCATCTGTGATACCTTTATTTGCATAATATACTTGTTTCAAGCTTTCAAAGAGGGCACTCAACTTTTTAAATGGGAATTATATAATTAAGTCTATAACTTGTGACACCGTTTTCAGCCATCAGATGGTAAAATTTCCCAGTGAGCAATGAGGAAGCTGCAGTCAAGATTAGTATATTAATTTATTTGGCTCCGTGTGGGCCAATGCTTTGGTAGACAACTAGGCTGGGGTGGGACAAAGGAACTCCTAAGTGAAGTTAAACTGGATGCATCTATACTTCACATGGAACTGGGTGAAAATTCTAGTGTTTTATACATCAGTGTACAGTCTGAGTGATATTTAACCCATTAGCCATTATCTTATAGTCTATCTTGTCCATCTTATAGTAGTCACCTTATGTTTCATAATCAGCAAGGCCCCAAAAATCTCCTCATTTAAATGGGAATAGCTTGTGCATTTTCCTGGATTCTTTTCTGCATATATATATGAACAGAGCATCTAGCTTCAGTTTTGAAAATGAGCCATGTTAAAAGGAGGTTATCACTGGCTAAATAGGAAACAATATATCTGTTTTTTTTTAAAGTTATCTTAATGACTTTAGGACCATTAGAAGATATTCAACAGATAAAAGGATCTATAGAAATAGCCATTTTTTCATTATTATAGCCCAGACACCAGCCCCCTCTCAGAAAACTCTCTTTTTTTTCTCTCTGAGCTCTCCAGCAACCAATCAAAGAAAGAAAACATAAAATTGTCATTGACCTAATAGAATACTATGGGGGAAAAAACAATGTAAAAATGGCAATGTTCTTTATAGACACAGAGCAAGCCCTTGACAGTGTTAGATGGGACTATGTGATAGAAGTATTTAACAAAATGAATATGGGGAAAAAGTTCTTAAATTGCATAAAAAACATATATCAAGAACAAATTAGACATCTAATAGTAAATGGTGAAAAAACTGACCCAATAAAGATACAAAAAAGAACATGTCAAGGATGTCCTCTCTCACCATTACTATTTATATTGGTTATAGAAATACTGATCAGTCGAACACGAGATAACCCAAAGATAAGAGGACCATGAATCAATAATTACAAATATAACATCAAAGCTTATGCTGACTATATTGTAATATTTTTGGATAACCCCTTAGAAAAAGATAACATATACACACTATTAGAGACTCTACACAGATTCGGTGACATAGCAGGCTTTAAGATAAACAAAGAAAAATCCGTAATACTGACAAGAAACATCTCAAAAGAAGAATACAAACTACAAAAATCTCAAATTTCAAAGTGGAAAAGAAAATCAAATACTTGGCATTTGGATCACAAAGAACAACACAGACTTATTTGAAAACAATTATGATAACACTTGGAAAAACATCAAAAATAAGATCCAGAATTGGTTGCAGCTAAAACTCTCATTTTTAGGAAAGATTGCTGCAGCAAAAATTCTGTATTTCCCAAATTTAATTTTCTATTTACTAATGTACCAAATTTGCAGTACTAAGTAATGTACCAGATTTGCAGTACTAAGTATATTAGATTGTGAACCAGAAGAGCTTTGGTCTGATTCCAGGGACATAATAAAAGAAGAATGCATAAAGACATTTCCAAAGACAAAAGGAAAGTGAAGAAACCATGGATGACAGATACAATGCTACAAGCAATAAAGGAAAGAAGAAAAACAAAACAAACAAAAAAAAGAGATAGGAATAAACTAAGAACCATGAACACAACAGGACAATGGCTAGTGCCCAAAGATAAGGAAAACTACTACAACAACAAATGTAGAGAAATAGAAGATGACATGAAAAAGGGAAGAACGAGAGACCTATTCTACAAGATTTGAGAAATCAAGGGAAAGTTCAAACCAAAGACCGGGAAACTCTAAGACAATAAAATAACATAATTCAAGACCAGGAAGGAATAAAAAGACATTGGATGCAATACACAGAAGAACTATACAAAAGAGATAACAAAATGAAGGATACATGGAGCAAAGAGCCATATGAAGATGAACCTCAAATTCTAAAAACTGAGGTGGAAGCTGTAATAAAAGAAATGGCAAAAAATAAGCCTCCAGGAACAGATGATATACCAATAGAACTGTTGCAATCCACATTGACAGAGTCAACTCTAGTGCTAACTAACATATGTCAACAGTTATGGAAAACAAAATGATGGCCAACAGATTGAAAGTGATCAATATACATCCCCATCCACAAAAAAGGAGACACAAGATACTGCAGCAATTATAGAAAATCAGCAAGTGCTTTATAGACTATAGCAAAGCCTTTGACTGCATAGATCATGAAAGGCTATGGAACACCCTTAAAGACATGGGAGTGCCAAAACATCTGATAGTCCCAATAAGGAATCTGGACTCAGGACAAGATGCTATTGGCAGAACAGAACATGGAGAAACCGAATAGTTCCCAATTGGCAAAGGAGTCAGACAAGGCTGCATCCTATCGCCCTACCTATTCAACCTATATGCAGAACATATTGTAAGGAAAGCAGGCTTGGAGATGGAAGGGGGGGGAGTGAAAATAGGAAGTGAAAATAGTAGGAAGAAATGTCAACAATCTGAGATATTCTGACAACATCATAATACTAGCAGAGAACCTCACAGACCTGGAACACCTACTGAAGAAGACCAAAGAAGAAAGTGCAAAGACAGGTTTACTGCTGAACATAAAGAAAACAAAAATAATGACCACAGAGAATGTACACACATTCAAACTAAGCAATGAGGAAACAGAAATAGTAAAAGAATTGTCATATCTGGGATAAAACATTGATTGGAATAGGGACTGCAGCAAGGAAATCAGAAGAAGATTAAGAATGGGGAGGGCTGCTATGGAAGAAATAGAAAAGATCCTAAATTGCAAAGACATACAACTGAGAACAAAAGTCAGAATCATACAAGCCATTGGATTCCCTATTACCATGTATGGATGTGAGAGCTGGACAGTCAAGAAAGAAGATAGAAGGAACATCAACACATTTGAGATGTGGTGCTGGAGAAGAGTGTTGAGGATCCCATGAACAGCCAATAGGACAAACAAATGGGTCCACGAACAGATCAAGCCAGAGATATCCCTAGAAGCCAAGATGACAAGACTTAGACTGTTGTACTTTGGACACATCATGAGAAAGTATGAATGGTTGGAAAAGACAATAATGTTAGGAAAGGTGGAGGGGAGTAGAAAGAGAGGAAGGCCACATGCTAGATGGATGGACTTTATTAAAGAGATCATGAATAAGAGTTTGCAGGAGCTGGGCAGAGCAGTAGAGGACAGGGCTGGAGATGTCTTATCCATAGGGTCACCACGGGTCGAGATTGATGCAAAGGCAGTTAACAACAACAACAACAACAACAACAATGTACCAATAATAGTAAACAAAAAACCTTTTGCTATATGGAACTCTGAAATTAAAAAAATAATTGGGGAAGGAAAAAAAGCTTTGTGTAAGATGGAAAACCTTGATAGATTCTAAAATCAATGGTGGCTGCGATCTTCCTGACTTGGAAATGTATTACCAAGCTAACGTACTTACATATGCAATAGATTACATATGCAACAGATTGGCTCAGACTGAAAAATAAAAATTGTTAAATCTAGAGGGGTTTAACCTCAGTTTGGATCGCATGCCTACATTTGGTATAAAAAACCAACGTTCATAAAGATTTTACACATAATTTCATATGTAAAGCTGTCATAAGAACTTGGAAAGAAATCAAAAGTCTCTTTTATAGAGAAATACCAGGATTGGTTTCCCCATAGAAAGCTTTTTTCAGAAGAAGTTACAAAGACAACATATGGTTAAGGTATAAAGAACTAATAAGGAAGAACAGTCAAAATACGTGGGAAATAAAATCAATACAGGAAATCAACATTTTAAATTTAAAGCACCACTGGTTTCTACTTAAGAAACTTCAACAAAGATTTTAAAAAGACCTAGAAGAAGAACGATACACACATACACACACAATGAATTAGATAAAATCTTGGAAGAAAGTGAAGACAAAACAATATCTAAACCGTATAAACTTTTATTAGAAAGGAAACTAAAGAAAGAAGCCATAACACAATTCATGATAATATGGGCAAAAGACATTGGCACTTGAACTGCAAAACTGGCATTCCACAAGAATTAAAACATCTGAGTTTGCAGAATGCCAAAGAATTCAAAAAACTACCTCAAAATGATATATCAATGGCACCTGACACCAGAGAAAAAAAGCAAAAAATACAAAACCAATCAATCCAATTGTTGGAAATGCGGACATACTAAAGGCTTCTGGATTCACATATGGTGGCATTATCCAAAAACAAGAGAATTTTGGAAAAGTATTCATAATAACTTATGTAAGATCTTAAAGATAAACTACAAAAATGATTCCAGAACTGTACCTATTAAATATGACAAAATAAACAACAACCAAGCAAGAAAAAAGTGGGAAAAATCTTATACATGATATCAATAGCGAGAATTAATTTTGTTAAAAAATGGAAAAAAGAAAGAAACACCAGAAATTGATGAATGGCTGATAGATATGTTAGAAGTCATTGAAATGGACAACCTTATGCAATCAATAAATAAAAAATCAATGGAAAAAGTAGAAAAGAAGAACTAATGTAATTTTGCAAAAATAGGTGGAAATGAACAAAAAATAAAGATTAGTCAAACTAGAACATGATAAACAATAAACATTAACATCTCAAGTTAATTAAAAAAAGCAACATGTGCTGAAGGAATGCATAATTAAAATACTAAAAAGAGAAGTCATTAAGTATATAAGGGATTATGTCTCACCATACAGCGAAACGTAAGGAAGTCACAAAAGAAAACATTTAAGGAGAAGAAATAAACATAAATTAATTAATTTCTAATATTAATGTCAATATATAAGTGATTTATAATTCAGAGTTAAGGAAAATGGAAATTCATGTAACTTACAAAAGTTTCAGAAAAACATGTACTAAAGCAACATTTTGTTAATAAAAATTAAAATAAAAAATCTCTTTCCAAATAAGGTGAGTTTCCTTAGTTTGATCAACCCTGATGTATATATGCAGTGGCAAATAAAAGCATTCATGCATTGTCTCAGGTGGGCAACATGTATTTGGAACCATGCAATGAAGGGTAGTTTTTTAACAGCTACAGGTAGTCTGAAAGATTCCTTTCCTTTATTTTTTCAAACAAAATGATCAAACCTGTAATTGAAAATGTAGCTGCTTTGACTTCAGGAAGTATCTAGAATTATTCCACAGTGTGTGACATTTTCATGTCTCATAATTTCTAAAATAAATTTCAGGTTTTTAGATTCTGGACCTATGAAAGGCTGAACATAGAGTGAAGAGTATTTTGAACAAGGATTATCTTTGGTGTTTCCCGTATCTCTCTCTCTCTCTCTCTTAACTTTTAAAAATTATATTTTAGTCAAACTTTAATTTGCTTTTATTCTTGTCATAATGATGGTCAAACTCCCACAGTGTTAAACTGTTAGTGTTAGGGACCATCCCATGATCAGATTGACATTCGTGCTGTACAGTGCCAAAGAGTTCCAGTGAAGCACAGGGGGTCCTGGCCACCTGCTGCACTTGCACACCACCAGCAGAATCCAGCTCTATCAAGATTCATCTAGTTCAGTCCCTATTTCTGTTTGATCCTTGGAACAAAGGAACTGTGGATAACTGGCTTGGAAAATCACCCCATTTCCCAAGCCACCTCTCCCACAATCCTTGGGTCCAAGGACTAATCAGACTTAATGAATCAGCCATTTAAGAATCAGCTGGCTCTTAATAAAACTGGCCTCTGTTAAAAAAGTAGTAACACAGAATGCATCTACACTGTGGAAATAGTGCAGTTTGACTTTAAGCTCTGTCCCAGGGGTCGGCAACCTACGGCCCCCGGACCGGTTCCGGCCCAGGCGGACCCCTGCCGCCGCCGCCGCCACGCGTTTTGGTCGTACTGCGCATGCACAAACGCATTGCAACCGCCATTTTGGAGAACAAAATGGCGGCTGCGGTGCACGCGGCAGCAGGGAGGAGGCCTATCGCCGCAGAGGGAAACCTCCCAGGGGGACCCTCGGTGGCGCTGGGCCTCTAGGCTGCCCGTCGCCGCTGAGGCAAGCCTCCCCGGGGGGACCCTCGGTGCCGCTGGGCCTCTAGGAGGCCCGTCGCCGCCGAGGCAAGCCTCCCGGGGGGGGGACCCTGGGTGGCTCTGGGCCTCTAGGAGGCCCGTCGCCGCCAAGGCAAGCCTCCCCGGGGGGACCCTGGGTGGTGCTGGGCCTCTAGGAGGCCCGTCACCGCCGAGGCAAGCCTCCCGGGGGGAGACCCTCGGTGGCGCTGGGCCTCTAGAAGGCCCGTCGCCGCTGAGGCAACCCTCCCGAGGGGGGACCCTCGGTGGCGCTGGGCCTCTAGGAGGCCCATCGCCGCCGAAGCAGGCCTCCCAGGGGGGACCCTCGGTGGTGCTGGGCCTCTAGGAGGCCCGTCGCTGCCGAGGCAAGCCTCCCTGGGGGGACCCTCAGTGGCGCTCGGCCTCTAGGAGGGAGCCCTCCTGCAGGGGCCCACCTCCATGCGCATACGCACGCGGGGGGTGGCCACCATTTTTTTCAAAATGGTGGCACGTGCCCGCAGGGGGGCACATGACCATGCGTGCTGGCCCCCAACGCCATCTCCCCCCTCCCCCCGGCTCGCCGGCAAAAAAGGTTGCTGACCCCTGCTCTATCCTATGGAATTCTGGAATTTTTAGTTTTACAAGTCCTTTAGTCTTCTTTGTCAAAGAATGCTGGTCCCTCCAAAAACTACAAATCTCAGGATTCTGTAGGATGGAGCCACAGCAGTTAAAGTGGTGTCAAACTGCATTATTTCTACAGTGTAGAAACACCCAGAGACTACAGTATAATTCCACAGGCAGAGTATTTTGTATTGCCAAATCTCAGTAGAATCTCAGCTGATAAATTTGTGTATATAGATCTGATCATAATCACTAACATGCATAACTCTTACTGGATGTTGCATATGATGTTGCATATTTGCCCACAACTGATGAATATAAATGACTATGGGCCTTTACAGACTGCCAGAAATAATGCAGCTTGAGGCCACTTTAACTGTCCTAGGTCAGTGATAGGGAATCATGGGAACTGTATTTTTTTTTCTGGGACATTGAGCCTTCTCTGCCAGAGAGCTCTGGTGCCACAATAAACTACAGTTTCCATGATTCCTTAGCACTGAGCCAGGACAGTTAAAGTGGCCTCAAGTTGCATTATTCCTGGCAGTCTGTAAAGGCCCTATGAATACAGCTCTACAAGCTATTAATAAAGTGGAAGAGAGAGTTATGTGTTCAACTTTTCTCTTTTAGGCTCTTTGTTGGTACATCTCTCACTAAGTAAACATCAGTCATTCTTAGTATCAAGGTATTTTCCTTAAGTGTATTTTTTAAAAAAATATCAGTTATTCAAGCATAGTATGTCAAATGGGAGATTGCATAGGTCAATTGCAAAGCATATGCTTTGTATTCCCAAAGGCTCCATTAGTCTGTGGCTACACTTGCCAGATCAGGAGCATCTCTGGCACTGAAATTTTAGAGCAAAAACCTGAGATGTAATATCACAAGCAAAAGTCCCTGGTTATTTCATTAACATGGATATACTGAGCATCAAACACAGGTTTTCAGACCATGCCAGTCAAATGAATAACATGACATTCAGGATTCTGTTGATGACAGAAGTCAGCATAACCTTCAGTTACAGTAGTGTATGTATTTTGAATGATGTTGTACAAGGAGGCACCACCTACCTCTCTGTGCAATGTCATCACTCCTGGCTTTGCTATTCAGGTAATTGATCAAGTGTTGAGCTGCTACAGGCACACTTGTATATTCAGTGAAGGTGGAACAGTTTTACATTGGGGGCACAGCTGTTCCTCTTCCACCCAGCATCCAGCATGCTTCCACAAAAGCATCCAGAATGTATCTGGGCATAGTGCCATGCCTGATTAGTGTCTGGCATTACAGAGCCACACCTGGAAGCCCTCTAAATGCTCTTGCATACTATGCAGGAGGTGTGAGGAAAGGAAACACTTCTGCTCCTTCTGGCCACAAAGACCCCCCCCCCCCGACTCGTTGGGGAGGGGTTCTTCATTGCACTGGCCAAAAGAAGAGGCTGGACGTGTCATTGGCTGGGCGGCAGGGGAAGTCCCAACCCTTCCTTCGCCGCTCGGCCAATCACAGGTGGGATTTTCTAGGATCCCGTCTCGTTGGTGGTCTCGCTTATCGCGAGACTACCAATGAGATTTTGGGGCTATAAATCCCCAAGGCTGCCTCGTGGCGGCAGCCATTTTACTGGTAGACAAGCAAGGAGCTTGTCTGCCCATTTATCTTGTGGCGGCCGTCTTGGCAATCGGGAGCTTGAGGCTCAGGTCGCGCAAGTGACTGGCCGCGGAAGAGGCTCTCACAGGACGGCAGCAGCCGCGACAGCCACACCGGTGCTGCATCGTTACAGCAGCGACCTTGGTGACAGGCTGGGTTTGCTGGCTGTGGCCTAGTAAGTTGGACGGCCCGATCAAACTCCCGGTCGGGGAGTGGACCATCCTATTTGACTTAAAGGAGGCCCGGGTGACGGGGCATGGGGGTGCTGAGGTGCCAAGGGCAACAGTAAGGCCCTGAATTTTATCCCAGCTGGGAGAGGCCCAGAGGCCTTGCGGAGAGCGGCCCTGGAGGAGTGGCTGCTTTGCTGCGGTGGCCTGAGGGGTGGAGGGCCCATGATCATTCTCCTGGATGGGAGAGGCTGCCAATTTAAAGACAGCAAAGCTTGGTTTAAGGGCCCTGATTGTTTCAGTGAGCCCATAGAGTTGTTAATATATAATTTAAAAACACACACACACACATACACAACACATTTGATACACTTTCCCCTTGGTTTCTATGTCCCAAAAAAGGGAATTTTTGGGCCTTTGGTGGCCAATGTGACTGGTAGGCCTTTTGGTTGGGTCTCTACCTGGTGATTCTACACTAGCCAGCATACTCTGGCTGGGTTCTTGTGTCCCACAAAGGGAGGTGATTGGCCTTCGGCCATTAACCTGGTCCCTAATTTGGGAAAGGTTGTGGGGGGCCATGGGTGTTTTGCATGGGTTGACACTCTGCCCAGTTACAATAATAATAATAATAATAATAATAATAATAATAATAATAATAATAGATCGATTTGTATTCCTAAATACTTATGATATATATATATTATATATAAAATTATATGACATAGAGTGCTAATTAAAATTATTACTCTAAGATTTTGGAAATTAAATATTATTACAGTCTCTTGGATATTTACAACTGAGTCACGCTGTGCAGTATGCCACAGTCTAAGTGGCGTGCGGTTCCAGCTGGGCCCAATTCTGGGCGTGCAGCACCAAAGAGACCAAATGATCCTCAAAATAGAGATGATGGGATTGCAGCTCAGTTAACACAATTAGGCCGCACTATGCAGGCATGTGTTGCTGCGTGTGAACAGCTAGCTCAAACTAGGGTTCACGGTCATAATATAGAGTCCCAATCAGCTATAATGTTGAGTGGGGATTAAGTTTCTGGGCAGCAGGTTACTTCGGTACAACCAAGTACTTCATCTGACATGTCTATTCAGGATGTGTTGTGTGGCCCCCTGATTTCATCTGCTATGGAGGTTGGTCAGCCAACCGTAGCAGATGTGATGGAACTGGTGAAGAGAGTTCCTGGAGTGACGCAATGGGGAGCGTCTGTTACTGGACTTGAGCAACCTACTCTGGCAGACTTATATAGTTTGTTACAGACGGCTGTGGTTTCAAGTCAGGATGGTGTGTCTGCACCTGAAACTATGCACATTGCTAACACAGATGGGGGAAGTGTTTCTTTTGTTCCGCAGACTGGCACCCGAGCAGTTGCTGGGGCACACTCAGTGGGAGCATCACAAACATCGGGACAGGTGGCTCAGCATTTGGCTAGTACAGGTTTGTCCACATCTTTGAATGCTACAACTTCTTGGGCCACATCAGTATGGTCCTCTGGTAGCCCATTTGGGCACAATGTGGGTGGGACAAGTTTTGAAAAGGTTTCTATAGCTGCACCTTCGAATTTATCAGTTGCACCGGGGGTGCCTGACCCGATGGTGCAAGCTGATCAGCTTACAGTTAACAAGGTAAGTGATACAAGGCCTTTGGTCTCAGTGGGAGCCTTAGGTTTGTCAGGAGTCAATAGGTCAGTCAAATGCAACCCCTATGCGGGGATGTCAACGCCCTTAGGATCTCACCTTCCACTATCTATTAAGGAGAGAATTTGGAAAGGTGAATACATTGACCTATTTTCTTTGACTTTTCGTGACCCTGAGCCACAAATTATGGTCAAAGATGGGGTCATGTTCAGTCTTCCTAAAGAATTTCAGGCGCACAAGCGTCCTAAGTTGGAAAGAAACTTTGTAAATTGGATGATGGGATTTACCATCTACAGGGGTGTGATAGAACAAAAAGATCACTCTAGGGCCCCTGATTTTTCAAAGTACCAAGAAATAATGATCAAAGCCTATACAAACTGTCATTTTAATGCGAGAGGAGCAGCATGGGCCCAATACGATGAGCAGTTCAGGATGAGAGCTGCTATGGATCCATCTTTGTCATGGTAGCACATCCAAGCTGAACTTTGGGCAGATGTTATGCTGCGGGCCTCCCCTTCAAGCAGGTGTGATAATGGCTTTGTGCCCATGGTCACGCAGCCGAAAGGGCAGTATGCGAGGCCTAGCACGGGGGACAAAACAGCTACAGGTTTATGCTGGGGCTTCAATGCTGGTAAGTGTGCTAGACAGCAATGTAGATTCGACCACAAATGCCACAACTGTAAGGGTAATCACCCAGTTACCTCCTGTTTCAGGAGGAAGAAAAGTGGGGCTGGAGTCTCCGGTCAGCAGACAACAGCGGGAGGGAAAGGAGCCAACACCAATTAAACTGGATGTGTTGGCTGCTTGGTTGCGGATTTACCCAAATAGGGATTCTGCTCAATACTTGTTAGACGGGTTTTCAAATGGTTTTCATATTCCTTATACAGGTTTGAGGGTGCACTGATTTGCGCCTAATGCGCGTTCGGTGAGGGAGTCACCGGGGATAGTCAGGGAGAAATTGGCTAAAGAGTTGGCTGCCAATAGGATATCTGGGCCTCATCAGCATCTGCCAATGCCGACACTAAGGTTGTCCCCTTTGGGCGTCATTCCTAAGAAGGCGCCTGGTGAGTTCCGTTTAATCCACAATTTGTCATATCCAAAAGGGGACTCTGTTAATGATGCCATTGATTCAGTTTTGGCATCTGTAAAATACGCATCATTCGATTCGGCAGTAAAGATGGTAAGGGCGTTAGGTAAGGGCACACTATTGGCTAAGTGTGATATAAAATCAGCATTCAGGCTTTTGCCAGTACATCCTGATGATTTTGACTTGTTAGGCTTTCAATTTGAAGGGATGTACTATTTTGACAAGGCCATGCCTATGGGGTGTTCTATCTTATGCTCTGTGTTTGAAAAATTTAGTACATTTTTACACTGGTGCGCTCAAGAGATCAGGTAATCAAGCCATTACTCATTATTTAGATGACGTCTTGTTCGCTGGAGCTCACGGTACTACAAGTTGTGCAGATACCTTGTCGGCATTTCAGGTGTTGATGACTGAGATGGGAGTTCCTTTAGCGGAGGAAAAGACGGAGGGTCCTAGGACCCATCTGACCTTCTTGGGAATTGAGTTAGACTCAGTTGAGGGAATCTCTCGCCTCCCAGTAGAAAAACTCGAAGCGATGAGACACCAGGTAAGGATAATGACCAGTAGGAATAAGGCCACACTTCGTGAATTTCAATCCCTGAATGGGTTGATAAGGGTTGGACACGTGACCTTACTTTTCTTGAACTCTTCCCTATTGTGGTGCAGTTCATTTGTGGCCAGTTCAATTCGAAAATAAAATGGTGTGGTTTTGGTGTGACAACCAAGCAGTGGTGCACGTAGTCAACTCTCAAACCTCCAAGTCATTAAGGGTGATGTCTTTGGTTAGAGCAATGGTTACTCAATGTTTAAGATACAATGTGTTGTTTCAGGCTCGCCATGTGCCAGAGTTACTAAATCCATTGGCGGATGCAATTTCTCGTTTTCAGTATTCCAGGTTTTGTCAACTTGCCCCGGAGGCTGCACCTCTGCCACCCAAACATCTGTGGAGCCTTGGAGATTAGAAATCAACAGGGCGATCCTCCAGTCTGTCGCTCCATCGACACACAAGTCTTATGAGCTTGCAATGCGAGCTTTTAGGCTGTTTTTGTCTATGGAAAGGGAGGTTGAGGTTTGGCCATTGAGGGTGGAGACTGTGTTGCGTTTTGAGGTTCATCTTCGACATTTGGGTTTGTTAGGACAAGGTTAGTGGCTCTGTCCTTTTATTCCAGGGCAGGAGGGTTCATTGACCCGACAGGGGATTTTGGGGTCCGTAGGGCCTTAGAAGGCTGGATTAGGGAGCTTCCTCTGGCACGCGATACTTGCTTGCCGGTAACGGGATCAATTTTAATCCAAATTTGGCAATCCCTTCCCGAGGTATGTTCTTCAGCTCAAGAAGTGAGGCTTAATAATAATAATAATAATAATAATAATAATAATAATAATAATTTTTATTTATATACCACCCTGTGGCAAGCCAATCCGAGCTGTTTTTTCTGTGGCGTTTTTTGCGGCCACTAGAATCAGCGAGCTGGTTCCTAGCTCTCGCTCGGATATTTCAGGCAGAGCACTTTACCTATCTGACATTCAATTTAATGAACAAGGAGTTCAAATATGTTTTCGGTGTTCTAAGACGGACCAGTTGGCTAAGGGACAAATAGTTACATTGTCTAGAGCACCATCAGGTCAATTTTGTTCCATTTTAACCTTGTCAGATTACCTTAAAATTCGCCCGGCTGGCCCAGGTTACTTGTTCCTTCATGTTTCGGGCCTTCCTTTGACACAGTTCCAATTTAGAGCTGTGTTGCGAGAGACTTTGAGACATGCTGGTTTGCCAGCGGCCCAGTTCTCGGCCCATTCGTTTCGTACAGGGGCAGCGACTGCTGCTGCTTCATAGGGTTTGGATGATGCCACAATACGACGGATTGGGCTTTGGCGGTCCAGGGCTTTTAAGTCTTACATTCGCCCATAAAGTATGGGTGGGACATAGAGTTATCTAGTTGAGGTGTTAGTGTTATACTTAATGTGTTGTTTCTTTTAAAGGAGATATGAACTTTGAAGACGTTTGGATCATTGGACGCAGTCTTGTGTTCTGGGTGGAACGTCACATGCTCCAATCATGTCGTGATCAGAATCTGGCGTTAAGAGAGAGTCAACGAATTCGATGGTTTGGTAGGAGAGGAATGCTATGGAGAGCTCTCATTCCGCGTATTATTGAATTATCTGTGACACTCTCACCGCCCAAGATTCTTTTGGTACATTTGGGAGAAAATGACCTCGTAAAGATACCTTGTTACAAGTTGGCTAAAATGATCTTGAACGACATGCAAGATATTAAGCGGAGACTCCCGAACACAGTGGTGATGTGGACCAAGTTTTTGCCACGGCATGCATGGGTGGGAGCAAAGAAGGACTCGTCGATCAACACAGCACATCGTTGACTAAATAGATTCATGGTTAAGAAGTTGGGAGTTTTGGGTATTGAAATTGTGGAGCACAAGGCTATTCAGAAGGACAGGCCGCATTTGTACAGGGGCAATGGGGTTCATCTATCCCCCGTTGGTTGTGAGGTATACTTGGAGTCTATCTCTCATCATATTGAATGAGCTCTCCAGGGTGGGGGGGGGAGGGGATGCCAAGCTAGGCTGGCCCCCTCCTGTGGTGGGCATGATCCCCCCCGGGGATAAGTTAGTTAATTGGAATTACGAAATTAGTTAAAATGCA
This sequence comes from Phrynosoma blainvillii, assembly GCA_026167975.1. NCBI lineage: Eukaryota > Metazoa > Chordata > Lepidosauria > Squamata > Phrynosomatidae > Phrynosoma > Phrynosoma blainvillii. The sequence goes on from JANUYF010000001.1 coordinate 103,912,586, forward strand.
AGTGGACAAAGAGTATACGTCAAGGGGTTAATTCATTTGTTGCTATGTCGTCACCAAACTAATTGATGACAGCATTGACAAGTTACATCATGAGTTAAACTATGATGTCATTTTGTTTGGGGGGAGATGACTTCTGCGATGTGGGGTTTATTTGGAACTTGATGTTCTTGACACATGAATTAAAAGGATAGATATTAAGAAACATGTGTCAAGAACAAAGAAAACTTTGGTTAAATTAATGTGTTAAAAATTATTGATTACCCTGTACAAATAAAGTTGTGGCCAAGTTTTATAACCATAAAGTCGAGTACGGTGTAATTTTTTGTGTCGGTGCAAAGACCTCCCCCCCGACTAGTTGGGGAGGGGTTCTTCATTGCACCGGCCAAAAGAGGAGGCCGGACGCGTCACTGGCTGGGCGGCGGGGGAAGTCCCAACCCTTCCTTCGCTGCTTGGCCAATCACAGGTGGGATCTTCTAGGATCCCGTCTCATTGGTGGTCTCGCTTATCGCGAGACTACCAATGAGATTTTGGGGCTATAAAGCCCCAAGGCTGCCTCATGGCAGCAGCCATTTTACTGGTAGACAAGCAACCCATCCTACCTGCCCTTCATTAATAAGCGTTTTTTTTTAATATTTATTCTTAGGCTGCAGCTGGTCGCCTTATTGGGGCCGGGAGGGAATTTTCCCAGAGTTATTGTGACCTGGGTTTTTCGCCCTCCCTGAGAATAAATTGGGTTATGCTTGTCTTTAATAGAATATTTGATTGGACTATGTATATTTGTTAATTTGTTTATGTTACATGTTGGACAAGTGAAGTTAATCTGTCACAACAGAGTGTCAGGGTTCTGGTGAGGTTATGTTTTACCAAACTGTTTTAATGTTATGGCGGGCATGATCCCCCCCCCCCCCCGGGATAAGTTAGTTAATTGGAATTACGAAATTAGTTAAAATGCAAGTGGACAAAAAGTATACGTCAAGGGGTTAATTCATTTGTTGCTATGTCATCACCAAACTAATTGATGACGGCATTGACAAGTTACATCATGAGTTAAACTATGATGTCATTTTGTTTGGGGGGAGATGACTTCTGCGATGTGGGGTTTATTTGGAACTTGATGTTCTTGACACATGAATTAAAAGGATAGATGTTAAGAAACATGTGTCAAGAACAAAGAAAACTTTGGTTAAATTAATGTGTTAAAAATTATTGATTACCCTGTACAAATAAAGTTGTGGCCAAGTTTTATAACCATAAAGTCGAGTACGGTGTCATTTTTTGTGTCGGTGCAATAAATACACTGGCAGGGTACTGGTACTTGCACTCTTCCAACATGCTTTTGGATCTAGGCTGTAGGGAAAAGATAAGAACATATCAAATGAGAAAATATTATCTTATCTGCCATTGTCACTGTCATTATAATCACTGCCTTTCCCCCCTCCACCAAATTAATTATTATTTGCATTATAATGTTAATGATGATTGGGAACTGGGGGATGAGAAAGGATTCCAAAATTTGATTCTCACTCCCCCCCTCCAGAAAATATAGACAGTTAGGAGTACAGGTTAATGGGAGTAATCCATTTTAGAAAGCATTTTGAAAACATCTGGTCAAAAAAATTTCATTGGTTGGAATACAACCCTCGTGTGTTATAATCAATGTCTGAATATTAAAAACAGAACTGGTAACTGGTCTTTTTTGCCAATTCATGACTGATATAATTCAGATATGGCAATGCACAACATATCACTTGAAACCAGAACATCTAGACTCTTAACAGCCAACCCCAGTTCATATTTGCTCAACAAGGATTATATATAGTTTTTTGTGGGTTTTTCGGGCTGTGTGGCCATGATCTAGAAGAGTTTCTTTCTGTGGCCATGATCTAGAAGATTCACCAGCATCTGTGGCTGGCATCTTCAGAGAAAGGCATCTTCAACAAGGATTTCCTACAGTTCTCTTCAAAACATTACTCTATAGTATTTAAGAGATAAAAACCAGGACCTGTGCAGCCAAGCAACATCAGAGGGTGATCAAGAAGGCAAAAGTTACTAATGAGGAAGCAGCTGTTTGTATTTCCCTGAGTCTATTTGGAAGGGCAAGACTCTACCATCTCATCTCATCTCTTCCCCCAATGTAAACTACTTTTGCAACTTGAACTCCCTGCAGCAATGGAAGCTGATGACAAAGGGGGAAATAAGAGCAGGAGAGAGAAGCTGGGACATTTTAAAAGCATCTGAAAAAAATGGAATGACAGAGGTTTGTGTGTAACCACTTCTTATTTGGCCTGTAACTGGAGCATGCTGAAGTATATCTACATGTGTTTTGGCACTGTTTTAATATGAAAGCTGTATGGAGTACAAATAGAAGTCTGGTACACAGAACTGGAAAGAAAAGTGAAAACAAAAAGGGTAAAAAAGGTCAAGCATGTTTATTCAGCCTGGGCTTTGCTTCAAAATCATCTCAAAGTGATGAGGTGATAGTGAAAGCCAGTTAGTCAGAAGCTTAAGCATTTTTCATCATCATCATCATTAGAAAAATCTAAAGATAATTTTGCTAAAGTAAAAGGACAGGAGTATAAAAGCACTGCTGTGGCTTAGATTGGTCTCATACATTGAATACTTCATTGTGAATTAATTTGCCTCGTAACTTAGCAGACCAAAAGACTTTTTACTATTCCTTTTGTTTTTTGTAAACTAAATATTAAATGCTTATTCTGCAAACCTCTGTTGCAGGAAATTTAGGACCATCATGAATTTATTGTAGCTTCTTTGTACGTGCCATGCACTAAGACAGAGAGAGAAATGGGAAAATCAAACCTCTACAGATGATCTTTTCAATTGCCCTCTAATTTAGAGATGTAGAGGGTAGGAACATAAGATAGACTCTTTAAAAAAAAAAAGGTGGTCTCTGTGCTTCAAAAATATATTCTGATGCTTCTTTTACTGTCTTTTCAGCATTAAGCTGAGATTTTTCCCCCTTGGGAATTTATAGTAATGTATGCCTTTATAGCATCTCATTCTTTATACCTACTAGTGATTTTTAAAAATACAATGGGCCTTTGGTATCCACTGGGGTTTGGCTCCAAGACCCACCATGGATACTAATATCAGTGGGTGTTCAGGTACCATTATATACAATGGGGTAGTAAAATGCATTTCTTTATATAAAATGGCAAACGCAAGTTTTGCTTTTTGGATTTTTTAAAAAAAATAGTTTTTAAGCCATGGATAGTTGAATCCATGGATAGCTGAATCTGTGGATAGAGAGGGCTGTCAGTATTTATGTCCATATTATCACACTGTGTCAATACATGTCTACTTGGTTTTATATTGTGCTGAATATTATTGTTTCACTGTGATTTTGTGGTGTTTTCTTTCATAACACCTAGAAAAATCCATTTTATAAGCATTTAATAAATACAACGAATAAATAAGAACATAATCATTGTTCTCTTATGAAGTTAGATAGGTGACAGCAAGAGTCACAAAAGAATCTTCTGGAGTTACAGAGAGTAGTTATTAATAGCCTTGTTGCTAGACAATTTTGTTTGATAGTGTGTGGGTTGGTAGCTTTCACAGCTTTCAATCCATCTCATCATTCCCACACAAGTATATTCCATTATGTATGTGACATACTAATTCCCAAGGCATTTCATTTGAATTGGGAAGAGGAAGCATTAGTTATGTTGGTAAACCATAGATAGAGAATCTGCGTTTCACAGGCCACCAAGGGGGCTCATCAACACTGTCAATCCTACCCTCAAGACTTTCCCTACTGGACATGAAATCTTTGAACTGATTCTGTATGGAAAAGAACCTGGATTTTCAAAACTTGGAGTTGGATCCAAATTGAGATATGTGCAACTGTGCTAGCAGAAGGAGAACCTTTCTCCTCTCTGCTGTACAGTAGCCCCTTCCAAATGTTACACAGAGGGCCAGTGATCCTGCAGAATGGAGTCAGCAGTAGTTCATTGAAGAAGGAGAATCCATGAAAAGTACCCTTTGTAGATAGAACTTTTCCATCAGTAGAAGGAAGGGCTTGGATGCAACCTGTGGTCCTTTTCAAGTTCTTTTTAATTTTTTTCAACTTTTTCCAATTTCATTGTCAGGTTATTACTTGTACAAGATGCTTTTGTTTATGGGCAACTCAGAAAGGCTTGGTGGCAAAATAACTTTAAACAAGACAGAGATATATATCAAAAAGCCAACTCATTAAGAGTAATGCAGGAATTAATTAAAGGGTTTCTAAAAGGCAGAAGTTTGCAAACAATATAGTCACTGGTAAATCCGGGATGGGCAGTTTCTAAGGAGCTGGGGAACATTTTTGCTGATCTGTTGTCTTCCTTCTCTTTTTATAGAGTTCACAAGGCCTCACAATTATTTGAGTTTATCCTTGTTGTGAGCCTGAAGAAACAAAGTATCAGTCACCCTTAGATTTACAATTTCTGGCTCTTTTTTTTTCAGACTAGCTATGGCAACTGTTGATATAGGACACAATTTTAGTGTGCCTAGACAGAGCTGAGAGTCAGTAATAACTGACTACCAAATTATGACCCTTTGCCTGAGTTTCCTCATTTGGTAACACTTTGTTTTTTTAGGAAGTGGTTATACCTTTCTGGTTGTGCTGAGACATTTGTTGTTTATCTTTTGCCTGGCTAGCAATATTCAGACCATTTGTTTTACTCTTTCACGATCCATTTACTCAAACAGCTATCTAATTAGACTTAGACTGTATTATTTCTTAATCAGTATGCACTTTCATATAACACAGTTCTGTTTTCCACTTTCGCTCCTAGAACTGGCAAAATGGATTTTAAAAAAGAACATTCAGCCTATAATAATTGTAATACTTGTAGGGTGTGAGCTAAAGTGGGCAGGAAGGGAACTTCTCACTCTGATAATTACACAGTGTATTACTCTGGAAATGATAATCTAAGAAGAAACACGGTGATGTTAATGGTGAGGTAGGATGTAGGAAAAACATGCAGGGGATATAATGTCTGACCAAATAATGGCTGAGATCCTACATCATAGGCATAGTTAGAAATGTATAACTATATCCTTATTCCCCAAACCCACCTTAACAGCTAGCAGCCACACCAAGCAATGGATATCTGTTCTGCTGGTGATCAGGGTGCAGCAGGATGATATTACCAGCCTTCTCTCACTGACAGTCTCCAGTGTGACAAGGAGTTGTGACAGAGGTCCGGCTTCTGATTGTCACACTGGAGATCTTTGATAGGAGGCATCTGGAAATGTCATTTATAGGGGCATCCTAAATTGAAGATGATTTGACAGCAAACAACAATAAATCTCCCCTCCCACATCTGATTATTGTTAATTTATATTTATATACAAACGAATTCTAAATGTATACAGTCGTCCCTCAGAATTTGTGGCTTTGACTTTTGCAGATTTGATTACTCACAGATGTTATTAATATGTTCTCTCTAGGGATCTCTAGGTCCTCCAGCATGAATCTATGGCTCACCTTTGCCAGAAGTTGTGCTGGAAGACCTAGAGATTCCTAGAGAGAACACTTCTCTGGGCATTTGAATGTCATCCAAGGTCAGTTTCCAGTGGATGTTGACCATAGAGTTGATCTAGAGCAGTGGTTCCCAAACTTATTTGGCCTACCGCCCCCTTTCCAGAAAAAAATATTACTTAGCACCCCCTAGAAATTATTTTTTTTAAAATTTTAATAGCAATTAAACAGAAAGATATATGTATTAATGTTTCTATCTTTTTCGTAAAATATAGTAAAGAAAAGTGTAAATTAGAAACATTGAAGTTTGAAATTATGAAACTATTTATTGAACTCAGAATAGAAAGGTAACTGGCTGAATTGACTATTTGCAATTGGTTTCCTTTTTTTGTTAATAAATTGTTTACCGCACTGAATCCACGTTCCACTAAATATGATGAAGGAAATGCAATTAAGAACTTTTGAATTACAGCCCATATTTCAGGATAAGCTGTAGGGATCTCCTTTTGCAGCCAGAATTGTTGGTAGCCACTTTTGAATTTAAATTTCAATTCTTCATCTGTACTTACTTCCATCAGTTCTTCTTGTAACTGTGGAGATACATCTGTGTTTGCACTTGAAAAAGGATCCAAAATCCAACCAGGTATGTTCATTTTCAAAATATCATCAAATTGTTGATTAAAATCTGAATGGAGAGCATCCAAGTGCTCACAATAAGAAAGTATGTCTTCATCTTTTTTCCCCCCTGCTCCTGATAAATTTGGGAACTGGCTGAATTCCCCTCATCCAAAATTTCATTTGTACAGAAGAAGTTTTGTCACAAATGCAGAAATAACAGATTTTGTTTTTTTATTAAATTTAGTTCATCACCTTGAAGCTGAAGATTGCTTTCATTAAATTTTTGAAACAAGTCAGTCAAGTAAGTGATGTCACCTTTGGATTGAATTAAATTGGATCGTAAAGCATCATTTTTATCTTTCAAGAACTCCAGCACCGAGTTAAACAGCTTATAAAACCTATCTAAACAGGCACCCTTTGACAACCAACAAACTTCTGTATGAAGCAGCAAACGATTAAATTCTTCATCATTTTCAATACAAAGCTGTTTAAATAATCTGTCATTCAATGATTTGCTTCTGATTGTGTTGATAGCTTTAATTACATATTGTAATGAATTATGTAGGCGTGCACTTATTTTTTGGCAACTAGATGTTGACGATGGATGACACAGTGTACTGTGAATGCATTCGGCACCTCCTTTTTTAAATATGCAAGAAAACCCCTGTAGCGCCCTATCATCGCTGGAGCACCATCTGTGGCTACTGATAAGATATTACTCAGAGGTATTTTTCTTTAAAAAACTCATCCAATGCATGAAATATTGATTCTCCTTTAGTATCAGTTTGCAAATATTTAGCAAATAATAATTCTTGGCAAATTTGTTCTTCCTTTGTGAACTGCATGTATGCTAAAAGTAAAGCTTCATTTCCTAACAAAGTTGACTCATCCAGTTGAACAGAAAACCGAGATGTTTTTAAATAGCCACACAATGAATCTTCAACATCTTGAGCCATTTCATCAATTTTTCTTTGCCCTGTATTATTGCTCAACAAAATTTTCTTGATAATATCAGATGCTGGCTTGTGTAGCACAGTACGCATTACTTCACTTATAGCCGGTATAATTAGTTCTTCACCAATAGTATGAGGTTTTCCTGATTTGGCAATCATTAATGAAATATTGTAAGAAGCAAGCAAGCCATCGCTATTTGTGTGGTTGCGGTTGAAAAGAGTTTTGCCAATGTCGGTTGTTTGATAAATTTTTCTTTTAGTGTTCGAAAATAAGATAAATCCTTATCTTTTTTATCACCATGAATTTTAGTCAAATGTTCTTGTAGTCTGGAAGGCTTCATAGCTTCATTTGATAAAACTTTCTGGCAAATCAGGCACATTGGTAATGTATTGTTTACAGGCGACTCAATAAAGCCATATTTCAAATATTCGATATTATATTGTCTACATTTTTTCTTTGGTTGAGCCATTATTATCTGTAGAAAAAATAAAAATTTTATGGAGGTATTATTAATTAATATTTTTTTGTAATTTTTTGAAATATTTTTGTAAAAAAACAAACTAAGATAAATACTTATGAAATAAATAAACATGATATTATTAATTGTAAAGCGCATATAATTATTACAAAATAAATAAATAATACTCACCAATTATAATTGCACTGTTTGTTAGTTAACTTTAACTTGTCACAATATCACAACAATCTAACTTAGAGTTATATTACGCTGTAATTTTCCCGTAATAATTATGGGAAATCTCCTGATTCATAGCGTGCTCCAAAATCTGCTGGTAGTACTGCCAGTAGCCAATACTGCCGTTGCCATTCCAGGCTTTGGCCTTGTGATCGACCAATCACACAAGTGGCAGTTGCCTGCAGCAATGCTCGTAGTGCTCATGTGTTTTGGAATGGCAGATCAGTGGACATGAACAGTAGCAGTGCGCGACTGCACATGCCTCAATGCAAGTGAGGGAGTATGTGGGAACCGAACCAACGTCCAGTACGTTGTTCAAAGAAAAATTAAGCGTTATGAGCGGAATACATAAATCATTTTTTCTAAACCTTCTCTTCTTTCTTTTATGCTTTCACCACCCTCTTACAGTTATTCATTGCCCCCAAATGCACCTGTGGCCATCACCGCCCCTCTGGATTACTGCGGTAGCGCCCACTTTGGGAATAATTGATCTAGAGATTCTCTCAGGTAGAAAAAAATAGTGGGTTTTTTATTTGTGATTTTCCCACTTTCATGGGAGTCCTGCATCCCTAACCCCTGTGAATGTGGAAGGCCCACTGTATAAGTTAAATGTAAATGTAAATGAATATTAAATGTACCACAAACTGGCAGCCAGAGAGGATAATTCAGAACTGGAGTTATCTAATCTGATTGATAAACAATGCACAGCTCTGATTACCACCATTTGAACCAAGTGAAGCTTCAGAGTTACTATAAAAGACAGTTCCATGATTGTGGACCTTTGCAGACTGCCAGAAATAGTGCAAATTGAGTCCACTTTAAGGGTTAGGGTGAGTGCTAGGGAATCATGGGAATTGTGTTGTTTTTTTTCTGAGACATTGAGCCTTCTCTGTCAGAGAGCTCTGGTGCCACAATAAAATACAGTTCCCATGATTCCCTAACCCTAACCCTAACCCTTAAAGTGGACTCAATTTGCACTATTTCTAGCAGTCTGCAAAGGTCCTGTGTGTTCTCTGGTCAGCACTGATGTTTCACACAAGAAAAGGTTTTTGCAGACATGCATTAGAAGTGTACAAAAACACAGCTAGCTCTGAGCCCCACTGGCAAAGATTATCGCTTGGCAACAGCTTTCAGTGAAGCACATGCAACATTCAAGCCTGTGGTTAAAGGTGGGAATGATAAATGGAAGGTGGAATATTGCCCTGCCACCCCATGTTAGCATGTTGTCGCATCAAGGTAATGTCAGAATAAGAGCTCTCTGACTGATTGAGAAAGAACTATGCAGTAATCTTTTTCTTCTGCACTGAGAAAGGCAGACACTGAAGGACACTGAACCCATGCACCGCCAAAGTCAGATCAAAGAGCTGCCTTGAGAAACTGCATCCTGAGGGCAGCTGGAAATGGTGGGTCTTAGTGAAAAGAGCTATACTTTGGTGTCACTGCTGTTGTGAGACTCTGCCCAAGGCTTTTGGCCTGTCACTTGTGACAAGATTCCCATTCTTATTCCTGCCAACTATCATCAGGTTTGCTTCTAGGCACCAGCTGTGGAGAGCACAGAGAGGCCTGTCTGACTAGAGGCTCGGATGTCCTTCAGTAACACTAATTCCATGTGAAACTTCTTAGAGATAAGAGAAAAATGAAAGGGGAACAGCTCAGGCTTCTATGTCTGCCTTTCAGACACTTCTTACACAACATGCATATGAAACCAGGAACCACATAGAATCTCTGATTCTGCTTACATATGAGTATAAACTGAAGCACATTACTAAGAACTCAGGGATAACTGGCATTACTTTTCTTGACATAAAGTGAGGACTACTTTATAAGTTGTTTTGTGGTCCTAAAACAACTTGCTCAAATTAGCTTATTTGTCAGCTCAAACTATGGTACAGAGGTGTGATGAGTAAGAGCAAAAGTACAGTATTGTTGTAGTACAATAACATCCAAAATAATAATAAAGTGATACTATTATTGGACCAACGAAAATGCACAAAATACACTTTGCATGCTTTGGAAGCTCCACTGGCTTCTTCATCAGGCAAAGGTGTTAAAATCATAGGAGAAAGAAAAATATGACAATGGGCCTTTGCAGACTGCTAGAAATAGTGCAAATTGAGTCCACTTTAAGGGTTAGGGTTAGGGAATCATGGGAACTGTATTTTATTGTGGCGCCAGAGCTCTCTGACAGAGCAGGCTCAATGTCTTAGGAAAAAAAAATTCCCATGATTCCCTAGCACTAACCCTAACCCTTAAAGTGGACTCAATTTGCAATATTTCTGGCAGTCTGCAAAGGCCCAATGTTAGTTACAGGCCTATTTTTTTGTCAAGTTGTTGTTATCATTGTTGTTCTTCTCAAGCTAAGATGGCATGGAGGGATGTCCAAGCAAGCAGGCAACTCCTCCTTTGGGCAATGTGGGTGTGGGGAGATAAAGGCTCCATCCGCACTTCAGAAATAATCCAATTGACACTGCTTTAACTGTTATGGCTTAATGCTATGAAATTCTGGGACCTGTAGTTTTGTGAGACCTTTACGCTTCTCTGTCAAGAGTTCTGGTACCAAAACAAATTACAAATCCCAGGATTCCATAGGATGGAGCCACAGCAGTTAAAGTGGTGTCAACCTGGATTATTTCTGCAGCGCAGATGCAATGAGAGTAATGAAATTCCATTAGCAACACAAAAAGTTCTTTCCTTTGAGATTGATTGCCTCTGAATTGTGAGGCTACCAGCACCTTTGTTAGGCAGAGAACATTGATTGGTATAGTTACTATAGTAACTAATAATAGATTCTAGTTACTTTCAACATTATTTTTCAAAGGCATTTTAGGAATATTTTGACAGGATTTTCAAAGATTGTAGGCCATTGTTTTTCTCACTCTTGACAAAGTAAAAGAAAGTATTGGAAATGTAGCAAGTAGAACCACAAGTAATGCCCAAGTTATTTTTTCAACATTGCAGCACATACAGACTTGCAACACGTAGCAGGAACAAACTACTTTCAAAAAGTACATTTCAAAGTTATGCTTTAATTTTTATTCTAATTTGTCTCTCATCTCAGAATTTGTCTTTCTGAGTGCATGTTTGATTATGCAGAGTTACTTTGGTACCTTACAGAAGAACTTGATGTTTGAAGATGCTCTTCATTACCACCTTTTCTCATTTTATAGTGCTAGACTATATGCTTTGTGCAAAGTGGCATATTAATAGACCAGGAGCTGTTGCAGTGAGAACAAAAGGGATAAAACTCTCAGTCAGTGTTATATATGAAAGCAACAACTACTTTCACAACTGTGCATCTTATTTGGCACCAGTGAGGTTTTCAGCCTGTCTTTGTGACTTCAACAAGAGAGAGATTGTAGATATTTATTTTTATAAAGATAGTTGCATGCTACTTTTTGAGCTTTAAATGCAGCCCCTGCCCTCTGGACAACTGAACAAACACAATAACCAGTCCAGTCATAATAATCAGCATACTAGTCTGTACCATAATACCTCATGGAGTTTGAAGGCTGGCATTGTGCCGATGGCTTTGCCAACTTTGTGAGAGTGTAAGTGTGTAAAAAGTGACAGAGAATTTGATTTCTTGGGAGATTTATATTTTTTGTATTGTAAAACCTGGAGGCACTAAAAGGTTCATATTCCCCAAAGTCAAGAGATCTTTATATCTGAAATACTAGTGCCTACTTCTACTCCTCAACCATGAGTGTGAATATGATGAAATCAGCCCTTGACTATAACCCTAAGTAGTCTTCCTCGGAAACACATCCAATAAAATAAGTGATAATTAATTCTTAGGAAATATGTTTGAAGTCAGGGTATTACAGAACTTTCCAATGTTTTGTTTTTCTTTCAAATATGGAAGCATAATTTGTTCTCCTAGGAAAATCTTATATGTTCACATTCTTCAGTCGCTCACTGAAATTCAGCCTAAAGGGATTTGTCAGATATTTAGTTTACTGTCACCATTCACCCACATATTTTGCTCCTCTTTTATGAAATGGAAGGCTGGTTTTCATATAAAATTATGTGAATTCTGAACTTCTAAAATCATGAATTTATTTGGATTGTTTCATTCACTTTCATTATTAAACCTTTCATATAGCAATAAATTGACCTATTCTGGCTGCTAAGGAAAATGAATATGAATGAGAAATGAGTAGAAACAAATGAATCCTTGACCTTATTTTTCTCCTGACTTTCATTCCAGGTAATGTAGGAAACTGGTGAGACTCATTGTGATATTTGTCACAATTTTTCAAAGAGGTAACCATGTTAGTCTGTTTCTGTGTTTTAAAAAAGGAGAGAGTAGGGAAATAATGGGGGAAGGAAAAAGGAGTCTTGTCATACCTTGTGTATGTATTCTGTAAAAATCAGGAATGGTGCTTCAGTGAAAGCAGCCCCGTCTGAGGACGTTATCACACGGGGCCTAAAGCAGAAAGAATCCACACCCAGTCCCATCCTATTGCGTTTTTTTCCCCGTGTGTTCACACGACGTCGCACAGAACCCCGTCCCAACCCCGTCTCAATGCGGCATCATCCCCGTTCTTTTGAATGCCGGTTTCTTGGGGAATTACAATTGCGCAACCGGAATGATACCGCAATAATACTGCTTTCGCTGTATGTCTGATCACGAGATACGTATCGTGGAGCCCAGGCCCCGCGCAGGCTTCGGAAGGGGTGTGTATGACAGCCGGCTGTCACACACACACACACACACACACACACACACACACACCTTCCCAACCCAAGCCAGGAAAGAGAGCCGCTCCAACCCAAACCGGGAAAGAGAGTCCTTCTGCTCGGAGCGGCTCTCTTTCCCGGCTTGGGTTGAGAAGGGGTGTGCGTGCATGTGTGACAGCCGGCTGTCACACACACACACACACACACACACCTTCCCAAGCCTGGAAGCCTGGTTGCTTTCCTTGGGACGAGGTTACTTTCCTTGGGACGACCTCATCCCAAGGAAAGCAACCAGGCTTCCAGGCTTGGAAAGGGGTGTGTGTGTGTGACAGCTGCGGCAAGTGACAGCCGCGGCTGTCCTGTTTCTGCGCATGTGCAAGAACATCCTTGCTGGGTTCTGGAGGGGATCTTCTCACTTGTGTGTGAACGGCAGATACGGTCCACAGGAGCGCATCTATCGCGGTATCGTTAATTGCACAATGATGCTAGTTGCGTCTGATAGCCATTTCCGTCTTGTGGGGTCTATACTGGTATAGTTCTGGATTGATTCCATACCGCTTTCTTGCCACTTTGAGACCCGCGTGTGATAACGTCCTGAGGAAAACTCAAGTTGAGCTAAAGAACGGAGCCCATGGATTTCTCCATAGATCAAGCATAGAGCAGGGGTGGGTGAAATGCAGCCCCACTCTTGCTGACCCTGAAACTGTTTGGGTTCAGGGGGGGCAAAGCCCTTTTCCTGAAAATCAGTCAAAAATGACCCCAAGCTGCCAGCAAAACCAATGATTTACTTTTTCCACCTGCTCTTACAATCTTCCGAAACTAACACTGTCCCAATCAATCAACAAAATTGGTCAAAAATCAGCCAAATGGTGGCCAGAAGTGATGCAACTTTGCTTCTGGCACACTCAAAATAAGACAGTGTGGTCCATGGGCAAGAAGGGGGCCTCAGGGGTGGAATTTGGCCCAGCCCCTCCACTATTGTCTACCCTCCGACATGAAGATTTTAAATGATCTCAGGCAGCCAATCTTGCTCTTTCCTGCCAATGTTGAAAGAAGTTCTGAAATGGGCTTTTTTTTGTTTTTTTGTCTTTGTGAATTTTCTAACAGTGTTGGACATGACCTCCAAGCTATGTCCCCTGTAGTAAATTCTCCCGGTGAACTGTCTGTGGAACAAAAGTCTGACTAATTTAGAGGCAGTTAGTCAGATGCAAACTGTCAGAGTGGCAGTCCTACATGCCTGTGAGAGCTGATTTACCCTGTGGGTTGTTCAGAAAGTCCCACATACTGGGTGGTTTAATTTTACTGGCCTCTTTATTCTGCACAGGGAAATTTTAAACAGTGAGCTGAGGGCACAGGTGGTGCATCTTGTTGACATGTTACATTTAGGTTGTTCCCTGGAGCATATTAGAAAAGCATTAAATCTTTGAATGTGCTCACTGCATTGCCTTGAATATGATATAAAATGGAGGCTGCCATTTTTAAAATATATTTGTCAATTCACTCAATCCTCCTGCAACTGCAGGTGGCCAGTTGGGGAAGGAGGGGGACTATTCAGAAGACTATATAATGGCACGGGGTGCAATAAAAGTTTTATGGCCCCAAATACAAACCAACCACATTGCTCAAGACTCACAAGTAGTTGAGTTATGAATGAATGATGAAGGTCTAATCAAATAAGCATCCATTAAAACTTTATAGCACTGCACAGCGTCATGAAACCTGTTTAGGCCAGATGGGTTATATTTAGCTCAATAACAGCTGTTATTGTAGAAGACAAAGTGCACTTTATACCTTTAGTGTGGTTAGATATGACTGTCTTATTTTCTAGCCTTTAGCAGTGTGTAGTTCCATTGGGGTGGGGAAATGACACTATTATTGTAGCTGAGCGTTATATAAAACAAAATTAGAATATTCAATCAATTGAGAAATATATGTGTATTCTCCATTAGTACTGTTGAAGGGGCTTTCTTGACATGTTTTCCAAAAATGTCTTGGAGAAAGTAGCAACCCAGGGATTTAGCTATGGAGTGTGTATATAGAAGGAGGGCATTGAGCCTAAATAAAACTGCCCCCAAAATGAAATGAAATTTGCTTCCAGTCATCAAATTTTTACCATTGCAAAGAGTGAGACACTGTAAATTGTTCACACCTAGAATTCCTATATTTGCTTTGTTTATATTCCCTTGGTAATTTAGCCTGTCCTTTTTCTTTGGGTGCTTAAAATATATTTATAAATACTCAACAGAAGTTTTAAGTTACTACAAATTGAAGCAAATTTTCACTGAGTGCAGAATTCTTATGGGGGACAATGTCCACCCCCCCCCAATAGCTATAACCCCACTCAGCTTTAAATGTCATCCTATGCATACCTCCTCAGTTCTGCGGGATTTACTCCAAGGGAAGGGAGTATATATCGTAGCCTAAAGCTCTTGGGATCTCAACAACTAACTGGATATATACATTTCTATAGGAAGCTGATGCCTGGCATTTTTGGTATATATTAGCACATTAGGTTATAAACTGACTTACGTGAGCCAGCTTAAAATTAGAAACCGGTGCATTTAGCCACCAAAATTGCTGCCCAGCTGCAGCCCGGCTCCATTGCTTCTCTGAGGGGTGCTACAGTGGCCATTTTTTTCAAGCTGGAAAACTCACAGCTTAAAAAAAAGGTGTGAGGAGCGCCCCTTGGAGCAGCGATGGAGCCAGGCTGCAGCTGAGTGGTGATTTCAGTGGCTAAATGTTTCTGATACTATCAGGATGCCACCCGCTTCTAATTATAAGCTGGCTCAGGTAAGTCGGTTTATAACTTAGTGTGATAGTCTCCTCTGTCGGCTTTCATTGGCAAGGCAATGGATCTTGTGAGTTCAACTAATAAGTGCTGAGATGGCAACTTATTTATTAGTATTCCTTTGTACAATCATTTCTAGTCCTCTTTCTTTCAACTCTAGAGGGCTTCTAATGTGGCTTGAGAGCCAGCATGGAGTAATGGTTTGAGTGTTGGACTATAACTGGAGAGAAGGGTTCAGTTCCCAGCTCCACTGAGAAATCCACTGGGTGACCAAAGGCAAGTCACATGGTCTTGGCCTCAGGGGAAGAAAATGGCAAATCGCTTATGAACGACTCTTGCCAAGAAAATCCCATGATAGGTTCACCTTAGGAGAACCTAAGTCAGAAATGACCTTAAGGCACACAACAATGTGGTTTACAAAACAAAATACCACAAAATAATGAAAAGAAAGTGTTAAATCAAAGAACAGCAGAGTTAAAACTTTCAGTTTCTGATTAAGAAAACTTCAAAGCAACAAGATATTTTTATTGACCACTAAGGGCTCTTCAACACTACACAATTATAGCATTATGATTCCACTTTAACTAAAATGGCTGCATCCTAAGAGATCCCATATTTGGAATCTGGTGAGTCATTACAGCTCTCTGGCAAAGAATTCTAAGTACTCCACTCTAAACTGTAAATCCCAGGATTCCTTAAGATGTAAATCCCAGGATTCCTTAAGATGTTGGCATGGCAATTAAAGTGGAATCATAATACTGTAACTGTGTAATGTGAAAGAGTCATCAAGGAAAGGACCATTCCCATCTCAGTTAAAAGAGAATTCCTAAGGGTCTTGCTATAGAACAAAAACCCTGGACATTATGCCCATCAAACTACCTTGATTGTGGTGTAGGGCCTCTAACAAGATGTATGAAAATGATTGAAGCCTATAGATAGGTTTATATGGGAGGAGGCAATCTTTCAGAAATCCTGGCTTTAAAGGGAAAGTACAGATAATTTAATATTTTTAAAAAATATTAGCTGACCCAGGAGGTGACTGAGAAAAAAAATGAAGTATGGATGTCTAGTAAAATGTAAAACAATCAGGAGATAAAATGGATTCATGAAATATCGGATAGGAAGTGTTTTCAGATTCAGTGGTGTTTCTATTTCAGCTGGGAAAGTAGGAGAATAAAGTTTTCAGGAGCTTAACCAGCAAGTGAATCCTTCAAGGTGAATGTGAGAAGAACAGATAGTGCTTGGGCTGGGCTGAATTGAGGCAATTCTCTGCCATATTCATTGGTACTCTGCAACTTGTTTGCTAGATATTTTGGTGGGTAAATTGCCTGTAATCCACAAATTCTAAAAACTGAGGTAGAAGCTGCAATAAAAGAAATGGCAAAAAACAAGACTCCAGGAACAGATGATATACCAATAGAACTGTTGCAATCCTCACTGAGAGAGTGTCAATTCTAGTGCTAACCAACATATGTCAACAGATATGGAAAACAAAACAATGGCCAACAGGTTGGAAGTGATCAATAAACATCTCCATCCACAAAAAAAGGAGACACAAGAGACTGCATCAATTATAGAACCATAGCACTAATCTCCCATGCAAGCAAAATCTTGCTCAAAATTCTGCAACATAGATTCCAACCATACATGGAAAGAGAGATCCCAGAGGTCCAAGCAGGGTTCAGGAAAGGAAGAGGCACCAGGGATCACATTGCAAACATACAATGGCTAATGGAGTGTAGCAGGGAGTTCCAAAAGAAAATCAGCATGTGCTTTATAGAATAAGGCAAAGCCTTTGAATGCATAGATCATGAAAGGCTATGGAACGCCATTAAAGACATGGGAGTGCCAACATTCCTGATAGTCCTAATGAGGAATCTGTACTCAGGACAAGAGGCTACTGCCAGAACAGAATACAGAGAAATAGAATGGATCCCAATAGGCAAAGGAGTCAGACAAGGCTGCATCCTCTCACCCTAACTATTCAACCTGTATACAGAACATATTATAAGGAAAGCAGGTTTGGACATGGAAGAGGAAGGAGTGAAAACAGGAGGAAGAAATGTCAACAATCTGAGATACGCTGAAGACAGTGTTGGCGGTTCAACAGTGGAACACACTCCCTCGGAGAGTAGTGGAGTCTCCTTCCTTGGAGGTCTTTAAGCAGAGGCTGGATGGCCATCTGTCGGGGATGCTTTGATTGGGAGTTCCTGCATGGCCAGGGGTTGGACTGGATGGCCCTTGTGGTCTCTTCCAACTCTATGATTCTATGATTCTATGATTCTATGATTCTATGACACCATAATACTAGCAAAGAACCTCACAGGCCTGGAGCAACTACTAAGGAAGATCAAAGAAGAAATTGCAAAGGCAAACTTACTGTTGAACATAAAGAAAACAAAAATAATGACCGCAGAGAACTTACACACATTCAAACTAGACAACGAGGAAATAGAAATAGTAAAAGAGTTCTCATATCTGAGATCAAACATTGATCGGAATGGGACTGCAGCCAGGAAATCAGAAGAAGATTATGAATGGGGGGGGGGGGGTGGCTATGAAAGAACTAGAAAAGGTCCTAAAATGCAAAGACATACAACTCAGCACAAAAATTAGAATCATACAAGCCACCGTATTCCCTATTACCATGTATGGATGTGAGAGCTGGACAGTCAAGAAAGAAGACAGGAGGAAAATCAACTCCTTTGAGATGTGGTGCTGGAGAAGAGTGTTGAGGATTCCATGGACAGCCAAAAGGACAAACAAATGGGTCCTAAAACAGATCAAGCCAGAGATATCCCTAGAAGCCAAGATGACAAGACTTAGACTGTTGTACTTTGAACACATCATGAGAAGGTATGAATTGTTGAAAAAGACAATAATGTTAGGAAAGGTGGAGAGAAGTAGAAAGAGAGGAAGGCCACATGCTAGATGGATGGACTTTATTAAAGAGACCTGGGCAGAGCAGTAGAGGACAGGGAGGCCTGGAGATGTCTCATCCATAGTGTTGCTATGGGTCGAGATCGATGTGAAGGCTGTTAACAACAACACAAAATTGCCTGTATTTGCTCCAGCTCTGCAGCTGGCATAGATCAAGCCACAGAGATGTGGGAACCTAATATCTGGTGTGTGTCTGTCTGTATGTGTGTGTGCATCAGATATTAGACTCCCACATCTTTTTTGTTGGATATGAGTTTGTGGGATCCAAGGAGGTGGTCTGGTATTTGATAAAGTTTACCTAATTACATACTTATTTTGTCCTTGCCCCTCATGGCTGGCTACATCTGGCAAGGTTAAGGTAGTTTGCTGAGTCCAGGAAATAGTCAAGACTTCTTCATGAGTGTGACTGGTCCCTCCCTTCATCCTTAAAGCAGGGAGTAATGCATCCACTTCTAAAGATAATGTTGCTAGACCTGGAAGATCTTACGTGTTATACTTAAGGTTATCCAAAGGCAGGGAACCACTGTTCTGGTGGCACCTAAGGCAAATCACTTTGTTGAGGTAAACTAACCCTCACAAGGTTGTTGAAAGTACTCATTGGGTATGTCATATGTGCCCTCCTGAGCTCCAGGAGGGCAGCGTGGGATGCAAACATAATAGACAGAAGAAATGAGTCATGCTTCCAGTTTGAAACAGTCTTGTCATACAAGATGGGGATCCCAATTTGATGGTACAATAAACTGGCATCAGCAGTGTGCCCCCAAATAGTCCAAATTTAGAAATTGTCTATTCATATTGTAGGAGTTCATTTCCTCTCATTATTATTTAATGGGAGGTAATTATTTTATTATGTAATTATTGAGAAGCACAATAAGTGAGGCTCACTAGCAAGGAAACAAATGCAAATTGAATGAGAACTGGGTGCATCAAAATAAATGCTTGCTTTAACACACACACCACACCACCTCTGTACTACGCAAATTTGAAGAAGCCTATGGTGGTACTGGTTCTGCTAATATGTACATTTTTTAATATTGGGGATGAGGGGAGAATGAGAAACTGATATGATCCAAATCAATGCAAATGAAGACATGGTGTAATGGAAAGCTAAGAAGGGAAGGCACAAAATCCTAAAGCCACTGGGAAACCCTGGCTGGACTTCAGACTTTGTATTCAGAGTGAACTGCCTGGTATGTGGCTGAAAGTGAACAAAGAAGTTCCCAGCATGATAATGAGCAAGTGGGAATTCTGGATGTAGATGAAATGTGGAGGAATCTGCCATTCCATCAGTCAGGTTGCAAGAGATGAAAATATATTAGCCCTTCTATGCCACCTACTGTAGGAAGCTCAATATTTACATGTTTCTACTAATACCAAGAATCAGAGTAATTTTTAATATACACATAGACTAGGGCAGGGCAAACAAGTTCTTAAAACATAAGGACCATATTGCATAAATATATTTGTGGCTCATCTCAAAGTAATTTTTGCCACTAGGAAATGATATTGTTCCAACATTTTTAAGGTGATTGGGGCACTATTTCCCTCTGGTGAGATATCATTGTTCTGGATAGCTCTTGAAACAATTCATTGACAGATTAGTACAGTGGACTACAGAATATAGACATGGCTGGTGTCCCCCATGTCAGTAAGGCAATGAATTCACCCCAGGATTTCGTTTAAACTTTAAAAGACAAGACACTGAACTTATTTTGGGGGTAAAGTTTAATATGTTGGATTGTTACTTTAAAGTTCTCCCACACACACTTTTAAAAAAAAAGTAACATAAAAAGTCAAGGGTGACTACCCTAAACATACCTCACTTTCTGCCCACCTCATCTTCTGCCCCCTTAGACCAAAACCAAACAATGCTCCCCTTACAAGCATTTTTTTTAAAAAGTCATAGTCAGGGATGTTCCAAAAATACAGCTCATATTCTGTTCTTTCCTAAGAGACAATATTCTTTCCATGCCTACTTTTTATCCAGAGCAGTATAATCAAAACCGCCTCCCTTCAGATGTCCCTGTGATCCCAAACTTTAGTGGGGTTCATTTGACCTCTCTCAACATACTGAAAGAATGTGATTTCCCTGGGACAAGCACCCCCCACTCCTGATACTGCAAATTTGAAGGCTGAGGAACTATTTAGGTTCTCATCATAGTTGGTCTGTGCAGCTCCATTAAGACAGAGAACTTTCTGCTCTATTAGACAACAAAGACATTGTGAGTAAATACCACAATTTTCTTAAGTTGTATCTTATACTACAGGGATGGGCAACTTCAGCAGAACTGCCAAAAATGCACACACACCCCAAAAAAGGAAAATGGGGGGACGGGGGACGGGACAATAAACAAGCTAAAATAAACCCAGAAGTGGACATTCAGTGCAGGACTGTGACCCATTAGGTGTATCGCTATTCCTTAAGACTTCCAAGAGAAGCAAATCTTCCCCCTTTCTGTTGGAAAAAAAGATAGTACTAAGGATTTGGGACTGCATGTGTCATACACACTTACCTGGAAAAAGTCTTATTGAACTCCATAGGGAATATTTCTAGCAGAGGTGAGAGGTGAGGGATGAGGAGGCCTTAGAAAGGAGGTCCAGGTGAGAGACTGGAGGAATTCAGTTACAAGTAAGATATAAGCTTGTCAACTAAAGTCTGTGTGTTAATTATGGGGAGCCCCAGTGGCTTTAGTAGTGCTTCATATTTGACTGGACCGTCTTTGAACTTTTTGAACGCAACTTTTTTTCACCTAGCAGGAAGGAAAATCAACTGCTATATCAAAACTATATGCATGCATAGGTACATGCTTTCAGATCTATACAAGAACATTAGGAAAATCAAAATAATCAAACAAAAAAGAATTATACCAGTGGCTGAATTAATGTAAAGAATGCACTGTGCAAAGTTAAGAATTCTTCAAGGTTTCCTTTTCCTTAAAAGGAAAGATGTAAGCAACTGTTTTATTCTCTTGCTGACACCAGAGGACCTGAAAAGGGCCAAATATTGATTGGATACAGCCATTGCCAAATTTTCAAGCACTTCTTCCATATGTCTTCCTGATTCTTTCAAACGATTAGTCAAGACCCAACAAGAACTAGCTGAAATATTGAAACCAAATTCAGCCCTCAAAAAGAGGAAGGGGGAAAGAACCAAAATTCCACCTCACTTTCTGACTCTCTCAGATTGTTACAAACTGCTGCTCTGTTGGTGGGCAATGAAGCCTCCTGTATGAATGGACTATTGAATACCTTGTACGTTGGGTTCAGCTAGCTGTAGCAACAAATCACCTTTATATGTAAACCCATGAGACCTTGCAACAACCACAATGACAAGTACTTGAATGGGTCCTCAGAAGAACATGTTTTCCCATCGAATAAATAAGTGTGAAAAGCTCTGGATTCAGTTGGCTCTTTCAAACCAGAGGCTGTCTGTGTTTGCTCCTCTGTGTATGTGGGTGTGCACATAAGTAGTAATAACAATAATAAGGAAATAACATGAATGTTCCACAAGTGACATGAGTGAGATTAGCCCTTGGAAGTGACAGCAGTACTGTTTATATAAAGTATTCTGAAGGGGAATGGGGGTGGAGAGCAGCATATTATGGAAACACTTGGCTTAATTCGCTGCATAATTTTCAAGCTTGTCAGTCTGTTATGAATGATTCTGCTATGGCTTTGGGTTTTGCTCTGCTGAAATGATACAACACTATGAACATTTAGGTGGAATGTTTCTTTGAAAAGGTGTGGAATGAGCAAATTCAAAAATGGCAATGAAATGCCTATTAACCCCCCCCCCCATTTCTAGAAAATGACTGGACACAGTACCCTTTGAATACAAGAAGTTTCTGGATTTTCTCAACAACAGCTGAAAAAGCAAAGATGCATTGGCAGGGAATTTATGCAATCAAACATCCATCCCAAAGAAGTTTTTCTTTAGCAAACCTCATAACAAAACCAGGAAAGACAGCCCTCTGTTCCTCTTCTAAATGCATCTTTGATAGAGAAGACATTGGTGGCATTCTTCTGCTGTCCCTAAATCAAGCCAGACCCAATAGTAGCTTGCTATTCCAATATCAGTGGAGCAGTGAATCTCACATCTGTTTTAGTCTAAACCAGGGGTCGGCAACCTATGGCCCGCAGGCCACACCTGGCCCGCCAACCCCCGCTGACCGTCCCCTGCCGCCTGCCGCCTGCCGCCTGCCGCCTGCCACCCGCCACACCCGCCCCTGCCCCCTGCTGCCACCACATGCGCCACTGCACGCACCTCTGCTGCCATTTTGTTTGCCAAAATGGCGGCCACAACTCATTTGCGCATGCGCAGTACTCCTGCGTATGCGCGAACGAGCCACAGCCACCATTTTGGAAAACAAAATGGTGGCTGTGATGCGTGCGGTGGCGGTGGTGGGGGTTAGTGGGGGGGGCAGCAGGGGCTGCGTGCATGCATGTGAGCGTGCGCACCGCCATTCCCCCCCCCCTCCCGGCCCGGCAGAAGATCTAGGGACCAGCGACTGGCCCCAGGTAAGTAAACCTTGCTGGGCCCTGATCTAAACTTTAAAAGAGGGAACCAAATGTTGAAATCTGTTGTGAGGAAAGTGTTCAGCACTTTGGACAGCTCGTTCAAATAGAGGGTAAAACCCAGACTGGATTCATCCCCCCACATCCTCCCCAAGGCATCAGTTGTTATTGGCAAACCCTCCTTCCTGTGTGTCTCAGTTAAAGAGGCTTTGACAGGATTTCTTAATGTAACTCTTTGCTAGTGTTCCTACTTAGAGTACTGTCTCAGTTTCCCCTTCTGTATTTTCATGGGCTCCTGAAAAATCTTGCAGAAACGTGGAACCTGGGTCCAATGCATAGCCGCCATCATGTGGTTGTATGAGAGATATAGCAACATACAGAGGAGCTGAGCAGAAGAATGGACCTAGCAGCAGATCAACTGACCACCACTGTAAGTGTGATAGGCTCCTCCTCAGAAATCTGGCCACATTCCTATATGTGCAACTCTTCTTGAGCAGTTTGGTGTTCTCCCACCACCCAGCAGCTGTCAAGCTGATGCTGCTATCACTTACTAATGGAGAAAGGAGGGAGTGGAAGTCAATTCAAACCATAGAGATGCAGCTGATTTCAGTCATGGGTGGAAGAAGTGAGGATGCACTCTCAGATCACATTTACCTGCCTATTCCTTCCCCTGGGAGCTCAGAAGAACAGGATCCTCATGGTCTAAATCACCCCCCCCCCATATTTCCCTTCTTCCTAGGTAAGCCACAGAAGTAGGTATCCCTCATAGGGCTTGACAGCTGTTGGGCAGTGAGAGTTTTTGGGGTGGAATACAAGGGCAAGTGAACAGCTCTCTGTGCTGCATCCAAAACAGGACTTACAAATTCATAAGTCACAAATGGGATGCTGGCCCTTGTCTGCAGTAAACCTCCTACACAAATAGTGAAATTGGTTCTGCCAGCAAATCTCATGTAGAAACACTGTGTGTGGCTTATAAAAGTAGCTTTCTTCCCATATTTCTGGTAGGTATAGATTTGTTCCTAGAAATGTGAAGCATTGGCTGAAGGAGTGGCAGCAGAGATCTCTGTGTACAAGATGTTTATTTTGTGCTCTTAGAAAGAAGCTTCTGGTTGTGGCTGCAACAGCAGGGCATAACTCAGTGGTAGAATGTTTGGATGGAGCTCAACGGTATTCAGTCCAAACCTGGGTATGCATTCAGGATTTATTTTGTGTAGTAAATGTTTTTAAAAAGCAATAAGGGCAGACCTCCTCCTCTTTTTACCACTAAAGGGACCTCTGAAGGCAGGTTATAGAAATGGTTTCCCTCCTATATCCCAGCCAGGACTCAGTTGTAACTCTTGAATGTGCACTTTTCCACTAAAGAGGAGAAGCTCTTGAAAATTGAACATCTCTGATGTTTTCCCAGAAATGTGTACAAACCTATGCTGTCTTAAGATACACTGCTCCAGTATTATTATTTTACTGGAGGTACCTAGTTCAACTCTGGAGGTCCTAACAGGATATTTCTTTAGAAAACATTTCTCAAAAGAAGCCTAGACTAGTGCTACTCAAAGTGATAGTCCATGGGCTGATGTTGGTACCTGAATCATGAGCTGCTAGTCTCTAGAGCAGGGGTCCCCAAACTTTTTGAGCCGGGGGCCGGTTTGCCATCCCCCAGCTCATTGGAGGGCTAAAGTAAAAAAAAAAAAAAAAAGGCGTCCGGCGGTGGGCGCATGGCGCACACATGCGCACAACTCCGGGTGCCATTTTGGAACACAAAATGGCACCTGTGTTGCACATGCATGCGCAACACAGGTGCCATTTTGTGTTCCAAAATGGCGCCCGGAGTTGTGCGCATGCATGTGCAATGCCGGGCGCATGCACATGACTCTGGACACCATTTTGGAACACAAAATGGCATCCAGCAGCGGCGGTGGCAGGACCAGCCGTGGGCCGGTTAAAAGGCCTCGACAGGCCGGGTCTGGCCCATGGGCCATAGTTTGGGGACCCCTGCTCTGGAGAGTTTCTAGGAACAGAAAAAAACAATTGTTGTCAATGGGCACAAATGAGATACCAGTCCCTGGAACATCTGGCAAAAAATTGCTGGCCCCACATATCACAAAGCTTAAGAGATGCTGGTTTAGATAGTATTCCTTTCCACGTCCTAGTGTGACAGATAGAGAGACCTCTAAGAGTGGCTTATAATAGTTACATTTTGCCAGGGAGTATAACTCTTAGTAAACTCTGCCAATGCTAGTGAAGGCCTTCCTTCCTTTTGCCAATGTATCTTGGTTAGAAGAACTTTCCTAAATAGCTTTTTTAAAAGTGTATTCTTGTCACGAATTGCTGTCATCCTGGAAATCTAGAGCATTCATCCAACAAGCAGCCACAGAGTTCTTTAAGTGGAAGAGAGATATGCCCCTTTCTCTCAAATGAACACATCAGCAAATGTGTGCAGTGTTAGAACATTTGAGTGCAATTAGGGATGTAACATTTTCAGATTGTCTTGTCCATAGAGAGAAAGGGTGTCTTGACATGTCAATACAAAAAGATCACAGTTTTTCATCCCTGAGAGAGAGTGGAGAGACCAGTGCTTTTTGTGTGTGTAAGCAGTAGCAATACCAGACAAAGAACAACTTAAAACACATAGCTTGCACCAGAGACCTTCCTGAAAAAATTGCAAAAATCCCAAAGTGTGAAAAATCATTTTTAAAAAATGTATTATAATCTCACTCAATGTGGTGGTGGTGGAGGTGGTGGAAATCGCTTGAAATTTTTCTCTCTGTGAGGATTTATATCCCTAGTATAGACTGAGGGCTATCAAATGCAAACATGTTCCCCCTCACTTTGTGACCCTGTTATGACCCCAGTAAAAAACACCCTTGTATCACATCTTCAATATGAGTAGCTTTAGTTTGGAATGGTTATTGTAAGTTTGCTGTTATATGCCTTCAAATCAATTCTGACTTGTGGTGATCCTCTTATTTGGGTAAGATGTATTCAGAGAGGGTTTTCCATTGCCCTTCTCTTAGGAGCATATGACTTTCCCAATGAGTTTCCATGGCTGAGCAGGGATTTAAATCTTGGTCTCCCAGAATCCTAGTCCAACACTCAAATGACTACACCATGCTGGCTCTAGAGTAAGTAAGCCCAGTCTAGTAGAAATCAGCAGCAGTATTAAAACACCCCAAACTAGTTTTTTTTTAAAAAAAATGTATTATGGCATAATTCCATGCATGCCTGCTTAGAATAAACTGTACTAAGTTCAGTGGGATGTCAGGAAATTTGATATATCAAGAAATTAGATTACAGATTGCAGCCCAAATTGATTCAATGATGTTGCTT
This sequence comes from Phrynosoma blainvillii, assembly GCA_026167975.1. Classification (NCBI taxonomy): domain Eukaryota; kingdom Metazoa; phylum Chordata; class Lepidosauria; order Squamata; family Phrynosomatidae; genus Phrynosoma; species Phrynosoma blainvillii. The sequence continues at coordinate 103,938,584 of JANUYF010000001.1, forward strand.
CATTTGGACATATGGGAGCTGACAGTGGAATGTTAGCCATAAGTGGAAATGGAGACAGCAGTAAACAGGAGGAAGAGGCAGTGAAAGTCTGTGATGAAGCCAGTTGAGATGGGTAAGGCTGGAAGGCTTTATCCAGACTCAGATCTACACTTTGGAGTGAAAAGGCCTGAAAACATGTTTTCTAGCTATCAGCTTCACATGCATGAGTGCACAGTGGGAGTACACTGAAGCATCCCTATACTTCAGTCCATTTGATGGCAGCACACCAGCTCAATACTGAAAGCAGAGTAGGAGGAGAGGAGTCTCACTGAAGAGAGTGGTTTATGGGGTAGGGGTGGGGAGAGGAAATTAGACACATTCACAGAAGCCAAGAGTAACTTTCATAGTTATGTGTGTGTTGTGTGCCTTCTAGTCATTTCCAATTTATGGTGATGCTAAGGCAAACCTATCATGGGGTTTTCTTGGCAAGATTTGTTCAGAGGAGATTTGCCATTGCCTTCTCCTGAGGCTGACAGCATGTGATTTCCAATGGGTTTCATGTCCCAACTGGGATTCGAACCCTGGTCTCCAGAGTCCAACTCTCAAACCACTATGCCATGCTGGTTCTCAACTTCCAAGAAAAGGTGTAGGAGTTCACATAAGCTGAGAGGAACTTCTGTTATTGCTTCTGTGTAGATGTATAACTTTTCACTGTTTTGCCATTTTGCTGTGACTGCAGCTACTATAGCAATGGGGCTATCAAGCATGCAGATGGTATAATAATAATAATAATAATAATAATAATAATAATAATAATAATAATAATGTTTATTTATATTTCCTGCCTCTCCCTATGGATCGAGGTGGGATTACACAATAAAATACAAATAGTGTACAAAATACAATCAATAAAATCAGTAAAATCAGAGCATAGTTAATAAATCAATAAATAAAATCTATGAACTAGAATAAATTAAATTAAAATAAACAAGAATAAACTAGCCAGTCGTCATCAGTACCCAAAAAGTTGGTTTTAAAGTAGTACTATAGAGATTCGATAGGAAGATCAGATGGGTAGGCCTGCCGGAAGAGGTCCATCTTAAGTGCCTTCTTAAAGGCATCTAAAGTAGTGATAAGACAGATCTCTTCCAGTAAGCTGTTCCATAACTTGGGGGCTGCAGCCATGAACGATCTTTGGGAAGTAGAACTCAGTCTAGTTTTATAATGATCTAATAAGTTCTTCTCAGATGTTCTGAGTGTGAGGGGTGGATTATGGAGGGAGAGGCGTTCCTTCAAGTAACTCAGGTCCAAGCCATGTAGGTAATTTAAAGGTAATAACCAACACTTTGTACTGCGCCCAGAAGCTAATCGACAGCCAATGAAGAGATTTTAAAACAGGTGTTATATGGTCCGACCTAGATGTTCTGATGGCCAGTCTGGCTGCCGCTTTTTGAACCAATTGAAGCTTCTGAACTTGGTACAGAAGTAGCCCCATGTAGAGAGCAATACAGAAATCTAAAAGAGAGATTACCAGGGCAGTACTACTGCTTCAAGGTCCTTTCGGTCCAGGTAGGGATGCAGTTGGCGAATCAACCAAAATTGATACCAAGCACTCCTGGCCATTGCATCCACTTGAGATGACAGCTGTAGAGATGAATCCAGGAGTACTCCCAAACTGTGTACTTTGTCCTTTAGGGGAAGTGTGACCCTGTCTAGGACTGGTTGGCAAAGCTCCCTTCCGGGACTTGGGGTACCTATCTTGAGTACCTCTGTTTTCTCTGGATGCAGCTTGAGTTTGTTTTCCCTCATCCAGCCCATTACCGACTCAAGACAGGCATCCAGAGGAGCAATGCCATCCTTAGTCACTGCAACAGTTGGAGACATAGAGAAGTAGAGTTGGGTGTCATCAGCATACTGATAACACCGCACCCCATGTCTCCAGATGATCTTGCACAACAGCTTCATGTAAATATTAAACAGCATGGGGGATAGAATGGTGCCCTGAGTGACGCTGGATGTCAGCTCTCTTTTAGAAGAGCTACTATCCCCCAGCATCACCATCTGGAATCTGCCTGAGAGGTAGAACCAGAGCCACTGAAGCACAGTGCCCCCAATACCTAACTCCCTCAGGAGTTCCATAAGGATACCATGGTCTATGGCAGGGGTAGGCAACCTTTCCCCTTTAAGGGCCGAGGGACTTCAGCTCCCAGAAGCCTCAGCCATGTTGGCCAATAGTCCCATGTTGGCCAATAGCTCCTGGGATTCTGGGAGCTGAAGTCCCTCGGCCCTTAAAGGGGAAAGGTTGCCTACCCCTGGTCTATGGTATTGAATGCTGCTGAGATGTCCAAGAGCACCAACAGGGCCACACTTCCCCTGTTGATGCCCAGACGGAGATCATCAACTAAGGTGACCATGGCAGTCTCAACTCCATATCCCGCCCTGAAGCCGGTTTGAAATGGCTCCAGATAATTGGCTTCTTCCAAGACAGCTTGGAGCTGGAAGGCAACTGCCCTCTCAATCACCTTACCCAAGAATGGTAGAAGAGAGACAGGCCTGTAATTATTTTTCACCAGGGGATCAAGGGAGGGTTTTTTCAAGAGCAGTTTAACCATCGCTAATTTCAAACTAAATGGAAATTCCCCCTCCCTGAGGACGTATTATTTATAAGTTGTAATAATATTTTTACTGCATCACCTCCCTGGGTGGTCAGCCATGATGGGCAAGGATCAAGAGGGCATGTTGTCCTCCTTACACTTTCAAGAAGCTTGTTCACTTCATCGGTATTAACAAACTCAAAATGATCCAGTTTAACAGAGTCCACAGAGTCTCTGGACATCTCTCTTATTGGTTCTGTTATAATGCCTGCATCCAGATTGACCCTTATCTGAGAGATTTTATCTACAACAAAGTCATTAAAAGTGTAACAGCAGGCTTTAGTTGGTTCCAATAATGGGTTCAGTGTGGAAGGCAATTGAGTTGGTTCTTTAACCACCCTGAACAGCTCTGCTGGACAAGACTTTGCAAGAAGCTCTAGGTGGGGTAGGCAGCTGCCAGGGGTTCACACATTGTGCCCCCTTCAGAACACTGGAGGCTCCCCCTGCCTCTCCCCACTGCCCTTCCATTGTTGTTGTTGTTACTGGGACCCTGAGGAATCTTGAGGAACTTTAATTAAATGTGCAGTGGGGTAGAGGGCAAGTAAGGGGTTATTCAGATGGTGAAAATAATCCTGGTAGAATGTGGGTTGAATTTTTGTTGTTCACATGCATTTCAAATGTAGCTGAGTAAGGGGGGGGGGGCTACCCTAAACCACACTTAACCCAGGATAATTGATCTTGGTTTTTTCCCTGAGTTTTCCTAAAAGATTGCATTGTCAGCTTGGTGAACAGACCCAAGATAAACCAGGATAAAACTTTGCATGCCTTGAATGTATTTTGAATATATGTGCATCATAGACTCATATTTATTTGCAGTGCTGACATGTCTGAGCAATAGAACGTGCAGAGATGTAGTGTAGTGTAGTGTGAAAAATGTAGTGTGAACAACAAACCAGAATGTGTGAGTAGAATTATTTGCATAGTTGCCCCAACAAAAATATCTGAATAATCCCTAAGACTGACAGAAGAACTTCCTCCTGTCACAGTCTTTACCTTTGCTTTTTCTCTCAGTGAGAATCACCTTCCTGTTTCAACAAATAAGATGTAACTAGCTGATTCCAGATGAAAGCTAATAATTACTTGTTCCTATTTGTTTGAAGCAGGAAGTTCTCCTTCATATAGGGATAAGGCAATACCCCAATAAGAGTTGAGAATGAAGACACATTGTTGTTGTTATATTTGTTTTTGTTTTGGGCAGGAAAGCCTCCTGGATGAACAGAGGGAGGAGGTGGCAGAGGTGGGAACATCTTCTATCCCTGGGCTTAAAGCAAAAGAGCTCTATCAATGGGAAGGAGGAATGAGGCACTGCTGGAGTGTAGGAAGGGAAAGAGTAAGGGTGCTTGCAGAGAGGTAGAACACTGGGAATGGGGCAGAGAGAAGGCAAACGGAATGGGCTGAGGACAAAGGGAGCAAGGGGAGAAAACATGAGAACAGAAGGGGTATAAAGGAGGGATGAAAAGACAAGTAGAGTGGAGACACCAATAGAGACTGAGGAGTGAGAGACAAATGAAGAACAGAAGATCAATGAAGAAAACAAGAGGGTAGAAAAATGGAGTGAGAGAATGGGAAAGAAAAATGGTACTGCAGCCACTCACAGCCACAAGGTTGTGAGTTTGATCCCAGACAGGGCTCCAGGGTCCACTCAGCCCTCCATCCTTTTGTAGGTTAGTAAAATGAGTCCCCAGCTTGTTGGGGGCAATTGGCTTACACAATGTAAACCACTTAGGGAGTGTTTGTCCACTGATAAGGGGTCTAGAAATGTACTTGTTATTGCTTGCTATTGCTATATTGTAAGCTACTTTGGCTTCCGTTTTGTGAGAAAGGTAGAATACAAATTAAATAAAGAACAAAGATCAGTGGATTATGCCTATATACATAGATTTGAATAAGTTTTTAGAAGAAAAGATAGAGTATAAATTGAATACATAGAAGTAAAAAATATTGCCTATATTTCTTGAAGAAAAAGAACTGCTTTCTAATTTTCACTACTGAAATATTAACTCTGCAGCATAAATTTTATACTAAAAATATGAATAATCCTACTGAAGTTAGTGGAAGTGCATTGGTGGACAATACTCTAGCTCTTAAGCTTCACCCACAGCTAACCCTGGGGGGGAGGTTGTGTTGTTACTGTTGGCTCTCTAGTAGCAACTGGAGATAATCTTCCAAACAGTTCCACATAGATCTATTCCATATCTTCAGATAATGAATTCCATTTGTCCTGGGGGCCCAGGCCTGAAAAAAGGTGTGCAGATTTTCCTTTAGCCATTGATTTTGGCCTTCCAACCATTATCTTTAATAAATTCCTCATGTGTTGTCCTAACAACATTTGACACTGAGATTAGGTGAACTAACACAAGGGAAAATACATTTCCACATGTTACGTGTTTCAGGAATAGAACTTGATTTACCATAAACTGAAAATAGTTTATAAAAATTGCACCTTCTCAGTCGATTTACCATATGTGATAAAGTGAAGAAAGGATTTATAATACAATGTTTGATATAAGCTTGATAGATATTTTTTTCTGGCGGTGTGGAAAGTGTAAATTAAACTGATGTGTGTGACTGTAAAGCTACTCAAAGTTGAATTTATTTATTTATTTATTTATTTATTTATTTATTTGGTCTCCTAATTTTTATCTTTATTTTTCAGCATTACATAGGCCAGTCTGTCAAAAAAGACAGTTGACTGCAAATTAGATATGCAAAATGAATATGAAATAAGAGAAGAAGATGAGTCACAGGCTGGCCTTTAGCTTTTTCACATATTTATACGAGAACTTTATTTAAACCGAATGTACAAATGTGGCAGAAAGACACATCCTATGATAATGCCCCATTTTTTCAAAATTAAGGTTGCCCCTAAAAGACAAGTAAATTAATTTTAAAGAAGCAATGCATTTATCAGATTTATATAATGGTTCATAAGACCAAATGGCATAAGAACTTGGTTTTGTATGGTGTATATATCTGAAAACCTGTTTCTCCCCATATGGGCCTGTCCAGGTCTTACAATCTCCCAGGGGCAAGGCCTTCTGTCCATCTTCTCAAGCTCAGCTGCAAGCAAGCAAGCAGCTTCATTTATACATCGCTTCATATTGCGCTATGGGATATCTAAGCGGTTTACAACTGTAAGCTCATTGCCCCCCAACAGCTGGGTATTCATTTTAGCGACCTCGGAAGGATGCAGGCCTGAGTCTAGCCTGAGCCCTGGCTAGTATTGAACTCACAACCTTGTGGTCTATGAGTGAGTGGCTGCAGTACAGGCATTTAACCACTGCACCACCAGGGCTCTGTGAGGACATAGGAGGGAGCCTTCTCATTTCCTGCTTCTAGGCTGTGGAACTCCCTCCCAGGAGAGGATCAATTTGTCTCCTATTGTTTGTCTTTTTGCTGGCAGGCAAAGAACTTCTTATTTAAACAGAGGCAGAGCTCTGATCAGCCATAACTGATCAGAGTAGAGTGATATGCAATTAGATATGTTCTTTTTAGTATATACTAGGTATTTTAAGTCTTTTAATTGTTAATGTTTAAAAGTAGTGTTTTGATTCAATGAATGGTTTAATGGTTTTTACTAGGGATGCGGTGCCTGAGTGGTTAAGATGCTGACTCTGACAATTGCAAGATCGACAGGTCAGCAGCTCGAGGCCTAAGTGCCACGTGGCAGAGTGAGCTCCTGTCACTAGTCCAGCTTCTGCCAACATGAAAGCATGTAAAAGTGCAAGTAGATAAACAGGTACCACTTTGGTGGGAATGTAATAGCATTCTGTGCAGTCATGATGGCCACATGATCACAGAGTCATCTTTGACATTGCTGGCTCTTCAGTTTAGTAACAGAAATGACATGACTTGAGGAACAGAGGGACATGACTTGACAGCCTTGTCAAAGAGGAATAACTTTACCTTTGACCTAAATGCTTTTTAAGCATTTGCATACCATAATGTTTGAGATGTTCTGTTTTAATTTATACTTGTGAGATGGGGGAAGGAAGGGAGGAGTGTACACAGCTTTACAGAGCCATCTCACTTGGTATGCGGGAGATAAATCTTCCTCCTGAGTCCAGCATTTCCCCAATCCTGGGACCAGATTACTTACCTGGAGGCCTGGGGGGGGGGGAGGGACTAAACCCGCTCCTCATAGAGGCAAGGAGCTCATCCAAGAGGTGGTGGGCAGACAGGATGCCCTGGAGGACAATGAAACAGAGTTGGACAGAGGCAGGAGTGGAAGGATGCTGCTGGGGGAGAAAACAGGAGAGGCATGGCCATCAGGAGGCAAGGAGAGAGGTGGAAGGATAAAAGAGGGCTGTGGATGGGCAGAAGAGGAAGGAAGAGATGCAGAGACAGAGAATGAGAGAGTTCTGGAGAGAAGAGATGGAAGGTGGGAGCCATCACCTGGTGGAGGGAGCCTGGTGGAAGTGATTTACATTAAGGGTGAGGTGGCTGGGGTGAGGGAACAGAGGTCCAGGGAGGGGGTGTGTCAGGAGGCAGCTGGTGTTGAGGGAGAAAGTAGCTTCACAGCCTGGCTGAACTCTGAAGCCCTTAGAAGGGGGAAGCCTGAGATCGTGAGTACAGCCTCCCAAGGTGGAGGGAACCCTGTGGGCTATGACTTCCACTCACCCAACCCTAGGGCACAGGAGAGAGGGTCTAGAGGTTGGAGTTTCTGGTGCAAAGAAAACCACAAATGAGAAGCTATGGAAAAGCTCCTGAAACCTTCCTGGAAGTAGGAACTCTGGAAGGGAGTGGCCTGGGCAGCTGGACTTGTGGTTCTCTTGCTTAACTGGAGTGTGGACCTAACATAGGTAAGGTGCCATAAACTTTGTATTTTCTGTTAGTGATATGTGGTGTATGTTCATTAATAAACTTTTCTTTAGCCATCTTTGAACAGTCATCTCCTCTTCACTCAACCCATGATGGACACCGTTGGGTGGATGGGCTCCACTCCTTCCCTTGTGGGAGGGGCTGTGACACAGTGGACAATGTGGGCCCAGGGCCCAGAGCACAGGCCCTAGGGATAGACCCCAGGAGTTTCTTTACTTGGTTCCTGAAACAACAACAGAAACTTCTGCAACTGGTGTCCCAATAGCAAGCACAGTTATTAGGCAGCTATTCGCTGCCAAGCAAGTCTCTCAGAGCTGCATATGGGATCAAGTAGCTGATATGTTGAAAACTCTCCCAGTGTTATTCCACCTGTGGTGGAATCTGGTCCCAGGATTGGGGAAATGCTGGACTCAGGAGGAAGATTTATCTCCCGCATGCCAAGTGAGATGGCTCTGTAAAGCTGTGTACACTCCTCCCTTCCTTCCCCCATCTCACAAGTATAAATTAAAACAGATAGTGGGTATCTTGCTGGTCAAGCTTATCGAGAGGGTGGCCCTGGCAGAGAAGTGGCTGCAAGCACAATGGACATTGATGCTCACTCCTTGTCTGACCATATCAACTCAAGAGGCTGTTGATACTCTCACTCCCAAAGAGGCTGGGGATTATGAGAAGGTATGGGCCACCATTCTTAACACCCTTAATGTTTCAGAGGAAAGCTACAGGCAACACCTACGTAAAACCTGGCATGCACCCATGTATACTGGGACAAAAAGTTAGAGCCAGTGAGTTGAGATGGCTGAAGCCGGCGGTCTGGATGGCAATGGAGGTAACTGAGTTGATATTGATCAAACAGATCATGCTGGTGTTACTAGGATCAGCTCATAACTGCCGTAGGTGTCACCAACCAGAGGTACAGAGATATCAGAGACCTATCCTAGGACTCGGTGGTGGTGGAGAAAAAGCTAAAGAGGGTCCCTTAGAGGCTGTAGTTGCCTCTGGGGAGGCACTGGGGGAGCACCAAATCAACTGATGGTGGAAGAGGGAACTAGTTCCTGTCCACCCTGTCCAGGCAAGAAAATGGAGGGGGGGGGGAGCCGCAGTGGAGGCCTGTCATGTGTTTTACTTTTGGCATGGAAGGCCATGTGAAAAGGGATTGTCCTCTAATTGAATGCTCCTGGGCCAATACCTGGGAGGCTACCCAGCTAAAGGCTGATAAGACGAGAGTGTGAGAGTTGCTTGTGTGGGTCAATAAGCATGAGTTACAGGCACTGTTGGACATCGGGTCTTTTTTTTTTTTAAATCTGCTGGGAGGGAGAGGGTCCAGAATGAATCCCCCATGGATATGATGGTCCGACTGTATATGGTATAAATAAATAGTTCTCCCTAGTCCAGGAAGAGATATGCTATTCCAGAGAAAGACTTGCAGAGTTTGCCAGCTTGTTCAGCTTAACCTTCAGCAGGATTCCGTTGTGAAAGGAAGATCTTCTTTCTTCAAAGTACAATATGAGCTTCATAGTGGCTTTTTTTTCTTGATGTTCTGTGCATCCTCTCAATGCTGATGATATCTGCCCTTTCTTAAATTGTCAGTAACACTCAAATAATTAAGGGTAGCAACAGATATACTAATAATTCAATAAAAATTCAGTTGATATTGAATACTTTTGTTATTTTCTTTCTTTCTTATTATGGTTGCTGCAGTTTAGAGACGGGAGAGCAAAACCATAAGTGGCTTCCCTCTCCCTTTCTCTCTCTCTCTCTCTCTCTCTCTGTGAATGAATGATATTTGTTTCTGGGTGGACTGTGTGTGAGAGAATATGGTACGTTTGAATGAATATAGTGTCTGTGTGTCTCTGAATGAATGAATGTAGTGAGAAAGTGTAAATGTTGGGAGATGTGTGTGAATGTGACACAGCTGTGTAGCAGATGAGAGAGAAGTGTGTGTGGCATGTGCCAGGAATGGCTCTGCACACACTGTATGAATACTTTGTGCTCTGCTATTTTCTTGAATTACAAATTTGAATTTTTTTAGGGATAGCTGGAAAAAGTCTGCCTTTCTAAATTAAAAAGTAAATTGTTATTAACTGCTGTCAAGTTGATTTCAACTTAGGTGACTCTATTGAGTTTATCACATAGGAAGCAAAGTGTCCAAATCCCATGAATAACAGGCTTAAATCCCGTGAATATCCCACAAAAGCGGGATTGTTTACAGGCACGTCAGGCAACTTGGGCATTATCCTGACATTAATCCATGAATAAAGTGACAAAATCATGCTGCTTTTATTTTTGAGGAAATCCTGAAAATAAAAAACAGTGTGATTTTGCTGCTTTATTCATGGGTTAATGTCGGGATAATGCCTAAGTTGCCCATCATTGGAGTTTATCACACAGGAGGCAAAGTGCCCAAATCCCATGAATAACTGAGATTTAAATCCCATGAATACCCCACAAGAGCAGGATTGTTTTCAGACACGTTGGGCAACTTTGGCATTATCTCGACATTAACCAGTGAATAAAGCGGCAAAATTGCACCGCTTTTTATTTTCAGAAAAATCCCGATTTTTAAAAAAGTGATCCATAGTTTTTATGATCTATACAATCAAAGGATTTGCTATAATTTCTAAAATAATCTATAAAGTACAGACTGATTTTCTTTTGAAATTCTTTGGTATGCTTCATTATCTAACACATGTTCTAATATGATCTCTAGTGCCTGTTCTCTTCTGACCCCATCTTGGACATCTGGCATTTCTCACTCCATAGATGGCAAAAGTCCATTTCAAAACTGTGGATCATTCTTTTATTTTACATATTTGTTGTCAGATTTTTAATTTGAATGAATTCTCTCTGCTGTTTGAAACACCTCTGTTGATACACCATCTGTTCCTAGTGATTTATTTCTCTGAGATGCTTTCAGGGCAGCTTCCACTTTCTAAAACTGTTTTTCATCTTCAAATGGTTCTTCACTGAATCATTGTGTCATCCTTTCATCACTTTTATATAGTTCTTCAGTGTATTGTTTCTATCACTTTTTTTCTTTCTTTTTGATCATGCACCTATGTTACCTAGCTGGTTGAATAGTATGGCCACTCTTGGTTTAAATTTCCCTTTGATTTTGTAGATCTTGTGGAAGAGGTCTTTTGTTCTACCTTTTTTTTGTTATTTTGGTCTTCTATTTCTGAGCATTGATTGTTATATTACTTCTCTTTCTTCATGCAACTTGTTGAACAATTGCGTTTCAGTTTCTAGCTGTTTGTCACAAGCTTGTCTGACATGTGAGGTCCTACCAGCAGCTCTGCTATTGTCAGTATAGCTTCTTGCCTCACAGGCACATGCAATCTCACCACCACAGAAAGGTAGTGCCATGGTGGGTAAAAAGTAAATAGTCCATCCTTAATATATCATACTTAAGGTCACTTTCTCTACCTCCTTTGACATCACCAGGGTCCATCCTCTAGGTCTCAAATTTGGGTCTTGAAATCTCAGGACTTGCAAGATTCTTCGGCAACTCTGGACAGGAAAATTTAGTTACAAATTGCAAACAGAGTCTTCTTCCCTGCAGGGGGAGAAGGGAGGTAGGAGGCTTGTATTGTTCATGCATATAGCACTGAACTACAGCTTGACATTAAATTCTGAACAGGGTAGTTTACAAGATTTGATGGAACTGAAGGCCTGGTCTGCAAATGCAGCAGCATGAGTTGTAAATAATTGTAAATTGGTTGTAAATTGGATAGTACCGTGCTGGGTGGAGTGGGGGAAATCACATTTTAGAATGTATAAACAACTGCTTAGACCACAAACATTCTTCCTGATGTATATTTCATATAGTGTTGAGGGGAGCATTCAAAAGTAGTATCTCCAGGAACAGTCCAAAAATGCTGCTATCTATTTTGTGATCACAGGTCCTTCCTACCTTATTTTACTGGGACAGATGAGCTCAAGGATACAAATGAAGGTAAATGGGAACATAGCACTGTGCTGTTGTATTTCTGTGTTTATGTGAACAAACCCAATGTTTCTCTCGGCCTGGTATTTGATGCATTATCGGCCTTCTGTGTGTCCATGGAATGAAATGTGATAATCCCAGATATCTACTGTTTCCAGTAAAACTGTAAATCCCCCAAATTAGAGACAATATGATGGAGCCAGGGCTCCTCTTGGAATTTCCATTCTGCTGTTTAGTTTCCACTGCCATGTCTCCATTATGTTGGTGGTTGCCAAAGCCTGAGTATGTCAGTGATAAAAAAAAAAGGACTTGCTGGACAGCAAAAGCAAAAGAACATTTCTTTCTCAGAAAGAGGCGAGGCTCCTCATGACTGGGAAATAATGGGTGAATACATTAACAACCAACAGAAGGAAGTGCTAAACATCTGCTTTGCTTTAGACTCTTTGGATCCCTGTCAAGTCATTAAGCAGCATCCCAAGAAACAACAAAAGATTCTTTTTGAGTAGAATTTAGAGGATTAAGTATTCACCCATCGTAACATTTTCATTAATGTTGAGAGTATCCCCACATCCACACCATTTTTATGCCACCTAAGAGGTAGGCAGACCTGGCCTAAATCCCATAAAGGCACCAGTTCTTGTCTGATCCTGAAAGCTAAGCAGAGTCAGTCCTGGTTAGTACTTGGATGGGAGACAGCCAACAAATATCAGGTGCTGTAGACTATATTTCACAGGAAGGCAATGGCAAACCACCTTGGCATATTCATTGCCTAAGAAAACCCTATGAAATTTGTGTGGCCACCATATGTCAACAGTCAACTTGAAGGCATATTAACACACATAAGAGGTAGGCAAGTACCCAGAGCATATCAAAACATGAACTAGATCTCACCAAAGGGGATAATATTGTGATCCCGGGAAGATGGAACCTGTGAAGGGCATCTGTGCAATAAAGAAAACTGGGCAGTGTTCAGTGACAGCCACTTTGTTTAAATACTTTTGATATCAATGAATCTGCTGAAAGTTTTAGACTGAAATTTTAAGGAGATATCTAAGGGGTGGAAAAGCAGCTTGAGCCTCCTTTTTTTCAAAAGTGGGCTGATACCTTACTACCTGCATGGTCTGTTCCCAAAGAGGGCTGAATAAGCATGGGTTGACCTCATAGCATGGCATCAAACCATGCCACTGGGTATTTTTTTTCCCTTGTATCCCCACCATACATGTGCACCATCGCACAAACACACTGCCTGCAACCAAGTACCTCCCACATCTGCTGATCCCATCTCATTGCACGGCTGCCCCTGATTGGCCACACATTTGCACGTACAATTCCCTGCTTGTTCAGGGCATCAGTATGAGTGATACACTGGCAAAGCACAATCATGGAGGGGCCCCCTCAGTGGCATCACTAGGGTTGGTGTCACCTGGTGTGGTAACTCATGGTGTCACCCCCCATTGACTTCCTCCCATTTCACATGATACAGAATCCTTAGTAATGCTTTTTTGTATTAATGTTACTCATAAATCATAATTTCGATATACCACTGAATGTAATGCTAATAGTTGTGACATAACTAGCAAAATTAAAATTAAACCTTCAAATTACAATATCACATGCACAACCTGAATGTATTTACATATACATGGTAAAGATTTGGTTAAAATGTGATGTTTTTAAAGAAAATAATAAAAGAATTTTTTAAAAATACATTTATTTTTTAATTTATTTTTTAAAAATAAAAATTGATATTTTAATTTTGAAAAATTCTAGGGCCCCTCCTTTCCCCTCCCAATGAGCTTCAATCCACTCCCACAATCTCTTATAGCATTTAAAAGGGAAACAGATGAATGCCACAGCCCATTTCTGCCAAAAGGTAGGTGTTTGAGGAGCAGTGGTGTCATGCCCCTTAGGGTGTCACCTGGTGCGGTCCGTATCCACTGCCCCCTAGTGATGCCACACCCTCCTACATCTCCCCTTTATCACATGCTCCCCTGTTGGACTATTTGGTTTGTGTATGTTGTCATTACATCCATTTGAGTTGTTGCACATTAATTTCTTTGCTTTGCTGCAGCCCTGCACTTCATATGCAATTACGAAGAGGCACTTTTTCCACCTTGAGTCAGACTATCCTGGTTTCTTTTTGCTCTGGTTTTTAGCCATGGAGCACGACTTTGGTCCAGTTTCCAGCTACTTTGGAAGCATGCATAAACTCCCTGCCTTCAAAGCTGCTGGCAACTGCTTAATTTTGCCCATTGGTTTCACCCCAAAGGTACTGATATCTATTCCCAAATTAGATACATCAGCTTGGATAGAGCCTTTCAACTTTAGTCCTGGAGTGGATTCACTCCCTACTGACATAGAAACTATCTGCCCACACTGATGGCAATTCCACCCCACCACCAAGTATAGAACTGGCCCTTAGCATGAAGACATGCATAAGTAGAGATAGGCCTACTCTGTGGTATAATCCAACATGGAGCAGGAGAGGTGGTGGCTACTTTTTATCACATTCCTACTTTTTTAAAAATTAAATAAATAAAAAAATCACATTCCTTAAACGTCACAGCCCTAGCAAAAGCACACAATCATTATTTCGGTCTTAGAATACACTCCTAATTGCACTCAAGGGGTTAGTTGCTAGAGTGAAAAATGGAGGGACCCCATACCTTTAATGGTTGGGTAGAAGAGGAAATTTCAGCCAGTATTGGGTATGTGAGGAGCTGTACCAGCTACAAGGGGTTATCGTAAAGTAATAATTATCACTCAGAAGTTATTATGGTATATTGATGAAATTTTGTCAGTGTTGTCATTGGTCCCTAAGAGCATGATGTTGAGAAAATCAGCTCATCATGTCCTTTATTTTTGTTACAGGTTTTGCCAGAAGTGATTAAAGTGTAAGATGGAGAAGTACAAGGGGGTATCGTAAAGTAATAATGATCACCTGGAAGCTATTATGGCATATTCATGACATTTTGTCAGTGTCATCATCACCAGGTAACTTTTTCTTTTCCCAAAAATGAAAAATCAATTGTGGGGTTCCGATTTGACAACACAGATGTTGTCATTCATGAAAATGTGTAAATCTGGATGGTGACTATGTAGAGATAGTTGTAATTGTTGACAATTACAAATCAAAGCAAACTTTCTGTCAGCTTTTTTTAAAGGTGATATTAAAACTTTACAATACTTCCTTGTAAAAACCATGCTTCTATGGAACCACTAACAGTATAATTTTCATTCTTACAGCCCTACCCAACAACCAGCTGAGCCAACACTAGGGCAGAGTAATCCCTTCCCAGCCTCAGGATTTTGGAAATTACTTCAGACTGCTCTTGTCTACACCTATTTAGGATTACTCTCACATGTTTTACTGGCATGCTACTGGGCTGGTGATTTAGATCTGATGAACATGGCTCTTCCATCACCCTATCACGTCTCTACTCCCTGTCCCTTACGTCTTCTTCTAGCAATAGCAAGTACACTTCTATACCACTTATCAGTGCACTTAAACACTCCCTAAGTGGTTTAAAATGTGTAAACTCCAGCCTCCAACAAGCTGGGTACTCATTTTAGTGACCTCAGAAGGATGCAAGCCTGAGTCGAGCCTGAGCCCCGGCTGGTACTGAACTCACAACCTTACGCTTTGTGAGTGAGTGGCTGCAGTGCAAGCATTTAGCCACTGCACCACCAGAGCTCTTCTAGAGGATCACATGAGGGGCTTGTGTCTAATCCTAAATCCTTACAGTTGACCTTTGAGTCAAGACTCTTTTAAATCCTTGGTGGCAGCAGTTGGGAAGAAATTTCACAATCTTGTATCCCATCCTGCTACTATATTTTTTTCTGTTTTTAATTTCCAAAGGTGATTCTAACCACCTTAATTCCATTCACATTTGAACATACACTTTTGTAGGGCACTTTTAGGAGTTCTGTAATAGAAAAGGTAAGCCACTGTAAAGGTAAGCTGCTGTCAGTCTGTCTATCTATCTAGCCATCCAGTACCACAGGACTCAAACAGGCTTAAAAATTAGAACAGATATACATATAAGCAAAAGCATTTAATAGGTGGTTGTTAAAATATAATTAAATTTCCTCTTATCCACATATAGTTTGTCTCTCCCCACTCCCATCTTCTGTCGTTTAAATATCCATGAAGCCATCTACCACTGGGACATATAAACAATCACACAGCAATGTGTCAATTTCCAGAAGGGCATAATGTGATCATTTAGTTTGTGTCTCTTCTATGCAACACATCAGTCTTTAGCCTTCTGTGCAAGACCTGGCTTTTGCTATTGCAAACTGGCATTGCTCTGGACATCTGGTTTAACACTTTTATATCTGGATTTTGTGCCTGCTTTCTTAAAGTCCCCCTTCATGGAGGGAAAAGGGGGAGAGACCTAGAATGAATGACTGTTGTGTGCCAGAGAAGATGCCAGCATACCTTTACAGTTAAATTACTTTTTCTATAGTTGATGTTAATCTTGGCATCCTAGAGGCTGCCCTAGTGGAACAGCCTCTAGTGGAACAAGGTTAATGATGAAATCCTGAAATGTGTTGACTTTTAAAATAGGAGATATATTTATTGGTTTTCAAAATGCCAAATGGACAACACTGGAAACAAATCTCCCATTTATCCACAAAACAGGTGTAGCACGGACAGTGGCAGAACAAGCCTCTCTGATTCAGCCCTATAAATATTCCTCCTAATGAAAATGCTGATTCAACCTTAGACAAGGAAGACTTGTTTTAGGACTGAGATGTAGCTGATTTGGCCCTTTATGTGATCTCTGTTGAGTGGCTTTTTGGTAGTTTTTGTTTGTTTGTTTGAAGAACTAGAAACTTGAACATTTCTGTGCTTTTGAAAAACAACCAAAGAATTCACATCCAGGCTTAACCTGGAACCACAAATTTACAGCCAACCAGTGCTTTAGTTCCATGAGCAGCTTTAATCTCTTCTTTGGTTCAATCCAGATGTTACTGCATATCCTCATTTCAGTCTACATATTTATGCATTCCTAGCCCAGCCATCGTTATACCATTTATGTCCTCATTTGCCAGAACCTAGCATAACAACAGATCTATAGGAAAGAACATTTCACATAATGGTAACAGCTCTTTCAATCATCAATAAAGATAATTACAAAACAAAACAAAATCCAGTAACACAAAACTTTTGTTCTCATTCTGTATGTTGAGTGGATTTTGGCATTATTATTATTATTATTATTATTATCCCACTCTTTACCCAGAACTGGGACCCAGAGTGGCTCACAATATTAAAAGAACAGTACAATTAAAAACATAGAAAAGTGGTACATTAAAATAGAATTAAATTGTTACAATATTAAAATGGCATGCTTATTAAAATAATAAAATATAGTTTAAAAGATAAAACACTTTAAAATGATACATCCACCCCAAGCTGGTCCTTTAAAAATGATCTGTTCTAAAAGCCTGTCTACATAAGAAGGTTTTAACTTGCAGGTGGAAGGATGACAGAGGGGGCCATTCTGGTCTCCCTGGGAAGCGAGTTCCACAGTCTACAGGTAGCCACCAAGAAAACCCTCTCTTGTGTCCCCACCAACCATGCTTGTGATGGGAGTGGGACTGAGAGAAAGGCCTCTCCTGAGGATCTCAGAGCCCAGGCCAGCTCATACAGGGGGAACCTTTTGTAGTGTTCAACTCGCAGTCCCCCCCTCCTATTTACTGTGCCACAGCATAACTCACTTTGGATAGCTTTATAGTGAAACTAAGCTGCCCCACACTTTATAGTAGCAGCACCAGCATGCTGAGATTTGACTGATATGAGTAGGAGATATAAACTCTGATATTTTTAGAAAATGTAGGGGATGCATACAGTTCACCCTCCTTATCAGTGAACTTGCCATCTGCAGATTTAGCCATCCACAGATGGCAAGCTCCTGTGTTAGTTAATGGCACCATATACACGCAACCGTGTTAGCAGGTGCACATGTGCTGCACTGTCATTACTTTTAATGAGACATTAGCATGCATGGATTTTTGTATCCATGTGGGAGGACAGGTCCAGAACAGATCCCCCGTGAATACAGAGGTCTGACTGTACTAAGGAGACAAGATTGAGATCCTGGTGATTGTCAAACTCATCCTGGTTGTACATATTACTTTTGCACATATAAAGTGAATTCAATAGTAAGCAAGTCCAACACTGATGAACATGAAGTGTATAGTATGAAGCAATGGTAAGCATGGACAATGAATAAAGCAAACTTATGACTGCATTATGATGTAAGAAAAAACTCAAGAATTTTCTCACTGGACTAGACCAATCTTGGAAAGGAATCCTAACATTCTTAGGTTTGGCTCAATTGATGATGATATATGTGATGCTCAGTGTAGGCTATATCTCAGTTACATAGCACTTTTGAGCACTACTGTGACAAGAATTTGCTAGCTGAATCAGATTAATCTCTGGAAAACATATATTATAGGTATGTTCCCTAACTATCCTCTTATCACAGCCCTACCTAGCATGTAAAGTACAAGCACTTATTCAAGGAAACCAAAACAAATTTTCTACTATGTTAGTGACTTTAAACAGAATGACCAAAGTATCAGCTGAGGATAGGATTATACATGTTGGGTAGTATATTCTATCTAGTCAGCCATCATTGTAAAGGGCATCCTTTTACATACAACTTATAACAAATCACACTCCACAGCCTTCTACAGAATCTTTTTTTCTAGGGTACACAGATCTCAGGGCCTGGGCCCTCTTTTCCAGTCCTCAGGGCAAGGGTGAAGAATCTCAGAAAAGACCATTACCTTAAGATGTGTGTGTGTGTGTGTACAGTTCACCCTCCATATCCATGAGTCTTTATCCACAGATTCCATCAACGGCTTGAAAATATCCTTCCCCTCAAATATTCAAAAGCAAGCCTTGCTGTTGATATTTTGTATACAGAACACCATTTTATTTTTCTTTTGTACATAATGGGACTTGAGTACACATGGATTTTGGTATCCATGGGAAGGGAGGCATTCTTGGAACCAAACTTCAGTGGATGCTGAGGGCCCACTGTATGCATATTTTCTCATTCATTACACTTGGTGTGTAATTGTGATGCTTTTTGGATCAGCATAATGACATTAGCCAGGGTTTCATCTTGTAACACCAATAGGAGCCTGTGACATCAGGTTTCGGTCCTGAAACTTCAGGGCCAGGATAGCCCTCATCTAGCAGCCAACCCTTTAAAAAAATCATATTGTCATATGGTCCCAGTCCCACAGTCCTCAGAAGCAGCTTTGTGGTAAGGGAAAGGCTCAGTTGAGTAGGGAGAGATTGGCAAAAAGTGGGGGCCTAATTTCCATTGAGTGGAAGTGCCCTCCATTGAAGCAAAGCCACCATTTTTTTAAAAGGTTATAGAGCATTCAAGATTGGTAAGACCTGACACTACATTTTAAAAAGGCAAAGTATACAGGAGAAGCAGAAACTAGTTTCTTAATGAACTCTTTGAAATACTCCCTTTGCTCAATTGATAATGAAATATTAGTTGTTGGAAGCAAGGGATGGGATAGGTATTGCACTTAATCATATTTCCTTTTACACATGGAACTCGTCAGCAGGCGCTGTGTGTGTTGTTCTTAGATGCCTAACAAAATGGCAAAAGAATAAGAAGACTTTTCCAGAAGAAAAGCAGATGTTGTGGAAATCTGGCCCTTAAGCAAAACTGGATTTGGTACAGAAACTAGATTATGCATTGTAAATCCTTTAACCTCCACTTACGATTACATACACCTAAGTACTTAAAGAAAAGAGTACAGGTTTTCAACAATATTAGTAGAAAATAATATGAAGAAAATAATGCAGCAGATACAATGAGCCAAACTGATCCATCTCTCATATGTTTGTTCAACAGAAATATACTCAGTGTGAATCTTATTTTGATACCTCATGATCATTGTGAGGGCTGATTTAAGCATATAAATCCTATGTCACTTCGTTTCACTGTGCTTCATTACTTGAATGTTGCCAGATTAACATGTGGACTGATTCTTTTGAAAAGCATTCAGTTTAAGGGCAGGAATAGGAATGATGTGGCCTGCAGTTCTCATTTGGCTGTTGAGGAATGCCTATCAGAAGCCCACAACTGTCCTGATTTGGCAGGGACAGTCCCCATTACTTCTCTGCCGCTCCACTTTTTCAGATGGTTTTTAAAATGTCTCAGTTTCTCTCATCTTCTCCAACTTTGCTCCTTTGTGCTGGTTTACTTCAATTACTACAAGCTCAGTTCAAAGTGCAAAAGTAGTTTGCACTCAGTTAACTGGGCAGGGGCAAGGAGGGGAGAAGAGAGGAAGGTGCAGAATCCTGCCTTTTGCAGTGGGTTCAGGCAAAGGCAAACTGCTGCATTCTTTCCTAGTTTGTGTGTTTTTCCACATTAATAACTCTTATCATCCTGATGACACTCTGATGGTGTTTGGTCACATGTCTTCATTTGTGAAAGGCTGGCACCACCATTTTTCAGCAACAAGCTAAAAACACTAAAAACAGTGTCAAGGCAGTCACAAAATGCTTTTCTGGGGTCCCCTATCACCTCCCAAAGCAAGAACTCCTCCAGCCCCTAAGATGATGATGAATGACATAATGTGTCATATCCAGTCACCCAAAATTGCTGCCATGACAATGTTCTTTATTCCCCAAAAATGGGATTCAAGGTGGGTCAAAGGCAGATTCAAAATTGATTAGTGTGGCCTTCCAAGCTCTTAAGCATACCTAATCCTACTCTAAGGCACAATGTTTTCAGTCACACCAGTTCCAGGCCTTTGCAGTCATTTTGTGGTTGTTGCTAACTGCCTTCGAGTCCCTATGGATGAGACATCTCCAGGCCCCCGTCTTCTACTGCTCTGCCCAACTCCTGCAAACTCAATATTCATGGTCTCTTTAATAAAGCCCATCCATCTAGCATGCGGCCTTCCTCTCTTTCTACTTCCCTCCACCTTTCCTAACATTATTGTCTTTTCCAACCATTCATGCATTCTCATGATGTGCCCAAAGTACAACAGTCTAAGTCTTGTCATCTTAGCTTCTAGAGATATCTCTGGCTTAACCTGTTCTTGGACCCATTTGTTTGTCCTTTTGGCTGTCCATGCAATCCTCAGCACTCTTCTCCAGCATCACATCTCAAATGCATTGATTTTCCTCCTACCTTCTTTGATTGTCTAGCTCTCACATCCATATGTGGTAACAGGGAAAATGATGGCTTGTACGATTCTGACTTTCATGCTGATTTGTATGTCTTTGCAATTTAGGATCTTTTCTAGTTCTTTCATAGCTGCCCTCCCCATTCTTAATCTTCTCCTGATTTCCTAGCTTCAGTCCCTGTTCCAATCAATGTTTGATCCCAGATAGGGGAACTCTTTTACTATTTCTATTTCCTCATTGTCTAATTTGAATGTGTATAAGTTTTCTGTGGTCATTATTTTTGTTTTCTTTAAGTTCAACAGTAAGCCTGCCTTTGCACTTTCTTCTTTAATCTTTTTCAGTAGGTGTTCCAGGTCTGTGAGGTTTTCTGCTTGTATTATGGTGTTGTCAGCATAGCTCAGATTGTTTATATTTTTTTCCTCCTATTTTCACTCCCCCCTCTTCCATGTCCAAGCCTGCTTTCCTTACAATATGTTCTGCATATAAGTTGAATAGATAGGGTGATAGGAGAAAGCCTTGTCTGACTCCTTTGCCAATTTGGAACCATTCCGTTTCTCTGTATTTTGTTCTGACAGTAGCCTCTTGTCCCGAGTATAAATTCATCATTAATACTATCAGGTGTATTGGCACTTTCATGTCTTTAAGGTCGTTCCATAGCCTTTCATGATCTATCCAGGGGTAGGCAACCTTTCCCCTTTAAGGGCCAAGGGACTTCAGCTCCCAGAAGCCTCAGCCATGTTGGCCAATAGCTCCTGGGATTCTGGGAGCTGAAGTCCCTCGGCCCTTAAAGGGGAAAGGTTGCCTACCCCGATCTATGCATTCAAAGGCTTTGCTATAGCCTATATAGAACATACTGATTTTCTTTTGGAACTCCCTCCTACACTCTATTAGCCATCATATGTTTGCAATGTGATCCCTGATGCCTTTTCCTTTCCTGAACCCTACTTGGACCTCTGGAATTTCTCTTTCCATGTGTGGTTGGAATCTATGTTGCAGTATTTTGAGCATAATTTTGCTTGCATGGGAGATTAGTGTTATGGTTCTATAGTTGCTGCAGTCTCTTGTGTCTCCTTTTTTGTGGATGGAGATGTATATTGATTGCTTCCAATCTGTTGGCCATTGTTTTGTTTTCCTTATCTGTTGACATATGTTGGTTAGTACTAGAGTTGACTCTGTCAGTGTGGATTGTAACAGTTCTATTGGTATATCATCTGTTCCTGGAGTCTTGTTTTTTTGCCATTTCTTTTATTGCAGCTTCTACCTCAGTTTTTAGAATTTGGAGTTCATCTTCATATGGCTCTTCACTCTATGTGTCCTTCATTTTGTCATCTCTTTTGTATAGTTCTTCTGTGTATTTCATCCAATGTCTTTTTATTCCTTCCTGGTCTTGAATTATGTTATTTTTATTGTTGTAGAGTGTCCTGGTCCTTGGTTTGAACTTTCCCTTGATTTCTCAAATCTTGTGGTCACTCATTCTTCCCTTTTTGCTGTTGTCTTCTACTTCTCTCACATCATTATTTGAAGTCACTGAAATCATTTTTCAAAAAATCACATTTGGGAAACTCAGACATGAGTCTAATTCAGAGATTATTTGTTTACCAAGGGCAAGGATTACCTCTAGAATCAAGGAAATATCATCTGTAAATTGGTAATACATAACTTGGTCTCACCTGTCCCATTTGGGTGCTCTGAAGTTGAGACTTATTATCAGTTCACAAAAATGCTTGTTGCAGATGCAATCCTTTGCCAAAGCCTCTTGGCAACAGAGGGAGCCATGCTGGAAATTTATATCAGCTACAGGGGAAAAAGGGATGTGCCTTAAGATACTCAAAAGTGTTTGTTTTATCAGTTTAAAAAAAGCCTGATGCATTTTGGAATGTGTATAGGGGTTTTTTCAGTCACTATATGAAATCATGACAGGCAACAACTGTAGCCTGAAGGAGGAGGCAATAAGAAGAAGGCAGCCTTGAGAGTATATAGAGGCTGAAATGTGTTGTACTTTTTTTTTTTTTTTTACCAATAATATAACCATCTTTTGAGTATCTTGAGATATGTGTGATATCTTCTGAGGGATGTGGGGTTAGCCAATTGGTGTCCACAGGGCATCTCTCCTGCCACAAAAAACTATACTAGTGGGGTTGCCAGTTCAACATTGTCCTAGGCCCTGGGGTTTCTGGTCCAAAACCTGAGAACTTGAGGTAATCCCTGATGTTATTAAATGTTATTCATTAAGTATCAAGCACAGTTGTTCCCAAATTGTCTTTCAAACACACAAAAACCCCTTCCTGTTTGGAAATTAAGATGGAAATCTTAGGTAAAGAGGCTGTTCCCAAAACAAAGTGAAATGTGACTATTCCTTCCCATCTACTTAGGCAGGTGGAGTAAGTCTTCTTGCTTCTATGCAAAAGGTGTATATAAACAGAGCTGAAGATGCCACAATTACTAGGAGGGAAGTGAGAAATACATAGACCCTCCTGGAGAGTCTTTACAAGAAGCTGCAACAAATCAATTAAATTTTGCAAATTGTAGTAAGTTGGTGCTTGGCTAGTGAGCTGAAGATTTGGTCTTTCATCTTGCCTGGACCTGAGCCCTCCAAAACTGGAAAGTTTGCACCCACATCTCTTGCTTGAAGATTGTCAGTGAAAACTGGTTAGTCAGGGCCAGGCTCTGAGATCTGGTGTCTCTATATACGGTTGGACCTCTGTATACACAGTTTTTTAAATCCACGATTCAACCATCCACAGCTTGAAAAATTTGAAAAATAATATAAATTCCAAAAGCAAACCTTGGTTTTGCCATTTTATATAACAGATACTATTTCACCATGCCATTGTATTTAATGGTACTTGAGCATTGATGGATTTTGGTATCCATGGGGGGAACCAAACCTCAGTGAATACCAAAGGCCCACTGTACCAGCTTCAGAGAAATAATTTTCCTCAGGACAGCTGCAGGAATGAAAGTATTAAATCCACACCTGAACTCACACATCAGCTGCAACTTGCATTTAAAAACACTTTCAAATGGTTTAGCCCCAGTTCCCCAGACTGCTGTGTTCCTGTAACTTTAACAACCTAATACACAAACTTTTCTCTATATAGGCCAGGGGTAGGCAACCTTTTTGAGCCGGGGGCCGGGTTGCTGTCCCTCAGACAATTGGGTTTTTGCTGTCCCTCAGACAATTGGGTCTATGTTTTTAACAAATTTTAATTTAATTAATGTGGCACTTTTTAACTTGACAATGGTTTAATTTTATTTTAAGGGGATGGGATGATGGGATTAGGGGGTGAGGGAATGATTTTTAACTTTGTTTTGTTTTTAAACTGTTGTACCCTGCCCCGATTGCTACGCAGAGGGGCGGGTTATAAATAAAAATTATATTATTATTATTATTATTATTATTATTATTATTATTATTATTATTGGGGGCCAAAACACCAAAAATAAAAAAATAAAAAAATATGCACGCACACTCTCTCAGCCCCAGAAAAGCCATGGCAAAACCCCTGTGGAGATTTTGCCAAGAAAACCCCAAGAACAAGTAATAACAACAATAATCAATATCATTATGGCGGGCGGCGGCAGGACCGGCCTGGGGCTGGTCCAAAGGCCTCGGGGGGCGTATCTGGCCCCCGGGCCTTAGGTTGCCTACCCTTGATATAGGCTTTTGTAAATGTAGAGGAGCAAGGCTGTGAAAACAAAGAACAGCCCCACTCAGAGCTGGCATTTTCAGAAGTAAAACCAATCAAAATGGTTTACACAAGAATTATAGTAAATCACATTACAAGCAGGGCAGTGACTAATATTTTAATCCATCTTTACCACATTAAAAGGCTGCTAGGGAGCTGACAAGCAGAAAAGGTCCTTTAGTAACTCTTTCATTATGCACAGCTAATAAATGAGTCACCTACCCCCAACTGGGAGAAATTAAGTTTCCAAATTCTTTTTTTAAATTACTCCTAGAGATTCATATTTTTCACACTGTGGGAGTAATAGATTGATAATTGATCCCTCCCCACTCCATCTTTTGCTCCAAGGTTTTGTTTGGAGTTTGTATTTACAAAACCATTGTGTAAATTAACTCTGATTTTGAAAAGAATCTATGAAAGTCACTTTTTCTGCCTTTGCTGTAATTACTGTGAACCATTTTAATGTAATTTGGATATATAAATGCATGCACATAGTGGGCTTGGCCCTAGAAAATTATGACTGGCTGAGAAAGAACAGCAACAGTCCCCCTCCCCCAAATTACCCATATTTCTCAAACTCATGTCGTACATGTAGCCTCTCAACAAAATGGAAAGTATCAATGAAAGAACAGCGTAATTCTGAATGATATGTTGCCCTTCCTTCTTTTTGAAACATTTCTTCCCAAGGACTTGGAGGCTAGGTGTACTGAAAGCAGGGTTGGCATACCACCCAACTGACCGGGGTTTACCCAGATTTTATACATTGTACTCCATGTCCATTTGGACCAAGGGTAGGCAATCTTTCCCCTTTAAGGGCCGAGGGACTTCGGCTCCCAGAATCCCAGGAGCTACTGGCCAACATGGGACTATTGGCCAACATGGCTGAGGCTTCTGGGAGCTGAAGTCCCTCGGCCCTTAAAGGGGAAAGATTGCCTACCCCTGATTTGGACTAACATCTACCCTGGATTCTCAGAATTTGGGATAGATGAAGACAAGATACAGGCAAAATGCATAGCCACTCTTCCAATTGTTCTGCAACATTCCAGCAACTATCAATCTTTTTAAGAGCTTGGAAATATTACCTTTTAGGACTACATTTCCCAGAATCTACCAGTGGCCATGCTTGCTCTGGATTTTGGGACTTGTAGTCCAGAAAGTAACTTCTCCAAGCTCTGCACTTTTTAGTGATGGTAATTTAAGCTTAATCATTGCATTGTGGATGCCTTTGCCTTTGCCTTGTTCCTTGTTGAGCCACTTATACAATACTTTAGATGTGTGAAGCTTCTATTATATGTTGGGATAGACTGCAACAGGAATAAAAACTTATTTTATCCTGGCAAAGATTGCTAGTAATCAGAGACCCTTTGTGCTCAACATATAAGACAAATTCACCAAGAGATGGCATTCTGTCCTAACTAAGCAGCATGTAATTATCTAAAAACTCTTTATTTTGGATATATTATTTTGTGTGTCCTATGATGATAAAAACTGGTTTTAAAAGCGACATACAAAATTGTTATTAAAATCTGTGTTATGGAATGTTTTGATTTTGTTTTTGGGCACTGGAGAAAATTCCACAAGTACCTTTCTACATCTCTGGAAGTAAAAATTTGACAGGAGAAATTCGACAGTAGAAATTCGACAGTAGAAACAGTAGAAGCTTCCGACTTGGAAAAATGGCTGCTGGAGTTTCCCAATTCGCATTGGAGAGGGGATGCACCTGGACAGCTCTTTTAGGGACAAAAGCTGTGCGATAAGACCTGGCTCCAGCCCAAATTGGGCTCTAATTCACAAGAGGTAAGCCGGGTCCGGGAGGAGGTGTGATAATCCCCTTTATCTGACATGGGTTTTAAACTGTGATTAGAGCTGGAGAAAAAGTGGGTTTGGCAATGACGTTGCTTCTGATCCATAGTTCCCATGTCCCTGAAGCACAGTTAGGGTGCTCCTTTTCATGAACTCCCAATTCTACTGCAGTCCCATTAGTCTTCAAGTATGAAATATCACTGCCAAGGCAGTTGTGACATTGGCAGCCACATGATGTCAATGTCTCCTCCTGCCCCCCCCCTTGTCTCCACTCCCTCTTGCTATTCCCAAGCAGGCTGATTCCCTTTATTTATTTATTTACTGTTTATTTTCTTTTAAAAATTAAATTGCAGTAGCAGAGGTCCAGAATTGTGTGATAAAATGAAAATGAAAATAAATAAATACTTAAAAATGAGAGCCATGCCGGGTGGGGCATAGGGCAGCGTGGCAGGGTTAAGGGGTAGTCAGGAAGAGAGCATGATGGCAGAAGTAGCCCTAGCTGTGCAATTCAGAAGACATGCGATAATGGCTTCTCACCAATAAGTATAATTCTATTTTCTTTAACAAAAGCAATTGTGGTAAGAATGGGGCTTATGAGACAATATTCCACAATACAAAGCCCCAGTTCTGAAAGACATGAAAATAACAATTTAAATACCACCAGGGCTGAAAACCTGCTGGAATAGGCATCTTTTCTGTTGGTGTCTAAATGACATGACGAAGAGGAAGCTGTCACAATCAGCTTCTAATACCTTTCCACAAATTCCTGGGGGAATATTTGTTGTCTCCTGTTATTTGCTATCAAGTCAGCTTCAACATATAGCAAATAACATATAATGTTGTAAGCCACCCTGATTGCGCTGCAGAGGGGCAGGATAAAAATAAATTATTATTATTATTATTATTATTATTATTATTATTATTATTATTATTATTATTATTTATTGACCCTATGAATGTGATATACCCAAGAGCCATAACTACCTGCTCAGGTCTTGCAAACACAAGGCCATGGTTTCCTTGACTGAATCAATCCACCTGTAGTACAATCTGCCTTTTTTCCTAATGGAGAATATCTGTCTTATCTATCTGTCCGTCCATCCGTCCATCATCACCACCACCACCCCTCAGTAACAAGGTATTGTGGCTTATTTTGTAGAAGGTGCTGGACCAAGATGGAAGTCTGTTATGTATCTTCCCTTGGTGTGCAAGAGTGTGCTGAATACAAATAGAAACACATGTGTGCTTCTGATTGTTTTCAAGGATTTGTTACTTTGGATCTGCATACTGGCATAAGCAATATCTGGTTACTATATTTAGTTTCCAAATGTCTTCAAGAGTGACTGGTAAATGTTAAAACAGACAATGCTATTTGTTTGGCTACCTATTGCATATGTGGGGATAAGTTCAAGACTCATTAGCAGATACTCTGCAACTTAGCTTCATAGGTTGAAGTTCTGTATTATAGACATTGTCTGCCAGTTAAGGAAAATGATATTTCAAAATTACAGGATCTGAACATTGGAGCACTTGAGTCAGTGAAGTATATTTGTGTGTCAAAACAACAACATAATCCTCTGTCTAAAATCTATTGAATTGATATCAGCTATATTCATTTGCAGTAACTATGAATTCTTTTCAGTTCAGAATGGCCTCAGTTGAAATGTCTTGCCTCACTTTGAGCATCAAAAAATGCTTGCAGGCTTCGCCCTCATACTCCAACATGGCTAATGTTCTGTCTTCTTGTTCAGTTTCTCTTTTTTTTCTTTCCCATTTCCAATCATTCTTGTGCAATCTGCTTGGCTGTGTCAACTCGTGTGATTCGCACTGATAACATCATGCTACA
Source organism: Phrynosoma blainvillii (assembly GCA_026167975.1). Lineage (NCBI taxonomy): Eukaryota > Metazoa > Chordata > Lepidosauria > Squamata > Phrynosomatidae > Phrynosoma > Phrynosoma blainvillii. The sequence continues at coordinate 103,966,500 of JANUYF010000001.1, forward strand.
TTTAGAAATATCCTCCATTTCTGAATTCTATAGCCTCCTCCCATAACATTTTCCTTCGGCCTCCAAATTTCTAACATTGCAAAGAGTGAGGCACTGAAAATCATTCACACCTGGAACTAGATTTGTCAGATTAGAACTATCCCAGGTGAGCCTTGTTGATTCTAGAAAGATGTTATTACAGGGGTTCACACCTGGTGTTGCCACTAAGCATTAAGCAGAGCATGCCACTCACATTAAAAAAATACCAAAGGTGGATCCACACTGCACAGTTATAGCAATTTGATCCCACTTTAACTGTCATGGCTTCATTCCATGGATTTGCAGTTTGTGGACATACTTGGACTGTTTCAGGATGTTTCCCTGGACTGTAGTATTAGAGCTCATTGGCATGGTGCTTTAACTGTGTGGCATGGATACACTCCATGTCCAACAAATGAGAAAAATATATATACATCCATACTTTTCAAGACAGTGCTCTCACCCAGAGATTTCTCCCCCCCCCCCCCCCCCCGAGGACTAGAAAAAGACAGTGAAATCTGGTAATCTTAAGTAGAACTCTTCCATTTGCTGTACTCACATCCCCTTGGTAATTTTGCTTGTGACTTTTCTTTGGTTGCCTAAACTGTATTTCTAAATGTTCAACTGAGGTTTTAAGTAAATTAATCTTAAAAAATTGGGGATTTAAAGAAAATTTCCTTTTAGGGGATCAATTCTTACTTGGGGGGCATGTCCTCATTCTCCTCCCCCCTTGTAGCTATACCCCTGCTTCACTGATACTTCTGAATAAAATCATGTGGCTTGCCCTGGCAAGTGAAATGAAATGGGAATATGAGAGGGTGATAGGTTGAGAGGCAGTGTCGTATAGTGGTTTGAGCACTGGACTGTGACTCCAGAGACCAGGGTTCAAATCCCCGCTCAGCCATGGAAACCCACTGGATGACCTTGAACAATTCATACACTTTCAGCTTCAGAAGATGGCAAGGGCAAATCCTTTCAGAATAAATCTCACCAGAAAACCCGATGATATGTTCACCATACATCAGAAATTACTTCGAGGCACACAACAACAGGCCTAGGTTAGTGAGAAAAGAGATTCAGAAAAAAGCTTGCAAGCAGGAGACAGAAAACAACACTGAATCAGGGTCTCTCTCTCTCTCTTTCTCTCTGTGTATTTGGCTGGATCAAATCTGATAATTTCAAGGCAAATATAAGAATAAAGAACATATTTGGCACATCCTGTTCCACATAAATGTTTTCAGCTGATGAGAAAACTAATGCATATCTCTCCAATGTACTCTCCATCATATCCCATTTATTGTTCCACCATACCTTTTGGCCGTGTGTGCATCAAGCTATCCATTATTTTTTCAGAGTCCCATATTTTTTATAACCAAGTGTTTTGATAAAAGTAGGTAAGAAAGAAGAAGCAAAGCTTGTAATTCCTGAAAAGAGTGTTGGCTAAGCAAAAAGTACAAGGCCATGTGTGATATATTTAGAATAGAAGCAGCTCCTAAGGTGGGTAAATGGGATGTGTGATAGGAGCATAGATGTCAGAAGAAGTCAAAACCCCATTTAAATGATTAGAATTCCATCCACAAAGACACACTTCTTGCAGTCTAAGAGTAGCCAGTTCCTTTGGAGTAAGAAAATGAAGAATAAGAATTTAAACCATAAAAGACTACTATTTTTTCAAGCTGGTAGTGTATTTGAAAAATAATGGATTGTTCATTTCCCTAAGCTGTAGTCCTTCTCCTGAAGAGCTGTATACAGAAATCTGTTCCTATTAACAGTGGGTTTTGGCTAACCGAAACATTTTTTTTTCCTGCTAGTAATAAAAAGTCACCAGTGCAGATGGTTCTTTATTATTAGGAGGTCTTTTTTGCCCTTAAGTAATGGTCTCAAAAATAGCTGCATGTGCTGTGCCTTTTTGGGTGTTCCAAGATGTTCTTTTTTGGTGCCTCCTAGCACCATCAGTCTAAATCATTGTTCACCTAATTCTCCCCCCTCCCAAATAGCTTTTTTTTTTGTAGAAAAGAAAAAAGCGAGAAAATTCAAAATTTGTAGAAATGTTATATATCATACTTTTATGCCAGCATAGCTATGCCATGGGTGTGTAGTGCCAGCATAATTATGCCACTGGAATGATATGCTGCCTTTTTACTGGATAGGATTATAGGAGAACCAGCTTTGCTTGCACCATGCTAATGCATGTTCCCATTTTTCTAGGTATCGAGTCAAAATGCTCTGGGAGATGTCTTTTTGCACAACCACATGCACCACAGTTATGCTGGCAAAACTTCACTTGCACAATTAATAATCAGGATATGATGCTTGTACAATATCTTAAAAAGTGCAACCATTGAGATATGTCACCAACAGGATTGTAGTCAAAAGATGCTGAAAAAACAAGATAAATTTACAAGAAAAATATCTGGATGTCTGGTTGTTGGGTTGTTAGCTGCCTTCCAATTGACTATGGCTTATGGTACCCTATCCTAGGATTTCCTAAAATAAATCTGCCCAGGAAGACACTATCTTCCTTTAAGATTTGAAAAAGACTAACCATGGTCACTTGGTGGGTTTTCATGGCAGAATGAGGATTTGAATTCTGGTCTCTCCAGAGTCCTTATTGAACACTCAGACCACTGCACCACAGTGGCTTTCAATCACAAATAAAATTCAAAGAATTAAACAGGGCAATAGCATAGTAAATTGATTGGTATAGAGAACTTTTAGGGCCCAGGCTTAGGAGTTTATCACACGGGGGAAATCCCGTGTGGAAACGGGGCTTTAAATTAAACAAAACCCGCAAAAGCGGGTGTTTTTTCAGATGACGTCGCTGTTAAAAGGCGGTTAATCCGAACGGAAATTAGACAAAAACTGCTTCTTTTTACTTTCGGAAGATCCCGAAAGTAAAAAGAAGCAGTTTTTGTCTAATTTCCACTTGGATTAACCTCCTTTTAACAGCGCTGGAGTTTATTACACGGAGAAATCCCGTTGATAAATTGCTTCTGCTTTTGCGTTTTTTCTCTCTTTAAAGTACCGTTTCTGCATGGGGCTCCCCATGTGATAAACTCCATAGTTAGGTTTCCTTTGGAGAGAAAGATCACAAGAAAACTATGGTTTTTCTGTAATCTTCGAGTTTAGCAACAAATAAACAAGTTGAAAATTGGTTGAGGCACAGCTTCACATATCATCAGATGCCCAAATCCATTACTCCATGACCCAGTTCCAGAAAAAAAAAGAAAGGTATTTACATCCCAAGACAAGGAAGATTTCCCCATCTAACTATAGCAACATTTCCTGCAACTTCCCAGTCTTTGTACACATATGTAGCTTGAGGGGAGAATGAGTCAGTTTCTCTATCACTTAGCCTTTCTGGGCTTCTTCATTGCAGTTTCCCTGACAATAGATGTGGCGTTCATATTGTCCTTGAAAAAGCAAATTTAAACAGTACTTTTGCGACCATTAAACTTTTCCTTTCCAAACTTGCAACAATATATATGAAGGAATCACAGAAGCTGGTAGAATCCATGACTCCAGCAGAAAACTATTCATTGTTCCTTGAACAATATTTTTAAAAACGATTATCAAGCTTTTATACTGGACACATTGCTTTTGGTAAAATGGCTGGGATTAGTGCAGGGATGGTCAGTTTTGCCAAAAGCCTTCCCTCAGAAGAAAAGAAGTCAAGGCTTACACAGATGTGATTTATAAGAACTGCAAGGAGGCCGGGAATGGTTCCAGGTTTTAGTTACTTTTATGCTGTCAGTGATGAGGAGACTATGGAGATCTTTAAAGCTTTTTGGACTTGCAGAGTCTACTCATGAATAATCTTTGCAAAAAAATAAATTGCCCCTCCTGAATTTCTTTTCTGTTCTGCTGACATATGGATTTTTTTTTTTTTGTATACACACACAAGCCCCCCCCCCCCCCATTCTGGGAGAAGATATAATTACAATTGGTTCAAAATGATACTACTTTGACATGTAACAGTAAAAGATCTGATCAAATTGTGCCTGTGTGTAATACTCACAAACAATTGGCAATCATGCCAACCAGCTGTATAGCACTGCAGAGGGAGGGAACAGCTAATCATCCTTATTTCTGGTTGTATACATGCAAGACTGGCTGCTGAATTGGGCAAAAGAACAGCATATACAGCAGCCTTGGATCTTATGGATTTGGATTCCTTCTCCCAATTTCTGTCAGTTTTATGTAGGAATGCCCAAAATGTGCAAAAGTAGAACTTTCCATGAAAACTTTCAGCAATGTGGGGAAAAGTGTATAGACTTGAGTTAGACTTGAGTTTAATGTTGAAAGAGAACAAATATGTTTATCTATTTAGAGAGGAACGCAAAACATGAAGCAGTGCCCCCATTCCAAATAGGCCCCAAATTTCATGAGCTACAGAGTTTCACAATGTCTCCATGTTCCTGTGTAGGAATGGAAACAATATTCAAACATAATCAATAAATGATCAAAAATATGTTTCTTGAATATCAGGAAATCCTAACATGGAGAATCATAGACTGATCAGAATCTTTGTAGTTTGGAATTTATTCTACACAAAATTCTCACAATGGGAAGAAACATTCTGAAAATGCTTTCAAGAATGAAATTAGCAAAAAATTATGTCTCTGTCTTTTCTACTATCTTGAAAGGTAGGGATCACACCATAAAGGAGAATAAGGCTCAGTTTCATCACTGCTCTCAAAAGAAATTTTTCACATTAAAAAAAAAATCAAAATAGTTGTATATTTGACAAAGCTAGAACAATCTTTCTTTAAAAACTCATTGCATACCAAATTTTTAGGCCAAGAGCAGAGTACCCATACAGCTTTTCAGCGAAGCACTTTACATATTCACTGTATTTCAAGTTATGTAGTGTATAGTAATCATGAGACTGTGCATATACATGTTTGAAATGGTGTTAAGTAGTTCAGGCAAAAAGTGTAATAAGTGGTAAATGTCTGTCATCACACTGAGTCTCTCCTCAATAATGAAGAAAGGGATAGAGGAACATGGTAAAGCATTCCCATAAATACTTGCTTGAGCTGAACTTTTTTGTTAAATGAATAACTCCCCCGTGTCCCATACCTACACAGTCATACATTTAAGCAGTCAAAAATATATAATAAACTAAAGGTTTGCTCCTCCCCATGTGTGAATTTTTCTGTACAAGCCAAAAATATATGTCAGAAAATCCAAGGGGTCTGAATCAGAACAGCCACCTTGCCAGTAAATGGCATGCCATTTATTTGGGTTGGCAAACTTGTTAAGGAGGATAGCATCTGGGAAGGATTTATTTTCCCTATGCAAAAGTGACTGGAGGAAAACTTAAGATATGAAAAAGCCAGATAATCCTGTTGAAAGAGAAGGGAGGAAGAAAAACATTTTAAAAAATTCCTGGAAGAATCCAAAATGAGGTTTCCAGTGCTGTGCAGAATTATGCAGACTTGCTTTCTAAATGTAAGAAAAGTATACAGTGTTCATTAAGCAAAACAGGAAAGATATACAAAGTTGAATGATGACACCAGCTGTTAAGACAGCCACTTTATGAAGTCTTCCCTATCCACTCTGGATTTTAATAAATGATCAACACCTTTTAATTCAATTTTTTCCTTGAAGGGAAGGATCAGATCTGTATCTCAAATATGTTCACAGACAGTCATAAACACCAGCCAAGCAATATATATCTTTCCATATTTTCCAGGACATTCCAGGAATGTGCAAAAAGAAAATACAATTCCTCTGTGTAGCTTTAGATTTTTATCCAGGTCAGTCTCAGGCACTGAATTTTTGTTTAACCTGTAGTTGGTTGCCTTCAAGTAATTTATGAATTACAGCAACCCTAAGGTGAACCTGTCACAGGGTTTTCTTGGTAAGATTTGGTTAGAGGGGGTCTGCCTTTGCTGTGCTCTGAGGCTACAAGAGTATGATTTGCCCAAGGTCATCCGGTGGGTTTCCATGGCTGAAAGGGGATCTGAACCCTGGTCTTTAGAGTTATAGTCCAACATTCAAACCACTACCTGTAAACCTATAAAGGAATATATATATTTGCAACTTTAATTGGAGTTTATTTTACTGCTGTGGCAAAAGATTTTGCAAGGAACCTTATGTGAAAACATGATGCACATCAGAATTTCTCCTGTCCTTGGAACATCAGCTTCTGAAAGAGAGCTGCTCATTCAAATCAAGAATTCCACACTTGCTCAAGTATATCTACAGAAGTCCTCAAAGTACAGTGGTCCTCATTCATTTTAACTGAAAGAACCTCTATGCACTTGTGTACAAAATTGAATGATAGTGATTGCCTTCGAAATGTAAAGGAACTCCTTTGACGTGTGAGGTTGAGGGTGTATCATAGTTGTTGTATATGTGACACTTCACTTGCTGATACAGTTGGCCCTCCCCATCTCTAAAAGGTTCAAAATGTTTCTGTTTACTTATACAAGGATTACCTTTACTTCATCTTTACTTTTACTTATGAAAGGCTCACCATGATTGTTGCACATGTGCATATTGTTACTTTGGAATAAAAAGTTTGCTGAAACATTCAAAGCTATAGCAATAGCAAGTACATTTCTGTACCACTTATCAGTGAATTAGCACTCCCTAAGCAGTTTAAAATATGTAAGCTAATGCCCCCAACAAGCTGGGTACTCATTTTTCCAACCTATGAAAGGATGGAAGACTGAGTGGACCTCCTCTAGGATAGAAATTACAACATTATGGCTGTAGTACCAACATTTAACCACTATGCTACCAGGATATAGGGCCTTATCAAACGCTGGCCAGGAAGCGGAAAAAAAGCGAAGGCGGCAAACCTCCGCGGTCTTTCCATGGCCGTTCCGTGGCCTTTCCGTGGCCATTCTGGAGGAGGCAGAGGCGGCGGTGGCGGGGGTTCCCTCCCGCACCTCGCCCTCCCTCCGACACTTGCCAGGCCTCCAGCCAGCCAAGACACCGGCTGAGAGGCGGCTCTGGCCGCGGAGGAGGCGGCGGCGGCGGAGGCTCCCTTCCGCACCTCGCCCTCCCTCCGACACTTGCCAGGCCTCCAGCCAGCCAAGACACCGGCTGAGAGGCGGCTCTGGCCGCGGAGGAGGCGGCGGCGGAGGCTCCCTTCAGCACCTCGCCCTCCCTCCGACACTTGCCAGGCCTCCAGCCAGCCCAAAGCACTGGCTGAGGAGAGGCGGCTCTGGCCGTGGAGGAGGCAGAGGCGGCGGCTCCCTTCCGCATCTCGCCCTCCTCCCAGCTTTACTTCCCCAAAAAACCGAATGTCAAAAGATCCCCTTTGACTTTGGTTCAGGGGGAGAAAAAACGTTTTAGCTTTGGATTGCCTTCAGATATTGTGTGGACACAAGGAAAGGAAAAACGTTTTAGCTTTGGATTGCCTTTGGATATGTGTGGACACAAGGTAAGGAAAAACGTTTTAGCTTTGGATTGCCTTTGGATATCTTCTGCTTGGGACCCCGTGGGATAAGGTCCCTAGTCATGTTAGTCTGTGGAACCAGTATGTAGAAATCTTGCAGCATCTTTGAGACTAACTGAAAGAAAGAAGTTGGCAACATGAGCTTTCATAGAAATGCAGCTAAGGAAGTAAGAGTTTAGTCCACAAAAGTTCATGCTGCACTTATTTAAAAAGTAACATATAACTTATAGTGGAAAATTCTTTGCAGTATTACATGATTTCAAGTTTTTTCAAATTAAAAAAATGCAGTGGGCCAATTCATGACTTGAAGGCTTCTTCCAAAATGCATCCAGGGATGACTTCTTTCATCAGCCTCCACTTTTCTTGTGCTTCCCATTCTTGAATCAAAATCTAGAACCTAGATCTGTTTTTTAAACAGGTTAGGAATTTAGATCCTTTTGAACATGTTAGGGATAATTGGTGAAGCAGGTTTATCTCCCTCCCCCCTATATTGTAGTTCCCACACGATCAAGAAGAGATTCTTGAGGCAGCTGCTGTTTACCCTACCAACTAGAAGCAGGTATCTATGGCTAGAGTAGGATTGGCTAGACTAGAATCCCACTTTTTCCCAACTCATATTTTGTTTATTGAATTGTTTACTGAAGAAACACTCCTGCAACCTGATGCCAGCAGTCTGTGTGTCCCAGCCCTCTTCACCAACTTCTCAGTGTTAATATTATGAAAAAAACTTTCAACTAGACAGAGGACAAAGAGGAAAGGGAGAGAACAGAGCAGGCATAAAAAGCATTTGTAAAACACTGTCAGAGGCTTTATTAACTAAAGTATTATTATTATTATTATTATTATTATTATTATTATTATAATAAAATAACAACAATAAAGATGCCGAAGCCTGCCAAAGGTGTACAGTCTAATACACACACACATAGGGGAAGGAAGAAGTAATACAAATATAAAGCTAATGCAATACAATTGCAAAACAAATTATCCAGGTACAAATACAGAAACCAATGCAATAAAATATAATATAAAGCAAACTGAGAAATACATATAATCATAAATACAAAATGTATGTTTGTATGTTAATCTAAATTTGGTTCATAGTATCTTACATATAAGGAAGAGTCTGTTAAAAAAAGAAGTAGACAATATTTTTGGCTCTTTTAAAATCCTTCTGTAGAAAGGGGTATCTCCTACAAAAATAAATAAATGAAACTATGTAAAGTGGAGAGCAAAAATAAAATAAAAGGAAATGGTTTTAATTTTTTCACTTCTTATTTTTTTAAAAATAGGTATTTAAATAAAAATGGTTACACTTAAATGACTTTAAAAAAACAACCAACAACCATAATCATACATTTGGTGCATGTATCAGCTCTGGAATTCTATGTTTCTATTTACTTTGCTGTGTGTGAATCAGTAGCAATGGTTCAGAAACCCTGGAACAGGCACATTATTTAATGTAGGGGGAAAATAAATTCATAGTATCTGACCAGCCAAGAAAATTATTTTTTCCTTCTGAAATGAAGGAAGGCTTTTTGAAAATCACAGCTGAATCTACAAGGCAGCAGGACCATAACAAAGTTGCAGAGCAGCCCTAGTTTCCCTTGGAATAGAAGTACGCCATCTCTGATGAAACAGTTTATTTTTTGAGCGTCTCTTTCTAGAGCTGGAACCAACCATTTCCTGAGTATATAGGGTTGGTTTGTTCTTCATTTGGTACTACAAAACCCCATAAATCCAGAAAGATACACTTTGGAGTATCTTAGGCCTGGCCTGAGACCTATAAATGCTAACCACACCTGTAAGGTAACACTGCTTCTGCCTTAGCTTTTTGAGGCCTGGTCATAATTACTAGGCTTATCTTATTAATGAACAATGGACATGTTCAGGATAGAAGAGTGGCACAGCAGAAGAACAAGCAATGGATGATTTCACACTGGAAGCACTGCTGGCACCACAACAGGATGGGGGTCCATGATTCCTTAAAGAATCATGAGAAATGATTAAAGCTTGCTGCAATACTACTACTACTACTACTACTACTACTACTAATGTCTTACCCACCTCTCCCCATGGGTCAAAGCAGGGAACAGCAGCAAGACCTATAGCTATCACTGTTTTGATTTCTTGGTAGAAGATAAGAACATTATGTGATTTTCCCTCCTTCTCTTCAACAAGCTATGTTCTCTTTTGCCCTTTGAAAGCTAGATCTTATTAGGAATCTTCTTTTGACTGTAAGATTGAAAAATTTAATTCAGTTAGAAGAGTTTATATGTTCTATTGTACTAGTAATACATATCAGTAAGGTACAATGTATTGGAACCATTTACATCATAATGGAACAATAACACATACTTCTCAGTGTTTATACACTCAGTGTACTTGCATTCATTTTAAGGTTGCTATGTAGTTATGCATCTTAATTTCCTTGCTGTGTTGTGCAAATTCTATTTTTAAAGTTGCTAACATAGTTTCTTGGAACTGAGAACTCATCTCTACTCCCAGATAAAACGGAGGGGGGGGGGGAGAGGAAGAGCCAATTTCTGTTTTATGAGTACATTCATGAATTGATATTTGCTCCATCAGCCATTGCAATACAACATGTTTAGTTTAATTCAGTACTATACAGGAATTGTGTATTCCAGTAATTGGCCAGCTGGGACTCAACTTCATTCAGCCAAGATTCAGCTAGGTCTAGTGCATAAATATGTATGTTGATTAATTTCAAGATGAATTTATTTCTAATGATCTAAGAAGCCATTTATCCAGGAATGACATGTGGTAGAGCCTTTCTGGGACTATACCAGTTCAGAATGCTAGAAGGAGATCAACTGCATGATTAAATACACTCTCACATAAAAAAACAAACTTGATGCTGATCTAGGGACAAAAGTCTCAGAATAACTAACTCTTTAATATGCTGATTTACCAGTTTCGGTGCTTTTCCAGACTGGTTTAAAGAAGTGTGACTTTTTGTGCTACAGCTCTTTGGGGCTTGCTGGGTGTTGGTGCCTCTACTTCGACTCATTCCATTCTTCTTTGGGGCTGCTTGTAGCTTATTATTGGATCTGCCCTAGTGCTCTTCCAAAGTAACTTTCAAACTGTGGCATAGTTGGCTGAGGTAGTCCTATGGCTTGAAGAGTCAGCATGGTGTAGTTGTTTATGATTATTGCACAGCTTCTGGAGTGTTGGACTCTCGGAAACCAAAGTTCAAATCCCTCTTTGGCCATAGAAGGCCACTGGATGAGCTTGGACAAGTCACAGCCTCTGAGAAAGACAATAGCAAACTCCCTTGGAACAAATTTTGCCAAGAAATCCCCATGATAAATTTGCCTTAAGTTTGCCATAAACTGGAAACAACATAAAGGTATACAGAAAGAATATTTGTTCTAGTCATGAGAGAGAGAGAAGGATTAATAGTTCAGCCCCAGCTTTATTTCTGGTAAGGAGAAACACATTTTGTTTTTAACTAATTAAAGTAGAAAGAAAATGTATAGTCCCGTCCACCCCAGCAAACTCAGAGGACTACTTCAGGCAGAGCTCTATATGAAGTGGTTCCAAGACTGGCAATGTGTAATTATTAATACTTCATTTCCACCATCTGGACCAGGTGACTGGGAAAACAACATTCTTATATTTTTATTTTCCTCCTGGCAATATCTGCTATACATTCCTGATTTCTGGTGGATTCCCTCCATTGCCCCTTACTCCCAAATTAGGAATTTTCACCGATGCCTCCTATTGGTACCAATTCAAAAGCATTATGTGTCCGTTCCTTCCTTTTCTCCTTAATTAAATAAGGAAAAGGCAAAATAAAAGGGGGAAAAAGTACATAAAGTTTACAAACGGAAGACAATATTGTCCAGATCCTCCTGTAAAATTCCAGAAATGAGGCAGGACAATAAAAGCTCTGCCTATAGGCAACCTTGGTTCTTGGGCATAAACTCATGAGTAAGATTCAGAAGTTTCTCAGCAAAAGAGACTAAAACCTCTACCTCTGAAGGTTTTTCCTTTTCAGAGGAATGTAATGAGATTGAAGTAACAGATACAGGTTAGTATGCTCCACACATGTAAGAGGAATGGAGTTCACTTTTACATAGCCACAGGATACTTATCTGCACAAAGGTAAGCCCCACTGATTTCAATGGGCCTTAATGGCCAGGGTAAATGAAAATAGGATTTGAACTTTTAAAACATCCTTAGCTTGGGAGGGAATTTAATCCCAACAGCAGTAGCACATACAAATTGGATTTACTAGAATTACAGTTGCTTCTCCCAATTTGTGGGGGATCCATTCTGGACCCCACCGCCAATATGGAAAACTGCAAATATTCAAGCCCCATTGAAAATATTGACAGTGTGTTCCCATGCATGGCCTTGCATGCGTGCCATGGTTGTGCGCACCATTTTGTCCCTCCTAGCTTCCTGTCCATGGAAATTCAAAACCACAAAGGGAAGTTAGCCCCTGAGAGATGACTGTATAAAAATGTCAGACTGAAAGAAATAGGATTCTCCATACCTAAACACTCCTAACAAATTACCTCATACCATTTTTTATACTTCAGGGAAAAATCTTTTCCAGCTCCAGATGTGCATGAAAAGAAGTCTGCCAAACCTTCCCACACATTAATTTAAACCATCCAAAATACCTTTTTTTCCCAGCTGTGGCCTGCACTGTAGTTCTGGAGCAAAGAGGAAAAATCCCTGCATTTCTGAGGTAAATATTTTTAGGTGTCTCTTGTATGCTCAGAGTAAGATACTGCTGCTTTGCAACTCATTTTCAAAGTGGATGGCATACTTATTTTTGAATTATATTTTCACTTCTTTTGAAATGACTGGATTCCAAAAGAGTGTTGTCTACATATGAAGCACCTGCCACATTCTCACTTCTGTCTCTTTTGCCAGGGCTCTCTCATTAGCACACGAATGTGCTCTTTACATTTAGGCTGTTTTTCTTTAAACTGGCAGATTGAGATGCTGTCATGTTTTGTTGGCTGTGCTTGTATCCGTATGCTGTAGGATGATGTCAGCCTTAGTTGTCTCTCTGTCAGACACAGTTGAAGCAAAATAATTTGAATGCAGTGCCGCTGTGGTGAGACAGGCATAGGTATGAAAGCAGACCAGATGAAGCCTTCAGGTTGAGCACATGAAGGTGCTGTCCAGTTGTCAACTTTCTAAACATATTATAGTCTTTAAGCAATCATATGAAAGATGGGAGCAAACATCGTATCAGTCTGTAGCAGTTTCCCACCAATTTGCACTGAAATTTAAAAATAAGCCTTTCAGTGGGAAGTAGTTATGATGACTATACATTACCCCCAAGATCCAAGGCAGTATTGAATTGTGTTGTTGTTGTTGTTGTTGTTGTTGTTGTTGTGTACTGTCAGGTCATTTCCAACTTATGGCAACCCCAAGACAAACAGATCATGGGGTTTTATTGGCAAGATTTAGTTCAGAGGACGTTTACCATTGCCTTCCCCTAAGCCTGAGAGCGTGTGACCTGCCCATGGTCACCTAGTGAGTTTCCATGGTCACCCAGTGAGTTTCCATGGCCGAGCTGGGAATTGAACCCGGGTCTCAAGAGTTATAGTCTAATGCTCAAACCACTACACCATGCTGGTTATTATTGAATTGTAGTCATTGGAAAATACCATTTGTCCTTATGCCCTGCTTATGGCCTTCCCACAGACTTGTGTTTTGCTATTGTGAAAAACTGGATGGGACTCTGGTGGGGTTTATCAGGGCTTTTAGGTACCTTTTCATTTTCAGTGTCTTTCAAAATACAATTATTTCCTCTCCCCCTCATTGACTATCATTGCCATTTGCAGCCAGTGTCATTACAACATAGTCAAATCTGTCTTTCAAACAGAGAAGTCACTGCAATAGTATTAATGGGACAGTTCAATTACTCTGGGTTCTGTTGGAAGTTCAATGGTTCTAAAGATGATTGAGGTAATAAATTCATCTTCCAAAAGTGGGAGAACAACCAGGTGCCTAAGACCTGTGAGCTATATTGAGCCTCATGTTAGGAGAAAGGTAGGATATACATTAAATAATTAAATTAATAATGAATAGACCTGATCCTCGCCAACAGGGAAGAACTGGTCGGTGAAAATAATAGGGACCTTGAGTCTCTCGACTGAGAAAAGGATTTCTTGATGATTGGAAAACCCTATTGAGAAGAATAGAGGCAGCCACAGGGATACCACAGGATTCTTTGCACTTGAAATATTTGTCTATCTGTGGTTTTTCTTTATAGAAATATGTTTTCCGTGTTGAGAGAAACCATGTATATTTCTGCTCAGAATTTTTTTTCCCAATTAGAAAATCCATGTGTATCAAAAGTAATCCTTTCTGCATAGAAATATGTTTCTGCCTAGAAAAAATGCCCAGTGTATTTCTGCACTGACAAATACTCCCTGAAATACAGTGAATCAGGAACAGCGCAGAAATCTTAGTGTTGTCATCTAGCAGGGAAAATACTGCAGGAATAGCTCACTCTTGCCTACACTCCTTCATAGAAGGCACAGTCACAAACAATTCTACCCGGGAGGAGAAGGAAAAGCAGTAAAGCTTGAACTGGAAGATTTAAAAGTATTGCATATGAAATGAAAGAAATAATAAAATCATAGAATCTTAGAGATGGATCTAGTCCATTCCACTGCCATGCAGGAACATACAAGTACATCACTCCTGGGGAGTAAACCATCAAAGAAATATAGTGGGATATCGGACAACATTGTAGGAGAAGTGTTAGATGCTCACAAGAATCGTAGACTTGTGAGGGATGTTAAAAAGTGAATAAATGGATTCTTGAATTCACTTAAAATGACAAAAGAAAGAACAAGCTAGGGACAGATCTGCAATATGGAAAAAAGTTAGCAGGTGACAGAAATACAAGAACACTCAGCTCCTACTTTCCTCAGGTTTCCTTTATGTTGGATTTTTTTTTTAAAAAAAAATGACAAAGACAAGAATTTGCAGCAGCACAGGATAGAGGAAAAGGTTGTACATTTTTCTCATTCTAAATAAAAGTCTTAACCAAGTTCATCTTACAGTACTAAAGGAAGTTGCAGATGCAATCTCAGATACACTTTTAAAAACATTATTGGGGCACAGGTGAAGTGTTACCAGATTAGTGGTGGGAATGTTGTCACCATCTTCAAAGTGGGAAGGGAATTGGATCCAACGAACTACTGACTAGTTAGCTTCATGCCAATATCCCAAAAAGTTATAGAACAAATTATATAAAGAGGGGCAGCCATGTTGAATTTCAGCCTAAGTAATCAGTCTGTGCACAAGATTCTGCATCACAAGATGCCACCCTACAAAAGCTCACGTTTTCAGCCTGGCAGTATCCCATCTGAACGGCTTCTGAGACACTGTAGATTTAGACACTTGGAAATGATGTCTTCAGCACTCTCCTGGCCAGAGGATGCATTGAGAACAGCCAGCTGGAGAGACCTCTCAGGGCATGGCTGCAACTGCTTGGTTTGATGTGCCATGCAACTAGGAGAACAATGCAGCTGTCATTTTCAGCACCCTGATATGAAGTGCTTCAGAAATCCTTCAGTTGGGGTGGTCACATCTGGTTGTTAACAACCACAAACAGTTAAGAGATTGTAAGTGTAGTTTATGATCTCATAATTACTGAACAGGATGCCAGCCATAATTTTAATTAATTAATTTATATCTCAACTTTCTCCAATATGTGACCCAAGACTACAGCTTACAAGACTAATACAATATCAATATGATAAAAAAGTTAAACAAGCTATCATATTAAAATGCCATTAATTTTCAAAAGTATAAAATTATTGGAAAATATAACAATAAAGATAAAAATACATAAAAATACATCACACTTCCTCCCCCAAACCCTCCTTGAAACCAATCATCAAGTGCCTCTCATCATTGCCTACAACTGTTTCTTTCTTTCCTGGAAACTTGATGCAGACGATCACTGGTGCACAGACACTCACTGTGAGTAGCACTGGGCTAGATAATCCTAATGTCAGATGAATTTTATCTTGTTGATAGACTATCTGATCCTCATCAACACCTCATCAGCTTGGGAAGAAGTGACCAGTAGGTGTGAGAAGGTTCTGTCCTGGGCCTCATACTGTTAATGTCTTCATAAATGGTGGAATAGAAGGAATGTGAGTGAATTCTCTAGATCAGGGGTAGGCAACCTTTCCCCTTTAAGGGCCGAAGGACTTCCACTCCCAGAAGCCTCAGCCATGTTGGCCAATAGTCCCATGTTGGCCAATAGCTCCTGGGATTCTGGGAGCTGAAGTCCCTCGGCCCTTAAAGGGGAAAGGTTGCCTACCCCTGCTCTAGATGGTACTAAAGTGAAGGGGATATTTAATACCTGAATGCCAAACTTGAGGATAAGTTTAGCATATTTTTGCAGAGGTTCTCTTTTAGGTGTTGAATAAATATATTTATCAGCTTTTCCTCACTTTTCTATCTTGTATTTTAGCATGCTTTTGTTTTGTGACTGGTCACTGGAGAGGAAACATAGGCAGGTCTAATTGTAGAGCGCATTACTGAGGAAAGCCCATGGTGGTAGTGGAGAGAAGTTATTCATAGAGAACACATGCTGCTCTTGATACTTAGTTTGATCCTTAGAAAACAGCTGGTTCCTGATTGAGAGAGGAACAGACTCCAGTGAATTGCAGTGGCTGCAGCCTGGTAAGTGAGGATGGGGTCAAGATGGGCTGGGAGTCACTGTGTAGCTATGCAAGTATAGTGGTTGTGTATTTGTAACTGCCCAAGTGAATTTTGGCCTTTTTTTTTTTTTAAAAAGGGCAGCATCTAGGAATCAAGACACTTCTCTTGTATGCCAAAAATAATAAAAACAGGTCACATTTTCAGATATTCAGTATTTCAATTTGACATAGGTTGCATTTTCAGACATTCAGTATCAAAGCCTATAATTCAAAATATGAAATTCTGACACATTTTGAATTTGCAGAAATCTCTTCTGAATTGTACAAGTAATTTCCCACGCTTCCCATTAATGCCAAGTAATGTTTATATTTTAAGAAGTAGAATATTTTGTTCAAATTTAAAATTAGAAATACTAAATATATTGGGAGGGGGAGAGAATTAGAATTTCATGTTACAATCTTCTGTTACAATCTTCCATCAAATCCTCAAAGGTCCAGAGCAGGGGTCGGCAACCTTTTTTTGCCAGGGGGCCGGGGGGGAATGGCGCAGGAGCTGTCGTGCGCATGTGTGTGCATGTGGGGGGCGCCATTTTGGAAGGCCCCACCACGCCTGCGCCGTGCCGCCGTGGGGCCTTCCAAAATGGTGCCTGCTGTTGTGTGCATGCGTGTGAGAGTGCGGGCACCATTTTGGCATCCAAAATGGCGCCTGTGCTTGTGCACGCATGCGCACAGGGGCGAACGCCATTTTGGAATGCCCAACAGCACTGGCGTCGTGCACATACGCATGATGCCAGAGCGTTGGGCCTTCCAAAATGGCACCCGCCACCATGCGCATGCGCGTGCAAGAGTGGGCGCCATCTTGGATGCCAAAATGGCGCTTGTGCGTGGGCGGCAGCGGCGGGACAGGCCATGGGCTGGTCCCAAGGTCTCAGCGGGCCACACATGGCCCGCGGGCCGGGGGTTGCCGACCCCTGGTCCATAGGATATAATGCTAGGCCAGGACTCTAGCACAGGACAACCACTGACAGCGCAGTTGAATTCACCCTAAGTGTGGGATTTCTTGTTTCTGCAACAACCTTTGCCTCCCCTAAGACCACTAGAGACCTGTACTGATTATATACAGACCAAGGCCTGAACCCAATTGCCAGTTCCAATTAGAGTTAACCCACTAAAGCAATGGAATTTATGCTGGACTATAGCTTGACAGCAAAGTATCTCTTTTTATTTATATAAGCATGTTTGGATCACAGTATTTGCTACAAAATCAGGATATCCATAGTATGAATAATCTGGACCCATCTTTGCTGTGTAAAATGCAAAGGCCACCTTTCAATACAGGTTGACTGTGGGAGGGGTGATTTAATTCTAATACTGTGAATTAGGAGGTGGTTGTGTGCAATGGAAAAATTGTGTGCAACCACCTTCCCCATCCTTGGACAGTTTTGAATATTTTCTCAAAAAAATAAACAAAATGGTAGGATAAGAACGATCATGCAGCACTTTTTAAAATATTCAAGGAATAGCTAACTAGGAGAGTGGAACAGGCAATGAAGTGGAACAAGAGCTGACAGCCGAGTTGGTGTTTGGTTTGCTAGCATGCTTGTCTGCCATTTCAGCTTTGAAGCACAGCTTATCCCATGGCTGAAAAGCCACAGCATGGCTTCTCTTTTCATCTTATATATGTACTCCAGATAATTCTAATATATATCTTCTTCATTCAAGGCTCAGTATCCAAACTCATAGAGGTAGATCCCATATAATTGCATTTCATGCAAAATTACTTTACGTCAAGGTGTGCCTTTGTTAAACAACAAGATTACAATTTGATTGAGAATCTTCCTGTTAACAACGACATCTACAGTTTCATAAAGAAGGAAACAAATTTTTGAATGGGCCAGTGTTTTGCAAACAGTAGTACCATACTGCCCTCTGTTGGCTAGTTCTAGGTTCGACAGTCAACTAGGCTTTGACAGGATTCCTATTTTTATTCTAAGAGAAACATGCTGGGAACTACTGCAATGCAGGAATACTCACAAATAGTCCATTTCTAAGATCACTGCACCACATTTCTGAACAGAATAGAGAGTGAAGTGGGAAGGAGCTCATTTCCCAATGCCACTAAACCTAGCCTCCTGAATGGTCAAGAGCCAAGGCTTAGTATTATGTTAAAAAAAAAAAGACGACTTTTTGGAAATATGTTCCAATCCATATATATGTTGAGATGAAAGGCTCTTTAGATAAGAAGTATTTTCCCTCCTATGTTGCAGAAAATGCCGAGAGGTGAAAAGCTGATTCTTACTAGCAACAAAGACACATTCTTACGTCAGGGTGAGGGCTGCAGTGGCGGCCTGTATTGGTGCCGGGTGGATGCAGATGCTGTGGCCCCAGTATGATCGACACTTGCATGGCTGCACACCACTCTTTCAGGCCCATCTGCATTACCCCCACAATGAGAAGCAATAGTCCCACTATGTTCTGCGCTAGTCAGGTCTCATCTGCAGTACTGTGTTCAGTTCCGGGCATCTCATTTTAGGAAGGATATAGACAAGTTGGAGCAGGTTCAGAGAAGGGCAACAAGGATTATAAGAGGCATGGAGGAAAAAAAATGAGGAAATATTGCAGGAGTTGGGCATGTTCATCTTGGTGAAGAGAAGAGTTAAGGATGACATTAAGGAATGTCACAGAGAGAAAGGTACAGGTTTGTTCTCTTCTGCCGTAGAGGGTAGGACCAGGTCTAATGGTTTTAAGTTATGGGAGAATAATAGATTTTGATTGGACATTAGGACCTTCTGGTTAGTAAGCACTGTTTGACAATGCAACAATTACCTAGAGAGGTGATGGTGTCTCTTTCTCTGGATGTCTTCAAAAAGAGGCTACACAGATACCTGCTGAGAATACTAGCTGAATTTATTGCATTGAGTAGGGTGTTCAACTTGATGTCCTATGAGGTCCCTTCCAATTCTGTGATCTTGCTGTGCTGAGGTAGAATGAATCATCTTGAGTGGGGGAAACCATTTTTGCACATTTGTGGCTAGCAGGAAATCTCTACTGGGGAACAGTAGGGGAAGAAAAGAAAGAAAGTAGTCACCACCATTTGCATCAGTATATTCCAGGTTTGTTTGATGTGGATAATGGTGGAACAAGATGAAGTATTTTCATGTAGAGCTGTATCTTTGGGATAAAATGGAATACATCTCCCAAAAGTAATATCTTTAATTCTATCTGATGAATGGATGCTATAAGCCAATTCTGAAAGTTAAATATGTATATATGATGCAACGACAAAAGTAATATTGATGAGGAAATTATATGTCCTACTGCACTTATGTTAGAAATTCAAAATTTGCAAGTTGCTACATGAAATCCATATTTAAATCTATACGTAAAAGGCAAAAAAGTTTCTTTGGTTTGCATTTTATTAACTAATTTGCACATCCTGAACTAAGAAAAGAACCAGAATTTGATTACCCTTTATTTTTCAACAATTCAATTCTTTGATAAAAATGCCCATAAAAATTTATACGTGACAGAAAATTGTGTACCGAAAAGCACATGAGAAAAAGTGAATATGTTGGTGAAACCAAAAAGATAATGCACACATTTTTGTACAGTTTTAGAAAACAATTCACTGATTGATATGGAAACAAGAAATAACAATCATTTGTGTTAAAGCATCATTCTCATGTATCTCAGTGCATTATTTGCATTTGTGTTTCAATGTGAGGGTTGGTAGAACTGGCTCAAGTGTAGCAAATAAATGAGCTTTTGGATCCAAACTTGCTCCTAGTCGGCAGTCTCCCTGTGATGTGGACCTTAATAGGAATAGTTTTATGTAAAATCTGCGTTTTACATGTGACTTTGACTCAAATAAGAAGTTTGGCCTTACAAAGAAGAAACTGGGAACAATCTTTAGACTAATATCCAAGCAGATAGAGAGGGGGGAAAACTGGAAAGACAGGTTCAAAGTAATAGTACTTCTCACTGGGACAAATGAGGAGAACCAGAGATTACTGAAGATCAAGGAAGAATTGTGCTGTCCTGTCTTTCAAATTCAGATGTATACAGGAGAGATCAAAGTTCTTGCTAGCCTAGTGATGAATGCTGAAGAAGATCACTTATATTCCTCATAATTCATTTTACATGTGGCTATCTAGCATAATTAAACTGTGCATAGTTTAAAGCCTATAAAATCAATAAACTTATGACTGCAGAAGCAAAGCTACGTACCTGTAAGCTACACTACTTGTCATGAAGCTAAAATAGTCTCAATGTTTTTGGAGATGCATGGGGTGCAAAGTATTAACACTCATTTCATGGACACATTTTTGTCAATATCTAGATTATGCCATTCTGAACTGTACCTTTCTTTGTTTAATAGTGTTTTTTTTTTGTTTAAATTTGTTTAACATACATATATGTTGTCAAGAAATGAACAAAATTTGTTGAACTGTCGAAGCCTGTACTGAAAGCCTGTGCAATCCTAGGATTTGTCTGTGAGGAATGTGAGTTCTCTGGTTGAGAATTCTAAATGCCTTCTCCCAACTCCAAATCCCAGGATTCTAGGATGCTGCCACTATAGTAACGGTGGAATCAAGGTGCTAAAATTGTACAATGTGAATGGACCCGAGAAAGACAGAGTTCTCCCTTCTTCTGGCCCCTGGGTTCCATCTTAAACAGACCAACTAACACTGCCAATTTAGCTCTAAAGTCAGAGTCTGGGTTGCAGTGAGGCCAGACAATAGGCTGAACAGACTGCTGCCCACCTGTTGCTGAGGAAGTATGTTGCCCTAATCTCAACATGGATTGTGTACAACTAGCGCTCTTGAATGCGCAGATGACACTGAACTACTCTTGCCAGTGAAAACTGACTCTTACAAAATGTATTATTTGACAGTCTAAGATTAGTGTAGCATCTTTCTTCTCATAGTTCTGACAAAGCAAATTCATACAAATATAACAAATAGCAGGTTTATTCTCCAGCATCCCACCAGATGATTTTGTTGCTCATGCACAACAGAGCAACAGAGAAACAAAACCACTCACATTTTCATTTTTTTAATTATTTGGCATACTGACAACTAAAATACTTGAGTATTTCTGCTTTAGTCAGACTAAATCCACCACACTAGTGCTTATTATCTAGCATTTGAAATTACATCACTTTTCTTCTCATGCTGCTAAACAATATAATAGACAATACAGTTTTCACATAGAAAGTACAATACAAATACATATATTTGAGATGATTTTTCTACTTTTCTTATTGTGAAATGGATGCATGTAATCACAAAGATAGCCAATATGCAGCTAACACTACGTTGACATATTTTAACCTCAAAAATAAATAATTATATACAAAGGAGGTGATGCTATGCCAACAAGAAAGCCAAAGATTTACCTTGGGGAAAGGTGTAAAACAGGGGTAGGCAACCTTTCCCAAGGGCTGAGGGACTTCAGCTCCCAGAATCCCAGGAGCTATTGGGCAACATGGGACTATTGGCCAACATGGCTGAGGCTTCTGGGAGCTGAAGTCCCTCGGCTCTTAAAGGGGAAAGGTTGCCTACCCCAGGTGTAAAACATCTCTGGAAAAATAGTATTTGAAATAGATAGTATACAATTACTACATGGTAGTAAAAGCAAAGGATATTCTTAGTGAAAATATAGGCAATATATATTCATTGGATGGTCAGAAAGCAGCTGGGATTGACTTGGTAAAATTCTTCTTTTTAACCTCTATTTAATTGTTTAATTTTATTAATTTCTAATTGTTCAAAATAATTCACTTTCCCTTTAAGCATTTCCCCCCTAAACAAATGTATTTTCTGAAAACTATTAAGAAAGGGAGAGAATCCTATACAAAATTTGTCAATGTTTACATACAATTTTTGCTCTTTTCCCTACTGAAGCTATTAACTCAGATTATGACTTAATTTAATGTCATCATCAGGACTCATATAGTTCATACTCAGTCTGATCCAAAGTGCATTTGAAATGATATATTTGGTTTAGGTCAGTTTGATTCTGAATAGGCATTAAACCAGGGGTAGGCAACCTTTCCCCTTTAAGGGCCAAGGGACTTCAGCTCCCAGAAGCCTCAGCCATGTTGGCCAATAGTCCCATGTTGGCCAATAGCTCCTGGGATTCTGGGAGCTGAAGTCCCTCGGCCCTTAAAGGGGAAAGGTTGCCTACCCCTGCATTAAACAGTTTGCACTTCAGGGGACCTGACAATTTAATTGGAGTACATACATAAAGAAGCCCAATTAAACATGGGTGATGCAGAACAAAAGTGTTGCGATAAATTATAAAAATCTTGAACAATATATTGCAGACATCAATACAGAGATAATAGGAGCAGGTGATACAGGCGAAATCTATGACTGACCAGTTGATAATGGGACCCTAAAACTTGAGGGCTCCAATCTATAGAAATTGACCTCCGAGTAAATCCCATTGTACTCTAAAGGACTTAATTCTGAGTAGATGGAACAGTGTATTGTAAACTTCTGGAGATGCAGACAAGTAAGCAAACCTGAAGGGTTATCAAAAGAGAAACTGAGTCATGACAAAAAATGTTTTGCTTTTAACTTCCTTTTTTTTTTACTTGTGAAATTTCTATTTAACCAAAGATTTCATCGAAGTAGAAAATATGATGTATATACAGCAAATATTACAATACATATCCTATGTAAAGATTATGCACATTGTCTTTAGTGGATCTACATATGCATACTGAAACCACAGATGTAATTCAGAATGCTATATGAAAATGTGGGAGGTTTATGAAGACACAGTGATCTCAAGTCACTGGACTCCTCCACTTACTCAACAGCCATGACACATCTTTAGAAAGGATAGATGTGTGTGCAGAATGGCTCATGTTTGAATCCATGGAGAAGCCCCTGTTCACATTCACACCTAATGCTCTTACATATAAGAAGTTATTTGATGAAGTAAATTATGAACTTTTTATCTGTGATAGTCAGTCAATGAAGTTTTATGCATAATACTTCAGAGCATGCTAAGAAACAGACATTAGGAAAGATGATGTAATAATCTTTTGGACTAATTCCTGTCGTCCAGGACTAGGCAGACTTTTTACATAACACTTAATTTTTCATCAAGCACTTATACAGCTAAAGAAACACTCTTCTCACCTTCCTCCATTCACACAGAAGCTAGAAGACTTTGATACTTCTATTCACAAAGTTATAAATATGGCCCAGACTATGCAAGCAAAATTAAGGTAATCTTATCTGAAGACAGTTTTGCTTTGTACACACAAACATAAGTGATAACAGGGCTCTTTGCCTTGATTGAGGAAAGACAATGTTTAAAACAGCAAGGATTCTGTGCAACAATGTGCAAGGAGGCTTGTGCTCATGCATTGGGACCTCTTCTCTTCCCGCATCACTTTAAATCCTCTATAAAGAGTCCCACAACAGATTTGGGGACTTTGTGGTGGTGGTGGTGCTCCACTGGGGAAGAGGAATCATTCTGCCTATGTGTTTGTGCTGTTGGCAGGGTGACTGTCTTGGGTAAAAACCCAAGCACTGTACATCAAAGAAGAATGCTCATTATCCTTGTAAATGAAGACATAACAGAGGAAAAGTCTTCAAGAAAGCAAGATGTTGCTAGTATGCTTATAGTTTTCTTAGTAAAAATCTTGACAGTAGGCTTATAGTTCTCCTGTACAAGCTTTAATTCTGGTTCTTAGGATCTTCTTAGTAAAGATACAGATAGGATCAGCATACAACCAATATACCACCAAGACAGAGCAGATATTAGACAACTGCCCTGATGAGAAAATGTCAGCATCAATTGTGTTTGTATAACTAGAGAAAATTAATTAGATGTTCTGTTTTTCCAAAAGAAAATAGGTGTGTGTGTGGGGGACACTTTCTGAGAGAAACATGCTAATATATATTCAAATGGCTAGGTAGAGCAGAAGACTTTGGTCGTATTTACTTCATCATTCTGAATCCTCATGCTGCTTGTTGAATTTTCTTGTTCCAGATGTCCAGAAACTCAAAATTTTGTGCTGTGGCTCAAGGAGTCTGACATTATAATGTTTCTATAGAAGTCATCTGAATGAGTATTATAGTATCCCTTAACTTTGTCAATAACCTGGTGAACTGGTATAATTGAACTCTGATCTGTGTCCACTTGGATGTATTTTGGTGAAGGCTTGTCAAGGAAAACATTGTCTAATAAAAAGGAAGAAAAAAAGTCAGTATTTTGAAGAGTTTAGTGGCTAACATAGTATTCTTTGTCATATGTATGTTAAAAGTCTCTTCTTTTTTGTCTGATTATTAAGGAATCTTCTCAATAATCTGACTTTGTATCATACTATATATAACATTATGTTGGTTCATCCTGCAGAGTTTGAAACGAGCTTTAATTTTCATTGTTATGTTGACATATTGTACAATAACTGAAACTAGATACATACTGTACAGTCGTCCCTCCCTGTTTGTGGGGGATCCGTTCTGGACCCCCCCCCCCCAAAACGACATAACAAAACACAGATATTCAAGACCCATTGACTATAATGGTGGCTCCACATGTGTCTACAGGTACGCATGCCATTTTATCACTCCTGGCTTGCCTTCCATGGAAAATCAAAATCGTGAAGGGAAGTTTACGAACGGGGAGGGATGACTGAAGTTTCAAAATTACTATGACTGTCAGACAAGTGAATTGTTTTGTTATAAGTTTTTGTGACCAAAATGTTCCCTAAATCTAAATGTTTCTGTCATGGATGTTCATTAGTGTTCCCATACATTCAATTGCTACCCTAGCACTCTCTTCCTATTTCTGGAAGAAAGAGCCTGTCTACCTGGGGAACATTATGAATATAATGAGGATGACACATAATTATATTTGGCTAAATTGTAACATCACATAACCAGATCAAAACAAGATAAATAGTACCTTAATCTGCCTCCATGCTGGCTTCTTTTAAATATAAATTAATACAGACAATTGGTTTAGTCCCTATGATAACATTAATTAAGTAGAAATGAAATTCAGAGTTGGATAATACCTTTCTTAGGACCACAGCAATGTCATAAATGTGTCAGACTTTCATGTTCTTCAGAATGCTTTATTAGGCACGTACCATTAGGATGCTACAATATTTTGGTGATTCAGAAAGAACAAAAAAGTCCACAAATCTGGCCAGGTGTAATGTCCATTCTGTTTGCAGGAAGATTTCTAAGATGGAGACCATAAAAGCTCAAGGAGAGTGGTTACACTATCCAAGTAAGCACCATCTCAACTTTCAGATAAAACTAACTAGAGATATACTGAATACTTCACTGAGAATCTCAACAAATTACTTTGATTCTTGGTCATTTTAATCCATTTGTCAATGCAGGATGAAGTAACATTACATTTCAGAACAGTATGATTATGATTCAAAAAGAAACACCAGACTAGAATTTATCAGTAAACAGTGATACTGATACCAGTTTGACCATTAGGTGGAGCTCAAGTAATGATCTATTATATATTCAAGTAAACACATTATATTTATGAAAATCAGGGCAATTAAGCTTTGACTTTGATTATTTCTTAATGGTCTAGCTGAAGGCTTCTGCAATAGCTGTTTTTTAACTATAATTTTTATTTTAGATATTTCCTGTTTGAAAAGAAAATAACTACAGTTCTATTTGGTAGTGCAAATAATACTCTTTATGAAACATTTTAAAAATAATAGATCAATAGTATAAATTGAAGGAAAATAGAGATTTCTCAAAAGCATTTATGATAATGGTGAGCAATGAAAGAAGACTGAGAATACAGATTGCTTTTGATGTACATGTGAAGATATATACAGGTTGCACAGAATGTTCTTGTTTAGTCTCACAGAAACAAGCACAGGCATGTTAAGATGTCTCTCTTTTTTTTTAAAAATGGATATGTTCAGTGATATGTTCAGGCTCAGACAACTCTTTGCACTTTGCAAACATTCAGCTACGGCAAGATCTTCTGGCACAGACTCAAGGTATTTGTTGTTGTTTATACTGTTATGTGCTTTCAAGTCATTTGTGACTTATGGTGACCCTAAGGCAAACTTATCATGGGGTTTTCTTAGTATTTATTCAGGTTATGATTTATTCTAAGGCTGAGAGAGTGTGACTTGCCCAAGAAGTGGGTTTCCATGGCAAAGCGGGGACTTGAACCCAATGTTCTAGTCCTACAATCAAATCACTACACCATGAACACTCTCTATGCCCTTTTTCTCTGTTGCTTTTGAAATGGATTGATAATGACATCTTACACCTCAAAGCAATGTCATATATGTCATACATCAAACAAATATGTTTATTAAATAAATATTTTTAATTATATGAGCCTTTATCTACAGGGGGAAAAGTGAAACTAGTCATGATGTTTAATAAAACAAATGAATGCATAAGACACAGTACCATTTTTGCAACTACAACACTGTTTATTGTTTAGCTCCTGTGCATGAGCACATCAAAGCTGTGGCAGATTGTGTAATGTGAGCTTTCAGAAGATTATCCTTATGTTTCCTAATCAATGTGAACTGAACCAACTCTAGCCATGCTAAACTGACAAATAAAAAATGGGTTATGTTTAATTCAGTTTATCACTGAAAGCTCACTTCTAATAGTTAGGAAAAGTATGGCACTAGAGAACAAAATGGTTTTTTTGGGGGGGGGGTTGCTAAAAAATATTACTAAATCAATTGGATCAAATAAGTGCATTTTCCCTCTTTTGTAACATAGTAAGTAAATGTTTTGAACACTGAGAAAAAGATCTGAGAAATCAATGAAAACATGTAGAAACATTGTACCATCCATAGTACAAAATTTAGAACAATAAGCTATTGTTTAGAATAATAAGGGATAAGTTCACATAGTGCAATTAGAAGCAAACACCACCTCTTCACCTGCTGTCTTGCTGCATGCTTACAGAATATATGCAATAGGAATGGTCATGAAGCTATTTCCATCACCTGGAAGTGCCCTGGATACTTAATTTTCATGCATTTGATTGCTAATCAGCATCTGAAGCATTCTTGAGCAGTGAATCACAGAATTAATGACAGAGGAAGTGGCATAATATAAAATGAAGCAATATGTATGATTGTGCCAACTGGAACTTCATGCAAGTCTCCTCACAACAACTTTTGGAAATCATGCATTCAGCCAAAGTGATACACACTTTACCTTGAATATTCCATCAGTGATGAGGAAATGTTCTTAGAAGACATTATCTATACCATAAATATATGAGTGTCTGAGTCAATTCCAGGGAGCCACAATTAAACTAACAAGTGCTATACAGACATACCCCAACTATATCATTTAATGTGGTTAAATATTAGCTTGAAATACCAGTCTGGAAAAATCAGCTGCATAAAGATAATCATCAAACAGATTCTAACTAACTTCAGATGGAAGGAAAAATATTAAAGAAAACAGCATATTTTGAAAGTTACACATAATAACGAGATCATTACATATAAAACCAAGAATAACCTGTTCATTGTGTCACGTGCAATGATAAAGGATAGCCTACAGCCTTGTTAAAAACACACACACAACCACCATCTAACACATGCTTTAGCTAACACTCCTGGACCTGCGAACTTACGAACAATAATCTGCAAGATAAGACACATATGGAGATGCATAAATGTTAACATTTTAAACTATCTATTGCAATTAATGTGAATCAGTAATGTGCCAGTAATTCCGCCTTTTGTATTTTGGCAGAGAACTCTGGCTTTGCAACAAAGTAACATGTAATATATTAGGCACACAGTTATAAGTAAAAAGGCAGTGGAGTCATAGGGCCTTTGCAGACTGCCAGAAATAGTGCAAATTGAGTCCATTTTAAGGGTTAGGGTTAGTGCTAGGGAGTCATGGGAATTGTTTTTTCCCCTGAAACATTGAGCCTTCTCTGTCAGAGAGCTCTGATGCCATAATAAAATACATTTCCCATTATTCTCTAACCCTAACCCAAACCCTTAAAGTCGACTCAATTTGCACTATTTCTGGCAGTCTGCAAAGGCCCAAAGTTTAGATTTAGTTACCGTATTTTTCGGCATATAAGACGCTCCGGCATATAAGACGCACCAAATTTTAAAGGAGGAAAATCTAGAAAAAAAAGATTCTTAACAAAATACTGTATTTTATATCAACTGTATAAAGTTAACAGCAGTTTAAGAACAATTTTAAGTTGTAAATGTAAGTTTAAGCCAGCAGCAGGGCCAGGTATTGCACAAATTCCCTGCCCAACTTTCTTGCAAGTCTCCTGTCGCCTTATGGTGACTCCATGAATTTCTTAGGGTTTTCTTAGGCAAGGAAGACTCGAGAAGTGGTTTTGCCAGTTCCTTCCTCTGAAATACAGCCTGCAGCACCTGGGATTCTTTGGCGGTCTCTCATCCAAGGACTATCCAGGGCTGACCCTGCTTAGCTTCCAAGATCAGATGGACTGGTACCTTTGGAGTTTTTAGGCCATTGGCTTATGGAGTAATTTATGGCTTATTTTGACCCTACCATGAGGGTTTTCTTGGCAGATTTCTTCAAGGGTTTTTTTTGCCATTTCCATCCTCTGAGGCTGAGAGAGTGTGATTTGGCCAGAGTAATCCAGTGCCTTGGAGTAATTTCTGGCTCATTTTGACCCTACCATGAGGGTTTTCTTGGCAGATTTCT
Organism: Phrynosoma blainvillii; assembly: GCA_026167975.1. NCBI lineage: Eukaryota > Metazoa > Chordata > Lepidosauria > Squamata > Phrynosomatidae > Phrynosoma > Phrynosoma blainvillii. The sequence goes on from JANUYF010000001.1 coordinate 103,995,296, forward strand.
TCAGAGGAGGGAGTTTGCCATTTCCACCCTCTGAGGCTGAGACAGTGTAACTTGGCCAGGGTAAAAATCCAGTGCCTTGGAGTAATTTCTGGCTCATTTTGACCCTACCATGAGGGTTTTCTTGGCAGATTTCTTCAGAGGAGGGAGTTTGCAATTTCCACCCTCTGAGGCTGAGACAGTGTAACTTGGCCAGGGTAATAATCCAGTGCCTTGGAGTAATTTCTGGCTCATTTTGACCCTACCATGAGGGTTTTCTTGGCAGATTTCTTCAAGGGGGGGACTCTTTCCACCCCCGTCCTGGGTGCTCCAATGGACTCTTCCTGGGATGGGAGGATGTCCTCTGACCCCAGGAAGAGTCCATTGAAGCACCCAGGATGGGGGTGGAAAGAGGAGGAGCACATTCATCTAGCCAGGAAAAGAGGACTCTTTCCACCCCCGTCCTGGCTGCTCCAATGGGCTCTTCCTGGGATGGGAGGAGCCCACTGGAGCACCGAGGCTGAGGCTGAAATGAGGCCTACTTTTAGCCTAGGCCTCGGCAGTTACTTACTTCTCTAGTTTGCCCTCAGCTTGTATATTCGCTTTATAAGGCGCAGCAACTTCCCCACCCTCGTTTTGGGGAAGAAAAAATGCGTCTTATATGCCGAAAAATACGGTACACCTCAGTTCTTGGAAGCCTTAAAGATATATTAGATAATTAACATCACAGAGGACTGGATCGCTTCCCAGGGGCTGCTGGTGGAGAACTCTCCCAAATCAAATATTTTCCTGTGCAATTTGGGGAAGTTCTTTATTAATCCAGCAGCGCTTCACAACCCACCATGTTTTATTCTGAAAAAGCCCTCCAAAGTGGGGAGGCAGTGTTAATCAATTGATCACGTTGAAATATTACATTTTAGAGATTATGCTTTTATACTGAAGAAAGGACTTACCAGAATGACTGTTCCTTTTAAGGAAGGTATTGGATGTGGACTTTGATTTGGAGGTCAAATAGGTTGAATTAGAACCAATTGAACTGGAAGACAAGGATTTCCCCAGGTTGTCTGAACTCTTCTTAATTATATTAGTTGCTGTTTTACTCCAGTCTGAAAATAAATGAAAAGATAAGCTGCCTGTAACTGCATTATTAGTTTCACATGCAAAGATAACAGGAAACCAAAACCATATGAACTACTTCCTCTTATACTTATCACTGCTTAGCATGCAGAATAAGGAACTCATCCATCTCTCCTGTGGTAAGATGTCTGAGGCTATGCCCATGATCTAGTCTTACATGAATTTTACATTGGAAATATACAATGCTTGCACTTCTTTTGTCAACACCTGCACAGAACATTCAAGGCTTTCCTGCATAGCCACTAATAAATACAACATACAGGGTGAATACGTTCAATTTCACTATTCAAGAATATATAGAGACTTCAACAAGACTTTGTATTTTTGAAACACACTTGATAGCCAATTTATGTTTTCAGATTCTATTACATAAAAGTATATATATTATATCAGTCTTGGGAACATGGCCAGTGATTTCACTGCATGTGATACGGATACAACAACATATTCTAAGCCACATGTCCAGTTTTAATAAGACAAAACTGTCATGTAGAGCCTCCTAGTAATACTCTAGCAGGTCCAATTTAATTTTGTTAATTTTTAAAACAGGCATAGGTAACTAGCACCCTCTGAATGGATAGCAGTTCTCAACAGAAGTAAAGGTGCTTCACAATCTCTTCCATTCACCCACTGCATTCCCCCAAAGACTGCAAGCAATGCAAAGAAACATTAGTCCTCCAGATAATATAATTTGCAGAGTATGCATTAAAGTTCCGGAAAATTACTTCAAAACTTCTACCCACGCTTGCACGATCCCTGAACACTGTCTTGGAGTACTTCACTAAAACTAAGTCAGTACAGGTTTGTTCAGTGTCTAGATGTGTGACCATCTGGTAACTCAATTTTAACTTATTTGTTGGCTTCCTATGCAATTTGGATGCTTAAAATCAGTATCAATGACAGCCTTAAATGAAGAGAAAGCATTTACCAAGGAAAGTATCTGTCTAATAAATAGGCATGGATGAGGTCTGTTGGCTATGCTTACAAGGCTAATGTCCTTTTCACACTACACAGTTATAGTTCTATGAGTCCACTTTAATTGCTGTGACAACATTCTATGGATTCCTAGGATTTACTGCAATAGCAATAGCAATAGCAATAGCAATAGCAAGTAAATTTCTTACAGTATATCAAGACAGGAGGGAATACATCAGGGAACCCTATGTAGACATTTTTACTTCTAGGTGCACAGTTACTTATGCAAATATAGCTGTACTGCTCTAAAACAGTTTGGAATTCCATGATAGAATGTGTGTTTGTATAGAATACCTGAGTTGTCTGCCAGTCTGAATCTACCACAACAGAGATGTCTTCTCCATTGTTTCTGAACATTTTCTTTCATAGCACAGTGGAATATAAATATAAATAGACCTGGAAAAGGGCAAAAACATGAATAACAAAGATGGTCAGAGATGCTTTACATAAAATGATTTATTTCTGGGTTTTGCAGAAATAATGTGCTTTCTTGTATTTTCAAGGATTTTCAAAAAGTAGCATCTGGATCTACGATATGGGTATTTGCAGCATCTGGGTATTTTTTGCTTCCGCAAGAATTATAAGCTGCTCTAGAGAATATTTCATATTTGGGAAAACTTTTCCCATTTAGCATTCTGTCTTCTGTATGTTAAACACTCAGTATGTTAAACCCCCAGCTACAGTATGACATTTTAAAAAAATTATAGACAAGTAGAAACATATTAGAACATTTGCATAGGCTTGCAGTTAGAGTATGAGTGTTAGCAACCCTTTTCTTCTGTGAACTGGATTGGCTCAGAATGAACTAAAGTTTTCCAAGGATAGGCTAATGTCCATGCCAGCTGAATTGATTTCTGAGCCATCTCCAACACAGTCAGCACTCCACTTATATGCAACCGCTATTATTGGAGAAGCAGCAACAGAATCCAGTGAATGGGCAGCAGGAATGAGTTGTTCACAATTGATAGTGGATGGATGCATGACTGCATGGGAAGAAGTAGTGAAGTAGTGAAAATGTAGCATTTTCTCACTAGCTTAGATTGACATCTATGCCAGCAAAGAATCTGAAGGACAATATGCTCACTTCGTGCTTGATGCAAGAACTGGAAGCCAAGACTTATATTTTCCAGCCTAAAAAAACCAGCCTCATCAACTTACCTACCTCTTATATTCCCATGGTTATCAGATCCTGGGGATTTTAGAGACTTCTGATGTATGTGTGGTGGGGAGAATTTCAAATCTGATTTGGAAAAGCAGTTATGATATCCTTCTAAGATAAAGGTTTCCCCTTTGATGTGCTTGTCTAGTCATGTCTGACTGCAAGGGGCAGTGCTCATTTCCATTATTAAGCCAAGGAAGCCAGTGTTGTCAAAGATGACTCCATGGCCATGTGGCTTGCATGACTGCATGGAATGCTGTTACCTTCCCACTAAAGTGGTACCTATTTATCTACTTGCACTTTTACATGCTTTTGAACTTCTAGGTTGGCAGAAGTTGGGGCTATTGACAGGAGCTCACTCTGTCATACGGCGCTTGGGGCCCAAACTGCCGATCTGGTTACCTTGACTTTGTGGTTGTCAGAGTTGGTATCTTAACTGCTAAGCCACCACATCCTATCCTGGTAAGAATTACTGCCAATTGAGCCACATACATTTTGCAGTAGTTAATAATCAAGATTAAGATAATTTTACTACCCAAGAGATAATGTATTCTCTTTTGTCAGTTTCAAAGTGTTTAAAATGTTTATTTCTCCTTTTAATTAAAGAAAGTGAAAAATGCCTATACGTTATTTCTTTTTCAAGTACAGTTGCAAAGACAACTGTATTTGAAAAACTGTACTGTTAAAGGCCTCTACAATATAGACAAAATATATAGTGGCAAAACTGGAAGTTACAATTCAGCCTCTCCTCAGCACAACCTAGAGGCACTGCAATATCCCAGATGCCCTTATAGAGAACTCAGTGCAGAATCCTGAATCCAGTGGATCTCACAATAAGTAGTGATCGTATTCTATTACATTATAGAACTTTGATAAGCTGTGTATCCACTTGCTTTCTAATTTTCATTCCAAATGCACTCAAGATGAAAAAAAAAATTCAGCATGCTTTATGTAATGTCTTGGCCAAAGTAGCACATTTCCTGAGGAAAACCACCCCTCAGTTATTCTTGGTGCCAAGAGGTTGGAACCCACTGAGTGTCCTGGCTGGGAATAAGCAAAATCCCAAAATGTTTGGCTGTAAATTAGCAACCCAGCCCAGTTCATTTATCCCTAATACTTGGAAGTTAATTGAACCTGTCCAATGGAAAGGTGAGCCCTGAGCATACACAAGAGTAGGAAGGTATAAAGTCTGTGTTAGTTATTTGTGTATTTCTTTACTGAGCGTGGATGTCTTGCTATTAAAAGCTAACCTGATCCATGTTCATATCCATAAACTAATCTATTGTTGTTAACAAAATGGGATGTTTTTCCTTGCCAAAGCAAAGCCCCAGATTTTTTCACCTATTTAGCTTCAGTTCAGCTGCTTGGCTCACAGACAAATAGATGCAATTAGGAGCAAAAATTGTAATATTCCAATCCCTCAATTTCACTAAAGCGATGGCAGGCTGAAACCATCAGAATACAAGTTTTCTTAACGTGGGAGATGAATATACCATTGGGTTGTTCTCATTTGAACAATGCCATATTTTACTTGATCCTGGAAATTGAAGGAGGCCTAGCTCAGTCTCTAACACTATTAGGAAAAATTCAGAGACATAGCCATTTTAGTCTGGAATATCAGTATGCAAAGGGATCATGTAGCATCTTTGAGATTAACTGTAAAAGATGTGGTAGCACAATGCATTATGTTACAACTTCTTTCACACAGTCTCAAGGGTGCTACAAGATCCCTTTACATTATGAGGAAAAAGTGAGGATAAACTCTAGATAATGCATAAGGAAATTTATAGCTCACCGCTACCACTCCAAGCACTCAGGAATGGCCGAGTCCCACACTCCATCTATCGAACAGTATCTACAGCACTGGTAATTATCACTGTTAGTGGAGCCTCAATTTCTATTCCAATCTAACACCTTTATTTCCTAGTTTCTTGTGTGCTTGTGTGAGAGTGTGTGCATTGTGTGTGTGTTTCCTCATTTAATAAAATATTGTTAAAGGAAAGATTCTGCCTCAGTGGTTCTTTTGCCTCCTCACCTCCGTAAATGCTGGGATCATATCCCAGGCTGCTTGTAATTCAACCATAATTAATTCCTTAGACTTCATAGTTACAATTTGGGGGAGAAGTGGATATGGCACTTGCAAGTGATGAAAGAGTTGCCAGAACATGCATCATGTGACTTCAATATAATGCTTGATTATTAGGTTGGATTACTTGTACAACCATCATCACATTTAGAAGGTTTACGAGAGGAGCAGATACTATCTGATTTACTATCTGATTCTTTTATTTTTAATAATCCACTATTGTGGCCTGAAAAGATTACAGTTTCTGTCAAAAAATAGTTCCAACAATTCTCTTGAGTTCTCAATTACAATGAAAGCTAGCAAGATTAATATGAAAAGATTATGACAGGCAAATTTTTGTCATTCAAATGTAAAGTTTCTAACTAGAGAAATAAGATACCAAAAGATTGGCTTGTTTAGATACCAAGCACTATATTGTTTTTCAAGTCAGTTATTCCCTAAGAATAAATATAAGCATATCTTTAAAAATGTTGGCAAGAAATGACAGATATTCACCAATTTTTAAAAAATGGCATAATCTACATGCGAAAAAGTGTGTAGAAGGTAAACTCACTACTGCTGGTGGATGATATTACAGCAGCCAGTGACAAGTAGATGTCGACAGTGAGAATCATAAGCAAATATTAACAGAAGACAGAAGATAGAAAGGAAACACTGGGAGATGAAAGCATAACTTATTGCTTTCTTCAAGAGGTTAAGTGTTCCAAGGAGATAATAATTTTATTGGTGAGTTGCATAATGGTACTTTTTTTTGAACTCTTGAGATTACAGCTTATTATGAAAGCATAACCCATGACCATTTGACTAAAGGGGTTGTATCCTGTGTTCCCCCTAGCAGACGATGTAAGATAACAGCCCTGGGCAGAGACTGGCCACAGCAGATATCAATCGGTGGTTCCATCCTGACCTTGGCCCAAAAGACTCTTGGTGGTCTTTTAAAGCCAGTTGTCTTCAGCAATGTTTCTGAGAAACTCTGCCATGACATCCAGCAGACCTATGACCACACCTTATTTCTGCTGCTGCTGCTACATCCCCTGTGAAGGTCCCAGTCATGGCCTATGACATTGGAAGGGGGCGACTGGCCATGTTATGAAGCCAGGTGCCCCATTTCTGTCATTATGGGCCACAGTGGGTACCTTCACAGGTGATGTGGTGGTGCCACAGTGGTGGTAGTAGCTCCATGGCACTGTGCTGGGTGGGCATGTGAATACCCATCTGTCACTATGCTGGCTCAGTTAGGTACCAAGGGAAGGAACAGGCCAGGATCATGGGTAGGATACCATGGGGTTAGTCTGTGATGTCTTGCCCATGCATATAGTCCCTAAAGTGAAAACAAAAGCAAATGGAGGGCAAAACAATGAAAGAACAGGCTCTCAAGGGAGAGTCAGAATGAGTTTATGTGATTATTAGTAGGAACATGCACAAAACCCACCCTTCCTGAGACAGAAAAAGCCCTTTATTATGTTACCATATGTGACAACCATATACATGTGCTGATATTGCAATTTTCAGTTCACTACAAAGACATTAAGGTAAGGATTCTTGAATTGATCAGATCTGAACTTAAAAATGGGGAACAGATAGCTAAATTGTTAACTGGCAGTTTGAAGTGTCATAATATTCATATGAATGATTGTGGTAGTGAAAGAGTTTCTAATGACTCAGAAAAATGAAAGTTGTTCAGACCTGCCTCATGTCCTCGAATGAACTTCCTGTGTATTCTCCTTGTGGTTTTCATTCTTTATATCCTCTAGGGCAGGGGTAGGCAACCTTTCCCCTTTAAGGGCCGAGGGACTTCAGCTCCCAGAATCCCAGGAACTATTGGCCAACATGGGACTATTGGCCAACATGGCTGAGGCTTCTGGAAGCTGAAGTCCCTCGGCCCTTAAAGGGGAAAGGTAGCCTACCCTTGCTCTAGGGGTTAATGTTGATGAAACTTGTCATGAAACTTCAACATTTTCCGGTTGTATTTAGAAACTCTCTGTGTTTGTTACTGCCAGTTTTGTGAAGTGGAATGTTATAATAGGTAGGATTCACTGGTCATTCCACTCCTAGTCAGATGCATACTGAAATGCACCTGTTGAGGCTGTCTGTCTGGAATATACTCATGAATTAAACTTGACACATGAAGCACAATAAAAAAAGAAACACTGAGAAAGTACATCACACTCTTTTTGTGCTTTTGATGACTACTTCTAGATATAAGGATCTTTCAAGGAAAAAAACAGGATTATATAAGTCTGAGGACCCTGTCCTGAATGAAAAGTAGTTCTCATTCCTGATACTATTGGGGATGGGAGACAACTCAGAGATCAGTCAAAGATTACATGAAACACATTTTGTAGCAGAAGGCATGGGATTACAACTGCCAAATGGGGGGAAAAGAATGAAATGGAAAGGATTTCATTATGAGACATCTGAGCCTGAGGAATCATGTCTTACCATATTTAATAAACCAGAGTCTTTGTTCAAAAAGAATGCTTTTAATGCACTATGCACTAGACCACAGATTCAAAGTAACAAATAACATTTGTTTTTCATTCCAGTTGGTCCTAAATATGTGACACCAGAGCCTGGGGAACAGGAAGTAACTTCCCAATGTGTGTGTCACAAGTATCCCATAGATCTTTCTGAAACTGTTTTTGTGAAATGTTGCACCTACAAATATATCTTGAAGTCTACTTCTGAAAAAAAGAATATAAACTGCTCCAATTCTATTATAAACCAAAATTTACAAGAAACAGCTGCAAGTAATTTCCAGTGAAATGTACATAGCCCAATGTTTTTGCACAGTGCCATGGACTGTGACGGAAATTTAAAAAAAAAGTTCAGCAAGACATTAAAAGCTTTTTAAAAATCAAGATGTGGGTAAGAATGCTTAAGACCCCTATCCATCTTGTCTAAGGTGTGTGAACTTGTATAGCAGAAATTGATTGCATTGATATTGCAATGGAAAAGACCCGAACAATAAAGCCTAATACAGGCATCTCTCCCCATTTGCGAACTTGGAGTCTGTGTTCTTGCTCATTCACAGACAGCAAGCAGAGAGGTAAGAAGTGGCATGTGCGCTTGAGGCATGTGTGCAGTGCCGCACACAGGAGTGGCACCCATTGTAACCAATGGGGACTTCAATATTTATGTTTCTCTGGATTCGTGGGGGGGAGGGTCTGGAAAGCAAAAGCAAAGCAAAGCAGCTTCATTTATATACCGCTTCATATCATGCTATGGGATGTCTAAGCGGTTTACAACTGTAAGCTCACTGCCCCCTAACAGTTGGGTACTCATTTTAGTGACCTCAGAAGGATGCAGGCCTGAGTCTAGCCTGAGCCTTGGCTAGTATTGAACTCACAGTTAATCTGGTCCATTTAAGTATTAATAAAATCCCCAAAGTGCTAGCAGGATAACACCTCCCACCCGCAATTGCAAAATGATTAGAAAACTTGTAGGATTCTCAGGCTGGATATTATTATTGAATTACATGTCCGGGGCAAGCCACAAAAGTCAGGCACACATGAATAGGTTGGAAGAGAAAAGGTCACACCTGTAGATGAGTTGGCAAGTTCATGAGATGAGATCCAGGCATTGACCAACCTGCCTGTTATTTTCTGAGCCACTGGTCTGGCTGCAGAAACAGAGGTAAGGCAAGAGGGGATCCTGTCAGAGATACCCACCCCAGGTGATGCTCCTGCCTCCCAGAGGGACTGCCAGAAATGCCCCAGCTCTCATCTGGGCATCCCATTTCTGCTGCTACACCCCTTGAGTCACTTAAGGATACCCCTGTAAATTACAGGTATAAATTCCAGAAACAATTTCTGGATCCTGGTCCCATGCCACTGCCCCAAAATTATGACAAGGCATGGAACATACAATAATATTTCTAAACATAGGAAACACTGAACTTGTGAGTGAGGGTGGGAGGGAGGGCAGGTGTTCCTTGTGGAATTGCCAAAGAGGGAGGTGTCTGCAGCAGATAACCTGCAAGTAACTGACTGGAATGACGACTTCACTCTCCTGCCGGTTGGGCTTGTCAGCCAATAGGAATCAAGCTGGGATTTGAACTCCACTGCTGATGATCCTGCCTCCAGAGCAAGGTGCTGTGCCACCTTCTGGGAAGGAGGACTCAGAAGGTGGCAATATGGATGCTACCATTTTGCACTCCCCTCCCAGACTGCAAAAGCAACCACTTGATGGGTCATGCAGCACAATTAAAGTAGCAAAAGCAGGGATTTTTCAAAATACAGAATATATAACTGCAATTTCAGAATTAAAACAAACTTTTTCATGGATCATGAGACAGTTATGTATGGAATGAAGGACCATGGTGTTGATGGAGGGGGTCATGTTACAACTTTGTACTTTGTTGCTAACTGCTGTTGAATCAAATTCAACTTATAGTGACCCTATGAATGAGAGACCCTCATGTCACCTTGTTATCAGCAGCCAAGAATAGGTCTTGCAGACTCAAGGCCGTTCCTTGATTGAGTGTATCCATCTTTAATGCAGTCTTCCTCTTTTCCTACTGCTTTTACCTTCCCAAGAACTATTGCCTTTTCTAGAGAATCATCTCTTCTCATGATATGCCCAAAGTATGGCAGTCTCAGTTTAGTCATTTTGGCTTCTAGGAAAAGTTCAAGCCTGATTATTGTAGAACCCATTGTACTACTATCCCTAAAATGATGCTTAGGCCCTGCTTATTGTAAAAATAAGCTGGAAACATATTTATAGGAAAATACACCAAGATATACAACATAATACGAAATGTTTCATCTACAGTGATCTACAGGCACTGATTGAAGGCAAAAGTAAGATTCACACTGCTTGCAGATATTAAGGTGTCATGTCTTAGCTTGACAAAACTAAGGTATATATTATTCAAATTACTAGTGAGATGGAGGTGTTACCCACAAAGGAGTGAGGCTCAGATAACCACCACTACTGGTAGCAATCTATCTTTGATATGTTGGGGAATTGTCTAGCTTGGCTTCAGGGCACGTATGGAGGTGCTATATCAGGGACAGGCAACCTTTTTGAGACCTGGGCCAGTCTCCCTTAGCCCAGGTCTCGGCTGGGCCGGGGGGCGGGGGCGGCGGGGGCGCGCGTGCTTACGCGCGCGCGCACACCCTCCTCCATGCGTGATGCGCCTCCACGCACCCTCCTCCGTGTGCAGCACGCGCGCGCGTGCCCACAACCGCCACGGCACATAAGTCACACTCTCTCAGCCTCAGAGGGTGGAAATGGCAAATGGCGGTCAGCTCGCTGTCCTGAGGCAAGTCTGCTTCGCTTCCACAGGTGTCCTCAGTCCTCCCTCTTCTTCCCAAGAGAGGACTGAGGACACCCATGGAAGCGAAGGAGACTGGCCTCAGGACAGTGAGCTGAGCGCCCGGCCAGCCAGGGTCCTCTTCTGAGGCGTTTCCTTCGCCTCCTTGGCTGTCTCCCTTGGGGAAAAGAGGGGGGGACAGCCAAGGAAAGAAGGAAACGCCTCAGAAGAGGATCCTGGCCGGGCGCTCAGCTCGCTCTCCTGAGGCCAGTCTCCTTCACTTCCACGGGTGTCCTCAGCCCTCCCTCTTCTTCCCAAGGGAGGGCTGAGGACACCCGTGGAAAGTGAAGGAGACTGGCCTCGGGAGAGCGAGCTGAGCGCCCAGCCAGCCAGGGTCCTCTTCTGAAGCTGGCTTCAGAAGCGGGTCCTGGCCGGCTTCTGTAGTTTGCTTTGCCTCCCAGGAGGAGGGCGCGGAGCACAGGGGGCGGAGCTTGCCGGGAGCAACCCGGCAGCCATTTTGTGTTGCCGGAGAAGCCCGGCAAAAAAAAAACCAAAAAAAACGCGGCGGCGTCAGTGCCGCGGCGGTGGCGGCGGCGGCAGAAACAAAACGGGGCCAGTAAGTAACAAGGCCTCTCTGGGCCGGATCCGGCCCGCGGGCCGTAGGTTGCCGACCCCTGTGCTATATGGTATTTGATCTGAGTGATTTCCAGCAGGTGCCTTGTGTGTTTGTTCTGGAAATTGCTATGGGGCCTTTGCTGAGACTCATCTTGAGTAAGTTTGGGCACAGTGGCATGTAGTAGAGTGTCACAGCATATGGTGGTGTACTAGCCATGCACAACATGGCAGTATATTTATTTAAGAAGTGGATATCCATGAATATTGTGGGTTTTTTTTAAAAAAAATTAATGTAAGCTCATAAATGCACTCAAAAGTATTGTGGTTGTGTGCTTTCAAGTCATTTCTAACTTATGGCAACCCTAAGGTGAACCTACCATGGGGCTTTTCTTGGCCAGATTTGTTCAGAGGAGGTTTGCCATTGCTTTTCCTTGAGGCTGAGAGCATACAACTTACCCAAGGTCATGGTTTTTATGGCTGAGAGAGGAATTGAACCCTGCTCTCCAGAGTCGTAGTCCAGCACTCAAACCATTACACCATGCTGGCTCTCACTTAAAAGTATACAGATACATAATTTACATTTCCTTCTACTTTGATTCTTCTAATCAACTAAATAATCAACAGATACTACTACTAGATGTGTCTGCTAAATGGAAATCTATTTCTTCTTAAAAATATTGGATTAATTGGGGAAGCTGTAAATGTTGAATTTGTTTTTCCGGTGCACATCATCTAAATTCTATTGCACTTTGGATTCAAAGCCATGTTCCATAATTATTATCCATAAACACTCCAGAAGGAACTCCATTAAAGTTAAGCCTCTGGGTAGCTTTGAAAAATAAATGTTAACCAGGGCTTATTTGAATGCAATAGATTTTGCAGATCATTGTTGTTGTTTTTAAATCATGAAACCACTATCTTCTGCTTTAAGCTACATCTGAGATACTGGAAGTGTTCCTTGACAATAGGGCTGATAGGAAAGATGACATATTCAAAAATGGCTATAGGTTAAAGTAAAGAAATAGAGTGTAGTGTGAACAAGTGACTAATCAAAATGAAAGGCAGCTGAAACAGTGGAGTAGCCAAAACAACCCTGCATTTAGAGAGACTGAATATTTTTTAATCCAGTTATAAGGGATTTCACAGGAAGTTTCTCTTTTGTGACATATGGCACTAAAGAAAGCACTACACACTGTAGCCACAGTTTAATCTGCACTGCAGAATAATGCAGTTTAAGCACCATGATTCCACTCTCTGGAATCCTAGGATTTGTAGTTTGTTATGACACCAGGGCTCTTTGACAAAGAGGCTAAATATCTTAAAAAATTACAAATACCAGAATTCCATAGCACAGAGCCATAGCAGTTGAAGTAGTGTCAGACTGCATTATTTCTGCAGTGCATATTAGACCAACATGTAACACTATTATTAACAACCCCCTTGTAAAGAGCCCTTGGGAAAAGATACCTTGAGGCAAGAAAAAACAGAGCAATGTTCTATGGACGTTATCACACGGGAGCAAATCTGCTGGTTAATCCACACAAACCCCAAACAGAAACTGGATTAGTACCCTGTGTTTTCACACGACATCGCACAGAAACTAGACAGAAAGTGGACAGAAACTGGTGTTAACCAAGATCTTTTGAAATTCAGTTGTTTGGAGGAAATGCAAATGCGCAATTAAGGTAAATTCGCAATTAAGGTAAATTCGCCGTAATGTGAAAAGCAAATGTGCATTTGGAAGCATTTCCCCGCATTTTCCCATGGTTCCGCGGGGTCCTGGAGGCAGCGTAAGTGTCTCCTTCCCCCTCAGCAGACGGCTAATTGAGCCGTCTTGGGGGCAGGGAAGGGGAGGGGCAGCTGCACGATCGGTGCCCCAACCCCTTCCCCAGGTCGTCCTCAGAGCGCTGACCCTCCGCACGGCCGGCGCTCCAAGGAGGACCTTCCGCCACAGCATTTGCACACGCTGCGGCGGAGGAGTCGGCAAAGGTGCGCCGCAGTCTTTTTCGGCACACCTTCGGCGACTAGAAGGACAGGCAGCCATGGGCCGCCCGGGGAAGCTGCGCTGCGGGGCCGAGGTATCCCCACACCTCGGACCCGCGGCGCCGCCCCTGAAAGGAGCGCTAAAGTGGCGCTCCTTTCACAAGTCACCGAAGGTGCGCCGAAAAAGGCTGCGGCGCACCTTTGGTGACTCTTCTGCCACAGTGTGTGCGAACGCTGCGGCGGGAGGTCCTCCTCGGAGCACCGGCCATGCGGAGGGCCGGCTGCTCCGAGGATGACCTGGGGAAGGGGTGACAGCCGCGGCAAGTGACAGCCGCGGCGAGCATAGTGCGCATGTGCTAGAAGATCATTTCTAGTACATGTACGGGATTTTTTCACTTGTGTGTGAACGTTAAATGCGGTTTCAGTGGGAGCTTCCCTTAATTGCGCAATTAAGGTAATTACGTGTGAAAAACATTTGCGGAATCAAGGTTTATTTTCGGTTTATTTTCAGAATTTGTCATTTCCAGTTTATTATCACTTTGTGGTCCACGTGTGATAACGTCCTATGAGATATTTCCTTTAGTTGCATTCCCCACCTCCCCACAGTTTGAGATCCATATTTCTCACCTCCCTCAAACTGAAATACAGAACCTCATGGGAAGAATTTCACAGGAAAAAAATGGTCGATGAGGGAAGAGTAAGATGCTCCCTCTTTCCCTCTTTTATTTTATTTACTATAAAGTACCTTCAGACAAAGAAGCCATCAGACTAGTGTTGCATAGAATGACCGTAAATGGATGTGCTACCTACTCACTGCATTTGTACATGCATTCTCATGCTGGGAAACCCTCAACAGACATTCTTGGGTGGGTGTACAAGATGCAAGGGGAGAGGGGAGATTTTGCTTCAATCACCACCAGTGGAAACTAGGATTTATCCCCCAGAAAAATCTAAATATTAAAATGTACTCCTAGAATGGCTCTTCCACAATATTGAAGGAATATCTGGTATCTATGACAAGCATAGTGCAGTAGAGCCAGTGCAATATGAGTCTGTGATAGAAACAGGAAAAATAACTCAGGATGCTCTTATAAGGTAAACAGAAAAGGGAAACTTAACATTTATTGTTTCAGGAAATCCATCTTGGAATAAAAAATGAGATAGGTAGAAAAGAGTTGACCTAAACTTGGTTAGAAGAACCCTCAAAAGCTGGCTCTCATGTGTGGATATAAGCTAGCAGCCATTATATCCTGCTATATATCTCCCAACTGTGGGGAGGTGGGGAATGCAACTAAAGGTAGAAAAGGGTTGACCTAAACTTGGTTAGAAGAACCCTCAAAAGCTGGCTCTCATGTGTGGATATAAGCTAGCAGCCATTATGAGGCTGGAACCTTACAGATGCTCCCTTCCCAGTCAAAGGGAGACAAAGGATTAATTAACATATTGGGAGGAATGGGGGGGGGGGGGAAGTGACCTCTGCTGGCACAAAGAAAGCAAAAAGGCTTGAGTACATAGACCAAAGAAAGAAAGAGAGGTGAAACAAAAAGGCAGGCATGCTTTTTAGAGTTCTCTGTCATATGAATTACTTTATAAGTATTGATGCCTCTTTCCTTCCAACAAATATTGCAGATTCCACCATCTCAAATCAGAAGGGCAAATATATATCTGTTGCAACACAAAAAAGACATGCTCAGAGATTATTGGATTTGCACTCTTAACAGCTGGATAGCTACAGGCTCTCCACCTTAGTTTTATATTATCTTCATGATTCTTCATATTCATGTCTCATACATGTCTGTGGATTAGAATCTACCTTGATGCATGAGGTGTCATCTTCAGTAGATGTGTAGATGTGCATATATAGAAAAAAGTAACAGTGGTTCTTGAAATGGGGGAAGTATAATAGGATCGGCAACATTTCCACACAAAGTTGAAAAGTATACAAAATAAAAACCATAAACACTCAGAACACCAGCAATAATTCCTGTTGCAACCAACTACTTTGTATCTAGTATATTTGAGTTTTGTCTAAAAGGGTAACATTGTACCTCTTGTATTTCAGGGCTTCTTCCTTTTTTTACCCATATACCAGCCAATTAATTAATCTTAGGCTGCATCCACACTGCAGAAATAAAGCTACTTTAACTGCCATGGCTTCATCCTACAGAATCATGAGATTTGTAGTTTTGTGAGGCACCAACACTCTTGAGCAGAGAAGGCTAAAGACCCTGTAAATCTATAAATTCCAGGATCCCATAAGATGGAGCCACATCATTATTTCTGCATTATTTCTACAATGCAAATGCACCCTTATAAAGTAGTCCACAATAACACGTCATAATACTTTTGTTAGGGTCCAATTATCTGGGAAAAGGTTCTATAGAACCCAATTGGAGTTACATTTTGAGAACACACACAAACACAAGATTGTGTTGGTAGTATCTAACATATCACATGACAAAGGTTCTTGCCATCTTTAGCATATTGTTCATTTTGATATATTTTTTTCAAGAAGTAATTCTACTTACCCTGCAATGAGTTGAAAATACAAAAGAGGTACACGAAAGGAAGATACAGTGGTCCCCAGGCAAAAAAAGCAAAGCCCCATGTCATTCCTAGTAGGAAGGTCAAGCTAATAACACTTCGAAGGTTCCTCAATATCTCTTCCCGCATAGTTCGATTGGTCCGTTTTCCATTTCTCCCACAGATTTGCATCATTACCACAACAAACATGGCAATATTCATGAGAAACATGATTCCAAAGTATCCAACACAGGTCACATAAAATACAGTATTGTTTTTAATCCAGCAGCTGTAAAGAAAGAATCCTTTTTGGTTATTCCTATATTATCAAATTGGTAGCCCATTTTATTTTAATTGTTATTGGTTGATGCATGTATTGCCATTGTGATGTGGTCACTATGTCTTTAGGGCTGGCTCTCAAAATGATGGTGGTTTCAGAAATAAACATGTGTTCCACCTATTGCATATGGTTTTCAACCTCTTTGCAGACATCACTGCAGTAGTATGACACCCAGCTATCTGGAAGCTACAAACACAAAGCAATAATAACATGAATTGGATGTTAAGATGAAGTTCTACTGAATTTTGCACATCCACTACTAAAAATTAGCCCTCACTGCCTAAGTTTATATGAAGAGTCTCTTGCATCAAGTCTTATATCATTCAAAACCTTTTCCTCTGGAATGGCCTATGAGTTTGATAAATGATTTTAAGAAAGGAGCCAGTACTTTCTCATGTCTACAGATTAGCTCAGAGAAGTTTCCTGTTCACACAATCACCTCCAATTCCATTAATGTTGCATCATAAACATATATTAATTGACAGGAAGATTAGAAAGTTGATTCTATATTCCACGAATCCATACCTTCTGAATACTCCATTAACAATGAAGACCTACATAACTATCTCACCAAAACCTAATTATAGATACATGAATGACCAGACAGATATAGTTATCTGGTTGTCTAGTTATCTAGTTATAGAATTTAATCTTGTAAATATTCATTTGAAGTTGTGTGAAAGGTTCAAATAGTTGCCTGAAAAGGCACATTTGTATTGTTTAAATACTTTTAGATTGTCTGAATCAGAAAGTATTTAGACAAAAGGAAGTCCCACTGATTTCAATGGAGTTTAATTTCAACAGAAGCAGAACTACAGTTGCTATCCACATTTGCAGGAGTTAGGGGGCACAAGGCCCCTGTGAAAGTGGGAGAACCACAAATATCTGTCACACACACCCCAACCTTAACTCAGTCTAAATTCCTAACTCTATGGGTTCAGAAATCTGAGTGAAGTGCCACTTCCATCCTGCTGCTGTGGGGCATGCTGGTCCTTGTAGTCCCAGATGTGGCTGGAGAAGAGGAAAGTGGCTACAGCATGGTGACCAGTGCCAAACAAGACTCTGGGGTGGAAGGAGGAACAGGAATACTTGGTGTTATTTTATGCATTTATGACTTATTCAACTTTGTTTTACTTTTTGTTACTTTTTTAGTCTATATGCATTATCTGTGATTTTCCACGGGCTACAAAACTCCAATAAATAAATAAATAAATAATCCCATTTAACTATTGATGGAAAATAATGAAATCCACAAAAGTTAAACTTGTGAGAGTTGAGGTTCAACTGTACACACTTTACAGCATCATTGGTATTGCACTACACTAGTGACCTATGTGTGTTTCCCATCTAAAACCACAACCCCCAGCTAGCAGCCAAGTCCTGCAGGGCTGCTGCTACAGAGGAGTGAGAGGGAGGCATCTGTGCAGTGGGGACTGCCACTCCTCTTTGCAGTTTGCAAGTCAGAAACAGAGAGAAAGAGAAGCAAAAGAACAACATTGTCCTTGCTTTGCTTCTCCCTCTCTGTGTCTCTCAGACTGTAGGAACATGAGAGGCTATTACTGCCCAGTTGTCTCTCTTCCTCAAAGCCATTCAAAGCCTCAAAGCCATGGTCACAGCAAAAGGCCTAGGGGCCAGGGACAGCGAACAAGCATACAGTTGTGTGTGTGGAGCACCTACACACTGTGTCTGCTATCTAGGATCCTGCCTGTATTTTCTGGAACTAACATATAAACATAAAACACATAAACTACAGAAATAAAACACATGTACACATATTTCAGAACACAGAGGTAGATTTATATGGACAACCTCAGTGAACTAGATACCTGCATGTGTTTATGTAGAGCCTAATGAAATGGAACAAAGGAATAAGAGAGGTGTAAATTAACATAGGGGTTGAGCAGATCAGCATAAAGAGCCAGCCTGGTGGGGGCAGAGTGGGGGTGTGGCGACTGCATGCCATTCGCCCCGACTCTGCCCTCACACCGGCTTCATGCCATGCACTCCACTGGATGGTGGGAGGCACCAAGGTGCTCCCTTGGTGCAGCGTCCATACACACTGTGCCAAAGAAGCACTGAAAAGCTGCCACCATGGTGGCAAGGGTGACTTTTTGTCGCTCTAAAAAGGAGCAGCATTTGCCAACTCTTTTTAGAGTGGCAAAACACTGGATTGGGGCCACGACATGCAGCTGCTGAGGCCCCAATCCAGTGAGCAAAGTGGCAGCAAGAGCCGCTCCTTTGGAGCAGTCTGTTCAGCCCCATAAATTAAGCAAATTATTCCTATCAAAAACAGACTGGGTTTTTCAAGAATATGGCTCTTTGGGAAATAATGAATAAAATTACTATGACAGCATTATTAAGACTGTATATATTAATTATACACTCTTGTCCAGCTAAGGGATAAATGTGTGGCAGGTACTTACAATTCATCTCCACCTTGCCCTTTAGCATTTTTGCCATACAGATCCTTGTTGTAAATAAGACTTGCATTTGCATTTGTGCTTGCTAGAACAATGATTATCACCACTGCAGGTAAGCCTGTAATAAAATAAAATAAAACAATATGAAGTTTAAGAACACAAGGATTTCCTTTAAGTACATAAGCATGTAGCCTTTCTAATAGAAAAAAATCAATGATGCAGAAATAGCTTTTAAAAAACTTTGTTAATATTTAAAATACCATTTAATATCTCTCCATATATACATTTCAGTGATTGGTAACAATCACAAATTGTGTCATGCTGTCAGCATTCATATATACATAATGACATATGCTTCCATTAACACATTAATTGTTACTACTAACAATTTACTTTAAATAGCTGTAATGCTAACTCTAAGCAGTGATTGTTATGTGTAAAAGCAAAGCAAAGCAAAGCAGCTTCATTTATATACCGCTTCATATCACGCTATGGGATGTCTAAGCGGTTTACAACTGTGAGCTGATTGCCCCCCAACAAGCTGGGTACTCATTTTAGTGACCTCGGAAGGATGCAGGCCTGAGTCGAGCCTCAGCCCTGGCTGGTATTGAACTCGCAACCTTGTGGTCTATGAGTGAGTGGCTGCAGTACAGGCATTTAACCACTGCGCCACCAGGGCTGATTAATTAATTATAGATAAGCAAAAGCCTCTCAAAAGATAATTTACAACTTGCAACTGAATACAAATCACTACACATAGTATCAAATTGTGACTGGATATGCTGAAACCACTGTGGGTGGCCCCATTTCTCTACCAAATTGACAGATATAAGACCTCCCAAGTCTGTACTGGAAGAAAGGATCAGACTTCTACATAATGTAACAGAAAATCACATTCAACCGCGCCTTTGGTCTGAGGCATGTAGATTCATCCCACTGTTAATAAAATGATTTCTGTCACTCTATTCCAGAATATTTATTGCTTGATCCTTTTGGAAATCATTTAGTAATGGAGGCCAGTGACAAAGACAATTACATGAAATCTAATTTCAAATTAGATTGTTGGTATATCCACTTGATTTATGGCTTTGTGTCATTTTGTATTATTTTGCACAAACAGTGGCATTCAAGCCTTTAAACTTCTTTCTGGAAGCCAAAAGTTCCAGATGCATAAAAAGTGAATGGGTGGCTTGTTTTATAAATGGTATGGATATTTATGAGAATGCCTTTTAGTGCATTATGTTTTAAAGTGAAAATCAGACTCTCCTGGAAACAAGAAAGAGTGTTCTTGTGTATGTTTTTGAAATTCGGACATAGTGTCCAAGGAACAGATTTAGAAACAAAGGCTGGAAACCATGGCAGTTAAAATGTGTAACCTAGTTGCACATTCATGACTGCTTCATTTTCATAATCCCTACACAGCCCCTAGTTTAGAGACTATGTAAAAACTGTGAAAGTACCCCAATCCCAATTTACTGGGCAGCATCTGCTGTGACTGATGGGGATCTGTTCTCCTGTCAGTGAGAAAGCAGCTAGCCAAATCCCCCCCTCCCCCGCTCCAATCCTGCCTGATCCACTGGAGATCTCTCATGGGATGGGAGGGGACCATCAGCTGCTTCTCAAGTGACAGGGAACAGATCCCCATTGATCACAGTGGTGGCTTCCCAGCAAGTGGAGATTGGGGGAATGGGAACAGATTCACTGCATAACACTGTAACTATGGTGCTTATAAACATACAAATCCTATACAGAATTCTGTCCAAAATACACTAAAATTCAAATAATGCATGTTTTCATATGTACGTATAATATATAAAATAATTAGTTGCATTTGTTTCGGTTTTACAAATGCAATCATAATGTTGATTACATAGGTAATTTTATTTTAACTTTACTAATGGAAGATTTCCCGTTGTATTACTCTAAATGAATAAGAATTATGTTATGGAATTCCCAATTCTGATAACAGAATTTTCAACTGCAATACTACGATAAGTGATGCAAGATGTGGTAATATCTACTCCTTTCCTTGAGCTTAGAAATCCCAACTCCTTCTCTCTGAGTAAGAATATACAATTTTAGCTAGTAAGAATATATGAATATACAATATGTTCTCCTAACAAAGAACTTGAAAAATCACTCTTAAGAATAATGAATATAATAACATACCAAAGAACCAATAATAATAATAATAATAATAATAATAATAATAATAATAATAATAATTTATTTATTTATATCCCGTCCCTCTGCAGAGCAATCAGGGCAGCTTACAGCATTAGAATTAAGCATAAGTTTACAATTCAATACAATAAAATCACAATCCAAATTCCAAACCTACCCACCCCTTAAAAAAGAATTAAACAATCAAAAATTAAAACATTTTTAAAATAAGTCTCACAAGCATAAGCAGTCTGCAACAATATATAACAATAATAACGACTATGGTGGAGAGTAATAAAAGAGATGGGCTAACTCTTGGGACCAGGAAATCTAGTCAAGGAAGGCCTGCTGGAAGAGATCCATCTTAACAGCCCTTTTATGACGGATCTTGTAATATGACGGATCTTGTCCGGCAAGCCGTTCCATAATCTGGGAGCGGTTGACGAGAAGGCCGCTGGAAGATTGCAGACAGCCTTATTTTTAACAGCTGCAGCAGGTTCCTCCCAGAGGACCGAAGTGCGCAGGGTGGGTTGTATGGGAGGAGGCAGTCCCGAAGATAGGTTGGACCCAAGCCATTTAGGGCTTTACAGGTAATAACCAACACCTTGTACTGTGCCCGGAAACTAATAGGCAACCAGTGAAGAGACTTTAGTACTGATATTATCTGGTCTCTTTTAGATGAACCCGAGATTAGCCTGTCTGCCATATTCTATACTAGTTGAAGTTTCCGGACCAAGCACAAGGGTAGCCCCATGTAGAGCACATTGCAGAAATCAAGACAAGAGGTTACCAGCACATGTACCACAGTTTCAAAGTCCCTAATTTCCAGGAAAGGGGGCAGCTGGCATATCAGCCGAAGCTGATAACTTGCACTCCTGGCCGTTGCATTCACCTGATTAGTCATCTGAAGCGATGAATCCAGGAGCACCCCCAAACTGCGAACACAATCCTTAGCAGAGAGTGTGACCCCATCCAGGACTGGAGCTTGTATCCCAATACCTAGGTTCGGAGCCACTACTGTAAGTACCTCCGTTTTGTCTGGATTTAGTCTCAATCTGTTTTTCTTCATCCAGTCCATTACTGCCTTAAGACAATCATTGAGAGGAAAGACGCCATCTGAAGTCGAGGCTGAAGACCGAGACGAGAAATATATCTGGATATCATCAGCGTACTGATAACATCCCGCCCCATGTCTCCGGATGATCTCTCCCAGTGGCTTCATAAAGATATTAAATAACATCAGGGAGAGGATGATGCCTTGAGAGACACCGCACTTGAGCTCCTTCCTTGCAGAGCTACTGTCCCCGAGAAACACCCTCTGGAATCTGCCCGAGAGGAAGGAACTTGGTAATAATGGAAAAATATATGTGGTACGAATTTCTAGATAAAGGGAACAACGAAGGAGTACATGTGCAATTGACTCAATTTTCTCCAATCTGCAAGGACAGAAACAACAGTGATAGGGAATTTTTTTATATCTTCCCTCCAAAACAGCAGATGGAAGAATATTTAATCTAGTGAGCATAAATGGCCACCTATATTTAGGGATATTCAGATTGTCTAAGGACGTTATCACACGGGGAGTTGCGGGGAGAAAGTGGAAATAAACGGGACGAGCAGAAGACTTTAATTTACGGGATTTGTCCCGTTCCGCCTCGTCTGATAACTAAATTCGAATTTAAAAGGGGGTTAATTCGAACGAAAACCTGATCTTTTCAAATCCTCAAAAATCCCAAAAATGAAAAGATCAGGTTTTTGTTCGAATTAACCCCCTTTTAAATTCGAATTTAGTTATCAGAAGAGGCGGAATGGGACAAATCCCGTAAATTAAAGACTTCTGCTCGTGCCCGTTTATTTCCACTTTCTCCTCGCGACTCCCCATGTGATAACGTCCTAAGTATCTTGCATAGAGGAATATTCTGTTTGTTTCCCCAATTATGGGGTACAAAGCTAGTTGATTTTTGTGAGATTGCAAATCTATGTCTTTGATTCATTGGGTGATAACAGTTTTTGCTTTGTCATAACCCAGCAAAGACACTTGTGATATTGAAAGTCCAATACTAGCAATTTTCACATGTAGAGATTTTTTCCAAATTGATAGAAAGGAATCAGTTAGAATTAATGGTAACAAGCCCACTGGATTGAACATCATTTTAAGCCACATGTTGAATTTCTGAATCCAGATACGGGCCTCTACTGATAATAACCCTATAATAACTATAGCGGAGGCTACTATAGTTTTAACTATAGTTTTAACTCCACTATAGTTTTAACTTCAGCCAGAGTCCAGTGTGCAATTTCTATAAAGATTTTTGTAGTTTTTCCTTCCTCATCTGTCTCTTTGTTTTCTATCTTCTTCTGGGTCCTTACTGGGTATACTGGAGCTGATATATCCACCACAGAACATTTGTCTGGGTAAATGTATATTGTAGGGGTCCTTCCATTTTCTTTTTCCCATTGTGGGTTGAATGGATAAAGTACTTTTGTGTCTTCTGCCAAAGGATCATTGAAACCCATGGCTTGAGATGCAGATTCCAGAAGCTTGGGGTGTATTGTTGCCATTTTGGGTGTCTAATTTGTCCTCCAATCCTTTAATTCAGCGTTCACATGCTGTGTGATTGGCTTATGCAATTTCTTCATTATTTTTTAGCAAGAAGGAAGTTAGCCGCATGTTTTGCCTGTTGTAATTTTGTTTCTAGCTCCTCGACATAGCTGTGTAAGGTGGTGTTCTCTCTCTCCGCCTTTTCCACTCTGTGGATTGCCTTGCTTGTACTGCGAACTAGCAAGGCATTATCTGCTACCTTCTCTGAAACCTGTGTGACAAGATCTCCTATCTGCCACTTCAGGGTTGCTGTATCTTGTTTTAGCTTTTGATATTCTTGGGTTGCTTTGTGGGCAAGCATCTAAATTCCCCATAAAGCCCATCTGTCCTTTTCAGCTCAAGGTACTCCCTTTAGGGATCCTTTTTTCTCTGTTTTTGCATTGTACACCTCAAGCAAGGTTGCAAATGGATCTCCTGTCAAAAACCTGTAGCTTTCCAGGGATTAGGTCCCTTATTCAAAATCCATTTTTCTAAGCAGTCCTGGGGCTGTTCCTCCTTAAATGACCTCACTATGGCTAGAGACATGTTCTCCATTGCCTCTGATTAATTTATATTCTACACAGCAACCCTGCAGGGCATCCTCCCCTGCTATCACCTAGTATTACAACAAAACCTTTCAGTCAAAACAAAACTTTTGGTCACAACTCAGATTGGGGGCGATCCCAGACACCCCTTCACTAAGAGTCCTGTTGCACTGCAGTTTGCGAGCCTATGGACTTGATCCTTAGCTAGACCTGATTAGGCAGTTAGATCATGTGTGATCTTTTCACTAGGGAGTTCTGCCATGCTGCAATCCCACCTGAGCTCACAGCAGCCGGCTGAACAGCAGCAAACTTTTGATCCTTAGCTAGACCTTACAAGAATCCCACAGCCATTATCCGAGCCTTCTATCTTCCTAGTCAAGGCTTTGCTGGAGTGATCTCAACATCTCCACTTTGATTTGGAAAGACAGATATGGCACTTTCCAAGGGGTCCTTGCACAGGGACTTATGACCAAAGAGAGGAGATGTCTCTCCCACTACAGTGGCTTTATTGCCCTGCTCAGCCAAAGCTATGCATATCACTCTCATTCCTAACAATATAATATAGAACTGTGTGAGGGACAAGGAGGGAACCTGTCAACTGTTTCCTAACCCATGATAGTGAAAATAAAAATAGGGAGTCAGGAATCTGCTCTGACACCACTCCCAAGGATGATTGGGGCCCACAACTGGGTGGTGAACCACAGCCAGTGTGCAGGATACCCAACCACAGAATGAAATGGGTGCAGCCAACTCACAATGGACCCAAGCCCTTATGGCCAAATGTACAAGAACCACACACATGCTCTCCTGCAAGTTTTGTTCTGCGTATGTACCAATCCTGTATCCCCTTACTCTCTACATCCAAAATTAAAACAGTCTGATTGTGTTGTTGGGCTGCTCAAATCTGGGGAGACTGCCTGCAAATTCTCCACCAATTATGTAGCCAAAATGTCTCTAGGGAAATTATAATTAGCTCTATTAATTTGACTGTGCTACAAAACAGCCATAGGATATGTCCCAGAGTTAACGGAGATGCTGGGAATACTGGGAAAGACAGAGGCAGAATTCTCTCAATGAACTGAATGTTTATTAAGGGAACCATGAATCAAGACATGCACTCATGCATACACTCATACAAGAGGCTCAAGAACAAAGGAATTAGTGTTGGAATAGACCCACAGGCTGAACTAACAGTGATACTTACTAAAGCTTGGTATGATTCCAAAGGGTCCGATTGCATGGTAGGCACTAGACTATGCTGCTCTGGAACACTGAATTGGATGGCAGCCAGTCAGACACTAGCCAGAATTCAGAGTGATGTGGCGTCACCATTAATTCTATCTAGCTGAAGGAACAAAGGATTTTGTGGACCTTAGATAGGAAAAACTAGCCTCAAGCAATTATATATATCAAAGAGGTCAAATCTACATAGGAGAGACACTCAAAACAGTGATATCAAGGTGGGAATGGGTTGTAAAGTGGGATTCTGGCTTGGTTGCAAAAACATCCCAGTTGTAAATTACCTTAGCCTTCCTGTCACTGGAGGTGTGGATTCCCTTCCTAAATGTAGTTCTCAAGTCTCCCTTTTGATCTTTATCTTAATTCCTTTGTGGTCTCTTGGTCTTGAGCTCATGGCAGCTGAGGGTTTCTGAGTCCACTTAGGGCATGGCAAGGAAAGTATACACACACCAAAATTTTGGAAGACGTCCAGTATTGCTAACAATATCATGGTCCTAGACCATCATGGTACTACAGCAGGTATTATTTGTTAACCATAACGTTCCATAAATAGAACTATTCATCCTATTAAAACCTGTGCCTTGAATTTGCAAGATGGTTCCTCTTTTCTTTTCCTCTGCAACTTTCTCTTTTCTTTGAGGGGCTGCAAATAGGGAAGGGGAAATCTGTGATGGCTGAGCATTCCTTTTAGTACTCAATCTAAGTTTCTAATGTATATCCCAAGAACTGATCATATTTTCTGGGTGCATCTTTTTCTCTTTAACTGCTCATCTCTTTCTCATTAACTGCTCCAAGTCTATTCTAACTAGCACTTAAATATTTGTAAAAATGTTTAATGCCTTAAAATCACACAATGAGAAAACTTTGATATAACCAGCTGTACCAGACCTTTTTTAGATTCCATATATTAGGAAAATAGGTCATAATTAGATGAGCAAATGTAAAACAACAAACTTCACTTAAATTCAAATTGCTGTCTCAATTTGTCCTGTCAAAACAGAATTACAGCAACTGTAACATGTGTAAGTAATTTGCCTTCCCTTGAAATATTACAGAACCAATATATATTTCGCAAGATAATTAACAATGTCTATGTATTAATCTAATAACTACAAAACATCTGCTCCAAATTATTCAAAATTATCATTTAGATTAATTGATTCATTAGAATCAATAGCCTACATCCAACTGTACACTAGATAACAGCCATTCCAGTAATAAAAACTTTCTTTCTCTAAATTTTCCCCCTTCATGCTGCCCAAAATATTCCATACAAAACAAAATAATTTCAAAATTTTTATCCTATCTGTGCAAGAGTACAAGAATTTTGAGACTTACACTTCTGAAAAATCTATTTTCACAAAATCCAACATTTTTTCACAGAAAACTGTATTTTGCACAAAATACAGTGTGTCTGTATGTGTATGTCATGAATTATGAAAAAATTCAAAGCAGTTGATTTTCTTGATACAGCATTTTAGTGAGTTGAGACATAATGTTATCATCAAGGATGAGAAAACTGACAAGTACAGAATTCTTTACTTTCTCACTTCAAATACCGGTAGTTCCCCAGCTTTCCAGAGTTTGTTCTGGGGGTGCACAGGATGCTATAAGAGAGAATGCAGTTGCCCTCCTTCCCTTCATCTTTTTAGTTCCACAAAAACAATTCATAATTTTAAAATACCAGATTTTATTTGCAAACTCTTTAACAAAAAATTCAGTAGAAAGCCACTTGATGTAGAAAGAAGTTACATACATACATATACACATACATAAAGAAAAGAGTAGGGAAATTGAAAAGGGCATTATAAATGTAATAGAAATTTACATTTAATAGCTCTAACTTTTATTTGAGTTGAAATTGTAAACAGTACTAAAATGTAAGGAACCAGGCAACTAATTTAAAAATATAGCCTGTAAAACTAGTACTTACCCCAGCCAATGATGCAAAATTTTAGTATGTATCGCCGAATGTATGTATTGAACACTTTCACTAGAGCTATATACATGTGAACTGATTCCAAGCCCATCCATGTAAAAGTTGCTAGAAGAAAATAATGCAAAAGGGCAGCAATAGCGATGCAGAGGCCCTCTATGTCAAATGATGCAATCCAGCCATCGAGGAGGAAGGCCAAATTTAGGCAAAGCAAGGCTGTGCTCAAATTCATTAGGATTTTGGAAGGATAATCTCTTCGTAATTTTCTGGTGATAAATGGACAGCATATTATGATATAATAAAGTGTGGCTTGCAATTTAAAGAGATCAGCTCTTTATGTTATTTGGACATAACAGGCACCCTAGGAAAGACTGAATCACCATAAGAAAGACTGAAACCCTTCAGCAGCCTGATGTACTTAACTTTGAGCTAGCTTGTGAGCTATGTGTTTAGAAGCACAATCTTAAGCATTCCAGAAGAGAGAAAATCCCTATTTACAAATCACTGTCATTGATATATTATTCCAAAGTTCATATATTTTCACAAGACAACAATTCACTTCAGAGCAGAGTTCTGTTTATGCAAACTGTAGATACTTCTGACCTCTACAAATGCATCATGTTAATTCTGTGCAACTGGGTGCTATCATATGAAAACTACAAGCATAACATTGGATTTGTAATTAACAAATATTGGATTTGGAAATCTATTAGGAACATGTGCACATGTAACTGTCCCTTAAGCATGAAGATATCCTTTTTTGGGCACTGTGGAGGTTGGTATTCCCTTAACCCCTCCACAATACCCATCCCCATCCCCTCCAACTGACTGACAGTAAAGCCCTTGAAGCTGCTGTGGATGGTTATTCTGTGCTTCACAGTGAGAATGGAGGACCTGAGAAGAGTCTGGCTACCTTCCCATACCCAGACACACAATGATAACATCAATGTCTATGTGTGTGGGGTGTTCCTCCAACCTTTCTATAATCATTGTGCATCTGGTTATGGGGAAGTAGTCAGATGCATCTCTAATCATGCCTACTTCCTGTGAAACATGGAATAGCAATGAGGGGCTGGTTTCAAGTAAGTGGGGATAGAGAGGGCATATGGCCCAGTGTAATACAGGCCTGCATGTGGGTAATTATATTATGCTGAGGGGATGTTGTATTGGGGCCTTTAGATGTGCAGCTATTCCTTGATTTGTTATTTGTGTTTGACCTTATTTATCCAAAGAACCTAAAATTAAATATTGCCAGGACAATAAAAGTTTAGATCTCAATGCTCAAAGTCGTTGTTGATACCATACATTTGTGTGTATGAAAGATTAAAGCTGGCAGTTTCAATTCCTAACTGATTTAATGTTGTTTCATCATTTTGCTTCTAGCATTTATTTACTTGCTTCTATTAAAACTGTCTCTCAACAATGTTGAGCATTTTGTTGTCTTCTTCTCCTAACATCTAGACACTGGACCATTAGATTTTAAGATTAAGATGATTGTCTTTTATAAATATGATACATAAACTGACAATTGACTTGTAATCACTTGTTATAATCTGAGTTTTAAATCTGTTTTAGAAACATTTCAGGGAAACACAGGAGAATTGGGTAAAAATAGTTTAATTAAAACAATTACATCATCTATAGTGACAGAATAAATACTTACTCAAAAGCAATGTATGTCAGAAGAGTTGCAGCTGAAAATATGGCAGATATTCCACAACCAATGTATGTTATGAAAGTGAGTACTTTGGTGTTTTCAGGATCTATTTGTGGAGCAGTTCCTGGTAGGTCCTATACACAAAAATAAATGCAAACTGCTAGAAATACAGTTTGGAGAAGCATATTTTTCTTTAGCAACAACAACATTGGGGAAAACTCTGGAAAAATTGGCTAGAACCATTATACTCAATATATTTAGTACACAGCTGTCACATCTCCAGTTTCCTTCCTAAAGTTCCTGAGAAAAATTCAGAGGGTAAGTAGTATAACAGCTGAAATAGAAATCTCTATTGTTCATATGATTCCATCATGTAGATTTCAATAATTATTTTGTGGAAATGCAATTTCCCATTTCTCTAGAACACCTTATTTTCAGGAATCAAGATTTCCTCTCTTGTGAATAATGCGAGCCAGTCACACTCTCTCAGCCTTAGAGGAAGGCAATGCAAACCTCTTCTAGATAAATCTTTCCAAGAAAATCCTATGATAGGGTCACTACAAGTCAGAGTCAGCATGAAGGTACATAACAACAAGTATTAAACCAAAGCAAAAAGCCACAATCTCTGCTTGTTAGGGCCTGGTTAATGATAACAATAGTAGATTATTCTTTTCTTTGGCATTGGATCCATATTCAGTGAGGCCAGCATGACAGATATTCAATATGCTTAATTCTCAGATGATTTCCATTTCTCACACAAGCAGATTTCCTTCTTAATCCCAGTGGTCCAGTTCTGGATGCTGTTGCCAAGGAACAGCTTTTCATCATTTTCCTTTCAGGTTTTCAGTGATTTAATTCCTTTTCCTCAAATAATCTTGGTTGCTTTGTCCCTCACAATTCTCACAGAGCACCTCTGTAACACCATCTTCCTCACAATCAATCCCATATATATACAGTAGGTGTGTCTGCAGCACCTCACACAATTAGATTGTGTGTGGCAATGAAAAGCAGTCATTGTGATAACTGAGAGAAGAACTGTGTTTTCCTGCCCCCCCCCCCCAGTTCTTCTCTCAGTTATCACAATGACTGCTTTTCATTGCCACATACAATCTAATTGTGTGAGGTGGTGCAGACACCTACTGTATAATCCCCTTGATAAATGACACTCCTCTGTGGCACCTTTTACATTATAATGATAATTATAATCAAAATTATCATAGAGATGCTCTAAAAGGCTGAGAAATTACACCATTATGTACTTTACCTAAATACAGAACATTGAGAAATTACAGTATTATGCGATTCTTACAGTGCCATTCTTTGTACATTTGCTTAGTAGTAAGTTGTGTTGACTTCTTATTCCCATGGAACTATGTAGGGGACTGCAATCTTAGTAATGTGTAGAAGTGAAATTTAATGTTTGCACTGTCTTTTCTTTCTTTCTTTCTTTCTTTCTTTCTTTCTTTCTTTCTTTCTTTCTTCCCTGTCCTGCCTTTCTTCATGAACAAGATCCAGCAAGCAGATCATGGTACCTTTGAACCACCATTTACTTGAGAAATATTATTCTAATCCAAAAATTAATTAAAGGGAGCGAACTCATTCTCTGATCACACTAATGAGTACCATTTGACTTTGTACATGCCAAGGATCCTTCCTGTGAACATCAGCACTGCCAGTTTGAAGGAGAAGAAGGCATGCCTACACAGAAACATCCAACCTCTCAAGAGGTAAATGGATCTATTTGGGGTTACGCATCCCCAACGTCATGTCCTTCTCTATTAGTATCATGTTTAGGTGTAGATTGAGAAGGTGCATACATTTCTGCACTCAAACAATCCTTGCTAGACAGGAGCCTTTGTTTGTAAAATGTACATAAAAACCCTAGAGGAAAAAGAACTGGCAATTTAGGAAGCCAGAAAATATTATAGTTCTCAGACTGGAGCACTGCCAGGATTCCAAATACTTTCTACTCACTTCCGAATCCTTCACAAAAGAACTCACAGCAGGAGAAAGAACAAACTGAATTTAAATGGCCCCCTTTCCCACAAATATGTGCAAGTAGAACAGAACAAGCCTCAAAAGGGAACAGAAGGGTTTGTGATTTTTGTTGTATTTAAATTCAAGCAAGTTGTGAAAAGTCCTAATATACTACTAGGCATGTGAAAACCACACTTTATATCTGGTGGCTGTAATGTGTTGAAAATCAAAAGCAGGAACATACTTTGTCTGTTAGGGAATATAGCTCTCTTTTAATTATCTAAACCAATTAAGTCACATCAGATACACCTGGCTAATTTTCTTCCAAGACTGCTGAAGAACACTGCAGAGACCAGGGAATATTAACATCAAACACAAATCTGGACTGAAATGGTTATTGAGAAAAGGATATAGGACATGTCAGAAATTCTGTTTTCTTTTTAGAGTAATTACACTTTTAAAGAAGTATGCTATGCCATTTTTTATGTTTCCTTAACCTATTTACAGGTGGCTCAATGTGTGGGTTTAAAGCAGTTTTCCCAAATCCCAGTGACTGACATCTACAACAGAAGCATACTTCCATGCTGGATCGAGATATGCAGACTGTCTAGCAGTAACCAGAAATGTGTGCAGTTCCTAATGCTGGATCAGAAATGGTGTTTAGTGCCTACAGCAGGAATAACAGAGGTGTGGTATGTATATATTGCGATT
The DNA here is from genome assembly GCA_026167975.1 of Phrynosoma blainvillii. NCBI lineage: Eukaryota > Metazoa > Chordata > Lepidosauria > Squamata > Phrynosomatidae > Phrynosoma > Phrynosoma blainvillii. The sequence goes on from JANUYF010000001.1 coordinate 104,026,576, forward strand.
CCATTGGCACTGAATACTGAGGGTGGGGATGGGTTTTCTATGTGCATTTCAATAATAATAATAATAATAATAATAATAATAATAATAATAATTTATATCCCGCCCCTCTGAAGAGCAATCGGGGCGGCTTACAACATTAAAATTTCCATACAGATATGTTGTTGTTGTTGTTGCTATTATTATTATTATTATTATTATTATTATGTTATTATAGCAAATAATTATTCTAGCTTATTAAAGTTGTTTTTTGGGGTCGACTGCTCCCAGAATCTGAGGGATTATGGCAGTTTAAATCCAAAACTAAGATAATATTGAATGCTGATGGAGAAGAAACCATTGGATTGCCATGCTCAGTATTGTATGTATTGTGATCAATTGAATTCCACTCCTGCAACGAGGTCCAGAATGCCTCATTTTTTGAATGATAAAATGTGACACCATTTTTGCTACAGTCTGATGAGTTGTTGGCTCCAATAGGATCCTGACACACACACACACACACACACACACACACACACCCAACATAACCTTGCCATTCTCTGAGGAAGACACATCTTTATCCCTTGTTTAGGATCAGTGTGTGGGGTTGTGACTTGTAACATGCTTGGCAAAAGAACTGCAGTGTTTGGAGTGATGCATTTTGGGGCGGGGGGGGGGGGGGGAAGAGAGATCCGTGAAAAAAATGTTCAGATAGTGAACAAGAAGCAACTCATTCCTTTTAGGAGATTATAAGTTTATCAAAGTGAACATATATTTCTTCAATTCCTGAACAAGACTGGCACTTACCATCAGTACACCAAAGTGTGTAAGATGAGAACATAAACAAACAGTCTCATCCTCTGTTGATGCTGTTTGTACAGCACAGCCTAAGGTATTCCACCCGCCTTGACCCTCTAGAGAAATCAAGAAATACAAATGATGGTAATGAGGATGACTCTACTTTTTAAATCACAGCATATGTAAAAGGACTAACAAAAATTATAAGGACACACAATGAAAGACTGAAGGGATTCACAAGGTAATGTGGTGGTGTGGGGATCCTCAACTCTTTCCTGAGGTCCTTTAAGTTCCCTATAAACTTTCAATGGAAGGCTGGTTTTCATTACCACAAAGGGCTTCAGTGAATGGAGCAAGGAGGGGAAAATTACCTGTGCTAATGCTAGCCTGATAAATAAAAATGGAACAGTAACCAATCATAAAATAATAAAAGCAGACACTGAAATAAAAATGGACCAGCAACTACTTGAAGACTAAAATAGTATTCCACAGGATGGGAGAGTATGCTCAGCATCAGTCATGTTTATAGCCCAGTCTATTTCCTCACTGGGTAGGCTGATCAAGTAGATTACCAATATGCTAGCAGGAAAATCACCAACATATCTTTTGAAAATAATTATCCAGACCATATTAATAGTTTTCCTGCCTCTGTGCCACTGACAGATCAAGCTTCTTTGAGAAATTATCTCTAACTATCATTACGCTTTTCTGGGGGGCAGGAGGAATCTGGCACATAGCAAATTGTACTGGATAAAGGCTGAGATCCTATGTATTGGCCCCACAGCTCCATTGGGTTGCTGTTTCCACATATGGGCAAAGTAGTTTCCTAGTGGCCAACCATGTCTCCATGGCCATTTAGGAGTCAGGGCAGGGTGCTGGGTCAACATTCAACTGTATTTCTCCATCCAGGAGGCAAACAGCACAGCTGTGCTCCTGAATCTTCAGTGAGTACACTGGAAACACAGAAGGATGACAGCTATTCTTTTCTCTCACTGCAGCCAGGCACTGCCCAGACATTCCACTAAATAGCTGCTCCTGCCCTGGTCACTGGGGAAGCCCTTCAGGCAGGTTTGGGTGGAGGGAGGCATTATGTAAAGAGGTAGTGGATTCCTCCTCATAGAATATACTTAGAATCATAGAGTTGGAAGAGACCACAAGGGCCATCTAGTCCAATTCCCTGCCATGCAGGAACTCTCATTCAAAGCATACCCAACAGATGGCTATCCAGCCTCTGTTTAAAGACCAACAACATAGACATGCACATAATCCCACATAAAATTCCCATATGACACCAACAGGATTCTAATAAAAACAAGATTTCAGAAGTCAGAAGTAATAATTGTCATATTCTTCCCAAATAAGAAATAAGGGTGGGGGAGGAGTTCAAACTTACTGTTTTTGTTCTTATCCCAAAAAGCACAGGCAGGTTTAGAAGTCTTCAAAATATTTACACATGCAAGAATGAAAAAAAGCATTTATAAACTTTGTATCATCATTACTGAAGTCCCTATTCTAGGAAATTCATGAAGTCTTATTAATAAGAAATATTGAGTTAAAATTCTACATTTATGTGCCTTTCAGTTTATGATTCAAAATGTGTGAATTGTGGATGAGAGAACATAGGGAAGGCCTAACTTTATATAATGTTGTATGAGACTTTGCGTTAATTAGACAGGGTCCTTTCACACTTTACAATGACAGCACTGTGATTCTACTTCAACTGCCATAGCTGTATCCTATGGAATCCTAGGATTTGCAGTCTGGAGAAGAGCTAGAGGAGTCTTACTGAGAACTGTGAATATCCCACCCAGCTGCAATCCCCAAGTTTCCATAGGATGGAGCCATGGCAGTTAAAATGGAATCAGTACTATAATTGGACCCCCAGTTTTAAATACAAAGACACCGGCAGTTGTAGGCTTCTCACTTCATTAAAGTGTGTCTTTTATCACTCATCACTCATAATGTGATGGCAAAATCAGTTACCAACATTCAGCTCCAAGCCAAACCGAAGCGGCTGCCTGTGCCTTTTACCACCAGGGCAACAGCTGAGGCAAGGAACTAGACAGAGGGCGGGGCTGAGGCTTGAAGCTTTATTTTGCCTGCTGCTCTCCTTACCCCCCCCCCACCTCTTCTCCACCAGCAGCAGCAGCAGCAGCAGCGGCCGCAGCAGCAGTGGCCGGTGAGCGTTGGTTGGGGTGGAAGATTTCCACCTTCCCCCCTCAGCTCTTTAACATCTGAGGTTGAATCTGGGCTAACTGAGGTTTCTTCACCTAGCCCGCCCCGCCCATTTACATCTTCACCTTGGAGTGGCGGCGGAGAGACTGGGAGCTAGACTGGGGGAAATTTTAATCCACCTATGCCCTCCTTCTCCTGCTGCTGAGATTGTGAGCAGGGCTTAAGCAGGGTTCTTCCATCAGCCCGCCCTGCCCGGCTTGCAACTGGGACATCCGCAGCAGCAGGGTAATTGGGAGGGCTATTTGGCCCCATCAACTTCTATATCAGTAGGGGTCGGGAATAGTCTGGGGGTGGAAATTCGAGTTGTGTGGAGGAAAGGGAGGCATGGTGGGAACAGAGTGAACAAATGTTACAAAAGAAGATGGGATCTCTGTCTGAAAGCTATCCCGTCTTCAGTTCACTGTGTTTCTTGAAATGGATTGGAGAGCATGCCAACCATTCCACAGAACCTTACCTTGCTCCTCTGCAATGCCAGGTCGGTCAAAAATAAAACTCATATTATCCATGATCTTCTTTTAGATGAAGATGCCGACCTGGCTTGCTTCACAGAAACCTGGCTGGGAGAGGATAGCGCCGTTGCTTGGACGCAGGCCCTTCCAGTCGGGTATGTTGTCAGTGAGCAGGTAAGGGGAAGTGGGTGGGGGGGGAGGAGTGGCTCTGGTTCATAAGAACAACATGATCTTGAACAGGATACCTGTCCAGAACACAGTCTACTTCGAGTGCATATACTTGAGCCTGAGGACCAGGGATAGTTTGGGGATTTTGCTAGTATACCGACCACCCCATTGTCTAGCAGACTCCCTAACCGAGCTGACACAGCTGGTCTCAGAGTTGCTGCTGGAGTCGCCCAGACTTTTAGTTCTGGGTGGCTTCAACATCCCACTCGAGAACAGTTTATCAAATTTAACAGGTGTGGCTCGGGAGTTCATGGATTCCATGACAAACATGGATCTATCCCAATTGGTTGTCGGGCCCACTCATTGTGTGGGTCATACACTCGATGCAGTCTATAGTACGGAACAGGAATATCCATGGGCAGAGGTTAAAGACACCACCGCATTGTCATGGACAGATCATTTCCTGCTCAAGGTTGAACTTAGTACCACTATCTGCCCCACTGGGGGTGGTGGACCTATTAGAATGGCTGTTTAGGGTGTTAAGGGAACTGACACAGGTTCCACCTGCGCAGAACCCATTACTTAGCCCGACAACAGCTTGCTGTGATGCGTTTAACAACTTCTTTGCAGATAAAATCTCTCAGATAAGAGCTGACTTGTACGCCAATGTTGTAACAGAATCAATAGACGAGGTGTCCAGCAGCTCCGCTGATGTAAATTTACTGGATCATTTGCAATCTGTGAGTACCGAGGACGTGGACAAGCTCCTTGGTAGTGTGAGGAAGACAACTTGTCCTCTTGATCCTTGCCCTTCGTGGCTGGCCTTGGAGCTGGGGGTGCTTTGAGTTTGTTCCTTGTGGACATCATCAACGCATCCCTCAGGGAAGAACATGTTCCATCTTGTTTAAAGGAAGCGGCAGTCAGGCTGCTTCTGAAAAAACCTTCCCTGGACCCCCTGGATATGAACAACTATAGGCCGGTGTCTATGTTACCTTTATTGAGCAAAGTGATCGAGAGGGTGGTTGCTCTTCAACTCCAAGCGGTCTTGGATGAAACCGATTATCTAGACCCATTTCAAACTGACTTTAGGATGGGATTTGGAGTTGAGACTGCCATGGTTGCCTTGACCGACGACCTGCATCTGGGCATCAACAGGGGTAGTATGACCCTGTTGGTGCTCTTAGACCTCGCAGCGGCTTTTGATACGATAGATCAAAGCATCCTCTTGGATCACCTGAGTGGGTTAGGAATTGGAGGCACTGCGTTGCAGTGGTTCCGTTCCTTCCTCTCAGGAAGGTTCCACAGGGTGCTGCTCAGGGACAGTTGTTCTGCATGTGTGGCATCCCTCAGGGTGCCATTCTGTCCCCGATGCTGTTTAACATCTATATGAAGCCACTGCGTGAGATCATTCAGAGATATGGGGATGGGTGTTATCAGTACGCTGATGACACCCAGATCTATTTCTCCATATCTTGATCGTTGGCGTCGAATTCCGATGGCGTATCTCCTCTCAATGACTGTCTCAAGGCAGTAATGGGCTGGATGAGGAAAAACAGTTTGAAACTGAATCCAGACAAAACGGAGGTGCTCACAGTAGCGGTCCCGAAACTGGGAATTGGGTTGCAACCTCCAGTCCTGGACGGGGTCACACTCTCTGTGAAGGACTATATTCACAGTCTGGGGGTGCTCTTGGACTCGTCGCTCCTGATGACTAATCAGGTAAACGCGATGGTCAGGAGTGCCTGTTATCAGCTTCGGCTAATACGCCAGCTCGCCCTTTCCTGGAAGTAAAGGTCCTTGAGACTGTGGTTATGAGCTGGTAACTTCTCGTCTGGATTTCTGTAATGTGCTCTACATGGGGCTACCCTCGTGCTTGGTCCGGAAACTTCAGTTAGTCCAGAATATGGCAGCCAGAGTGGTCTCGGGAACATCTAGAAGAGACCACATAACACCAGTACGGAAGTCTCTTTACTGGCTGCCTATCAGTTTCCAGGCCCAGTATAAGGTGTTGGTTATGACCTTTAAAACCCTAAATGGCTTGGGTCCAAACTATCTTCGGTACTGCCTCCTCCCATACAATCCACCCCGCGCACTCCAGTCCTCTGGGAGGAATTTACTACAGCCAATAAAATCAAGGCTGTCTGCAACCTCCCAGAGGGCTTTTTCAGTAGTTGCCCCCAGACTTTGGAATGGCCTGCCAGACGAGATGTCAGATAACAACCATGAACAGCTTTAAAAAGGCTATGAAGACAGATCTCTTCTGGCAGGCCTTTCCTGACTAGATTTTCTAGCCTCAGGAGTTGTTTTAGCCATTCCCTTTTTTATTCTCTTCATTGCCCTGCTTGTCTTGTATTTTTGCTTGTTTTGTGATTTTTTATATGTTTTAATTGATATATGATTTAATATTATTTTAGGGGTGGGAGGGTGGGTTTTGGGATTTTAGACTGTATTTTAGGATGATTTATATTGTATGGAATTTTTAACTGATGTAAGCTGCCCCAATTGGTTGACAGAGGGGCGGGGTATAAATAAATTTTTATTATTATTATTTGCTACCAAGGGAAAAAGCCTCTGACAGTCACATTTCCAGCAGGAACAGATCTATTCCCATGGGGCTTGGAACACATGTAAGTTGTCATTGTTTCTTTTGCATTTGCCTATCCAAAGATGAGTTTCTTTGGACAGATAAAGGACAAGGCAGAATAACGGCTTCTTGACAATCTTTAAGCTGAAAGACATAGCTGTGTTAGTTTAGATATGTTCATGTTTGCTTGGGTTATGTGCAAATCCTCCCCCACTTTTTTTTTTAAGTGTAGAGGCTTTATGTCTGTTTATGGAGTTTTTCACAAGGGGGAAATCCCGTGCAAAATCGCTGCTTTTAATTGGAAAAGAACCGCAAAAGCGGTCATGATTTCACACGACATCGCTGTTAAATTGATGTTAAAAGGAGGTTAATCCGAACGAAAACCCCTCATTTATGCTTCTTTTTACTTTCGGAAAAACCCAAAAGTAAAAATGAGGGGTTTTCGTTCAGATTAACCTCCCTGTTAACACCGCTTTTACTCTTCACACAGGGCAGAATGGGAAAAATCCTGTTCATTAAAAGCTTCCACTTTTGTGGTTTTTTTTAACTTTAAAGAGCGATTTTGCATGGGGCTCCCCGTGTGATAAACTCCTATGTTTCCTTCAAGAAGCACTGGTGTACCTACAGCAAACAAAATTGCCATGATGAGTTGCTTTTAAAGAAGCTGGAAATCCATGCTAAATTGAAGAGGATATGTTTATTAGAATTTCAGTTTCTGTTTGTAAGATCCACATTTTTACTTCCCTAACTTCTTCTGGTTCATAAACATGGGGTGAATTTTTTTCTGTTTTAATGTCACAGAGTTTTTGAACAACATAACTGATCTATTAATACCAAGAATCCAGATTTCTTACCTGGGTTTTGTCCTTCTTAACTGTATGCTTAATTGTAATCTTTACAGAATCTTGGAGATCACGGATAGTAATATTGCCAATACTGCATGCCACCACATAACTGATTAAACTAGTGTTACCTCCTGGATCCTTTGAAAAATTAATTTATATAGTTAATAGCAAAAACTGTTTTTCTGAATCTTGCAAGAGATAACTAGTGTAAATGCTTTTATTTCTACACATTGCCAGAATAAATAAGTCGTCAGCACATTAACATTTAACATCACTCACTATAAGAACATCCTGTTCATAATATTGATGGACTGTTTTTCCTCCCAGAATGTTTTCCATTTCCCTTATTATCACAACATATAGTGTTATAAGGACCACTTGTATGACTGTTTCCAGACAGCTTCTATCTCAGCTATTTTTTTTGTGAGGCAAACCAGAGTTAACACTAAAACAATGCTGATTGATATCCAGTTCTGATTTAATTAGATCACTTCCGAAACCAAGAATATCACAGTTTTCTTATCATATTAACAACACTCTCTCCAGGGGAAGGAGAATATCTTAATTTTTGGCGTTACAAATAACACATCACAATTGCTGCATGAAATAGTACATGTTAACATATAACAATTAGGGATGTAAAAATATTCACAAATTTCCCCATCATCACATGGATGAAAAACCTGGCTTGAAAAACAAGCAAACTACCATGAGATTTTATTTTGCCACTGCACAAGAGTGAAAAGACTAGTGCTCTTCTCCTCCTGGTTAGTACCAGCAATAGCAGTAAAGGTTTCTTTTAGCACAAAAATGATGTTTTTTACACATGTACAACTCCCTCTATTCCTTGCAAAAAATGACTGTTTTATTCAAACAAATAATATTTTGTACCAATTTTTTTTATGAACATGTTGATAAAAAGGACTTCAAATGTGCAAAATCATTAAAAAGGCAAAAAAACTTTTTTACTCTCCCCGGTAGGGGAAAAAAAAAAAACTTCTTGAATTTTCCCCCCCTCATGAGCAAGAGTGAAACAAACAAAGATTGAAGTTCCTATTAAAGAGGGCCAAAGGAAAATGGATGTAAAAATTCCAACTACTGTTCAAGGTGGCTTCTCTGTACACCTTCTTCTTTAGGGCCTCATGGGTTCTTTAAGTACCTTTAAAGTTCAATTTAAAAAAAAAATACTCTCATGATCTCACATAAAACAGAACCAGTTGGAGGGTTGTGGCTTTGTGATGAGCTGAGATCGTCCCTCAATCTCTGCCCACCTTAATCCACATCTTTATCTATCTTTAATGCATTTTTTACTGCAATGGTTTTAATATTAGTGCTTTACTCCCTGCACAACTGCTCCGAAATGCTTTTTGAAAAGGAACGGTTTATCAATCCTATAATAAATATAGAACATGTATTTCAATATATGAATATTAAAAACATAAATATTTTCCACACAAACCACAGTTTGAGCCTGACTTGTTCGAACAATATGTTAATCCAACCAACATTCCTGCTGAGTATAGACCAAATGGGAAACCACTAGTTGGTTTAAAAGTGAAAGTGGGTGCTTCTTAGCTCTTCCTCATAGCTATGTTTGAGTAGGAGAGGGTGGAATACACAATTCTGAGGGTTTGTAATGCTCCAGCCATATTATGCTAAACAATGATTCATTGCAGGGCAGGAATAGAAGACCTTTCTTCTGTCAAGGGTCACATTCTTTTGGTTGTGAACTCTTAGAGTGGTGGGAGAGGCTGGAATCAAACCTGGCTGGGGCCAAAGTGAGTAAAGCCAATCATTTTCTCTTTCATTGTATTCATTCCCTTTTCTCTCTGTTTCCCTTTCTTCCTCCATTTTTTTCACCACTGGTTTAGTGTTAGCTATAAAATTAACTCCAAACAAGGCATAGCACTTTAAAAACATACAAAAAAGGGGAGTTAACGTGATCACTACTTTACAGTTCATCTTTCAGACTAAATAGAAGCACACTTGGCAGAAAATACTGAAGCTAATTTAGTGCCAAACAACACAGGTTAGGTGAAAAGACCAGGAAGTATCCTTCATAGAACTGACTTTAAAATGTTCTGCCTTTGTACGAGACAAAGCTATGGTCTTACTCTCATCCCGATATCTCATGCTTCTTTGAGAAAATAGCTGGTAATGAAATCTGGAGCACTTTTAACCTTCTCCTGTTACTCACACTTCTAATACTGTTTATCAGCAATCTGAAAACCTGCCTTTTTACATGTCAGTGATAAAACAGAATTGTCAATAAAATTATAGGCTCAGCTAAAGTAATATTACCCTTAGCTTAGTACTACATAGCCAGAGGAGAGGCAGATCAATTAATGAGGTTGTCATTTTCAATAATTAACTGAAACCTGTAATCTTTACCAAAGACAAATATGAAGATGCATTAATAACAAATATTGATTGTATTATGAAAGGCCCAGTTACAGAGAGAGCAACTGTAAGGGTGGTGGCGGCAAGAGATTACCCATAGGACAAAGTGCCGCTCCCTTAAGCCCCACTAATTTGTGGCTGTCAGGGTAGGAGACTGTCTGCTCCTTCTGCTGTACTTTTAAGGAACTAATGAGAACTAAAAATAAATAAGTTGTCTCCATGGCTTTGGGTTTGGCCTATCTAATGCCTTCCACCATATGCCTTGAATATCTTCTTTTGGCCTCCACAACCCATGGAATACATGGTCAAAATGAAAGTAGCATAGGACACTGAGAATGCCATTGACAGCCCAGCTCCTTCCATCTCCCAAAGACAGGAAGTTTTGCAGCACATTATAATCACTAGGCTGCTTTCCTCGAGAACTCAGAGTTTCCCCTTAGTGAATTATGTGTCACCAAGCATGACAATTATTTCCTAACTGTTATATCCCTCTGATTTTCCGGTTTGTTGTAAGCTTTCTTGTGGTCATTAGAAAGGAATTTTTTAAATGCTGGAACTAAAGATTCTACAGATATAGTTGGGCGTATTTAAGAAAGTGGTGGACGATCATGGCAATCTGCCAAGATGGATTATGCTTAATATGGAGTCACAGTGCAATATATGCAAGCACAATGCCTCAGCGTTTTGTGAATGCACTGAAGACAAAGGTCACTAGAAATGATTTATAGGAAACAAGCTGTTCACTGAAAAACAACGCTTCTTTATTGAACATCTAGTGGAAAAGGATATTTTGCCAATGGCAGAGAGTCTTCTGAAACCCAGGATGTCTTCTTTGTATTTTTTTAAAGAATAGAGTCTTATATTTAAGAACATACCATCCCACAAACTCTCATATTTAACTGAATTCTATGAAAACATATTTCTATGCCATAGATAAAACAATATTGTTTAGTCTACATCCAGGTCTTTAGAGCCAGAGTGATATAGTGGCTTGGGTGCTGGATTACAACTCTGGAGACCAGGGTTCAAATCCCCGCTCAGCCACAGAAACCCACTGGGTGACCTTGGACAATTTACACCCTTGTAGCCTCAGAGGAAGCCCAAGGCAAACCTCCTCTGAACAAATCTTGCCAGGAAAACCCTGTGATAGGTTTGCCTTAGGGTCACCATAGGTCAGAAATAACTTGAAAGCACACAACAGCAAGACCCAGGCAAGCCTTACTTGTTTTGTTTGTATACTTGAGATATATTCAAGTAGCATATGAATTTGTGTGAAGGAACAAATTGTACATGTTCAGCCTTCCCATCCTGATCTAAACAGGTGTGATATTAATTGCACAAATTTAATTAATGTGCTTTTTTTTAAAAAAAAGTCAATAGTGATTGACTGAATGAACCAAATACATTCTGTGTCTTGAACTAAAATTCAAGATTCATTGACAATTAACACTCCAGGCTCAGGTTCGTTTAGCCACCGAAATCACCACCTGGGTGCAGCCCGAGTCCATCGCTGCTCGAAGGGGCACTCTTTGTGCCTCTTTTCAAAGACGGGACTTTTCTGGCTTGAAAAAATGGTTGCCAGAGTGCCCCTCTGAGCGGCAATGGACTCAGGCTGCACCTGGGTGGCAATTTTGGTAGCTAAATGAGTCTGATAATATCAGGATGCCACCCACTTCTAATTTTAAGCCGGCTCAGGTAAGCCAGTCCTTATGCGATAATCTTCATGCTTTCTCTCTGTACAGCCTAAAAGTCAAATGTATATCTGGAGGAGAAAAATTACTCATTTTTATGCATGGAGGTTAAATTCTATTGTTTCATCTCCTGTAGTCCTGCTGTCACTCAGCCACTACTGTGAAACTGGCAGTTTAAAAAACAAAACAAAAAAACCCACAGTATGTTATGTGCATTCATACAATTAATGGTATGTCTACCTTGGCTCTGAAAGAGCTCTCATGGATATAACTGTACACTTGGCGAAGCCTGTTTACACAGACTTGAACCCTGCTTTTTCACAGCTCTCAAACCCTTTAAGAGAGTATTACTTTTTTTTTCAGACACTGAATTGAATTTCTGCAGGTCAAACCCTTAACACTGCCTTCTTCCCTTCTATTATTCTGAAGAGGGCCAAACAGGTCTCACTAGCATCAACAAGATAAACTACAGAGTACTTACACTCATCACATTATTTTGAAATAACTCATCATACTAAGCCAGATTAAATCATTAATAGTGAATTGAGTGTGCCTGCGCTTACCTGGAAGAGTCCACTTTTATTAAAAAAAGTAAACTGAGCCCTGGATACAGCTTCAAGATCTTCTTGGCTTAAATTCTTTAGTAAGCTTGGAGGCAAAACAACAGAGGCCAGGGAATTTTCTTGGTTTTTGTAAAAATCAATCTGGAAAATAAAGTTAAATCAGACAAAAATGAAATATATTTTCCATATGAAAGTATCATATATATATATATATATATATATATATATATATATAGACTCCCCAATTATTGCCAATAAATTATTGAATAAATTAACAGCTGACAATTTTCAAGAGAATAATAATAATCTCTTTCAGTCCCAGACTCTGAAAATAAATGAAACTGATTTTAGGATAATGGAATTTTGTCTTTACTTTGGGCAGATTTTTTAATTCTGCTCCTTAGGTTCTATTGTTTTAATCCAGCTACTGTGTTTTACTGTTGCATATTTTACTTTTGTATAATGTTCCTTTTATAATTATTGACAGCTGCTCTGACAAAAAGGAGGTGCAAAGCATCAAAGGAGTACTGGAAAGGAGAAATATTAGATGTTGATTACATCTTGGGTTACCTTTCTTAAAGGTACTCAAACAACTACAAGCCAAAACAGAGATTTACTCTACAAAAAATTATTCAATAATTCAAAAAACAACAAACATCTTTTTAAAATCTGAGGCTATGATGCTCCTCATCTTGTATTTTAGCACTGCCCCTTCCTTTTATCTCCCCATAAATTTCCTTTGACATCCCATTTTCTAGGAGGAAAGTGGGACAGACCAAATCAACAAAATCTGTTTTTTATAAGATTATGCCCACGAGACATGCATAACACTCTGAACCATTTAAAGACCCATAGAAGTATTTAGATTTGCAATCTAGGAGTTCAAAGTATTAAAATTATATATTTAATTATCTAATTTAATACTCTCTCTGTGTCTGTATAATCAAGTTTAGTTTGTATTATTAAGGTTTAATAATAAATAATAATTTAATATTTTCTCTTACCAGGTCAACCTTGGTGTTAATATAATGGAAAATTTATTTTTGATCTAGCAACCTGGACATAACTCCATCTTTACAGAGTAATCTGTTTCCTTCTTGAATATTGTTCACATAATCTAAGATGTGAGGATACAACTGGCCCTCTGTTTCCACAGATTTTGCATCCGTGGATTCAAACACCTACAGCTTGAAAATATTTGAGAAGAAGAAGTAAACTTTGATTTTGTCATATTATATAAGAGACACCATTTTACTACTCCACTGTGTATAATGGGACTTGAACTGCCACAAATTTTGGTATCCATGTAGGTCCTGTAGCCAAACCCTGGAACCAAGGGTCCACTGTATTAGTACTTAGTTAATTTTGTTTTGCTTCTGATTGAAAATTATTGAAACTTCATTAATCATGAAATAGAGAATGAGATGTGATCTTAAGGCTAAGCTTAACAAAAAAACAACCCCAAAACAAAAACCTTTTCTCAGAGCAAAACTTACTAGATTGCCAGGGTTGGCAACTATAATTTTTGAAAGAGTAAGCTAGCCATGTTTCTACATTGGATGTGTCAGGTTGGATACTCTGTAGTCTCATTCTTTAATAAAAGTATGATCTTAGTATCATGTTTCTCATTTTAGTTCCTATTAAAAACCCAAATACAGGGCAGCACAGCCTAGAAGAAATACTTTGCCAGGCAGTGTATTGACCAAAGGCATTTTCAATATAATATAGTCATTTGAATCAATGGAATTTCTGCCAGCATAAAACCATTGAAGACAATTCTGCAGGTTTATATGTTTATATGTTAATGTGCTTCCTGTACCTGAAAGTCTGAAGCATTGTTCTGGGGACCAACACTGAAGGAAGAACCACTGAACAAGGTTGAATTTAGTGAAGAAACACCAAGTGCCAAGTTCTTTGCTGAGATACTCATGGAGGGTCCTGTAAACTGAATTTTCAGTGCTAAAGCATCAATGGTCTTTATAGCTCTAAAATCAAGCAGAACAATATAGCAAGTTTCAAACAAATCTTCATTAAAACTCAGAATAAATACTATGACAGCCTGAAGAAAATGCTCTGTATTTTAGGCAAGTATTCAGTATGAGATGAATTTGGTTTTGCCAAAAACCCTGAAAGATAGGCTAGAGATAGAAAGATCATTTGTTATTATTTGTTCCCAGGTCAAAAATGGGATTTCTGACTATCAGGAAAGTTTACTGGGAAGAATAACAGACCAGCAAGAGTCTTGTGAAATTTTCTCCACATATTTGAATATCCCCAAGTGTTGCAAAGGGATTATTCTGTGTAGAAGAACAAAACCTTTTTCCTACACAAGTAATCCAGAACACAATTTTGTCCTGAGGCAGATGTTGTCAACCAAATCCCAACACCTCAGAGGTGGTAAGGGTATTCAAAGTAACTGATTTCCTCCTCTGACTGATACACTCTGTTCCTTTAGGAGGCAGCAAAAGAGCAGGAGAACTGGCACCTTCCCACTGCCTTTAGTCCTTGTCCCCACTTCTCCTCTTAATTCACCATGCCAGACATTTTGAATGTACCGTATTTACCACTTCTCTGCTTTTTTTTTAAAAAAAAGTTTTGTCAATTTTTGCTTTGTTCTGCTTTATCCATTTGCAACGTAGAAAATGTACCAGGGGTACCCATGTTGGCCATACAGCAAAATACAACAACATTCAAAATCCACAAAACAGCAATGCCTTTATTGGGCCAAACAAAAATGCACAAAATACATAATGCAAGCTTTTGAAGTTCCATTGGCTTCTTCATCAAGCAAAGGTGTTAAAAATCATACAGGAGAAGGAAAAATGCCATTGTTGTCACAGACCTTTTTTGTTGTTGTTAATCACCCTCAAGTCGATCTCAATTCATGGCAACCCTGTGGATGAGACATCTCCAAGACTGCCTAACCTCCACTATTCTTTTAAGCTCTTGCAGATTCATGCTCGTGACCTCCTTGAGTCCATCCATTTAGCATGTGATCTTCCTTTCTTTCTACTTTTCCCCACCTTTCCTAACATTGTTGTCTTTTCTAATGATTCATGCCTTCTCATGATGTGACTGAAGTATGACAGCCTCAGTTTAGTCATCTTTGCCCCCAGGGAAATTTCAGGCTTCATCTGTTCTGGGACCTATTTATTTGCTCATTTTGCTGTCCATGGTATCCTGAGCACTCTTCTCCAGTGCGCGCGTGGGGGGCGCCATTTTGGAAGGTCCCACGGCAGCTGCACAGCCGCTGTTGGGCTTTGGGAAGGCCCCACCACACCTGCGCTGTGCAAATTCGCACGACGCTGGCGCGTTGGGCCTTCTAAAATGGCACCTGCCGCTGTGTGCATGCGTGGGCAAGCGTGGGTGCCATTTTGGATGCCAAAATGGCACCTGCGCTCACGCATGGGGCGGCGGCAGCGGGACCGGGCACGGGGGTTGCCGACCCCTGCTTTAAGGCCTTTCCCATAGCCTTTCATGATTATGCAGTCAAAGGCTGGCTTTGCTATAGTCTATAAAGCACATGTTGATTTTCTATTGGAATTCCTTGGGGCACTCCATTAGCCATTGTATGTCTACAATGTGGTCCCTGGTTTCTCTTCCTCTTCTGAACCCCACTTGGACCACTGGGATTTCTCTCTCCATGTATGTGCAGAGTTTTGAGCATGATTTTGCTTGCTTGGGAGATTAGTGCCGTGGTCCTATAGTTGGTGCAGTCTTTTGTGTCTCCTTTGTTGTGGATGAGGATGTAAATTGATCTTTTCCAATCCATTGGCAACCATTTTATTTCCATATTTCTTGACATACATTGCTTAGGACTGGAGTTGATTCTGTCAATGCGGATTGTAATAGTTTGATTAGAATGTCATCTGTATCTAGCGATTTGTTTTATTTCTCTTATTGTAGCTTCTACTTCACTTTTTAGCCTACATTTTTTCAATATGTCAGTTAGGATGGTTAAGATGGAGATCAATGCAGTCAGAGGTCTCCTTTAGCCACATGGGAAGTGGGAGACAAAGGCCTGAAACACACAGGCCAAAAGAAACTGCTTCCGGCTGCTTTGGGGGCATGGCGTTTACATGAGTCATGCCCCCAAAGCAGCCAGAAGCCACTGTGAGGCTACCAAAGACAGCCCGAAGCTGCTGCAAAAAGAAGCTATTTAAATCTGACTCATGGGCAGTGTGGCTTGGAAGTGCAGGTGGCAATCTGCTTTGGGAGTGGGCCTTGAAGTCATCACAATCCCAGCCTGATTGCAGGCTGTCTGCTTTGTCCCAAAGAGTCGTAAAATCTAGTCAATAAACATCCAGGATCTCAAAGGAAGTTACTTTTTCTGTTGCTAATGGAGTTAAAATTTTATTGCCTGGATTTTGCAACTCCTTCATTCCCAATGCCCACATAGCCAAAGAGCAGAGTGACCTCTGCCTCACTGCTATCCCTCCAGATCATCTTAACTGACAACAAAATTATATTGTGAGCCGCCTTGGGTCCCTTTTTGGGAGAAAGGCAGCATAAAAATTAAATAAATAAATAAATAAATAAATAAATAAATAATCTTGACAAATGTAGACCTCTAATGTTGTCACTTCTTCTTCTTCTTCTTCTTCTTCTTCTTCTTCTTCAACAGCTTTGCCTGATGAAAAAGCCAGTGGATGTTTTAAAGATTGCATGATGTATTTTGTAAGTTTGTGGTTGGCCCAATGAAGGTATCACTGTTTTGTGGATTTTGGATGTTTTATCCATTAGTAATGATACTCAAATACTGAATTTGTTGTAAACTAAAGACACATATAATCCATCCATGTCTCTTTGTACTTCAGCTGCACCAGAAACATGATTAAAGCTAAGCTAAAAAATGATTTCCTCTATCTAGGGGCACTGTGGTGATCCTTCTTTGGGTGTCCTTTTGGCATGTGCTTTTACGGACTACATTCCCATTTAGTTGGCATTATTTAATTTAGTTAAAACTGAGCTTGTGTTTTTATCTATGAACTATGTTACCAACACCACTACAATATTCCACTGCATTTATCTTTGTGCATTTCTATTTTGATGTCTCCTAACTGCCACATTCCAGGATAATTATTATTTTAACACCAGACTAATTGATATACTGTAAAATCCCATGTGTTTAGTTTTAGATCTTTATTCATATCAGTCAAATCTACAATGCAAATACCTGAAAGACACTTATTTGGAAAATGAGATAATGCACATATGTTTTTGTAAGTCTCTTTTTCTCTTTATTTTTTTCAGAAACACTTACTCTGAAGATGATGCTGCCAAAATACTATCAGAACTGGTTAGAATATTAGAAAATATTGTGACTACAGTAGAACCCAGAGATTCATTTATTTCTTCATCGTTAACAATTTTTTTAAGTTTCTGGATGACATCATTGACTTTGTCTGAAGTCAGCTGTTGCCCTTCTCCCGTGAGATTGAGAAGCTGATTGGCTATGTCGGCTGCATTTTCTAAAAGGACACAGGTAAAATAAAATAAAACCTATTTAAAGTCCTAGAAGAAGACAAATCCATTTCAAGTTAACTTAACCTAGAAATCTCCCTAGTGTAAAGATGGTATACTATGCCACACTGGATCCTCAAAAATCTACTAGGGGCTTTACTACAATCTAGTCTCATGCTGCTAAAGTTGCTTCTGCAGTTACTATCAAAATTACAGGAAGTGTAGCTACTCTCTGTGAAGTAGAACATTTTACAGTTACTATCAAAATTACAGGAAGTGTAGCTACTCTCTGTGAAGTAGAACATTTTACTGCACCACAGAGTCCTTCCTGGAACAGCAGGAAGGGAAGAGTGGGAAGAAAGCCATTGTTGTTTCAGGAATGCTGACTGTTGTGAGCAGTTGGAGCTACAACAGAGGAGTGGAATAACTTTATAAAGTCATTGGGTGTTGCCCAATAAGATGTTGCCCATTCCTGCTGTAGTGAATAGATGATAGTATAGTGAATACATGGTAGCAGAATACATTGAAAGGAACAGAGTTTCTATCCTGATCTAAATTGTCAATTTGCAGCCATGTATATATGCTCAAGCTGGAATTAGTGGGACTGGAACATTAGACAATGATTTGAACAGAGTGCTCGTCCACTCAAGTTAAATACACCTAATTCTATGCTGAATTGTGGCATTAGGCCAGGGATAGACTGCTGTATTAAACCATTTTTTATTTTATTTTTGCCTACAAGTCCCACCAGCCCTAGCCAGTAGAGTCAATGGTAAAGGATTACAGGAGCTGCAATTAATATTTTCTGGAGTTCTATAGGTGCCAAGCCCTGTTTTAGGTTCTTACAAGATACCTGATACACACCCTGTACTTCTTCAACAAAGCACATAGGGAAGCTAGAGACAATTAACCAAAGACCACAATAATGTTCCAAAATTGTTTTGATCACAAATACCCAAAGACTTGCCTGTACAGTTTCTAAGGTCAGGTGCACCCCAATATGATGTATAATTATCCAGGTTCAGAAAGCTGAGAATAAAAGTAAAATAGATGATCATAACATTATTGTTTGGCAGTATAGAAGTTCTTAGGAAGCCATACTGTCCTTTTATGCTTTCTATCCCTTCTGCACCCTCTACTTTCATAATAAAAAACCTAATGAGAAGTGTATGCAATTCCTGTATCCCCTTATCTTGTCCCTCATCATACAGCCATATCCACATTATACTTCATCTTACTCTCATCACTAAGAATCTCTTGATCTCTGAATCCTTACCATGTTCTTGATGCAATTTGGGTAGAACTGCCATGGCAGAGTATGCTTTCAGTCACTGTGGGTCTGGTATCTGTCCAAATATAATTTGGAGGATTTTCTTCATTTTCACATTTTTCTATAAAACAAAATAAAAACCATGAACAAGAAGAAAAACCTAGTTTAAATTAAGCTGATTTGAACCACACATTTTTATACTTTTGTACTTAAATCAATTAACCTACATATAGCCACTTCAAAATCAGTAATCTGACAATGACAACAGGAATTGTTGTCTTCCCCACCTTTAGACAGAAGACCAAGTCCCATGTGCCAGTGATAATTTGGCACAGGCCCATGACTGCCATGGAGGCCTCATACTCCAGTCAAGGCAGCCCCAATGTAGACATGAATTAAGCAAGGTATAGCAGTGTCAACAGTGAAGTTATCTGAGACAAAAAGCCTTGGCATCTTTAGTGCTACATACTGCCACATACATCAGCCAGCTACATACTTGGGCAATAGGATACCAGCACAATCCCAGTCTTGCCATTCCCTGCCATCATGTAGAGACATGCAAACATGGTCTTTTGATGAAAAGGCTATCTCATTTAGATGAAAAGGCTATCTCACTGTAGCAACCCTTTTCCCGAGTCCCTTAAGTTTAGGTCATTGTTGTACCAAACTCCCTAGAGGACACTTCTATGATGTGGTCAATCTACCTCCTTTACCCAGTGAGATGTCTGTTGTACAAGATAGTATAGTCTCATACTCAGTTTTCTCCAACCCAAGTTGGACCACTGCTGAACCTGGGAAGGCCACAATTCTACCACACCCTCCTCCAATTTTTTTTATATGAATATATACTGAAAAGGTCAATGCTATCCTCAGTGCTGCCTGAGCTTGAGGGGGCTGTGGAAATTGCCCAATGCTATATAGGCTGATTGACAGATGAGAAGAGAAAATGGTGCAAATATATGGTTCCATCTTTCATGCACACAATGCATGATCCTTACTACTGTAATACCTCTGCCCATTCCTATTTTTACAGCATATCTTTTCTACTTTGGCTTTGCCTCAAAGCACATACTGGTCTAGAAAAATGCAAAACAAATGTGTCTTTATTATAATTTATTATTACAATGAAAATATAGGATTTTAAGTTAAAAGCACAGCACTTTTAAAGTACTGTAGTTTTATTGCTTTAAAAGCAGTTTTGTTCTGTGAAGAGAAAATTGTTAGGGTAGCAATTATAATTATTATTCAAACAACATACAGAAAACAGCAAAGGTTAACCTTTATTTCTTACCAATGGGATGAACATCTACTTTCATGACTCTCCAACCATTCCCAATACTGATATTATTGCTCTTGAGTTTCTTCTCAATGGTTTGTTCTTCTAGACTTATATTGTTGGTAGAATTATAAACCAAAAGAGCCTGGACATCAAAACTGCAATGAAAATAGTCCGGGTACTGAAAATATGAGTTAGCAATAAGTCACCCTTCATATGATTTATGAAGTAGAACGCTTGTCAAGGCATCTGATTTAAATAATTCAGCAAACACAAGCAAGAAAGTATTTTATCCATCAACTGCCAACATGAAGGAATCATATAAACTACAGTCATTTTTGTAAATCCTACCATATTTTTTAGGACCACTATTCTCTTTGAATTCATGAAAAGTTTTCCCCCACTAAATAAGTCACCTGGCAGGAATGAAAATGAAATGCTTAAAAGTCACATGAAGTTTTTTGAAAAAAATAGGATAAATGGTAGAAGTCATATATTTAGTGGCAGACTTTGTATCCAAACTTTCTAATACAGCTGGCCCTCTGTATCCACAGATTCTTTATCCATGGATTCAGCCATTCACAGCTTGAAAATATTCCCAAAAGATATAAATTCCAAAAAGTAAACCATGATTTTGCCATTTTATATAAGGGACACCATTTTTCTATGCCATCATATTTAATGGGACTTTTACATCCATGGATTTTGGTATCCATGGGGGGTCTTGGAACCAAATCCCAGTGGGTTTAATTTGAAATAATGTTTAAAATAGAATCAACAACAACATAAAGTAAAAAAAAATTGCTAAGCTATTTGTTATAATGGTTTACTATAATTGTTATAAGTATTCTAGGAGAAACAGAGCAAAATAGTCTAAGAAAAATTTCACTTACCTAATTAATGATTGGATATCCAAGTTAGATAGCATATTTTAAGAATGTAAACATATGAACATCTTGAATTATGTTTTGAGGAACATACCTAAAATCTTAGGGCTTTCTCACTGGGAAAAAAAAATCCCTGCTCTGTGCCCTGAACAGTCACACGATAGCAGCACAGGGTTGTTTTACCAGCTTACACTGTTTGCCTCGGAGATACCACACTCAGCATCAAATCACATGAGAAATATTTTGGAATGTGATTCTACATCTGTGTGAATTGGTAGCAATATATTATTTTTGCACACTGTTTTCTTTGCTTAGATTGTTAAATATGACCAGTGGGGTTTGTCTCAGTAAATTGCTGGTTAATCAGCAGTAAGAACAGCCATTTCATGTAGTGAGATTAAACACAGACTACAGTATTGACTTAAAGTGTCATGATGAAGTAGAGAGATTGCAGCAAGCATGTTTATTGAGCTGGTAATTAACACTGGCTGAAAGACTGCAAAGCTGTGTGCAAAATAAAAATGGCAGGGAGATCCACACAAGGAAACAGGGAAGCCCTAAGGAAGACATGTCTCTTACCCAGGTGACCCAGTCTTTGCCATATGGCTACACCTATGATCTGCAGGATCTTTCAGGGGAAAGCAGCAGCAGCAGGAGCACAAATGTGTGGCATTACTGCGATGTCAAAAAAGGGCATGGCATCAATGAAATAAACAAATTAAAAATTGCACATGCTATTTGTGTGTGCACTATGGGGGGAAAGATCTAGGAACAAAAGCTATGATTAATAGTTCCATCAACTCTCAACTCTGCTCTACTCTGGGCATCATCAAATTGTGCAGAGGGCAATTGAGAAGAAAAATTAAACACTCTCACAACAACACATCTGCTTTTAAAAGGCACTGTCACATTACCATTGCTGGGATATCTCTTTATGTTGCTTCAACTGTTGATAAAGTTTATGCACTTTAGGAGATGGAAACAGATATCTGTCACTGACATGTAATATACCGTGAACAGTAATAATAATTACTTTGGGTAATTTTCATGCAAATTGCTAAGTGATGCAAGATGAGCAAGACACTTCTGTATCCCATTTTCCTTTGTTATTGGGAATGTAATATTCCATGTCACCTCTCCCACAACAACTGTGTTTGAATAATCTGTTTCCTAGAGCTATAGCCTTCCCAACTTGAAAATAAATGGCAATTTTCTGAAACTAGTAACAAAGTAGATGAAAAAAAAGAAAAAAAGTTGTGGGTGAAAAACTCTGGCTAAGAATCTTACCAATAATGCTAAGATATCCGACCTTATTGTATGGGGTAAAAAAGATGGTTTACCTTTCCCGAATTGAATTCTAATTTGGGCTGTATCCGGGTACTATCATATGTAAATCTCCACCAAATCCACTGGCCGAATACATCCTGAATGTAGCCCAGGTCCCAGCCCTTTTTCAAAGCTGGGAGTTTTCCGACTTTAAAAAATGGCCATCAAATTGCTCCAGGGACCCAGGCTGCATCTGGAATGTATTCGGCTGGTAGATTCAGCGGCGATTTACATATGATAGTACCCAGATGCAACCCGAATTAGAATTCAGTTTGGGAAAGGTAAGACAGCTTTTTTACCCCATGCAATAAGGTCCATCATCTGGAATCCTTGTGGGACACTATGGTTACATAAAAACAGATATATATGAATGTGGTTGTCTTTTCTCAGAAATGGCAGGCTGCAGTTCTTAGTGAAGCCAATTATTCTGTAAGTACACAGAGCCCTCTCTTGCTTTTGACTTTCAGGACATGAAACTAACTAAACATGTAATGGATGGGCTGAAGGCCTTGCTGCCTGAGTTGTGCAACTGTAGGATCCATTATAATTTATACTGGCATACATTTATGCTACACTAAAAATGTATTTGATTTGCATTTTCCACCTCCCACACAGCTGGTTCCCATATTTGTTTAGAATTGACTAGTCCCATTGGATTCTTTTCTCTTTGTTTATGTCTACTTGCTGCAGAAAACAGGGAGACATCATTAGATGTGGAAGTAGTATAAAACAGTAGTGTAATTCCATGCTTTGTGTGACTCTCTCAAATACATGGAGCTCATACTACCTGGGCCTGTAAACAGGGTTGACCTATTTACACACATTTACCATTGATGTGGAAATAAAGAGGTACTTTTTATACATGATAGAGAAAATGTTCCTATTTTTCTGTATCTGTATAATACAGAAGGGAGGGCAGACAAGGAAAGAGGCAAGTGAATATTCCTTCTCACTTGAACATTGCTTTCTATTCTTCCCAGGACAAGAGTGATCAAATAAAAGGAAACATGAAACTGTCCCCACCCATTTGATTCCTCTGTGTCCAAATATTTCCAGAGCTCATAGAGGAGTGACAGGAAATGCATCTGATACTGTTGCCAGGTAAACATAAATTATTGACTAATCCTGAGCCAGTACTTCTTAGGCTATTGGACATGGGGGACTGGCAAGGTTTTTTTCCTCTTCAGTGTGCCAGGGACTGGCACCATATCTGTGCCAATTAACAGCAACTGTTTCTTTCTTTCTTTCTTTCTTGAAAACCTGCTGTGGACTGGAAGCCAACAGCTAGAGGTCCAGCATGGAGCACATTTTGAATAGTAATTTTGTTTTGTTCTAAGTGATTATCTCAGGACCTGATGAAACTAAGAAAAGTATACAAATTATTTTGAATCCCCTTTTAACAAGAATATCACAAAATGTTACCTCTGATGATCTACGTTTCTCTTTTCCCTCTCTCTGTCTTTCACAGCACTTGGTTGAATACTACAAGGGCAAAAAAAAATGAAAGAAAGAAAGAAAGAAAGAAAGAAAGAAAGAAAGAAAGAAAGAAAGAACAAATATAAATATAAATGTAGAAAAACTGTCTCCCACAAGGTATTGTAACTGCCTTATATTTCAGTTATATTAAGTATTTACCTTATATTGACCACATAAACAGTGTAATTCCAATCCTGAAAGGTGTGATTTAGCTGGAAATAAAATAAAAACTATTAAATTGATATATTTACATATATGTACATATTTCTTTGTCCTCACAATGTAGAAAGATATTTTTAAAAAACAATTGTCAGCATGCATTTATTACTTTGAATTAATACAGAGAATATTACTTTTGCTTTTAGTAATAGCTAAATAATAGGAAATCGTGACCTTTACAAAGGCTGGATAAGGTATAAAGATCAATTTTAAATAAATCCAGCAAGATAACAGTGAAGATAATCACAGGTTTATGATGGATTCTGCAACAGAACATCAGGCTTGTGATTTTTCTTGTTATGTATGTAATCTCACTATGGCCATAAAATATTGAATCCACTTTAGACACAACACTGCAAAACATTAAGACTTCAGAGTACCAATATGGATCCATGTAATTTAGTGATATAAGTGCTTTGTCATCTCCGCTGTTGTAGAACCTTTGCATCCTATTTCATTTGCACCACAGCTCAAGAAGGATATTCGCAAGTTGCAATACATTCAGAGGAGAATGACCAAGATGATCAAAGGTTTGGAAACCAAGCCTTATGAGGAACGGCTTAAGGAGTTGGTATGTTTAGCTTGGAAAAGAGAAGATTGAAAGGTGACATGATATAAGGATGGAAAAAATATTTTAAAATATTCCAAAAATGGTTGAAAAATATGTTTTTTGAGTATCAAGAAATCTTGTTGAGAAGAATCTTGGACTGACAAGAATCTTCATGCAAAATGTGCATATGGTGGTTTGCACACAAAACAGCATTTGCTGCATGGAAAAATAATATTTCAACATAGAAATACTAATTCCTGCATAGAAAATGTTGTTTTACTGCACAGAAAAAAGCTGTAATTGGGGATTTGTTCTGCATAACATTCACACTTGGTTGATTTGCACAGAAAACAGCATTTTCTGTAGAGGAATTAATATTTCTGTGTTGAAGTATTCTTTTCCATTCAGAAACTGCTATTTCCTGTGCAGAACATGCTGTTTTCAATGCAAATAAGCTACGTGCAAATTTTACACATAACAAACCTGCAATTACAGATTTCTTTTCCTATGCAGAAAACAACATTTTCTGCACAAGAATAGTTCTGCATTGAAAAATTATTTTATGTATAGATTATTTGAAAAATTGAAAAATTATTTTATGTATGTATAAAAAAAGCTGTTAAGACAGATCTCTTCCAGCAGGCCTTTCCTGAGTAGGTAACCGGCCACCGAAAATAGTTAAGTCTGTCCCTGATTTTCATTTAGCCATTTTAAATTATTTATTATTTGTAATTTTTAATTATGTTTTTATATTTTGTTTGTTTAATACTAAGTATTAGGAAGGATTTCTGAAGGTGGTTTCAGTTTATAAAGAGAGTGATCTGAACAGAAGGTGACTAATATTTTTAGTCACTCCACTAGGACCTCTGTTACAACTCCATCGGCAGCTGGGCAGTGGCTTTTTAGCCCACCCAAATTCTCCAGAGGCAACAGTGCCCGCCCCAACTCTACCGGCTGCTGGACAGAGCCTACAAGCCAGTGTCGGACGTCGGAACTAGCCACGCCCATGCTTGCCAGCGCCAGGAGGAAAGCAGGGGAGGTGCTGATGGAAGCGGCACCTTCCAAAAGCTGGTCCATAGGTTGAGCCCTGAGAGTTAGATGCCAGGGCAACTGTGCTTTGTTAGTGCCAGCACTAGAAGGGAGTAGAGGGGTGCCGGTGAGAGCGGCACCTTCCAAGGGCTGGTTCGCCGGTCGAATCCTGAGCACTGGACGCTGGGACAACTGTGCTTCCTAGTGCCAGCACCGGTAGAGGAAAGGGGGAGGTGCCGGTGGGAGCGGCATCTTCTGGAGGCGATTGTTGGTGCCAGTGCCAGGAGGGGAGAGGGGGAGGTGCCGATGGGAGTGGCACTTTCTAGAGGCTGATGTACCGGTTGAGCCTTGAGTGATGGTCGCTGGAACAACTGCACCTGCTAGCGCCTGTGTCAGGAAGGGAAAAGGGGAGGTGCCGGTGGGAGTGGCACCTCTGAAAGCTAGTCTGTCTGTGAGGGAGATTAATGATGTAGACACTGGCAGTGGCGAGTCAATTGAAGTAGTGTGGGGCAAGGGGAGATATAGCGTTAACAGGGTGGGGATTAAACACAAGGGAAGATGAGATCGATATCCGAAATCTAGCCCGTCTTCCACTCACTCTGTTAGCCTAAAAGAATCAAGGGTCATCGCAACCATACCACAGACCAGGGGTAGGCAACCTAAGGCCCGGGGGCCGGATGTGGCCCCCTGAGGCCTTTGGACTGGCCCCAGGTCGGTCCTGCCGCTGCCGCCACCGCCCGCCATGATGATATTGATTATTGTTGTTATTACTTGTTCTTGGGGTTTTCTTGGCAAAATCTCCACAGGGGGTTTGCCATGGCTTTTCTGGGGATGAGAGAGTGTGCATGCATTTTTTAATTTTTTTTTTATTTCTTTATTTTTATATTTTTATATTTATTTACTTATTTATTTATTTTTGGTGCTTCGGCCCCCCAATTGTCTGAGGGACAGCAATCCGGCCCCCGGCTCATAAAGGTTGCCTACCCCTGCCACAGACCCTCACCTTGCTCCTTTGCAATGTCAGGTCAGTGAGGAACATGTCTCATATAATCTATGATTTGTTAGAGGAGGAGAATGCTGACTTGGCTTGTTTCACAGAAACCTGGCTGGGGGAGGATAGTAGTGCAACCTGGGTTAAGGCCCTCCCAGCTGGGTATGCTGTTAAGGCGCAGATTAGGGAAAGTGGGTGAAGGGGGGGAGTTGCCTTGGTCCATAAAAGTACTATCACTTTGACCAGGAGACCTGTCCAGAAAATGAATCACATCGAGTGTATTTACTTGACCCTGAAGGCTAGGGACAGTCTGGAGATTCTGTTGGTTTACCGTCCACCCCATTGCTTAACAGACTCCCTGGCCGAGCTGACACAGCTGGTCTCGGAGCTGGTGTTGGAGTCTCCCAGGCTTCTTGTCCTGGGAGACCTCAACATCCCCTTTGAATCTGGCTCATTAGATCTGAAAGGTGCAGCTGAGGATTTCATGGCTTCCATGACAGTCATGGGCCTGTCCCAACTAGTCTCGGGCCCAATACATTGTGCGGGTAATATACTTGATATGGTCTTTAGTACAGATCAGGAATGTCCGTGGGCAGAGGTAATCCAGCCTTCTGCCCTGTCATGGATGGATCATTTTCTGGTTAAAGTGGGATTGAAGGCTATTACCCATACCCCTTTCGGGGATGAAGGACCTATTAAAATATCCACCCTCAAAGGCTGATGGAACCCAAAAGGTTCCAGGAAGCCTTGGAGGGTTTTATGGTTGGGAACAATGGCAATTCTGTCGCATCCTTGGTTGATACCTGGAATAACGATCTTACCAAGGCTACAGACATTATTGCTCCCGAGTGTCCTTTCCAATCCACTTCAAATAAAAAACCATGGTACACAGGAAATCTTCGTCAAATGAAGTGGGCTGTGCAATGGCTGGCAGAAACACTGACGTTTATCTGACAAGACATGCCATAGAAACATGTTGGATTCTTATGGCGTGACAATAGATGCAGCAAAGAATTCTTTCTATGCTGCACGTATCGCATCTGCAAAGTCTCCTCCAGCAGAGCTGTTTAGGGTGGTTAAAGAATTAATTCAATTGCCTCCCACCTTGAACTCGTTATTGGAACCAACTAAAGCCTGCTGTGTTTTTAATGACTTTTTTGTAGATAAAATCTCTTGGATAAGGGTCTAGCTGGATGCGGACATTATAACAGAACCAGTAAGAGAGATGCCCAGGGATTCTGTTGACTGTGTTACACTGGATCATTTTGACCATGGTTGACCGCCCAGGGAGACGATGCAGTAAAAACACTGCTACAATTAATAATTAATTAATATTTCCCTCCCTTTGGGGAGGGAAAATTTCCATCTAACTTAAAATTAGTGGTGATTAAACTGCTCTTGAAAAACCCCTCCCTTGATCCCCTGGTGGAAAATAATTATAAGCCAGTCTCCCTTTTACCATTCTTGGGTAAAGTGATCAAGAGGGCAGTTGCCTTCCAGCTCCAGGCTGTCTTGGAAGAAGCCGATTATCTGGACCCATTTCAAACCAGCTTCAGGGCGGAATACGGAGTTGAGACTGCCATGGTTGCCTTAGTCGATGATCTCCATCTGGGCATCGACAGGGGAAGTGTGACCCTGTTGGTGCTCTTGGACATCTCAGCGACATTCGATACCATAGACCATGGTATCCTTCTGGAATGCCTGAGGGAGTTAGGCATTGGAGGCACTGCGCTTCAGTGGTTCCGGTCCTACCTCTCGGGCAGATTCCAGATGGTGATACTGGGGGATAGTTGCTCCTCCAAAAGAGAGCTCACATCTGGTGTTCCACAGAGTACCATTCTATTCCCCATGCTGTTTAACATTTACATGAAGCCGCTGGGTGAGATCATCCAAAGACATGGGACATGGTGCTATCAGTATGCTGATGACACCCAACTCTATTTCTCTATGTCTCCGACTGTTGCAGTGACTAAGGATGGCATTGCTCCTCTGGATGTCTGCCTAGGGTTGGTAATGGGCTGGATGAGGGATAACAAACTCAAGCTGATTACAGAGAAAACAGAGGTGCTCGCGATAGGTACCCCTAGTCTGGGGAGGGAGCTTTGTCAACCAGTCCTGGATGGGGTCACCTTCCCTTAAAGGACAAAGTTTGCAGTTTCGGAGTACTCCTGGATTAATCTCTACAGTTGTCATCACAAGTGAATGCAATGGCCAGGAGTGCTTGGTATCAACTTCGGTTGATTCGCCAACTGCATCCCTACCTGGACCGAAAGGACCTTGAAGAAGTAGTACTGCCCTGGTAATCTCTCGTTTAGATTTCTGTAATGCGCTCTACATGGGGTTAACTCTGTACCAAGTTCAGAAGTTTCAATTGCTTCAAAATGCGGCAGCCAGACTGGTCACTGGAAAATCTAGGTCAGACCATGTAACAGCTGTTTGAAAATCTCTTCATTGGCTGCCGATTAGCTTCCGGGCACAGTACAAAGTGTTGGTTATTACCTTTAAAGCCCTACGTGGCTTGGGCCCGAGCTACTTGAAGGAACACCCCTCCCCACATAATCCGCCCCGCACTCTCAGAACATCTGGGAAGAACTTATTAGAACATCATAAAACCAGGCTGAGTACGACTTCCCACAGATCGTTCACGGCCACAGTCCCCAGGTTGTGGAACAGCCTGCCAGAAGAGATCTTATTACTACTTTAGATGCCTTTAAGAAGGCACTTAAGATGGAGCTCTTCTGGCGGGCCTATCCACTTGATCTCCTTTAGTGACCTTAAGTTAAATAAGTATTATTTCTAATTCGATCACGATTGGCTATTTTATTGAATTATTAATTAATGTTGCTATTTTATTGATTGTATTTTGTATATTGTTGTATATTTTTATTTTTTATTGTTGTGATGATGATGATGATGATGATACATTTTAAGGGGGGGTGGGCCA
The DNA here is from genome assembly GCA_026167975.1 of Phrynosoma blainvillii. Classification (NCBI taxonomy): domain Eukaryota; kingdom Metazoa; phylum Chordata; class Lepidosauria; order Squamata; family Phrynosomatidae; genus Phrynosoma; species Phrynosoma blainvillii. The sequence goes on from JANUYF010000001.1 coordinate 104,055,719, forward strand.
TTGGGGGAAGGGATTGTTTGATTTATCTTGTAAGCCACCCTGGTTGTTTTTACATTATTATTAGAAAATTCTGTTTCTAGGGCAGAAAATGCTGTTTTCTGTGCAAAACAACTGCATGCATATTTTGTGCAGAATATGCCCCAACTGCAAATACTTCAAAGTTTTTGTGGTTTTAAAAGACTTTCTTGCAGAGGGAGAAAAAAAATGCTGAAATTAGTTGTTAGAAGAAATGTAATGAAGAATTACATCCCTGATAGCTAATTTCAAATATCTGAAGGAATATTATGTAGAGCTTGTTTTCTGGTGCTCCAGAGACAAGAACATGGATCAACTTATAAGAAAAGAAATTCCACCTAAACATTAAGAAGAATTTCTAAAAGGGAGCCCTGGTGGCACAGTGGTTAAATGCCTATATGGCAGCCACTTACAGCCACAAGGCTGTGAGTTTGATCCTAGGCAAGGCTCCAGGGCCCACTCAGCCGTGCATCCTTCCCTAGGTCGCTAAAATGAGTACCCAGCTTGTTGGGGGCATTAATTTACAAATTGTAAACCACTTAGGGAGTGCTTAAGTGCACTGATAAGCAGTATTGAAATGTACTTGCTATTGCTATAATTTCTCGACCTGACAGTGGAATAGACTGGTTTGGAGAGTGGTGGACTCTCCTTCTTTTTTTTGGGGGGGGGGGTGTCTTTAAACTGAGGCCAGATGGGCATCACTTAGTAGTTTTAGTTGTTTATTCTTTCATGGCAGGGAGTTGGTCTAAATGGCCCTTGTAGCCCCTTCGAACTCTATGTTGGCTAACTGAAGATGTGGTTAATATCACTGTCCACAAAGACAGAAAACTGGGCAAGGTTTTAATGTTGTAATTCTTCACATACAAGTCTTTAAAAGAATGCATGAATGTGTCCTATTGAATCCTGAGATCTGGTGTGAGGCACTACAGTTCTATGGCTCAGAATTTTAGCTTTGCCTCCCAAACCTTGAAATCCATGGCAAGTTAAATGAAATCATAATGCTATATTTGTGTAGTGTGAAAATGTCCCCACTTTGAGGGAGGTCAGGACTGATCCTAACCTACCACCAGATATTATTTGAGGAGATGATCATTCTTTTAATCACTGAATTTTTTTAAAAAAAAAGGAAAACGTATTTCACATAGAAAGCAGAGGAGCTTTAGCTCCATATAACTATACCTCAGGCTTGAAGAAACCATGCTGGAGCCACCAAGTATAAATACTTTTTTTTTTAAATAAATCCTTTGTATTTGTTATAATTTAATGTCAATAACTATATTTAAAGTATATAGAGATGATTATAAATCAACCTAACTTACCCAGTTGGCAACTGCATTCTGAACATTTGATTCTGAAGTGTCTTTTTCATTGTAGACTGTAAATGCAATTCTGTAGAACAGCCCCCCTATGCATTACAAAAACAATGTCAATGTTAGAACTACAATTCATGTTTTATAAATGCCTACAAATTTATCCAGCTGAAATTGCAATTAGGTATATTGGGGTGGGCAACGGCTGAAATTTCTAGGGACCATGGGTCCTTGGAGGGCCACCCACACCCATGCCCCTTAATTTTTAAACTTGTTTTTGTAATTTTAAAATTAAAACCCCCATTTGAGGGGGAGATGTTGAGATGCCAATTTCCCTATGTTTTTGCCTCATCTGGATTGTTTTAACTTCATGAAAGGCCTTTGTTCACCAGGAAGTAAATTACAAGTCAACTTCCAATTTACTTTCTTATTTAAACAAAATCCTCTTGTAGCAGGGGACTAAATACCTGAAAGACAACATATTCTATCTGATCTTGGAAGTTAAGCAGGGTCAGCCCTGGTTAGTACTTGGATGGGAGGCTACCAATGAATAGCATGTATTATAGGTTATATTTCAAAGAAAGGAACTGGCAAAACTATGAGTATTCCTTGCCTAAGAAAACCCTATGAAATTATGGGGTTCCCAATAGCCAGCAGATGACATGAAGCACATATGCACACACAATAGACCTTAAACATCTCAAAGGCCTAAAACATCAAGAGGAAGGGGGAAAAAAGGCAAAATTGCACCCTGAGCCCCCTATGGTGTAGGGGACATTTTGGTTTTAAAAGGGTCATTTTTTGGCTTTTTTAGGGGGTGCTGGATGACCTTGGGAAGCCCTCAATATGGCCTTGGGGCCCAATGTGGCCCACAGGCTGTGCTCTGCCTACCCCTAAACTATATAGTTCATAAATAGATCATTCAAAAATTCCAGTTATTCTTATGATGACCAAAGGATGTCTTAGCAAAGAAATGCTACTATCCATCAATGAATAAGCTTGATTAACTAGTCGATTAAATTAAATGTTTCCCATTTCACAGGATTGTTTAGTTGTATCCAACTGCAGGGGACAGTGCTCATCTCTGTTACTAGGCCAAGGGAGCCAGTGTTGTCAAAGATAACTCCGAGATCATGTTGCCAGCATGACTGCACAGAATGCTGTTACTTTCCCACAAAAGTGGTACCTATTTATCTACTTGCACTTTTTACATGCTTTTGAACTGCTGGGTTTACAGAAGCTGGGACTAGTGATGGGAGCAAACTCCATCACATGGCACTTGGGTCTTGAAATATCAACCTGCTCATCTTGCAATTGTCAGAGTCAGTGTCCTAACCACTATGCCACTGAAATATTGCCAAGTATGGTGCAGTGGTCTGAGTGTTTGACTAGGACTTCAGGAGCTTCATTCAGCCATGGAAATCCCACTGGATGACTCTGGGCAAGTTGCATTCTCTCAGTTTTAGTGGATAAAAATGGCAAATCTCTTAATAAATATTGTCAAGAAAAATAAAAAGTGTGTTGCCATTAATTCAAGCTGACTTGAATGCACATTATGGTTGTTGTTGCATATCTTCAAGTGATTTCCAACTTATGGAGAACCTAAGGCAAACCTATCACAGGTTTTTCTGGGAATGAGAGTATGTGACTTGACCAAGGTCACTGAGTGGGTTTCTATGGCCAAGTGGAGAATCACAGCCTGATCTCCAGAGTCTTAGTCCAATGCTCAAACCATTACACCATGTTGAAGGCACATAACAGCAAACTCCATGTGGCCATGATGCTTATAGCAGCCTGCTGACTCTTTAGCCCAATTAACTATTGAAATTGTGTTTTGCTTTTTAATATTTTTGGCACTTTGGTTTAATTAGTTTTGTTTTTTAAAATTGTAATTGTGGCTGACCCTGGCTTTTCTCCCTTAAAAGAAAAAAGAAAAAAGACAAGACAAGACAAAACAAAACAAAACAAAAGAAAACAAAAGAAAACAAAACAAAACCCTATTCACTGCATCATTTATATTATTGAACTCTTACCTAACTTTTAATTAATCTTACCTTTATTTATAAAATATAATTAACTTTTTAACAATACACTTCATGATATCATTTTTTACTGTTTTTGTTGATTACAACCATTCGGCAACGATGGGCATGTCCTCGGCCTCTGGGGAAGACAATGTCAAACCCCATCTGAACAAATCTTGCCAAGAAAACCCCACAAGAAGTTCTCCACAATTTGGAAATACTTGAAGGCACATATGAACAATCTAACATTGACATTTGACATTGTTTATTTGAAACTGAGTGAGGGGGATGTTTAATGGTGTGTTATTTTAATCATGAATGAGGGAAGAAAAATGATGCCAGAAATTATGAAAAATTATGCTTTTCATGAATTTGTGCACAGCTTCAAATCAAAATGCCCTCCTCTGCTGCAACATCTTCACTTAAATTAAGCCATTTTTTAAACTTCAGCCAATGTACAGCCAGATGCCAGGATACAACATGAGTTCCAAGTTCCTACAAATTTAATTACAAAATATCTACTGATGTCAATGGACACAGGAGTTTATCCTTAGGACACAATTCTACTGCTAGTTACACAGAGATACGTTCAGTGACTGTGAGAGAAGCTAGGAGATCCCTTGATTGAGCTGGTGAACAATATCATAAGAGGTCACATAGAGAAACAAAAATTACATTACTGATATCTCTGAGACCTATCCCCCCCCCCCCCCCATTCAAACTATACTTGTCAGAGGCAGATGACCAATCTAATTCCAGCCAGGACCACCCCTCAACCACACTTGTCCCCACAAAATAGTTAAAGTGGAGAACAGACATTTTCACAGCACTGTCTAGCTAGCCAGTTGAGGAAAGAAGCCTAGCAGATCACCAGCTAAATTTATAGGAAGGAAACTAGAGACATATAGCAAATTTCTTTGTGAAAACTTTCCATTCATAGATTACTCTCAATAGATTGGATTATGATTTCCTGCAGATCCAATTTCTACTGGTGGTCTTACATCATAACACGTGTGGCATTATTCGGACATGTAAATGAACCTTAAGAGATGCATGGATCAGTTTCTATGAGCAGAAGATCATTTCCATTACAATGCAATCACATTAGGCAAAAATATCAAAATACATTTTAAATTAAATCACCTTTGATGAGAAAGCGCTACTATACTATCTCTAGAGAAGACTGAAAGAGTTTTATTTTCCACCACCACTAAACCACTTAAGTTAGTACAGAAAATTGTATCTTCCTTGTCACTCTCAGGAGACTATAAAATGCCAAAATCAAAATGATATAATTTCCATTTTGTAATTATGTATATAGTATACATTTTTTTTAGAATGGTAACTGCTGTAAATATTTTTTAAAATGTATTTGAACATAAATGCTAGGGGTTCATCTCCTCTGCTTATATTATTGAATATTTCCCCAATTTCCAGCTATATTTGGGGATAAAATTTTAAAAATCACTGAAAATATTTGCAAGAGCTCAGTACAGATATTTTTTTATAAATATCTCCATGAGTGAGTTCTGATGCACTGACTCATCCTCTGCTGAACAGTAGGATGGAAGATAAGGAAGGAACATAGAGGCTCTCTTCTATGGTGTCCTTGTACTCAACACCTTGATGATGGGGCTGTGTGGTAGGTTTTACTAGCCTCTTTTGCTTTAGTGGGAGGGTAGGCTGATTTTTACATCCACCCTTTCATTTAATCAAGCTTATTTATTTAATTTTTTCAGCTATACATTTATGTCTGTGCTGATTTTATTCAAATTTTAAAATTAAAATCACGCTCATGGATAGAAGAAGTGAATCAGTGGACTTTCATTGACACAACAGTCTCCTCAAAGTTCTTCTGATTAGTAAATGGAAAGGTCATAATTAGAATCACACACTAAAGATGATTAATCTTTTTTTTTTTTAAATGGCATAAATGTACTTCTAATGATGTCCAGTTACTTTAACAGTTTAAGGCTTATGGCACTATGGAACTCTAATCTACTCAATAACTAAATGTTTCTACAAAATCTAGCAGATGAAATGATTTTATTTCTACATCTAAATGGATTTGTTGACATACTGTGGTTGACCTCAGGTCCACAAGGGCAGTGCAAACCATTGAAGGAGTTACATAAAAAACAAGAGAAAAGCGATTTTGGAGAGCTGCTATCAGGACTCAGTATTATCTTAGGCACAATACTTTGATTTGCTTCAGACACCACACTGGTGAGAGGATTTTCATAAATTGATGCTTTCACTGAGTTTTGGACTTCTGTGTTATGAAGGAATGTAATACTGGACATCATTTCTGTATGAATTAATGTATTTTCATTAATATGTTTTAAAGTTTCAACAGATGGAGAAGATTGGACTAACATGCTGGTAACCACTGAAACTGTATGCAGTTCTAAAAAAGAAGAGTGAGTAAGTGTTATATCTGAATCCAAAGATGGTGAGATTTTCCATGTATACAAATCAATACCCTGGATATTGTTAGACGATGATCTTTTATTAACAGGACTATCATTATGCTTGCTGGAATGGTGATGTATCTTCCAAATTGATTCATCTCCTGAAACAGTAGTTCCTATATTAGATCTAATACTTTTATAAGCCACTTCACCATCAAGCATTTCTGCTTGTTCCAGCTGAAGAGAAGAGGTAAGTTTGCTTTCTGTATTTTCTGCAGATTGTTGTTCACTGTCAGCAAGGAGTTCATTTAGTGGGCTTCTCTGTATATTTCGCTCTTCATTCCATGAATAGCCATAGCCAGGAAAATTTTGATCAAGGTTATTCAAAAGACTTTCTGACTGTAATGGTGTAGAAAACATTAGTGCTGCTGAGTTGCTCCCAAATTGTAGACTTGCTTTTATTTGATGTCTATAACTATAAGTTTGCAATATTTCCAAAGGTATCCTCTCTATAAACAAGTTATATTTAGGTGGATTTTGTTTTCCTAGAAAACTACTGTTCTTAAATGAGTAGCCGTTCTTTTGTACATAATCAGAAGCTCTTGTGAACTCATAACCCTGTCTGGCCATATACATAGTTTGTGATAGACTCTCCACATTTATTGGATTTGGTGATGAACTTGTGCAGTCACTGTCTAAGCATGAAGACTCAAAAAACAGTGTTAGTATTTCAGTATGATAATGAAAGGCATTCACATAGGCAAATGGGGTTTTATCTAAAATTTGCTGCATGGCTAAACTATCTTTCTGTCCATCAATGAATGTTACATAAAATTGGTCAGAATGCAAGGAAGGTTGAATCACAGGTACTTCCAATGAGGTCAAAGGAAAATGAAGTGTAGATGTGGCCTTTATAGACACACTTATGTTCAGAGAAGGATTTGTTTCTGTTTTTGTTTCCAATTGTGCTCTGTTTTCCATACTTTCTGAAATCCTTAATGTGATGGTTGGTGCCAGTGAACCTAATTTCTCTCCATCTTTTTCTGACACAGGAATAGAAGTGCCTATTTTTACAGCTCCATAGTCCAACAAACTATTATTAGATGTTGTTTGCACAGTGATGTCATCTGTATCTGTGGGGGATATGAAAAAGGACACTCTCTTTGTTAGGAAAGAATCCAACACACTAAATGCCAACCTTTTTGTAGACTCTTTAGAAGGCATATGGAAGTCTTGCTCCAAAGTCCAATAATTTTTTGAAATAGTATCTACATATTGCATTTGAAGATTTAAGTCATTAGGCTCCAATGACTTGCTGATTTTAGGGAAAACAGTGGAAAAAGAAACATAATTAGGTGGGTTATCAGATTTATTGTTTTGTAAATGTTCAGCTCCTGTAAATTTGTTTGGTTTTCGCTTGATATTTTCCACCGAAATTAAAGAAGAAGGCACATGACTTATGTAAGAAATCAATGTATTTAGGGAATCAAATTCATCTTTTTGGGTCAAGGCCTCTTCCTTCTCCGGATGGCGGAGCTGTTCAGTTAAAGGTATAAATGTAAATAAGGCACTTCTTAAAGAAGCCATATTAAACGTTCCTTGAGAGAGATATGAAACAGAATTAGTCTGTTGAACATCTGGCCCTCTTTGTTTTAATTTTGGTAAGATACTTGATATACTTTGCCAGTTTATACTGTATTCCACTGGTGAGAGAGCTTCTGTTGGCTGGATTACAGATATAACATCTGGGAACCAGGCTTTCATGTTTTGTAAAGAGCCAGAAGGATTTGCACTTTGTTTTAAAACTTGTTTTTTAAAATGTATTGAATTATGGTCTTTGATGTAATTAAATTTTGTAGGCTGTAGTTTGCCAACACTCTTAACAAAATCTTCTTGTAGAATTCTCTTAGTGGGCTCTAAGTAGACACTTTCAAGTGTGCTTTCTAATAACTCCGTCTTTGTTTCTTGATATAATTCACTAGCATATGTATAGGAAGACTGTGTAAGATGAGAAGGAAAGGTCTCTTGTGAAATTCCAGAAATTATATGATTGTCAGTTGCAACTTCATTCCATGCCAAAGGTTGTAAGAAACTGTAAGCATCTTTATATGCAGAAGAGAAAGCATAACTCTTAGATGATAGCACCCACTGAGGATCTTTTGTATGTTCAAAGAGAAGGTTCTTGCTCACCAGTGAAGGGAATAAAGAACTTGATATGAGATCTTCCAATGGAGGTGCCTGAGTCCATATTGGTTCTGTATCAAGACTTTTGTTCTGTTGAAGAGGAAAAACCATATTCCTGACATGATCAAGTGGAATAGTGGGTACTTCTCTTGGATTATCACTCTCACTTAGCAAGCTATTAGAGTCCCCTGAAACACCACTAATAATTGTGTAGTTTAGAGAAGAATTATGGTTTGTATGTTCTGTAAAAGGATACAAGACATTAACTTGTGTTTTCTGAAGAGCAGATGATGTGACCTCAGGGGTAGTCACAATGAAATAATTGAGTACATTTTTTCTCTCTGAACTTTTATCCTCAGTTGATGCAGATTTACTGGAATAGAAAAGCCTTGGTTTCACAGGCCAAACTATTGGAGTTGAAATAATTCCTATATTTTTGATACCTTTTATCTTAGAATCTTCCTGCCCTGGTAGTAATTGCTGAGAGGAATCAGCTGAATTTCTCTTGACTCTGAAGACCACTGCAGCAGGAGCTTTCATTTCCTGCAGGTCTGTATATAGCAAGCCATATAATTAATAAACAAATTATTTGCAAAAATTAACTTCCTCCCAATAAGATAATCCTCACAATTGTGTAAGCAGGAACTGATTTATAACACATTTGTTTGCTCTGATGTGCAGAAACATCAAAAACATCAAAGGAGCTCTGAGCAAGTCATCTTTGCTCTGGCCACTGTGAACATCTGTAATTCCCAGTGACATAAATGATACAACTGTATTCATTTATTGGTCTTATGGTTCTATTGAATGAGTTATCCACCAGGTTGTAAAATTTTGGAAGAAATAAATTTATATATCTCTCGCCCCCACTATTCATGGATTCTCTCTTCACCTGTGAAAGGAAAGGGCTGCCCTGCCAAAAAATGACTGAAGAGGCATGGAAACCCATCTCTGTCTCCCCTAACCTTTAGGACAAGATGTTCTGTAGAGGGGATGGGCTCCTTCCACCACTCCACTTCCTCTCCTTTTGATCAGGATGCTTCTCCTTCACACCACATAAATAAATGAATAAAAGAGCAGTGGGAGAAGGATAACTAGGTAGAGAAAGTGAGCTGGATGACGAAAAGGGGGGAAAAAGAAGTCATAGTCAGAAGGAGATACAGAAGGAAAGAACACAACAGAATGCAGAGGGAGGGTTTCTCAACATTTATCGATCAGCTGCCATCCCAGTCATCAATGACAATAGCAACAGTATCAAGATTGTCTTCTTAAATAACATTAATTTTGACAGTATCTGAAGAATAATGAAACAATCATACCATAAATGTGTACAATGATCCCTGCCCCCCTCCAGGAGCTATACCTCCCTTGTCCAAAACCAAAATAAAACACTAAACTGGCAAAAACTGGCAAGGGGTCTTCCCTCCTGTTCTGTAGATTTCATTAGGTACACCAAGGTTTTTCTTCTCTTATGAACTCCTTTTTGCAGTCTTATAATACCATAAGTATATTTTACAGTCAAGAAAATGGCTTAGTACATAAGAAAGAAAATGTAACATTGAATTTCTTACCATTGGTTTGTTTAACAGTTCTATTAGTATCGGGCATATTAGTGGTGACAGTGGGTGATGTAATGATGGAATTTACAGTAGCTGGTAACAAAGATGAGAAAGAGGTGAACTTGTATGTATGGAACATGAATGTTAAAGAGATTGGACAAAATGGAAATAACAGATATGAACAGGGAGCGGACATACCTGCCTCTAAAAACTAGTGAACAAGTTATCCAGTACAACAAGAGTCTTGTGGAACTTTAAAGACTAACAAGTTGCATTTAGAAGAAGTTCAGTTGAGAAGGACACTTTGGGCAACAGTGTATATGTGGAGAAAGACTTCTTTCCTCTTTTATTTTCCCCATCATAGTTGATTCTCTTTCTCTTCATGCAACTGAATAGACTATTTCTTCATTCTATTATGTTTGTGTATGAAAGTAAGTGAAATGAATGAAAAGAGAATGCGTGGGAGAAAAGAGTGAGAGGGGAGAGAAAAGTGGAAGGAGAGGAAGAGGAACCAGAGAAAGTGAAAAAAAGAGAAGGAGAAAAGGAAAATCAGGGAGGGGAAACAGAGGTGCTAGGAAGAGAGAAATAATCAAAAAGAGAAAAGAGCCATAGAGAGGGAGCCTTAAAGAGGGTTAAGGGAGGGAGGGAAGAGGCAGAGAGAGAGAAAAAGAGGAAAATAGGGGAAGAGACAATCAGAGTGAAAGAAGACAAGAAGAGCCTGAGATGGAAAAGACAAGAGAGAAAGAACAGGAGAAAAGGGCCTCAAAAAGGTTGCCCCAAAGGGCCACCATTGGGCTGATCTGGGAGTGGGGTATACACATGACACACGCCACAGATCACTCTGAGGCCAACCAAGCAGAGGCTGTGCCAGGGTGGCTGAATGTGGCCCAAAACCAGCTATGAAAGAAGCAGATTCTTACTGCTCCTTTTCTTTTGGCCCATTGAGGATCACAGCGGTGGGTGCACTCAGGACCACAGTGTCTGGTTGCCAGAGTCCCACGGTGGTCCCGGGGTGATTGGGGTGGGAGCAGCCAGAGGCCCCCTCTTTATCCCCATGTGCTTGAGCCCATAGAGAGGAGAGAAAGGATGAATGAAAAATACAAAGAAAGTAAAGAAAACCCAATGTGAGAGAGAAGCCATAATGAAATCACATCCCTGTGTTTTTAAAAAATAACAGTCCTATTTCCAAAATCATATTTTGGTCTGTCCATATTTCATATTCCATATAGACATACACTGCTCATGTGCTACATTCCAGGACTCTCTTTTCACCACTTAATTCAGCTTATTGTCTGCATCCTAATTCTGTACCTTACTTTCAATAAATTCTGAAGCTCACAAAATTGTAGTATCAGACAATGGCTCAGGTTTTACATATTAAGGCAGAGCCTCAGTCAAACTCATCTTTTAGTGATGAGATATATATGGTGATGATATTGCTATTTCTTTTACCTGAGCTGTTACTGTTTTTACACTGTTTTAAAGAATTGGATACAGCAGATAGCCTCCTGCATATGAAAGAGTTCCCTTGGTCTATGGCTTTTTAACAAGGAGTCTACCACTGACTGAAGGAGGACAAGTTGATGGCCTATTCCAGTCTAGGAATATAATGTTCACAGCTGGAACAGTGGATGGAAAGAAAATTCATAGCATCTAATAACAACAATAGAGGTTTTGATTATTTTGAGGAATGACATTAAAGTGGCATATCCCATGAATAATAGTATCAATATTGCATTTTTAAATTGTTGACATTTAGCATTTGAAAATTAACGAAACATATGACAGATGTTTGAAAAAAGAGATTTTCCTTGTAATTTAAATAGACATTTCTTCATAAAATGTGGACATCATCATTAGTATCTGCTGAAGCAAAACTATGGCCCTTTAAAGGATATCTGAAGTTTGTAATATTATGAGTATGATTAAAAAGACAATGCAGTATCTTACTCAAATAACAAAGAAAATGTAACACTGAATTTCTTACCATTGGTTTGTTTATCGGTTCTGTTAGTATCAGGCATGTTAGTGGTGACAGTGGGTGATGTAGTGGTGGAATTTACAGTAGCTGGTAACAAAGATGAGAAAGAGGTGAACTTATATGGAATATGAATGTTAATGAGATTGGGCAAATGGAAATAATGCATGAAAATATGAATAGAGAAAGGAAAAACCTGCTTCTTAAAGCAGCAAACAAGTTATACAATGCAAACATACATATTTTTGTATGAAACCCAAGTTCAAAATTTTAACTGAACCATCTACTTTTGGAAAAGCCTCATTTGCTCACATATAAAATGGTAATAATGGATATTTACTTTCACAGGGCTTTAAAACAAGCAGATGCATAGACAGACAGACAGATAGACACATACAACCTCTCTCACACAGATACATTACTTCTCTCTGCTAAATAGTAAAGTAAGCTATACATCTAGCACCAGTACTAAACCTATTGGCAACTGAAACAGATGGGCCAAAAAGTGCAACTTCTGGCCACTTCGGGGGCATGGCATGCAGAAGACGCATGCCCCCAATGTGACCAGAGGCAGCTCTGAGGCTCTCTAAGGCCAGAAAAGGAGCAGCAAAAAGCCACTCCTTGCCAGTGACTTGTTCAAGACCATAGCAGCGGCCAGCTTCAGGACTGGGACCGGGACTATCGGGGCTGGAGCAGCCAGAGGCCACTCCAAGCTGCTGGTCTGCTTGAGCCCTGTGTCACTGACGTGATTGCTCGAACTATGTTTAAGTTCTGGGTGCAATCAGAAAATGGCATATGGATTATGACTGGAGACCAGAGTTCAATTCCCAGTTTGGCCATGAAACCCATTGGGTGACTTTGGGCAAGTCACATGCTCTCAGCCTCAGGGGAAGGCAATGCAAAACCTCCTCTGAACAGATCTTGCCAAGAAAAAACGATGATAGGTTCGCCTCTGGGTTGCCGTAAGTTGGAAACAACTTGGAGGCACACAGTAAGAACAACAATTACTTGTACAATATATTTGCTGTAGTAACAGCTACAATATCTGCCTTTAAGGAATATACAAAGTTTTCTCTCAAGACATTCAAATAAACCATTTTTAACCAAATAGCATAAAAACAGTCTGTCTGGAGCACACATGTAAGCATCTAAGTTCTGAATAATTAACAGAATCAATATCATAAATAGACAGACTTGTAAGGGATATATCTTCAAAGTGCTGCCTGAAGCTTCATCCAATTCCCACTGGCATTCAGAGACAATCCAGAGGTTGCCACAAACATTCAAAAAGTGAAGCATTTTCAGTCAACACAGAAAAAGAATTGTATTCATAATGATTTGTCATTTAGAACTATTTTTTAAATTGTTTTAATACTGTAAATAATTTAATGCTATTTTAATGTTTACTTTTTGTATGTTTTAATTGTATTGTTCTTTTAAATTGTGAGTTGCTTTGGGTCCTAAATTTTGGGGAAAAGTGGGATACAAATAAATATAACAACAACAACGAGTGTATGGAGAGATTTTCATCCAAACAAACAAGGGCAGTACCACTAAATAGTGAGGAAAAATTGTTTTATAACTGAATTTGTTTTACACCTCAGAGTTACTCCAAGATATACATGACACTTTGAAGATAGAACAACAATATTCAGTAGATTTCTCAATGTGAACAATTGTGAAAAGTTCTCAGTCTACTACATATCATAGCATGAAACAATGAGTTACAAGTAAAGCAGTTACTGTTGTGAGTTACCTTGAGGGAGGCACAAAAGAATTAAAGTTGCAATGTAACAAACAGAAATATTGTTGCCTGTTTCTCTTGTGTGATGTTTAATCCTTTTCTGGTTTCTGCTTAACAATTATTTTAAAAGATATTTTTACAGGACTTTTTATAGTTTTATGCCATACTCTTAGAGACTTTAAAAAAAAAAAAAAAGTACAGGCAGCCGTCCATGTCCACAAATTCTGTATCCATGGATTCAAAAATCCACAGCTTGAAAATACACATAAATAAATTCAAAAAGCAAATCTTGATTTTGCCATTTTATATAAGGGACACCATCTTACTGCACCATTGCATATAATGGGACATGAGCATCCACGGATTTTGGTATCCACAGGGTGCTGGTGGTCCTGGAACCAAACCCCACCAGATATCAAGGGCCCACTGTAATGGGAAAATGAATGATGGGTTGGGAAGGACAACATTAATAGTAATGGATTTCCTTTGGGGTGAGCCCTTTGTAAGCTACATAATGAATTACTATTAAAAAGTGACTTCTGACCTCCGCTTAATACTGCTGTTACATAGCCCCCATTCAGTACAGTGGGATCTGTAGAGGAGTTTGGGTGGATAATTTGTCTCCAAGCTTTTCACAAATTTATCTTTGCAACTATTTTGTTCTGTGTGGGGTAAAAGCTAGACCAGGCAGTGATTTTTCAAAATGATTTTATATGTCTACAAATTTTATTAAATACTATTGAAAAGAAAAGAAACACCTTAATTTATTATGGCAATCAATCAATATTACTTGTTGGCCCAGTAGGGCCCCTGAGGTGATGCACACTGGACAGAAATATGTAAAACAATATATAAACATCTAAAAATAAACAAAAATGCTCCTTAAAAATAATATAAAATGAAATAATCTAAAACTAAACATCTAAACATCTAAATTTAAAACTAAATAGTCTAAAACCAAAAATGTGAAAATGAGGAGTTTCAAGGATCAAAAACTCAGAAAAAAATCAAGCCAGCTTCCCTAAGCAGAGAGTTTTGCAGTCAAAGTGCTGCTACAGAGTAAGCCCTGTCATATATATACATCCACCTAGGCTCACAAATTATAGTCATTTCCATAGACAATAATTGTTAGTGGAATACACAAAGTAAAAGGACTTCAGTAAATCATTTCAGTTTTAGTCCCAAATTGAACTGGGTAGTCTCTGAGTTTTTATGGTTATTTTCAAAATCACTCAATCAGGATATCTCGTATAATTTATAGGCCAAGAGACTAATTTTTTTTAGCACAGCAGTGTTAAACTGATACCACTGAAGTTATGTTGGGTCCTGCACTTCTGCAACAAATTGTACATTGGCCATTATGGCCTTGATTTTACCTGTTACAAAAATCAACAGTGAGAGTGTTGGGGGTACGTTGATACAACTATGGGCTTCATTAGGAAGTGCATTTAGGCAATCTCTGAGAAAGTGCAACTGCTTCCACAACTATTTTTACATGATCACAGTGCCCAAATGGTATTCTGGCCTGTAAGCTCTGCCATCTCCTGTTTATGTTTCAGGTTAATCTCACCTAAGCCACTTTAAGGCTCTGCACATTTGCCAGATATAAACCTTTTCAAATATTGTTAGATTTAATGCTGAGTAAATAGGCAGTGATATGGACTGTAAGAAAGCTCCTTTTTCAAAATTCACACAAATGATATTAGGTCTTGACGGTCTAGTGGCTGGTATTGCTAAATATTAGATGTCAATGTGTTACTATCAGATGGTGTTTAATCCGCTTGATGTTATCTTCTTTTTGCCTTCTAAGGGTGGACAATCTCCCAGGCTTTTTATAGGACAGGGGATTTGGCAACAACAACCATGCCCACACCTCCTGAAAGAGGTACAAGGAAGTATAATGAAATGACACAAGCCACATTTCCAGATTATCAGCCTTTAACCCAGACTCTCACTCATTTTCATTCTGTCTCTCTCTTCTTCATTGTATAGCCATTTGGATGTTCCTTAAGATGACTACTGTGATAATCAGTACTGTAGATTTGCTCATATATTCTGGATCTGCTGATAACATTTACTGTGCATCAGTGAAAGCTACATTTTTGAAATAGACAATGAATAAAATGGCATGAAGGAACAGATAAAGTTGGACCTTTTCCCTATAGAATCTGCTGGTCAAGTATTATAGCAAAAAAGATTGTAAAAAAACACTATCAAATGAGCTGTTGGATGCTTTCCGCATATACTACACACAGTATAACCATGTATATCAAGACATAATATTCTTTTCTCTGTTTATTTTGTAACAAGACCTTTAGTTCAAATTACAATTGAATAAATCATTATTTTCTTTCTCATTATGTTATATTCAGAACCTGAAGAACAGTGTTTGTTTCTTACCTTGGCAAACACCTCCTAGGTTTGCACAGCTAGTTGGTTCAATTGTTGGTAGGGGAATAAGATATGAGCCTTTAAAAAAAGAGAGGGGAAAAAACAACCATAAGCAACACTTGCTGTTAACTGAAAAATTATTGTCCCAAAGGTGGCCATTTTTTTTAAATTAATCACTTGATCACTATTACACTGAGGGCCTTTGCAGACTGCCAGAAATAGTGCACATTAAATTGAGGCACTGCCCTGGCTCAGTGCTAGGGAATCATGGGAACTGTATTTTATTGTGGCACCAGAGCTCTCTGACAGAGAAGGCTCAATGTCCCAGAAAAAAATACAATTCCCATGACTCCCTAGCACTGAGCCAGGGTAGTGCCTCAATTTAATGTGCACTATTTCTGGCAGTCTGCAAAGGCCCTGAGCTACTTTAATTAAGCCAATGTATTGAGAATAACTTACAAATATTTATCAATGCAACTGATGGAGCATTCCAAGTGTCTTCTTCTGCTGATGCAACAAAGTGGCAGCACCAGATATATGAAGCTGAATACAAAACAGCTAACCCATTATTAATGATCTAGGCCAGGGGTAGGCAACCTGTCTCCTTTAAGGGCCGAGGGACTTCAGCTCCCAGAAGCCTCAGCCATGTTGGCCAATAGTCCCATGTTGGCCAATAGCTCCTGGGATTCTGGGAGCTGAAGTCCCTCAGCCCTTAAAAGGGACAGGTTGCCTACCCCTGATCTAGGCAGATATAGTATATTATCACATCAGGCTCTTGTTGCACTAAAATTACATTCTTTTCAAAAGTGCTATGTAATCTTGATAAGTTTACGTACAAACACTATAAAATGTGATTATGTTGTTTTATGAAAATAAGGTGTTTTTTTTAAAGTGCTATACAATCAGGACTACACTCTTCTTTATTGTACCTTTGTAATCTTTCTGGCATCACTGTCTTCATTTGCACTAATACTATACTGCATGCAGTATTTGCCACTGCCCACAAAGTACACCCAGTACTGCCAGTGTGTGCCTAGTTTTGCATGCACACACAGATACTCGCTAAAAAAAGATAAAATAAAAGGAGTCTTACTTTAAAAAAAAAAATCCAGGGCAAGGAGACTTCCTGATGCAGGATACACTAATCACTGGCAAATTAAAGTGATTAATCTGCCAGTGATTAATCTATTCTAGTCTGCTCAAGTAAGGAACTCCTTCATCACTGACCAATGGCAGGCAAAGGGCAAGCAACATCTAAAGCCTGCCCACAGACCACCCAAAATCAGAATTAAAGAAGAATGATTTTTTGTTGTTGTTATTAACCACCTTTGAGTCAATCTTGACTCATGCTGACCCTGTGGATGAGACATCTCCAAGACTCCCTATCTTGTAAATCATACCTGTGATCTCCTTAATCAAATCCAGCCATCTAGTGTGCAGTCTTCCTCTCTTTCAGCTTTCCTCCACCTTTCCTAGCATTATTGTCTTTTCCAATGAGTTGTGCCTTCTTGTGATGTGGCCGTTGTCTAGGGGGTGAAGCAGATGGCCCCACTGGAGCTGCCTCCAGTCACTTCAACAGCAATCGTGCCAGGACCACAGTGACTGCATGGACCACTTCCAAAGTGGACAACAATCATGGTTCCAAGCTGGTGCCACCAGGAGCTGGATTATATTTGCTCCTTTTTGTGGGAGTACTAGACTCCTTCAGGTGGTGCAGGAGCGGTTGCCTGCCACTTTGGGGGTGTGCATTGTTTGAATGCCATGTCTCCAAAGTGGCTGGAAGCCACCTTATTTGGCCCATGTGTTCTGGGCCTTGGTTGAATTTGAGAAGATTCTTAATAGTGGTGGTGGTGGTGGTTATTATTATTAAGAACTCCACAAATGCTAGCACCATAGAAGCAGGAAAGGAGGTCATTCCCAAAGGTTTTGCGTGAATGAAAAGAAACACCTGACAAATGCTCTCCCGCTGAAATAACAACACTAATGTGACCATCCCAGTGGGTCTCATATCCACCTACTTCCTGTTCTCCAAGAGCTAAATTGGTGACTGGATATGCTGCCCTATACTGTATTAAATGAGGTGAATTGTAACCTGTATAACTGTGGCCATGTGGCTGCTCCTGGTCTCTCAACTAGTCAATTCTTTAAAATGTGTGGTAGTAAGGGTTAGATTAAGTAGAAGAGTTCAACTTAGAGAAAAAGAAAAAGATCTTCATTATAACAACTGCACATGAGTCTGAAGGATAACATAGGAAGCTACTGCTGGACCAGCGAACTACATGCTTGGGACAGAGACTGATTGTAGAGGAGACTGAGTAGGAAAATAATGGCAATCATCCATGAGAACATTTTGCCTAGTGTAGGGTGGGCAAAATGCAACTATACAATTGTTGATGGATTTAAACTCTCAGCATTTCTTACTGTTGGCTGTGCTTGCTTAGGAGGTGGAAAGGACATGGGACCCACTGGGGCATCCAGTGATCACATTAGTGCTTCCTATTAACTGGGAATGAGTCAGACATGGTAGTCACTTAATTGGATATACAGAGGACCTCCCACTGGGGGAACAGATAAGCCTACTCTACTCAATTCCCAAATAAAGGGAATCATACAGATTATTATGAAGAAAAAAAATTAAAGATAAAAATTCCTGCCTGCATTATACCTTAGGTTAAAATTCCTCTACAACCATGATAATTCAGCAACTAAGACCATTCTACAGCAAATGCTAACAAAGGTTAATATGAGGAATGATTATGGGCCACTATTTTTGATTTTAACTTACAAGCAAAAGAGCTTCATGTAGAACCCTTATTTTGGGTGTCCTCCCTTTTGGCTTCCAAACTGATAAGTATGGGTGGGAAAAGTATAGCTGATGCAGTTCTATATGATATGAAAAGTTGAATATCCCCATTGCATTTCCAATAATATTCACTATATATGGCATTTCCAAAGATGAGAAATCTTACAGGGGTCAACTATGTACTTGATAACACGTATAATCCTGACAGCCTGTCAGGGAGGCACAAGAGCTTGCACACATGTAATGGGATTTAGAGTTCTTTCCAACACTTAACTTGCTATGCATCACAGTTAGTCAGAGGCAAGGTCCTATTCCCCTGCAGTTCAGATTTGGTCTGAAATAATTTAATTTTTCAAAATGATAATGACAAACCAAATGTTTTCAGAAATTACACTAAAGTTTCTAAAAAGGTAATGGGAAACACATGCTTCTTAATGTTGGGACAGCAGGACATCACATTGTTGAAATGTGATTGGGGGAGTTTCCAAATGTTACTACTGCTACCAAACAAATCTAAGTCAGAAATGAAAATGGGCATCACTGGAGAAAACAGTAGAGTCAAGATGAGTCCCTTAGGAATAGAGCTTGAACTTCAGTGTATGTTGGACTCAATTTACAATACACTTATAAAGGAAATTGCTGAATTCATATCTCTGCACCACTCATTGGGGAATATTGGTGTCATCAGATATTAAAAACCCCTCTGAAATACTCCAACTGAGAATACAGTTGGCCCTCCATATCCACAGATTCAACCATCCATGGCTTGAAAGTATTAAATACACACACATGCTTCCCAAAAGACTAACCTCGGTTTTATCATTTTATATAAGAGATATCATTTTACAATGCCATTGCATTAATGGGACTTGAGCATCACAGATTATGGTATCCACGGGGTAGGGGTGTCCTGGAACCAAACTCCAGAGGATGCCAACGGCCCACTGTACAAAAATTAAAAATGCCAGTTGAGTATATGCAACTTTAATGTGAGACTCCAAGAACATGGCCTTGGAAGAACTACTTTTTATTTCAGCAAATATTTGAAAACAGGAGAGAACTCATGACTAGTTTTCTCACATGCAGAGAGCTTCAACTACTAATGAATTATATTTGGGTCCACCCTATGGGATGTCGCTATGAATTATGTCTACAAAACCTAATAAAAGCAAATGTAGGCAGCTAGGAACTCAATTTCAGGCTAATTCCCACTATGATTAGAAGCAAATTGCTGATCCCTTTATACGTGCCTTGTTCCCATTGGAAACTTTTTTAAAAGAAATTTTTATTATTAAAATTCAGAAAATACAACCATTCAACCCATAATACACATATCATAATTCAAGATATACATTATATCCATTTATCTATTAGATTTATCTTAAATAATCTTTTTCCTAAATCCCCCAAATTCTACCCATAACAAAATCCCAAAGTTTTGTATTTTCTCGCTGACAAACAATTCCTTTAATAAAATATTCATATTAGTATAGTTCCTTCAGAGTCCTTCTAATCTTTCCATAACATTCTCTTTCATCCTTATCACAATCCACCAACTCATTCCCTTTCTTCTTGTTTCTTCTATCCCATTCATCATCCATCTCCTTCCCCACACTTCCTTACCAACCATCCTGTTTCAAGTATCCTAGTTATTACTTATATCTCAATATCTTCTTCCCCCTTACAACTGCTTTCCATTACCACTTGCGCTCACCATCCTCGGCTTACTTTCCCTTCTATCTTCCCTACCTCACACTCTTCTGGAACTTTCACCCCTTTTCTTTACATTCATTCCTTTACTTCCTTCTTGTCTTAAATGGATTACATCAAGTGACCTTCTTAACTCTATCTACATCTCTACAAAAACCTTAGATAGGTTGTACTATAATTATCTTTACAACCATTTGTGTTCATCTTCATCTTCTTATCTATCTGATACAGTCTTATTTCATGCTTTATGTCCCTATACCATTTCCTTAAAACTTATCAAACATTATCTACATTTTATTTACCTCTTATTTCATTCACCAAAAGTCTAATCTCCCTTTACATACAGAAACTGTTTCTGATGCGACTGCGATTGTTTGGATTCGTTTGAAACGAGATAAATGCAAAAAATTGCTCTTTTTGAACACTAGTTTTGGGGCAGTTCTTCTGAAAAAAAGCAATTTGTCAGAGTGTTCAACAAGTGTGAACAATGGATTTGATTTGCAGGCAGGGAGGGAGGCAGGCGGAGCTCCACCAGGACCATGATGCGGCTGGAGGGAGGAAGGGAGGCTAGACTCCCACCTCCCAACCATGGGTGGAAGTAGGAAAAGCAGGGTTTTGCAGAGAAGCTGGCATCACAAACCAAAGGCAACCAGAGCGAGAGTGCTTTGCAGGAGCGGCAGAGAACCTCCCTGCCTCACATCTAGCACCAGCAGCAGCAGTGCTGCCACCGGGAAGTGCCGAGGAGGCTTCGCCATTGCGAAAGGCAAAGAGTGAGAGAGGGATGGAGCCACTCAAGGTGGGCAGCCAGACAAGCTGGCGTGCTTCCCACCACCACCCCTCCTTCCTTGGCACTCAGGCGCTGCCTGGGAGCTGGCCTGGGGCTCCTACTACACCAAGCAATTGGGCAGCTCTGACTCTGCTCTGCTCCATTCTTCACCTGCCACTCTTGGTTTGTCTCCCACCCACCAGCCCCACTCATTCGCTCGCTCAGCATGCTCCTGAGAGGAGGAGGAAGCCGGCTGGCTGCCAGCCTCACATCAATTGGGCACTTTTGGGTCTTCTCGTGACTTTCTCCCAGCTGTGAATAGCCTAGCTGGGCCTTTTGGTTGTGATGGGGCTTATTTAGGCCCCGATTCTTTGCCTGCCCAGTTTCCCCCAGTCCCTGACTGTTATTAAGGCACCATTTTAAGGGCCCTGGGTGCCTCCTCTCCTCCTCCTCCTCCTCCTGCATAAAGCTGGGGTGCAGATTATTCCATGTTGCTAGTGGGAATGACATGGAATAATTTGTCAGCACCTGAGGACAAAAGAACCATGCTTCAGCTTCTAGGTGTTAACCTTATGAATTAATTGGATAATGCCTGTATGATGTGAGTGTGTGGTTGGCAGCAGTGGTTTCAACAACAACAAGTTGAGATCCTAAGCTTTTGGGATTGTTAAAGATGTAACTTTTCATGGCTGAACTGGACAAGTTCATCACAATGGATTTTACTTAGTTATCTTATTTTCTTTTATATGCATTCATAAACTATGCTTTTGGACTTTACAATGTGTCTTCTTGACTGAGGAAGACAGGATCCTGAAGAAGGGAAGCTGAGCCAGTTGATGGTAAAAGTTTACAAAGTGGCTGTGGATCACAGCAGCCAGCTTGTCCTGCAGATTCTGCTGGGTGTCAAAGAGCATCACTGCAACACCCATCATCCACACGCTGACAAAATTCACTTCCATAGTTGGAACTGCACATCAGCCTTGATTGAATCTGCAACCCAGTGTCAATACAATTCGCAAACCAGATCAAATGTAAGTGGGAATGAGCCTTTCAAATAGCATATTAAACTGGGAGGAGGCATTGCTTCCTAGGAGGTTCCCTATCCCAACATGTTAATACAATTGTGCTCAGAGAGTCCATTAAAAACATTTTGCCAGGAGAAGCAACTATTTGTAAAAATGAAACCCTAAGAGAGCAATAAGGACAGTAACATTTGTATGGAAATAGGATGTTCTCTTAATTTTTTGCTGGATCTTATTGCAGTGAATGTCACAGGATGGTTATCTTTCTGTGATTTTTTTCAATTAAATTAACAATCAGGACAAATCTCTACAGTGCCATTAGCACTTTATTCCTGATATTACATCTGTTTCCAGTGGTTACGTTTAAAACAGATTACATATTTGCTGAACAAGATGAGAGCAGCAAATTTCCCATGTGCACCTTTAGAGCGTTTGCTCAACCTATTAAAGGCTGTGAGCAAGTATTTCTGAAATGAGATAACAGAATCACAACTGTTCCTCTGTTGGTAAGAGCAGAGTTTGTTTTGTCTTCACAGAAATTGTATTTGATTCAAATGGGGGTAAAGAAAAGGTGTTAAGAAGGTGTGTGTGTTGTGTACCTTTAAGTTGTGTCTGACTAATGGTGATCCTGAGGTGGACTTATCACAGGGTTTTCTTGGGATAATTTATTCAGATGGGTTTTGTCCTTGCCTTCCTCTGAGACTGAGAGAGAGTGACTTGCCCAAGGTCATCTAGTGGGTTTCCATGTCTGAGTGATGACTTGAATCCTAGTCTCCAGTCCTAGGCCAGCACTAAAACTAGTACACCACAATGGCTCTCTGGGTTTGTGTGCAAGCACAAGAATATAATGAAAAAACCATATGTTATTTATTCTGTTAGCAGCTCTGTGAGATTAGTCATGATCAAGTATCAAGAGAGTGATTAACTCTACTTCCATTACAAAAAGGAGGCAAAAGGTGAAAGTTAATTGGAAAAAAAAGAACACTTTTTAACTTCATAGTCTTGATTTTAGTTGGCCATACTACATCAGCAGCCCCCAATCCCTCCAAAACTGAGTAGTTAAATTCATAAGAACTGATCAGAAAGCAATTGTAGTTAGTCACTTTCAGTTGTAAGGGAAACCTATTGGGAAGGATGAATATGGACACTGTGTGTGTGTGTGTCAGGGTGACCAGATGTCATGACCACAAAGGAAGACTAGTTACCACAAAATAAAGGAAATTCAAGAAAAATGGACGGCTTTACAAAATAAAAGCTAAAAACACTAATATAAATATAAATTCATTCTTCTCAGCCATGCTCAAAATAGAGAACACTTTGGAATTCCTCCTGGAAAGAAGGCTTAAATGTAGGACATGTCTTGTAAAAGGAGGACATCTGATCACCCTTGTGTGTATGTATTAAATAACATATTGTAATAGTATTTGTGCATGCTGTGATGTATAGATCAATTTGACCCTTTAAAAAAATTATCACCAAAACTCATCTACTATAAAACTCTAAATAAAAAAATCCAGTTCATACTGTCAAAAGTCTTTTCTGCTTCATGGAAGATCAATGCTGCTTGTTTTCCATTATGTCTTTCTAAGTATTCCAGAAAATCTATCACATTTCTAAAATTGTCCTGTAGTTGTCTTTTTGGTTAAAATCCACACTGATCTCAACAAATAAAATCCAGAAGAATTATGTTCCATCCATCATTATAAACAACGTATAGTCACTATTCAATAATGAAAACGATCTTTTTTTCATGGCCAGGTGTTAGTCTTTTGGAATTAATGATATGTTCACCTCCCTCCAACTGCCAAGAATCTTTCTCATCTACAGAATAGCATTCATTTTCTGCTAGAGAGTGGCAATAAAAGTTCATCTCAAAGCATCTCTGGTTCACAGCCAATAAGCCATCTGGCCCCAGCACCTTTCCCATGTTAATCTTTTTCATATTTTCACAAATTTTGCTTACTGTTATAATTTGCCTCTGCTATTCAGTAATCTTTGGTAGCTTCTGTTCAAATGGTCATCTATTTTTTCAAAATCAGTTTCTTGTCATTTATATAATAAGGAATGATATCAATAAAAAAAACCCTTCTGAATATTTACATTATCTGTTATTACCTCATTCCTACCTTGTATTTTTAATATTGTCTCCTTTTTCTTTTGCAATTTATATACCAACTATCTACCTGGTTTGTTTGCAAATTCAAAATTATTCTGATTTGCATAAATAAACTCTCTCCCCATCTCATTCATCATTAATACTGATAATTGTTTTTGCAAGACCTTAATTTAGCCTATAATACAATTCTTTTCTGGAGATAGTGTTAATTCATTTTCTTTTTTTCCTTAATCTCACCTTAATTGCATTTTCTATTACTTCTGTCTGTTCATTTCTGAATTGTGTAGAATGAATCAACCTCTTATAAATGCCTTACTAGCATCCCAAACAATTCGAATATCAGCACCTTTACCCAAATTGTTCTCAAAAACTTCTCTACAATCCCCACACCTTTTCATCCTGTAAAATTATTTCTTTTATCCTCTATCTAAAACTACTCTTATTACTCTTGAAACTTAAAAGCACTGGGTTATGATTCAAAAATGTTTTTGGCAGAATATCAATTTTTGATACTTTCTTAGCCAAAGTTTTTGAAACCCAGACCATATCTTTTATTGAAAATGATTTATGTCTTTCAGAACAATAAGCATGTTCCTTCACACTTCAATATTTATGTCTCCCTATTATCAACCAGATCCAAACTGTCAATCAAATTTAAAAATTGCCTTTGGCAGTTTGATTTGAGCAATCTTAAACCCTGCCCCACAACTCTTCAAATGTGGTGCAAATTTTAATTTTAAACTACTGGGCTCTCTCCTGAGAGGTCAGCAAAAACTCCTCCCCTGAGATCAGGAGAAAAGCCTTCATTTGAGTACTCTTAGGGGCTTTACAGATTGACAGAAATAATGCAGCTTGAGTCCACTTTAACTGCCTTGGCTCAGTGCTAGGGAATCACGCAAACTGTAGTTTATTGTGGCACCAGAGCTCTCTGACAGAGTAGGCTCAATGTCTCAGAAAAAACTACAGCTCCCATGATTCCCTTGCACTGAGCCTGGGCAGTTAAAGTGGACTCAAGCTGCATTATTTCTGGTGGTCTGTAAAGGCCCATAATTTCTTTCTCAGACCTATCATTCTGAGAGGATACTACCCAATTCCAATCCCCAATCGAATACCAATCTTCATAAGAAAAATCCATCAATTTATCCATAAACTTTTGTAAAGTTAGCATTTTTCTCATTCAGTGCATAGACCTTCACCATCAAGGTTTTAACCCCCTTTAAATTAATCTGCTCCCCTACATATCTTCCATGATCATCCACCAGAATGTGGCCTCAAAAGTGAATTTATATACAAAACACATTTTTTTCTTTTTAAATCCTACATTCTTAGCTAGTTTTATAAGTCAGATATATGATGTCTTCTCTTCTCATATGAATTTCTTGTAAACAAATTATATCCAATTTAAGACTGATGAAATAAGGAAATATCTTCTTTTTCTGAGGGCTCTTAGCCCCATTTATATTCCATGTATGGCATTTGTAATCCATAACTAAGGCAAGAGAGCAGAAGAGTCCTCACCTACACCTGGTAGATCAGCCTTCTCATCATTATCTGACTGATTTGGTCTTTGCTCTTGATCTGATGTTTCTACCACTTCCTCTTCCCCCTGCACTTCTTTCAATTCTTGTTTGTACTGTTCCAAAAAGTTATTTTGCCTTCTGTATAGAGTTCACACAGTATCTTTATTTCTTAAATAGAAAGTGCATTCCTTTCAGTTTCCCCATCTAAAGTAAATCCATTTCTGTCTCAACTTATCTCCCAAAAATCCACATTCCTTCCTTCTGCATAATATTCTACCAGTAATTTCTTTCAAAACTATAACATCTTTCTCATCAATGTTCAATCTGTTCTGAAGTGCTGTTGCAGGACTTGGTCTCTTATCTTTTTCCTAGGGAAGTTAACATTTCACAGAACTTTTTTTATTGTTGAAATTTTTGAGTTCACTCTATAGATTTTATCAGTCACAAAGTCTATTTCCTGCTCCTCTTTCTCAAATAATAATAATGCCAAAGCATTGATCATTTCCCCTCTAATATCATCCTTGGGATCCTCCGGGATTGATCTAAATCTCAAAGTCTTTTTCTCACAACTTCAATGAAGTCAAATAGTCCAAATCTTTTTCTCATTCCTTAAAATTCTCAGTATTAAATTCTAAAGTTTTGAATTTTTCATTTATTTCTCTAGCATCCTCTGACAATTGTCCAATTGAATCCTTGATTTCCTTCACCTCTCTCTTGAGGATATTTAATGTCTTCCATCAATTTTAATACATCTTGAGTTATATGCTGACACAACTGTGTCAGATCCTTTTGCAACCATCACATCTCTTCCAAAAAAAATTGAGACATGTCTGCTGGAATTGCTTTTTCCAACTGTGAATCAAAACATGGGCTTCTTTTTTTCCATGGGCTTCATCATATTGAGTCTAGTTGTCATTGACATCTTAGAGGAGGAGGAGGAGGAGGAGGAGGAGGAGAAAATTTCCCTGCAGTTTTTTTCCCCTTATGTCTGGCAGATGATAGTATAGAACTAGAGAATATAATCTGAAAATTTCTTATCTTTATGTTTCTTTCTTTAGACCAACAGATGGCAATACAGAGTTACCAAAAAAAATCAGAACATTTCTTCTTCCTGTGTTTCTTTTGACCACCAAATGGTAGTCAGAAACCATAAATCCACTCAGGAAACTTATTCACAGGATTCAGCACATCGATGGGCTAATCAATATGACCCGAAACAGATGGACTAAAAGAAGTGGCTTCCAGCCACTTCAGGAGCATGGCATTCATATGATACATGCTCCCAAAATGGCTGGAAGTCACTCTGAAGCCACACTGGGCTGGCAGGAGCTGGACTTTTCAGAAGCGGATTAAATCCACTCCTGCTGGCAGCCCATTTGGGACCGTGACATCGATCCTCTTTGGGAGCGTGCTGTCTGGTTATCGCGGTCCCAGTTCAATTGGTGCTAGAGCAGCCACCAGCCACTCCTTTGAGGCCATCTGCTTTGGCCCTAAGTCAGACTGCCCTTCACATTATTTTCCTCCAGCTAGATAAAAGATTCCACTTCTCAAGGTAATTAATTTCTTTCTTATTATTTTCCCTTTATTAAAAAGTCGCATCCATCAATTCTTCCCTTCCCTCCACTTTTAGAATCAACATATCGAAGCACATTTCTGTTTTCAACCACACATTTCTTTAAGCAAAATATCTTATTCATGTGAAGAAGTCCATTCCTGGAGGCCAGGCTTCACCACTTATCTTAAAGCCTCTTAATTCTGTAATCCAAAATTGTCCCAAAAATGACATCAAGAAAGTGAGAGTGTACGTTTAATGTCTATTTAGAAAAACATCTTTTGTTTGTTTAGAGCAGGGGTAGGCAACCTAAGGCCTGGGGGCCGAATGCAGCCCCCCGAGGCCTTTGGATCGGCCCCAGGCTGGTGCTGCCGCTGCCGCCCACCATGATGATATTGATTATTGTTGTTATTACTTGTTCTTGGGGTTTTCTTGGCAAAATCTCCACAGGGGTTTTGCCATGGCTTTTCTGGGGCTGAGACAGTGTGCATGCATATTTTTTTATTTTTTTTATTTTGATTTTATTTATTTATTTATTTATTTATTTTTGGTGCTCCCCCCCCCCCAATTGTATGAGGGACAGCAACCTGGCCCCCGGCTCAAAAAGGTTGCCTACCCCTGGTTTAGAGGGACTTTGCAGTAGTTTCCTCTGAGGTTGTGAGAGTGTGACTTGGGCAAGGTCAATCAGTGAGTTTCCATGGCTGAGCAGAGATTTGAACCTTGGTCTCCAGAGTACTCCAGTACTCTAATCACTACACCATGTTGACTCTCTTATTCCACTTAAACTGCTATGGTTCTGTCCTATGGAATCCTGGGATTGGCAGGATTTAATATGAGAGGAGCATTTCAAATACTTAACCAGAGTATTCCAGTGCCTCAAAATCCCAAGATTCCATAGGACAGCAGTTAAAATGGAGCAACAGCACTAGAACTGTGTAGTTTGAATAGTCTCCTAGTTTCCCACCTCATTTCCTACCTCATTTTCATGACTCCCACGCCCCTGCAATACTGAAAAATTGTGCTTTTTCTGTTTCTAGAGGCTTCCAGAAGTCAGTATCTAGGCCATGTTTCTTCCTCAATCCCATGCCTATTTGAGGACTACTGTCCACATTCTCATCAACACAAATTATATAATTCATAGATTTATGTCTTCATGAAAATCCTGTTTTGATATGTACAAAAAAAATCACAACAGCATTTCAATATGAATTAAAACTGAATCCATGATAATAATATCAAACAATGCTTGACAACTATGATTAAAATTCAGAGTAACCTCAGATTTTGTTAGATTTACAGGAAATCTATTCCTCTCATCACTCTGTTTGCACAGTATATATTTGAAAAACCCTTTCCTACAAAAACATTTGACCAGGAATGCTCCAATAATAGCAGATACTAAGCTCCAACAACTCAAATGTATACCCAGAACAGCAATCCAACTTGATTTCAATAACCCTACTCAGGGGATTGCAGAAGCGCCAAACATTTTAGCTTGTACTTGTAAAGTAGTATTTCAACCCTCAGCTATTTTTTTGTCCATCTTCTCTGCAGCTTTCCAAGCTGTACAAAATTTTGTTGAGTTGGAGTGACAAAATGCAAAACAAAATGAGCCATGCTATAGCTGTGGATTCCTGTACCGGCAGCCAGCTGGATTAGATGAACTCTAAGATCCATTCCAACTTTAAGATTCTATAGGATCCTAGAAATTCACATGTTGGATTTATAAGGTTCAAATCCCAGCTTCCCATACAAGCTCATGTGGTCACCATAAGCTAACTACCTCCTAGCTTAATCTACCCCACATTATTGGCATAAATATAATGAAACAGTCTAAATGTGCATGACAAAGAGAACTGGTACTCTTCTTTCACTCAGTTTGGTTGATTGGAGCAATCAGGAGAAAACATCTCCTAGCTTTAAAGAAAAGGAGAGTGGGATAGGTAGTATAACAATCTATCAGTGGTGAGGCTCAGATATGTATGCTTGCTCCTGCAACTAGGGGCCTTTGTATACTGCCAGAAATAGTGCAAATTGAGTCCACTTTAACTGCCCTGACTCAGTACTAGGGAATCATGGGAACTGTAGTTTATTGTGGCACCAGAGCTCTCCGACAGAGAAGTCTCAATGTCTCAGAAAAAAATACAGTTCCCATGATTCCCTAGCACTGAGCACTGAGCTAGGGCAGTTAAAGTGGACTCAAATTGCACTATTTCTGCTAGTCTGCAAAGGCTTTTAGTTTAATATCATCTTAAAGGGACCACACTACTAAATACAGATGTTTAAGTTTCCCATTTAGTCCACATAAAGTACAAGGTTTCCAGCCCTCAAATATGGGACATTCCTTCAAATAAGGGATACCTGATAACCATATGAGGACATGGTTTCAGGTCCTCAAATAAGGGACATCCCTCATAATAAGGAACATCTGGCAACCCTATTATATCTTGTTTTGTTTAAGGACATGAATCTAGGAAGAAAGATCAGAAAATATTAATTGCAATTTCTTATTATAGGTTGAGTCTCCTTTATTCCAAATCCAAAATGGTGGCGCAGTGGTTAAATGCCTGTCCTGCAGCCACTCACTCATACACCACAAGGTTGCGAGTTCAATACTAGCCAGGGCTCAGGCTAGACACAGGCCTGCATCCTTCCGAGGTCACTAAAATGAGTACCCAGCTGTTGGGGGGCAATGAGCTTACAGTTGTAAACCGCTTAGACATCCCATAGCGCGATATGAAGCGGTATATAAATGAAGCTGCTTTGCTTTGCTTTGCAAAATATTCCAAAATCCAAAACCTTTTTCATGAGTGGCTGAGATAGTGATACCTTTGCTTTCAGATGGTTCAGTGTACACAAACTTTGTTTCATGCACAAAATTATTTAGAATATTTTGTAAAATTACCTTCAGGCCATGTATATAATGTGTATATGAAACATAAATGAATTTTGTGTTTAGACTTGGGTCCCATCTCCAAGATACTGCATTATATACGTATATGGAAAAACAATACAAAACAAAACAGAAATCCAAAATCCAAAATATTTCTGGTCCAAAGTATTTTGAATAAGGGAGACTTATCTAACCTATGTTATTTATTTATTCTACATTACATAATACCATGATAAAAGCACTGAAACCAAAGAAACCTTGGGGGGAAGCAGACGGAGGCGCCGGAGACGCCACCGGACGGAGTGCCGCGGGACCACAGCCTCCGCACCCCGGTGCTCCTGCGGCGTCCCTGGAAGGAGCGCAAAAATAGCGCTCCTTCCACAAGACAGGGAAAGTGCACCCTAAAAGCGCAGGGCGCACTTTCCCTGCCTTTTCCGCCGCAGTGCATGCGGTTGCTGCGGCGGGAGGTTGCCCCGGAAGCGCCGGCCGTGCGGAGGGCCGGCAGCTCCGAGGGCAACCTCAGGAAGAGGAAGGAGCGCCACGCGTGCGGTTGCTCCTCCTCTTCTGGGCCTCCAAGACGGTTCAATAAGCCGTCTGCCGAGGCCCCTTGTTACTGAAACACATGAACACAACCTATCTCAATGGAACTCTGTTAATTCAAGAACAAACATATCTACACACACAAACACACACACTTTATGGGAAGAACACTTCATGACAAAACCAGGAAAGGTGAGGTTGATTGTGGGAAGCTTAGCTCATTTTCAGTTATACCAGGGAGCAAAAAATTTAAAAAAGTTACTCACCACAACTCAGGTTGTTTTCTGCTTTAAGTGCTGATGTTGGGATACTCCAAAAGTCATTTTCCCAGTCTATAATGTTCCCTTTCACATTGCAGCTGAGGTTGGAAAGGGTTTGGGAACTCATTGTGAAATTCCAAAGGCGGAAATTATAAATATCTCCATTGAGAGGGTTTATATCATTTCTATCAGAGCCCAAAACCAACTTCCCATTACCAGGAATTACTTTTCCATAAGAATTTGAACAGAATACTGTTTTATATGTGTGCTTGGCATTTACACCGATAGTGCCAGAGAAGCTATCCCATACAATGCAAAGCTGTTCAAATGTTTCTGTGAAGAAGTCTCCATCTGGACTGGTATCAAGTGCACCATTTAACATACATTCAGTGTCTGAGATAAATATGAAGTGGCCCCTTTTTGTTTTTCCAAAGCTGAAGAACTCTGTAGATGGAGAACCACAATAGGAAAAAGCCTTCCAGTCATGGCTACTGCCATTGTTGTCAGTTGCTTCAAAGCACAATGTGAACTGGTTGAGTTCTGGTACTTGGATGGAATTTGCCAGAGACACAGTATCAGTATCCTGGAACTGTGGAATGATAACTTTTTGATTCCTCAAGGATACAGCAACTAGAAAAGAGAAAGAAAATGTGTTTTCAAAACAGGATATAATTTAACTTTAATTAAACTAATGTAATAAGTTTTTATATTATAAGTGTGTGGAAAATACATCAGACTCAATTTATGCAAAGGTGACACTTCTCAATTGGGTTATCTTATTCTGTAAATATTATATAGGGATTTTGTCCCAGAAAACTGTAATATGTTATTGCAACTTATTTGCATTTTGTATTCTTAAATATTTGTTAAGCAATAGACTAATAATCTGAATTTTAAAAAATTCTTATGTATTATCACTAGTGGCTTGTTTTGCAATGCAGCATTACACTACAGAAATTAGTAGGCTGCTTTTTTAGTTTTTGCAGAGAACTTTACCATGTTATTAGCAAATAAAAGCCCTTTGCTTTCAAACATTTCAATTTAGTTGAATAAACCTGTTTGTACCTCATCACAAAACAGCCCTATTAAATATACTAGGAGCCAAGTATTGTATTTACACAATGGCAAGAGTCCAATGGCAAAGTTTTGTTGGATCTCACTGCTTCTACTAGAACCAGTTTCCAGTTTGTTGCCCTCTGTACATTCTAAAAACCTGTTCCAGATGATTGGGAAGACCTCCAGAACAGGTTCTTAATATTCTATCAGTGACAGGAGGGGGAAAAAGTTCCAGAATCAACCACACAGAGGTATACTACTGGGTCTTGACTAATGACAAATCAATCTTTTCATCCATACGTAGAAATATGTCTCACTGCATTCACTGTTTTATTCCCTAGTCACTATGATCAGTTATACTACCTACCGGTATCTTCAATTCACTGTTTACATGAAGCATGGGAAAGGGTCACTAAAAAAAAGAGTGGGCTGGCTCCCTGTATTGGTTCTGAATACAATTTGGAATACAATTATGAGTAATTTAAAACAACCATATGTGTTTGGGGATACAGAGTGTGTGTGGCAGCATTCATTCAAACTGTCACAATGTAATGTATGTAGGGAGCTACTCTACAAAGAGTGAGGGGCAATGACAGGTCCACTTCCCCAAATCTAAGTGTGCCTCCGTTGCTCTTAGTGGCAGGATGTACTTCCAATTAGTATGATGCTCCTGTAGTAATGATGAGCAATGGAATAGACAGGGAAATAAGGAGAGGATCTACTCAGTCACAACATTTAGGGTGTGTGGGGTGTGTGGAATGCACCAGGTGACACCCTAAGTGGAGGTGACACCACTACTCCTCAAACATTTGCACTTTGGCAGAAAAGGGCTGGGGTGTACTCATGTACCTTTAAAATGCTGTAAGATATTGTGTGAGCGTGTTAAGCTTAGTGGGTGGAGAAACAAGAGGCCCCAGATTTTAAATTTTGTTTTAAAAAATAATTAATTTTTCTAAAAAATATCACAATTTACCAATTTTTTACTTCAACAACATGTAACTATGTTTATGTAAATGCATTCTGTGAGTATGATATTGTAATTTAAAGGTATAATTTTAATTTTGCTAGTTGTTTGTCACAACTATTATCATGACATTCAGAGAGAGATATGAATTACAGTTAATGAGTAACATTACCACAAAAACATGACTAAAGATTCTGTATGGTGTGGTATGGGAGGAGATCAATGGAAGAGTGACACCATGAATTACTGCACCAGGTGACACCAACTCTAGTGACACCACTGGATCCGCTCACCCTCCTTTGCTATCACATTGATGGACATTTTGTTAGTCATCATCATACATTTTATTTATCCATAACAGTGATAGCAAAATTATGTGTTTGCGATCCCTTGGAGTTCTCAATGGTAAATAAATCAGCTGTAAATCTTGGGTTAGATCTATGTGTGTTTCAAAAGTATGTTTTACTGTTTTGCCATTTTATTTTTGTACCCATTGTTAGGGAACAAGCCACATCAATTAATTTCCAATTTTTTTATAAAAGGTCACACATTCACAAGCACTTTCTGCATGTTACATTATATATAGGGAAGAACAGGATTGCTACATCCTGTTTGGTGAAAGGGATGTGGAAGTTATGGCTGAGATCCTGCATGATCACATGTAACATAAGCGTTCTGTACACAGGACTCTGCTATGGCTCTCTGGCCACTTATTGTTCTGCTGTAATAGCTCACCTACATGGCCATTCCATTACATTCCTGGTGGAGAGAAGTGAGGATTGGATAGGCCTTTCACAATGTCCCAGTAGTCAGATGCAGACTGAACATAACAGAAGAGCAGGGGGGGCACTATCACAGAACAAAGTGAGTTAGGGGGGTGGAAACCAATACCAACCTCTTCAATGACTGGAAAAGACACACACAGGATTAAGGTAGACTTGAACCTGAACAAGTCACTAACATGATGTCATCCTACACATTTGCACAAATGAGAAGTCTCACATGGGCAAACAACCCACTCAGCAGACAGAGCATCCAACTTCAGATTATCAACTTGCCTTGATTCTGTTTGCACACAGACATTCACTACCTCATCCAGGCTCACAAAATGATAGACTTATCTTGGGGGACCAGGACAGGATAATAGGTATAGCTTTACAGAGGAAAGGAGAGGCTTGATGGGGTCCTTCAAGAATTCTTTTGAACATCATATTAACTTACTTTCTCTTGGGCATTATCAATGTTGGATTGCTCACAGAAACCCAATTTACAACTTGAGAAAGCAGACTTCTGCTCATCCACCCGAACTATAATCCTTACAACAGGGGTAGGCAACCTTTCCCCTTTAAGGGCCGAGGGACTTCAGCTCCCAGAATTCCAGGAGCTATTGGTCAACATGGGACTATTGGCCAACATGGCTGAGGCTTCTGGGAGCTGAAGTCCCTCGGCCCTTAATGGGGAAAGGTTGCCTACCCCTGCCTTACAACAACACTGAGATGTAAATCAGTGTTTTCATCCACTTACTGTGGGAATGGGAGAAAGCTGAGTAATTGCTTGTCTAAAATGAGTTCATGAGTTGAGATTTGAACCAGAAACCCAATCTGCCTGGTTGCACCTGTTTGTCCTCTTACTCACAGCAGAGTAGCTCTACTAAAATAGGAAGAAAACACATATGTAACTGGTTTGAATACTTCAGCTTATAT
Source organism: Phrynosoma blainvillii (assembly GCA_026167975.1). NCBI lineage: Eukaryota > Metazoa > Chordata > Lepidosauria > Squamata > Phrynosomatidae > Phrynosoma > Phrynosoma blainvillii. Next base: position 104,090,240 of record JANUYF010000001.1, read on the forward strand.
AATTAGCAAAGTATATTGAAATTTGACCTCTGTATTTGTCAGCATAGGCACAAATCTTCAACTCCCCACCCTGAAGAAATATTTTTAACATACATTCTGAAGGCATATCAAGAAAGAATAACCTTATGTACACCTACCTCGGGTATAACTGGCATTGAAGCCTTTCTTCTGGATACTAAAGTCACTTGTAAAAGATACAATCATTTCATTTCCAGATGAATTAAATGATAAACCTCTAGCAGTTATACCACACAGGGTAACTTCTTTGTCTCCAGTGTGCAATCTTAAGAAATCATAAATGCAGTTGGGAGCTTCTTCAATCTCAAAATCAACAAACGTGATTTGAATTATGAATCCAGAAGGAGCCCTGATGGTCCATTTGCATGCTTGACTGTTGGGATAGTCATTAGGAAAGCAGGGAGATGTAAAAATTCCTGTGGGGTTGGAGAGTACCATGCGACAGTCAGAGCATCTGGGAACTATGGAATAAACAAACAGGAAGAGAGGCACACAAGTGAGAAGAAGATCAGCACAGCAGAGATTTAAGACCAAAAATAAATAAAATTAAAAAGAAAAAAAGAAAAAATGATATATGCTCATAGTCATTTAATGCAGAATGACTACTAAGTCTAAAACTACTAGCAGTATTTGGTCCCTTCACTAGGGTTGCCAGATTGGATACAAGACAGGCTTAATCCTTAATAGATCTTGGAACACAACAGGATAATGTAAAGCTCTCTCAAACAGGAAGTAGGTACCTGTCCTCCTTCACCTTTCAAACTACAACTTTTAGACACAGCCATTCCCAACATGCTGGGCTGGTAACAGAGGCAGAGATGGCCACTCCAACACCTCCCTTCCTGATCTCCACTGGTAAGCTAACAGCCATGTTGGAAGAGCATGGCTGTGGCTGAAAGTTGGGTCTGAAAGTTGGGTCTGGAAGGAGAGAGAGACCTTTATCCTGCTTGACAAAATGTTATGGTATCTTGTCCTTTGTAGCAAACTGAACCTTTGCAGATGGCTTTTTTTAGTTCTTGTTAGGATCATGACCAAGTGTTAACAGTTGTCCAGCGGCATGAAAGAGTTAACTTGCATTAGTGACCTTGTTGGATACTTTGGGGGGAATCAGACGGGCGGCCATGGGCCGCCCCGGGAAGCTGCACTGCGGGGCCGAGGTATCCCCACACCTCAGCCCCGCGGCGCAGCTTTGCTGCCCCTGGAAGGAGCGCTAAATTGGCGCTCCTTCCACAAGTCGCTGAAGGTGTGCCGCAAAAGGCTGCCGGCGCACCTTCGGTGACTTTTCCGCTGCAGCATGTATGGACGCTGCAGCGGGAGGTCCTCCTCGGAGCGCCGGCCGTGCAGAGGGCCGGCTGCTCCGAGGACGACCTGGGGAAGGGGTTGGGGCACCCACCGTGCAGCTGCCCCTCCCCTTCCCTGCCCCCAAAACAGCTCTTTAAGCCATCTGCTTCCCCCCTTTCTGCATTTGCTTTGAAATCTGAAACTAGGAAAAGTTATGAAAGCTGAGAACAGACTGGAGGAGTGAATTTTTATCCATTGCTAACCTGCTTGTACAGTTTCATAGCTTTAGGGAGGGCGAGAGATGGATCACATTTTTGCACTTTGATTTTCTTTATTTGGTTCTGCACTATATAACCCTGAGAACCTATATTCCATTGGCCTTGTGTTCATAGTAGGGGGGGAGCACCTCAGCCCAAGGTCTCCCATTAATTCCATAAATGGAGATGTGAATTTGACCCCAAGGGATGGGATACATCTATTTGTGGGCCCAATCTACCATTGGCTGTGAGGATATATTGGATTAATAATAATAATAATAATAATAATAATAATAATAATAAATTTGTGTACAGCAAATTAAAACAGACAACAGTTAAAACAATCCTTCAGCCCAATCCCTAACCCTCCCACCCCTTAAAAATAAATTAAATTAGAACAATATTAAAATAGCAGTTAAAACAACATACAATGAAATACAATACAATAAACTAAGCAAATTCTAAAGGAAGCAGACAATGGAGGCAGGCAAACAGGGAGCAATCCAGACTCCTATTAGGTTGGGAGATTATTCTGGGAAGGCCTGCTGGAAGAGATCTGTCTTGGAGTCAGTGAAAGGGCTGGAATGCTTCTTTGTTGTGCATTGTTGCATCATTTACACCATTAAAGTGTATGCTACAGCAGTAATGTGTATCAGTGTCTGACACCAAAAGGACCCTTGGAAAGGCTTGGAACTACACTCAGTTCTGGAACAAGGCATCCTGTGAGGGAGGATAAATATCTTCTTCCTACTTGACCAAGCTTTATGGTACCTTATCCTGTTCCTAGATCTGTCAAAGATTCAAGGTACAGCTGCCTGTCCTGGATCCAGTCTGGCAACCATAAGTTTCACCCTGTTTCACAGTGACATGGGAGTGCTCTTTGGATTATGCACACTCTCTAGATTGCATGTGAACAACAAAATCCAAAATCCAAACATAAGTTTAAAACATGGCTTAAAACTACATTTAAAATGCCAACAAAAACCTGTATTTAACACTGCCATTCTACACAAAAAACCCTGGGAATAACTCCCATTGATTTAGTAAAACTTACCTCTGAGTAGACAATACATAAGATTACACTGTTAATAATGTTTGTACTTCATACATTTCCAGAAAAAAGTTTGTTTACTGTATATTTACTGTAACAAATTTTATCCACTCCTGGTTTGAGTTTTTAAAGATTCAAAAGAGCACTTTAAATTGAACCCAGAAACTGCTGGCAACTAACAAATGGCATAATTGTTCCTATATTCTGCCTGCACTGCCCAGTTAATAACATGGCAGTTTTGTTTTGAAGCAATTATAGTCTGTGAAATATCTTCAAAGGAAGCCACATGTATAGTGTATAGCACTCATCTAATATGGATGCTTTACACTGTAACGAAAAAGACCAGCGTCTGCAGGCATTTTGGTCTACTATCTAATCAAATTCAACCATTCATCATGTAGTTCAAAACACCTGAAGGGAATCAATGTTGAATAGTTACCAAAAGGACACAAATACATTATTATTATTATTATTATTATTATTATTATTATTAGCTTTATTTATTAAGCACTGTAGATGTACACGGCGCTGTACAAAATCAAATAAAAACCAGAATATATAAGAAGCCTGCCTGTGGCGTACAATCTAAAAGTTAAAACAAACAAATTAAAACATGGGCAAATTAAACAAATTAAAACATTAATACATGGGCTAATCTCTCTAAGAATGAGTACTGTCTCTTTTTATTTGACAAAACATTTGCATTTCTTTGGAATTTTTGACATTAATTTTTAGCACAAACACTCTGTTTCAAAAGAGATTACCACTGAAATATATTTATACATAACTAAGATTTTCTCTGAATGGATTCTTCTTTGTTTTGTATTACACATTACATTCACTTTTAAACAATTTTTACATAAAAATGATATCTTTATCTCATTAATAATTTTTTAAAAACTGTTTCTGGCTGCCACATAATGGAGAAATATTTTGTCATCTGCTCAGAAGAACATGTGACTGCAAGACAGAAATGCATTATGAACAAATGTGAACAAACAAATTCATTACATTCATGGTCAAAAAGCATTATAGTCATGGTCAAAAAGCCATAGGATTATAGACTTCAGAGCCTGACTTTCAACTCTTTCCCCCACCCTTTGTTTTCCCATCACCACTGGTTAACATTAGGCCAGATTTTCCAAGGGATAGAATCCCTTAAATGTTAAGGTCAAATTTTGTAAGTAATTACACACACGCACACATGCACACACAGAGTATTCTACTGCATGGAATTATGCCTTGAATTACATATGAACATTTTGTTACTTTAGGCATACATATGTAGTAAACTGAAATGTGTGGAAGAGTGACACATGCCAAAAGGCAAAAAGAAGGGCCACGGGATAAATAGTTGGCGGTGTTCCCATTGCTTTTTCTCTGCCTTCACCTATTCAAATCACCACCATAGATGGAGACAAGTAGCACGAGTCCTGCTGCTATTGAGCAAGAGACAATAAATATTTTAGCCCTGGCCTTGTTAACTGACAGATGTTAACATGCCTATCCCTATTATGGTAAAACATATCAATACTAAATTAGGGAATTCTTTTTAAATTTTTATTACAAGAGCCTAAAGGTACAGTAGAACCATAGAAGCAACTGTTGAATGGTAAGTTGATGCTTGTGTAAATTCCATTGCTGGTTGGGACTAGCAGTTGAATTTAGGCCTAAATTGTAGAAAAGAATCTATCTGAAATAAATTTTTAAAAGTAAGTGATTTTTTTTAAAAAAAATAAAAATAAAAATTCAAGTGAACAACTTTTCCTATCACTGATCAAAGCCAATGTTAACAGTACTCTTGAATTTACTTTTCTAGACACAATTCCTATTAGAATTTTCTCCTGCCATTTCTCCAGAAACAACCCCCCCCAGATGTGACTTCCCCAGTTGCTAATAATTGCTCTGCTGAATGGAAGAACATTTGCCACTGTTGCTCTCCTTTCATGCTGCCATTGGATTGCATTCATAATAGGAATCACTGTATGAGCAAACCTTCTTCATCCCTCCTTCCACCCCATCAGCTCATATATGTGAAACAGAGCTTTCTCCTTCAGAATCTACTTTTCTGGAACACACTCTTAGTGGCAACTACTTCTTGCAAAGATGCAAAATAAAAGACCAGAGCTACTTAAGGTAGGCTGTAACCATCATATCTGAAGCACTTTGAACAGAAGTATTATTGCATAATCAAATATCTGCTGCATTGTATGTTGAGAACATCCATGGACCAAGGGCAAGTCCAGAGTATTCTGGCCCTGAAGCTGCTCTGAACTCCCTGTTATCTGGGCACTGTGCTGTGCCATCTGGCACAACCACTGGTGTGAGCCGCTTTCTCTGAGATCAAAAACAAGGCGCCCAGCATCAGTCACATGGCTGAGCACCTCACTGTGACCTCAGAGGGAGCGACCCACACCAGTAGGCAGCACAGCAGGGCATTGTGTAAGTGGCTGCCCAGCATTGCTGTGGAATTCTCCAGTTTTTCTTGGAAGATCCACAGCAAAATTGTGAGATTTTTAATATCACTTTAATGCAGGGATGGACTCACTTTGGAATTGTTCTTCCCACGTGAAGACAGTCCACAGTGAAATTGAGCATTTGGCCCTGTGTCATGAAGAAAGGGGTAATGTGTATGTGTATGGGGGCAGGACCATTTATTTTGGCACACATAGACACATCCCAAATAATAACGCAGGTGTTGGCCACCATTTCTCTATTCTTGCTATTCAGCCTATTCCAACGTGGTGCCTTGAAGAGATTTGGAAATTACCCACATCTGACAGGGGCTGATGGAAGTTGAATCTAAAATTTCTGAAGTTCTCAAGACTGGAAAAGCTGCTTTCAGACCATATAATTCTGAAATGACACATGCATCTAATGCACTCTGACATATATTGATCAGTTAATACATAGCCATCTGTAAAGACAGATAAACATTGACTCTTGTAAATTATCCAAGCCAGATGGCCTTCCTGCTCTTCTGCCATTCAGTCTAGTAAAAGCACACACTGCCCTAGCTCTGAAGAGATGCATGGTTTTATAGATTTATCCTAATGATTTTCAAAGACAGATAAGGAATTCTAAGAAACACTTCTAAGTTTAAAAGGGAACTACTGTATGGGATTATTTGAGCTGTTAAGAAGTCCATTCCTTACCACTTGCACTTTTGGGATTTATTTAAGTAGTGATAAATGTTGTGCAGTCTAAATGCCAAAGCCACAGGTCAGAAGCATTTCTAAATTTAGGACTCTTAACAAGTGGAGGAATAAGGACAGTGGAGGGCACACCTGCAGACAAACAAGAGAAGGAGCCAAACCATCATGATGTATGTGGCCTGGACTGACTACAGGACAAACAAAGCATTTCTTTTTCCTATGTAAGACATAAACAGAGAATAAAAAAAGCAGTTATGGTGTGTCAGGCACATGGGCCATGGCAAACCTCAATTCTGCTAGCCTTCATTTTTAGAACAGCACGTGGGAGAGAAATTGGAAAGTGTCACATATGTGATAATCTTCTGATTTCAGAAAAGGCAATGACTGTTCTGCATTTCATTTTTTTAAAAAAATATGTGTCCCTGTTCTATTTTATTTTTACATAATTTCTCCCCACAAACCACAGTCAATGCCAATGATGTAATACCATGTTCCAATGTGACAGATAGCTTTTTTGTGCTGAGATAGTCTTAATGGTTATACTCATTTTGTAATGCAGATAAGTGGTCCTCAAGCAGAGGTGAACAGGAGTACATAGTGTCCATTTAAAAAACAACACATAATTTGTAAGGCACATGACATGTAGAAAGAAAGAAAGAAAGAAAGAAAGAAAGAAAGAAAGAAAGAGCAGATGTGTCAGGAACTGCTGGCAGTGTAGTGTATGGGCCTTTGCAGACTGCTAGAAATAGTGCAAATTGAGTCCACTTTAAGGGTTAGGGTTAGGGAATCATGGGAACTGTATTTTATTGTGGCACCAGAGGTCTCTGACAGAGAAGGCTCAATGTCTCAGAAAAAAATACAGTTCCCATGATCCCCTAGCACTAACCCTAACCCTTAAAGTGGACTCAATTTGCACTATTTCTAGCAGTCTGCAAAGGCCCTAAATGAGGCTGTGTGTTTCATCATTACTTTTCACATTAGTGAAGGGATCTTCCATTGAAGCAAAGCTGGTTATTACTGTAAAAAACAACAAACCTAAAGTTTCATGAAACAACCAGGTTTATGTTAATGCTAATACTGTTTTAAAGACCTGTGCCCATACACACAATGTTTAGAGAGAAGAGAGAAACCTGTGCACAGGAACCTTTATAACAGGTTAATCATTTTGGGATGGAACTTACAACCACCAAAAACATGGAAGCTACTTCTTACAAATAATATTTCAGAAAAGATCCACAGGCCCCAGGTCATTCACACAGTGACAATCTAGACCAGGGGTAGGCCGAGGGACTTCAGCTCCCAGAAGCCTCAGCCATGTTGGCCAATAGTCCCATGTTGGCCAATAGCTCCTGGGATTCTGGGAGCTGAAGTCCCTCGGCCCTTAAAGGGGAAAGGTTGCCTACCCCTGATCTAGACAATAGCAATGGGTGTGCTAGTTGAAGACCAAGATGGTAACAGTTGTTCTTCCCTTCCTTTTCCCCATCAGTCCTGAAAAATGCCCCTAGAAGATTTCCCAACACTCCATTTTATGCTAAAATTATGTTAGACTATATGTTAGACTGCACAGAGGGAGCTGCAGAATGGAGGGGAAATCATTCCCTCCTAAATTTGCAGACAGAAGTAGTTCTGTTAGTGGAATGGCCTTGTTGGATTTAGACTACAGAGGAATACTTCTAAACAACAATGCAGAAGAGTAGCAAATACACAATGAATTTAATAGATAAGTTAAAGTAAACAAACAAACCCAGACATAAAAATGTAATGGGAGAGTTCGCATGAGATGTTGAGCAGGTTTTTCAAACACCAACAAAAGAAAAAAACATATAAAAATATTATCATCAGAAGCAAGAAAAAAAAGTATGGATGTTTCCTTTGGATGTCTAACTATACATCAGTTGCCTCTATCAGCTTGAGGTTGGAAATTTTATAATTTTCAAAACCCTTACAATAATAACCTCTATTTCAACTGGGACTCTCTTGGGCCACATTTAAATCCTGTGGCTATAGTTTATGTCATTATAATTTATCTGACACATATTATACCAATACATAAACTCAAAAGAGCTCATTCAAAATAAGATTCTATTGAGATTCCAAGTAGCAAGAAATAACTTTCTTCTTCTTTGTTCTTTTTGTACTCCAAATATTGCAATATTTCTATTTATTTATCTTGGATGAACCTCTATAAGCTGTGTAAGGTATTCAAACCCAAATCTTAGCCAAAGTTTATATTTTTGGTTTCTCCCTTGATTTCATCTATATAGTAGCACCTTACTCAAGAAGAATGTAAACCTTTCATACTCTAGACTGGAAATAGTGCACAGGCCTCCTGAAATCTTTGCTACTAGAATGAAAGAGAGGATTGTACTCTCAGAAATTATTCAACAATTGGATTTTGGCCACTGATGCTAGGAGACAAAGGGGTATTTCATCTTCAGCTTTAGCTATCAGCTTTCTTTATGTCTTCATTTGCTGATGCTTTTTGTTTTGGAAAGACCTCCGCCTATGGCTGAACTGGTTGGTGCATAAAACAGTAAATGAAAACTCTCTTCAGAGATTACTCATTATTCATTTTTATATTAAAGTATCACCACAGTCAGCATTAGGAGCTCTTATATTTTGTTTGTGAAGTACCAACCCCAAATACTTTGTGTGTGTGGGGGGGGGGGGAACGACCCAATCTATTATTTTTAGCAGTAAAGTCACTGTAAGTGCAAAGAACAGAATTATGATATTAGAAATTATCAGCTAAGATCTCCTGGCAGAATTTTTGGGTGAACAGAACTCAATTATCACAGTGCCATGTTGCTTTTAAGTCTAGAAAGTGAGAAGTGAATGTTTAAGACATTCACCAGGACTTTTTTCCATGGAAATAAACTGAGGCAAAAAAGACAAAGCTGTTTCCATTTAAAACTCAACAAGATTTTCCCTAACAACTGTGTGAACAGACCACGTTTACCAGACCAGAAGACTGTAAGGAGTTTAGTGCACAGCTAAAAAAAGGTGACTTACCGCTGCTGAATTCAGTTCTAATTTGGGTTGTATCCAGGTATTATCAGACACACTTTGCCATCGACACTGCCAGCTGGGTGCAGCCAGGGTAACTGGGCTCAGCTGGGCTCATTTCAAAACTGGGAAGCTCCCAGCTTTGCAAATCAGCCAGCTGAGTCCAGATTCTACCTGGAAGTTACCCAGGCTGTACCCGGCCGGTGGCATCGGCAGCAAAATGCATCTGACAACACCCGGATGCAACCCAAATTTGAATTGAATTCAGCAGCAGTAAGTTGCTTTTTTAAGCTGTGCACTAAACTCCCGAATCTACTGAATCATATTTCTGACTTTCTAATAGGATCTCAAAGTTGAACACGTATACATGTAAAGAGAACTTGGTTTTGGATTATAACTATTTTATAAAGTTTTTGTTTTTAAACAAAGAGCAGAGGCATCTCTGTAGTGCCTTGGAAAGGGAGGGGGGAATTCAAAACCCATATTAGTGCAAGGTCTCTAATGTGCTCCATTAGAGATTTCCAGATCTCTCCATCAGGCACAATGGAAAGAACTGGAGATTCAAAAAACTTGCACATTCGTTGTGACCTTTGCATTGCACATTGAACTCATATAACATGCTCATCATCAATATCACTTCATGTATTCTGTAGATTGAAAACTAATTCTGGTTTCACCTGCACAGAACCCGTTACTTAACCTGACAGCAGCCTGCTGTGATGCATTCAACAACTTTTTTGCAGATAAAATCTCTCAGAAAAGAGCCGACTTAGATGCCAGTGTTTTGACAGAATCAACTGAGGAGGCATCCAGCAACTCCATTAATGAAATTATTCTGGATCAGTTCCAATCTGTGAGTACCGATGACGTGGACAAGCTCCTTGGTAGTGTGAGGAAGACGACCTGCCCTTTCGATACTTGCCCATCATGGCTGGTGATCTGGGGAGGGGGGGGGTATGCATTGAAGATGTTCCTTACGGATGTTGTCAATGCATCCCTCAGGGAAGGTCATATTCCATCTTGTTTGAAGGAAGTGGCAGTTAGGCCACTTCTGAAAAAACCTTCCCTGGACCCCCTGTACATGAACAACTATAAGCCAGTCTCCTTACTACCATTCTTGAGCAAGGTAATCGAGAGCGCGGTTGCTCTTCAACTCCAAGCTGTTTGGATGAAACCGATTATCTAGATCCATTTCAAACTGGCTTCAGGATGGGATTTGGAGTTGAGACTGCCATGGTTACCTTGGCTGATGACCTTCGTCTGAGCATCAACAGGAATAATGTGACCCTGTTGGTACTTTTAGACCTCTCAGAGGCTTTCGATACAATAGATCACAGCATCCTCTTGGATCACCTGAGTGGGTTAGGAATTGGAGGCACTGTGTTGCAGTGGTTCCATTCCTTCCTCTCAGGCAGATCCCAGGGGGTGTTGCTTGGGGACAGTTGCTCTGCAAAAAAAGAGTTCACTTGCAGTGTCCCTCAAGGCGCTATTCTGTCCCCGATGCTGTTTAACATATATATGAGGCCGCTGGAAGAGATCATCCAGAGACATGGGGCGGGGTGTTATCAGTATGCTGATGACACCCAGATCTATTTCTCTATGTCTCGGTCGTCGGCCTTGGCTCCCAATGGCATCTCTCCTCTCAATGACAGTCTTAGGGCAGTAATGGACTGGATGAGGAAAAATAGATTGAAATTGAATCCAGATAAAACAGAGGTGCTCACTGTAGCGGCCCCGAGACCAGGAATAGGGATACAACCTCCAGTCCTGGACGGGGTCACACTCTCCGTGAAGGACTATGTTCACAGTCTGGGGGTGCTCTTAGATTCGTCACTTCAGATGACCAATCAAGTAAATGTGACGGTCAGAGCGCCTGTTATCAGCTTCAGCTGATACACCAGCTGCGCCCTTTCCTGGAAGTAAAGGACCTTGAAACGGTGGTGCATGTGCTGGTAAGCTCCCGTTTTGATTTCTGCAATGCGCTCTACATGGGGCTACCCTCGTGCTTGGTCCAGAAACTTCAATTAGTACAAAATATGGCAGACAGATTGGTCTCTGGAACATCTATGAGAGACCATATAACACCGCTATTAAGGTCTCTCCACTGGATGCCTATTAGTTTCCAGGCCCAGTATAAGGCATTGGTTATTACCTTTAAAGCCCTAAATGGCTTGAGTCCAATCTATCTTCGGGACTGCCTCCTCCCATACAATCCACCCCGTGCACTCCAGTCCTCTGGGAGGAACCTGCTGCAGCCAATAAAAACAAGGCTGTCTGCAACCTCCCAGAGGGCCTTCTGAGCAACCGCTTGCAAACTATGGAATGGCCTGCCAGATGAGATCCATCAGATTTTGACTTTAAGCAGCTTTAAAAAGGCTGTTAAAACAGATCTCTTCCGGCAGGCCTTTCCTGACTAGAATTCCCGGCCTGAGCAGTCTTTTCACCCCCTCCTTTCTTATCCTTGGCTGAAGTCGCTGCTTTATCTGTCTCTCTTTGTTTTGTTTTAGTGAGTTATTTATTTATTTATTTATTTATTTATTTTTTTTTAAGAAAATTTTATTGACAAATTATTAAAAACAATAATCGAAACAAACAACGTACAACAAAAATACAAACCACATACAAAACTAACAACTAAGATAACTAATTAACAAACAACATCAAAAAACATCACAAAACATACATACACTACCTAAAATTCTTCCACAGTACTGCAGTTGTTCATCCACCTTAGAATAATTATCCCTGATCATTTCAGCTATTATAAATCCACATCACAGACTATATATTATGATTGACGTTCGGAGCTTTGGTTATCCTTTGAAACATTTTTTCTCGTAAATTAACTACTCCTACATATATCTTACTTTTATAAGAAATTATAGATAATAATAATGAAAAGAAAAGCCAACAAAATTACATTAGATATACACTAGATGTATATATTGTATCAATCTCAAGTGTATCAAGATATCTTAAGTACTATATTCTAAAAAAAAGAAAAAAAAAAGAAAAAAGAAAATTACTTTAAACAGATACAAAAAACAAAAATATTAGTACTCTCACTCCCAATCCATAGCAGGTTATATAGAATCTTTCATATTCTTCTTCATATACTCAAACCAAGGTCTCCATAAATTCTGAAAAGATGACAAAGATTTATTTTGGACTAGACATGTTAGTTTCTCTAATTCATGTATCTCACACACTTTAAACCTCCATTCCTCCACCGTAGGGCATTCCCTTCTCCTCCAATACTTAGCATATAAAATTCTCGCCGAGATTATTAATAAAAATAATAACTTTCCCCCCTTTTTTTCTAACTCCTCCTTACATATATTTAACAAATATATTTTAGGGTCAACATCAATCCGTATGTTTAAAATTAAATTAATTTAATCCTTGGCTGAAGTCGCTGCTTTATCTGTCTCTCTTTGTTTTGTTTTAGTGAGTTATTTATGATGTTTTAATAATGCTGTTTTAATGAATAATTGGTTTAATACTTTTTTAAGGGTGGGTGGGTTTGGGGATTTTTTGGATTGTATTTTAATATATTGTATGGAATTTTAATTGTTGTAAGCCACCCTGATTGCTTGACAGAGGGACGGGATACAAATAAATTTTATTATTTACTGTCTGTTAATATCAAGCTCTCTGTTAAACATAGTGGAGCTCCCAGTAATAGAATGAAATGGTCAAATAAAAAGTTCAACTCAAACGTTACAAAGAAGTGAGTTTTTAAAATCCCTAGTTCTCTTCATCGTGCCTGATGGAGAGATCTGGAAATCTCTAATGGGACACATTTTTGTGACCTTTGAACTTTTTATCTGACCATTTCACCCTATGACTAGGAGCACCACTAAGTTTAATAAAAACTAGATATTACCGTATTTTTCGCCCTATAACACGCACTTTTTCTTCCCCTAAATGTGCGTGGGGAAGTGAGTGCGCCCTATAGGGCGAAGGGCCGAGGCCGCGGGGAGAAGGAGCCCTCCTTCCCCCCGCGACCTGTCTTTGAATGGACTGGTGCTGGGATCGAAGCGATCCCGGCGCCAGCCGATTGAAAGACTGAGGCCATGGGGAGAAGGAGGGCTCCTTCTCCCCGCGGCCTCAGTCTTGGAATCGGCTGGTGCCGGGATCAAAGCGATCCCGGCGCCAGCCCATTGAAAGACTGAGGCCAGGGGGAGAAGGAGCCCTCCTTTCCCCCCCCGGCCTCAGTCTTGGAATCGGCTGGTGCCGGGATCGAAGCGATCCCGGCACCAGCCCATTGAAAGACTGAGGCCGGGGGGGAGAAGGAGCCCTCCTTCCCCCCCCCCGGCCTCAGTCTTGGAATCGGCTGGTGCCGGGATCGAAGCGATCCCGGCACCAGCCCATTGAAAGACTGAGGCCGGGGGGAGAAGGAGCCCTCCTTCCCCCCCCCGCCCTCAGTCTTGGAATCGGCTGGTGCCGGGATCGAAGCGATCCCGGCACCAGCCCATTGAAAGACTGAGGCCGGGGGGAGAAGGAGCCCTCCTTCCCCCCCCCGCCCTCAGTCTTGGAATCGGCTGGTGCCGGGATCGAAGCGATCCCGGCACCAGCCCATTGAAAGACTGAGGCCGGGGGGAGAAGGAGCCCTCCTTCCCCCCCGGCCTCAGTCTTGGAATCGGCTGGTGCCGGGATCGAAGCTTCGATCCCAGCACCAGCCCATTCAAAGACTGAGGTCGCGGGGGGAAGGAGCCCTCCTTCCCCCCGCGACCTCAGTTCAATGGGCTGGTGCTGGGATCGGAGAAGTTCTCCGATCCCAGCACCAGCCCATTGAACAACCGGCCTCCGGCTAAAGGGAGGAATCCTTTTTTCTTGGATTTTCTTCCTTTAAAATTGGGTGCGCCTAATATGCCGGAGCGCCTTATATGGCGAAAAATACGGTAACAGATGGTACCAGAATTGGTTTTCAATCTGCATAATGAAGTAACATTAATTATGAGCAAGCAGAGGGCTTTCCTCCACAAAACACAATATTCCCTGCACAACAAAGGCCTGAAACAGATGGGCCAACTGACAGTGTTTCTTGCCGCATTCAGGGCATAGTATTTAGATGACACACACCCTGAACATGGTTGGAAATCATGCCAGACCCGCATCATTGAAAAGAACAGGGCCAAAAAGGAGTGGTAAAACCCACTCCTTATCAGTGGACTGATTCAGGACTGTGGCAGCAGCCCAGATAGGTGCAAGTGCAGTGCAGTCCCTGCAGCCCCACTGTGGTCCTTTTGGCCTATCTGTTTCGGGCCTGACAGCAACAATGGAAGTTACTGGATAGAAGTTTTGCTTTCAATCAAACTGGAACCCTAGCAGATTATCACACTCCCTTTCCTCCTAGCTTTAGCATGGGCTGAAACATTTGAAAACTTTTAAAAAATGGGTGTTATCACACACCTCCGTGCCCAGTCCAGAGGCATCATGTATCCAATCTTGGCATCCCTTACCTGATCTGTACTTCCCTTGTACTTTACAAAGAATGGGAAACTCTGGGATACCAAGATCAGGTACGTGATGCCTCCGGACTGGGCATGGAGGTGTGTGATAACACCCATTTTTAAGGTTTTCAAAAGTTTCAGCCTGCACTGAGGCTGGAAGGAAAGGCAGTGTGATAATCTCCTTAGACCAGGGGTAGGCAACCTTTCCCCTTTAAGGGCCGAGGGACTTCAGCTCCCAGAAGCCTCAGCCATGTTGGCCAATAGTCCCACGTTGGCCAATAGCTCCTGGGATTCTGGGAACTGAAGTCCCTCGGCCCTTAAAGGGAAAGGTTGCCTACCCCTGCCTTAGACCAGGGGTAGGCAACCTTTTTGAGCCAGGGTCCGGGTTGTTGTCCCTCAGACAATTGGGGGGCCGAAGCACCAAAAATAAATAAATAAATAAATAAATATTTTAAAAAAATATTTTTTTAAAAAAATATATATGCATGCACACTTTCTCAGCCCCAGAAAAGCCATGGCAAAACAGACAGACATATCATCATGGTGGGTGGCGGGAGGCGGTGGCAGGACCAGCCTGGGGCCGGTCAACAGGCCTCGGGGGGCCACATCCGGCCCCCGGGCCTTAGGTTGCCTACCCCTGCCTTAGACTCTAGACTCCAATGCCTTGAATTTATTTTAAGCCTTATGCTCCATGTCACATGAGAGGAAAAACTTACTTGTTACTTGCAGTAAAACAAATATTTCTGTGGGATTTTTCTGGAAGAGAAAGTAAATGATAGATAGATAGATAGATAGATAGATAGATAGATAGATAGATAGATAGTGTTCTGTGCCTCCAAGATCCATCTGACTCAGTGGCTCTACTCTAATCAAGACTAAAATAGGATTCAGGCCATAGTGAGCTACAATGCCATTTATCCCAATTCAAGCCATGGGAGACCCAAGTTGAATTCTTTTCCAGCTGTTTCCATACTGGAATCTCTCTCTGAAATGCTTTTGTTCAAGGTTAGCCACCTTGAGGCCAGAGAAAGAGTATTTCGGAGACTGTAGTCTTCTATGACAATCTTGTCATTTTTCTTTTCCACATCTTTCTAAAGTCATGTCTTGTTATTGTAATCGTACACACTTTGCTTACTTCAGATTTCAGCCAGCTTTTACAGTATTAAGAGACTTATAAAATGTAGACATATCATACAGCATCAGTGCTATTACAGAATATGAAAAGTAATCAGCAGTAAGGTTTTATATTCTCCAGTAATAAGGCTGCCATGTTTCCAATAACACATAATCACCGTGAAGAAAGCAAGCAGCTCTTTGGCTTCTTTGGAATCCAGAATATCTCTTCAGTGAGCTTGCCTTTCCTATTCTTTACTGTCTTGTATGTGGCTTTCCAGCCATGCTTAAGTATGTCCTACCTTGTATTACTTGTGAATAGGGCCTTACTTGTATTGGTTCATGAATAAGCCTTTGTCAGGACCAAGAGAACTCAACTGCCCACAGCAGGACTGCAACTTTCCTTGTGGTTCTTCTGAGCCCTCTGTCTTTTCTTTGTCCATCTCATTCATCCAATGTTTATCACTGGAATATCTGACAAGAGGGAAGTGGCCTCTGAACCACTCTACATATGCCAAAGAAAGACTTTCATTATTATAGGTGAATGTTCTTGTAAAGTACTCTCTCTAGTTCTCCCCCCTCTCCATACAAATACACACACACACACACACACAGCTGCAAATGGTTTCCATAATTATTGCATTTATACCTGTTCAATCTTTTGACAGTTAATCAGTTGCACCTTTAGTAAATTCACAGCAAACTGTGAAACTCAAAAGAAGCCAGATATAAAAGCAGAAAATATTTTCTGAGCCAAACTTGGGGCCCTGCCCTGCTTGTTTCCCCTTGTCCCTTGGTTTTGTGCCAATAAAAATTCAAGTAAAAGCAAAATGGATTGACTGGTTCAAGCTACAATTTGTGAAGAGGTCACATTGAAAGCAGCTACGGATTTCCCCCAGAGGAAGGGGTAGTGTGAAAATCCTGTGTTACGCCCAATGTAACTTAAGAATATTTTCATTGGCAGCCACATTAGAAACTTATACAAAACCCAAAACTGACTCAAAATTAGTGGCTCTACTTGCTTTTTTTTAATTAAATAACTAACTCAGTAGACTAAAGAACATTATAATTATTTGCAATAGCAATGTTTCACTGAACTATGATTTTAAAAAACTTTGGATAAGTATAGGATAATGGCTCCCTTTTTATTTCTCTCTCATTCATAATACAAACTCAAGTCATGGGAAAATAATGCAATTTCTTCCTTCATAGTACTGCAAAGCTCTTTGTTCACAATCCCTCTGAATCCCTTGATACGGCTTATATTACCTACTGGAATACAGGTCTCTTGTGGACTGTACAAAGAGTATGCTGTGACATAAAAGAACACCTGAACAAATCTGAATATACACCTGTACCTATATGGAGTGGCAGCCTCATAAACACTTTTCTATGTAGGTCACAGAAGGAACAGAAGAGTCATTATTGCAGTATGGTTTCAGTAATGAGTGCTGACTGTAGAACCTTGAATACTGTACTCAGACCCAACATAGGTGTTGGCCAGCAACTTATATGATTTACTTGAAAGATTTTATATATGAGTACATGCATGTGTGCGTCTATACATTCACACACAGAGAGAGAGAGAGACACTATAGGCATAGCGCAAAATTAGTTTAAGGAATTAAAGTTTAATTAAAGGGAGAAACGTAGTCATTAAGGAGAAAATGCACTTCATTTTGTCTTTCATTTTTTTTACTAATACTTTGTATAGCCATTAATTCCATTTCTGTTCTCTTCCAAAATACACAGCAATTGTCTGGAACAAATTTCATCAAATTTTGGATGCAGGTTTTATTGTTTAAATATATTTATTTTTACAAAGATGGAAGAAAGTTATTAAAATTACCTCATCTATCCCATTGTAGGATTTTCCTTAGCAGAAATGAATGTTTTCCCCCCGAGTCTGTTTCCCCCAACTTGCTAAAAGGGGATTCCACTACTTGACTCAAAACAAAATTTTAAAAAAATCCATACAAGAATAGATTGCACACTAAGGTCAAACTTTTCTCCAGGTTTTCAATGGAGATTCCAGATAGACAATTTGGCTGGGATTGTCCTGGAATTGGCCTTCTAGACTAGTTTTTAGATCAAACCTCCATTCTCTGGATATGTATTTCAGAATTAAAATAGCACTAAATGAATCTATTTCTGAACTCTCAGATCTGCTTCTCTCTGTTTTCCTCTCATCAGTAGAGGTAGACTACAGTAACAGTGGTGAGAAGAAAGCACATTCACTGCTTTGGTTTCCCCTGGTCCAAAACACACTGCAGGAATAATCCAGTTTGATACTGCTTTAACTACCCTGGCTCAGTGCTATGGAATCCTGAGAACTGGCATTTATTGTGGTACCAGAGCTCTCTGACAAGAAGGCTAAACATCTCACCAAACTACTGTTCTCAGAATTTCCTAGCATTGAGCAAAGGCAGTTAAAGAGGTCTCAAACTGGATTATTTCTGCAGTGTGTTTTGGACCTTTCTTAACTTTCACTGTGACATGTAGGATTTTTTTTTTCCTTTGTTGAGCTATGTTCCAGGAAAGATGGTTGCACTTCCACATCAGCCACCACATTCAACATTATCATATGTGAAACAGTAACATAGAAATTTGTAAATTCTTATGAAGAAATAGGAAACACTGCAATAATTTTCCTGAACGAATGCAATTGCATCATTTTAGAATGGAAACAAAAGATGGACTTACGGCTGAAGTAAACATTGCTAAAAAGCAAAATTTAAAAAGTCAATGTCTTGTTACCAAAAATCTCAATTACATTACAAAGGGAAAAAACATGCTGTTGCAAACAACTTGTTTTATTGTTTGACCTAATGCTGCACTTTAAATCACACTCTGCAAATGCCCAGTACAATTGACTTGCTTTACATTTTTAAAAAAAACAAACCAAGCACATTAGCCAAAGGAAATCTCTTTCATGATTATGTATTTAAAAGTACTACAGACAGGAAAATGGTATTTTGTTATCTCTGGAGACATACTTTAAAGAGGCTTGAAAAGATTTATGGGACAGGAGGACAAGTGCACACAAATTCTTGAAAGGAGCTGGGAAGTGACTTAAGACATTTTTAATGTTATTTTTCTTAATGAAATGAGCTGAACAAATTGTTTTAAAACTGACTGAATGACTTCACTTCTAATTAATGTTCCTTATCTTATCGAAGTGTACAAAATCAAAACTTACTAGTGTTGTCAGTGCCTAGGCATTATTTTTCTAAATATTATATAAGCTTGTAACAGTCCCTCACCTACAGAAGGATTTTTTTATATGTCTCCATTAATATGCTTATTACAGTATGAACTGCCAGATTTGTATTTACAACCAGATATATTAGTATTGTATGTATGTTTGGATCCTATCCTAAAAACACTGGTGTTTTGTATTTATTGGGGCTGGTGGAACCCTAGGCAGGGTCACCACAGGCCGAGACAATTAAGTGTAGTGTTTTTCCCATCCTAAAAACTCCCACTCTGAATACGTTTAAGCACAGTGTCTTACATTGGTTTAGAAGGAATCAAAGACCCAATTCATTCTCTCTCCTCACTTTCCCATTCACTCATCCCACGTATGGGACACTATACCATACAAAACAGTAATACCTTTGAGAATGAGAAAAAGAAACTTCTAGCACAAGCTTACATTATAAAAGGTTTTCCTAGGAATGTCTTTTTCTCAGTTAATCCCAAAGGTGATATAGGGTTCCTTTGTATCTTTTAATGCTAACACAGAGTAATGTGGCTATGCCTTTCAACACTACACAAAGAATTGTTTTATAACCCATCAGCAAACCTCCACACCAGGGGAAATGGAGGTACATTCATTGAGATGTCTGACCTGCAAAGCAGCATGTATATATGTTTTGTTGCAGAGAGAAATCTTTACAGTATAGCATGTACAGGGACCTAGACTAGTCAACAATAATTGCTCCAGGTAAGAAGTGTGTACTTGTTAAATATAACTGACACCAGTAGTCTGTGGCTTGTGTCTGCATCACTATGACATATTGTGATTCCTTTTCATAGTGAATTGAACCTCTGCCATGAGGCAGATGGGTTTTAGAATTCTTGATGCCATCATGGCCAAACGTTAACAACTGCCCAGTGGTATAGGCTGCATCCGCACTGCAAAAGTAATCCAGTTGGACACCAACCTCCCATATCCCCAAGTGATGCTACTGAATAGAGTCTCAAATTGATGAACTATTGTGCATTCTCAGTATTGTGATTATAAGAGAATATCAGAAATACAATCCAACATTTCATAGCTATGGGATTGGGATTTCAGTGGGATACATGAGTGGCTGTTACTCAGCGGGTGGGGCTTTGTTGAGTCGCATTTGCGAGTTAATAGGGGGTGGGCTACCCAGTTAGCTCTACACAGCTGCTCCCAGAGGCCAGTTTCAGGTCACTTTCGGCCAAGACAGGAAGGAGGAGGAGGAGGCTTTCCAGGCCAGTTTCTGAAAGAAAGGAGAAAGAGAAGGAGGCTTTCTAGGCCAGTTCCTGCCAGGAAAGAGGAAGAAAGCAGTTTCCAGGCAGCCATTTTGAGTGGGTGAGTTTTTAAATTATTTTTAAAAACACTTGGGGAGAGTGTGACTGTTACTCGGTGAGTGGGGCTTTGTTGAGTCGCATTTGTGAGTCAATAGGGGGTGGGCTAGCCAGTTAGCTCTACACAGCTGCTCCCAGAGCCGCGCACCTAACGGCACACAAATTTTATAACCATTACTAATTGTTGAAAAGTTCCGGTCACCAACAGACTTTAACACTGCTGTTAGCGAGGGATTTTCTTTGAGGAGGAAAGCCGTAGTCCTCTTTCAGGACTAATTAAGACTTAGTATGGACATTGAAGGAACTGCTGCCATCACCTGCAATACCTGTGGGATGTTTGTCTTCTTACCTACAGATGTGGGGAACTACACATGCTCCAAGTGCAAGTTGGTAGCCCTCTTGGAGGAGAAAGTACAGCAGCTGGAGGAGCGGGTAGCTACACTTAAGCATATTAGGGAGCAAGAGGCTTTCCTAGACAGAACGGAACAGTCTTCGATGGGGACCACACAGAGGAAGTTGCTGGGGAAGAGAAGGTCACATCACAGACACAGGAGGTAGACAGCTGGAGGAATGTCACACATAGAAGTAGGGAGACCAGGGATCATTCTAGGAGCTTGCAGCTACAGAATCGATTTCAAGCTCTTTCCCTTATCAAGGAGCACTTCTTAATTGCTCCAGGTAAGAAGTGTGTACTTGTTAAATATAACTGACACCAGTAGTCTGTGGCTTGTGTCTGCATCACTATGACATATTGTGATTCCTTTTCATAGTGAATTGAGCATGGACAGACTTCAGGGACAGAGCAGGGGACCCTGGGAGTTCCACCACAGGAAACAGTCGGTGCTAAGCTTCGGAGGAGGCGTGTAGTCATAGTGGGGGACTCCTTGCTGAGGGGGACAGAAGCAGTGATTTGTGGGCCTTACAAGATGTCTCGGGAGGTGTGTTGTCTCCCTGGGGCAAAGATCCAAGATGTGACAGACAGGCTGACAAGACTGGTCAAGCCTACTGACCAATACCCCTTCCTTTTGGTCCATGTAGGAATGAATGACACAGCAAGACACAGCCTTCAGAACATCAAAAGGGATTATGAGGCTCTAGGTAAGAAGCTGAAGGAAATGGAGGCACAGACTGTCATCTCATCTCTTCTGCCAGTTGAAGGGCATGGTCCAGGAAGAGAGAGGAAAATAGCAGATATCAACAATTGGCTCCGCAGATGGTGTCGTCGAGAACGATTTGGATTCTTAGATCATGGGCTGCGGCTCCATGAGGGCGGACTCCTGGCAAGGGATGGGCTGCATCTCACGCCAGTTGGAAGAAACATTTTTGCCAACAGTCTCAAGAATTTGATCAGGAGGGCTTTAAACTGAATTATGTGGGGAAGGGAGACAAAAGGACAGGAACCCAACAGTGGGAGGCAAAAAACCCAAAAAAAACGTGCACAGGCAGCAAGTAAGGGGGACATATGGTCTTAGATGTCTCTACACTAATGCACAGAGCATGGGAAATAAGCAAGATGAACTTAAACTTCTAGCACAACAAAGCAAATATGATATAATAGGCATCACTGAAACCTGGTGGGATGAGTCTCATGACTGGAATGTAGAAATACAGGGGTATAACCTTTTCAAGAGAAACAGGCCAAACAGGAAAGGAGGAGGAATAGCATTATATGTCAGGGATATTTACACCAGTGAAGAAATCCAGGACATCAATCCTGGAAGCCAGGTGGAGAGCATCTGGATAAAAATTAAAGGGGAGGGAAACAACAGGGATGTTAGTGTGGGAGTCTACTACAGACCCCCAAATCAGGCAGAAGAATTGGATGATGCCTTTCTAGATCAGATGACCACACACTCAGAAAGGAGAAATATGGGTGACTTCAACTATCCTGATATTTGCTGGAAGTCAAACTCAGCAAAATCCTCAAGGTCTAGCAAATTCCTCACTTGCCTCGAAGACAATTTCATTGTTCAAAAGGTGGAAGAGGCAACAAGGGAGTCAGCTATTTTGGATCTGATCCTAACTAACAGGAAAGACCTAGTTAATGGGGTGCAAGTGGTTGGATCCTTAGGCGGGAGTGATCATGTCCTCCTGGAGTTTACTGTACAGTGGAAAGGAGAAGCCAGGCATAGTCAGACGCGCATTCTAGACTTAAGGAAAGCTGATTTTACTAAACTTAGAGAAATACTGGGGATAGGAATACTAAAAGAGAAGGGAGTTCAAGATGGATGGGAGTTTCTCAAAAGGGAGATACTGAAGGCATAATTTCAAGCCATGCCAACGAGGAGGAAAAATAGGAGGTGTCTCAAGAAACCAGGATGGATGACTAAAGAACTTGCAACTGAACTAAGTTTTAAACGGAACATGTAAAAGAAATTGAAAAATGGGGAAATCACCAAAGAGGAATTCAAACAAATAGCTACCACGTGTAGGGGTAAAGTCAGAAAAGCTAAAGCGCCGAATGAAGTTAGGCTTGCTAGAGAGGTTAAGAACCATAAAAAGGGCTTTTTTGGGTATGTCAGCATCAAAGGAAGAAGAAGGAAATGGTAGGGCCACTGTGTGGAGAAGATGGCAAAAAGTTAACAGGGGACAGAGAAAAGGCAGAATTACTCAACACCTTCTTTGCTTCAGTCTTCTCAGAAAAGGCAAAGGGTGCTCAACCTGAGGATAATGGCGCAGAGGACAGAATAGGAGAATTTCAGCACAGAATAAGTAAAGAGATAGTACAGGAATACCTGGTTAATCTAAATGAATATGTCTCCAGGACCAGACGAACTACATCCAAGGGTATGTAATTCCCTGGTCAGGCCTCGCCTGGAATACTGTGTCCAGTTCTGGGCACCACAATTCAAAAAGGATGTGGAGAAACTGGAGCGTGTCCAAAGGAGGGCAACTAAAATGGTGAAGGGTCTGGAAACCAAGCCCTATGAGGAATGACTTAGGGAGCTGGGGATGTTTAGCCTGGAGAAGAGAAGGTTGAGAGGTGATATGATAGCTTTGTTTAAATATTTGAAGGGATGTCATATTGAGGAGGGAACAAGCTTGTTTTCTGCTGCTCCAGAGACTAGGACCCGAAACAATGGATATAAGCTCCAGGAAAAGAGATTCCACCTCAACATTAGGGGGAACTTCCTGACAGTTAGGGCGGTTCGACAGTGGAATACACTCCCTCGGAGAGTAGTGGAGTCTCCTTCCTTGGAGGTCTTTAAGCAGAGGCTGGATGGCCATCTGTCGGGGATGCTTTGATTGGGAGTTCCTGCATGGCAGGGGTTGGACTGGATGGCCCTTGTGGTCTCTTCCAACTCTATGATTCTATGATTCTAGCTTGTTTATAAACATGTTGGCTTAAGCTTGGGTGTAACTACATGAATCATGATGTACTAGTCTCTTTAGACATACTTGCTTGGTTTACAAAAAGAAAGATTTCCAGTCCTAAGAAAACAATCACTCTTCAGGAAATAATGTCAGAAAGTTCTTGGCACAACCACCTTTTGTTATTACACTAACAAACTATATCTTTGTTTACACTTCTGTGTAAAAAGTATTACACAGAAAATTCATGAAGCAGAATTCCAAGCTTAAATTTTCAGAAATAAATTCCTACAGTATACAATAGGAGCTGCGCCTTAAAATGGAATACTTCAAGTAAAAAAAATACAAATTTTCTTAGTTAAAAGGGAAAAGATAGCCAGTTTTGATGTATTCATTAAAATATATGCAGTTTTAAACCTGCCCATTGCTTAACATAAATATTAGACTGCAATCGTATTCACCATTACTTGGAATAACCTCTACTAAAATAAAGATATGCATATACTTGAGCTATTAAATGCCAACTAGTTGCAAGTCTTAAACTAATTTTAAAGTAGTAATAGCTGGAATCCTCTATGCACAATGTTGCTACACATCCATAGTAAGTGAATTTCGGACTGACTCCCCCACCCCAAAGTCATTACTGGTCAGGAATTACTGCAATTGACAGGGGTCTATAACCCTGTCACCTGGGAAATATCTGATTAGGCAGGCCTGTGTCTTGCTCTCCTTTCAGGTAAAGGGTTTTTTTGTTTGTTTAAGTAAGCTTTTAATCCTAACCATAATATGTCAACAGATACGGAAAACAAAATGGTGGCCAACGGATTGGAAACAATCATCCATAAGAAAGGAGACACAAAAGACTGCAGCAACTATAGGACCATAGCATTAATCTCCCATGCAAGGATAATTATGCTCAAAATTCTGCAACATAGACTCCAACCATACATAGAGAGAGAAATACCAGAGGTCCAAGCAGGGTTCGGGTGAGGAAGAGGAAGAGGAATATTGCAAATATATGATGACTAATGGAGCACACCAAGGCATTCCAAAAGAAAATCAGTATCTGTTTTATAGACTACAGTAAAACCTTTGACTCATGAAAGGCTATGGGACACCCTTAAAGCCATGAGAATGCCAACACATCTGACAGCCCTGATGAGGAATGTGTACTCAGGACAAGAGGCTACTGTCAGAACAGAACACGGAGAAACAGAATGGTTCCCAATTGGTAAAGGGGTCAGACAAGGCTGCATATTATTACCCTATCTATTCAACCTATATGCAGAACACATTGTAAGAAAGCAGGCTTGGACACAGAAGAAGAATAGGAGGAAGGAATATCAACAATCTAAAATATTCAGATGACACCATAATACTATCAGAAAACATTGAAGACCTAGAGCAACTACTGAGGAAGATCAAAGAAGAAAGTGCAGACAGGCTTACTGTTGAACATAAAGAAAACAAAAATAATGACCACAGAGGATCTTCACAAGTTCAACCTAGAGAATGAGGACATAAAAATAGTAAAACAATTCCTATACCTTTGATCAAACATTGATCAGAACAGGCACAGCAGTCAAGAATTCAGAAAAAGACTAAGAATGGGGAGGGCAGTTATGAAAGAATTAGAAAAGCTCCTAAAGAGCAAAGATATACAACTAAGCATGAAAGTTAGAATCATACAAGCAACTGTATTCCCCATTACCATTTATAGATGCGAAAGCTGGAAAGTTAAGAAAATTGACAAAAAGAGAATAAATTCATTTGAGATGTGGTGCTGGAGAAGAATGCTGAGGATACCGTGGACAACAAAAAGAATGAATAAATGGGTCCTAGAACAGATCAAGCTTGAAATTTCCCCAGAGGCAAAGGTGACTAAACTAAAAATGTCATACTTTGGCCATGAGAAGGCATGAATCATTAGAAAAGACAATAATGTTAGGAAAGGTGGAGGGAAGCAGAAAGAGAGGAAGACTGCATGCTAGATGAATGGACCCAATCAAGGAGTCCACACGTATGAATCTGCAAGAACCTAGAAGAATAGTGGAGGACAGGGAGTCTTGGAGATGTCTCATCCATAGGGTTGACTTGAGATCGACTCAAGGGCAGTTAACAACAAAGCTTTTAATATGTAGTCGCTCACAAGGAGGCTTCTTATTGAGGCATGTGTTATATTGTTTAAAACTTTTGTGTGCTTTTAAAAATAATTTTATACTGTTTTAAATGTTGTAATTTTAAAAATTGATTTTACATTTTTATTGCTATGTTTTAATTGATTTAATGGAGCAAACTTGTTTTCTGCTGCTTCAGAGACTGAGGGGAAAGCAGACAGCTGGGAAAGTGCAGGCCAAGGCCATTCCGGCCAGAAGCAAACCAGGTCCATGGCAAACACTGAAGCAGGCTGCCTCCAGTGAACCCGAGCTGTGCCTCCAGCAGCAGGATTATCGTACTCTTTTTTGCTCCAGTATAAAGGATAAGAGTGAGGCCTCAGCATGACTTCTGGCAGCATTGGAGATGTGCGTCATATAAACAGCATGCATCCAATGTAGCCAGAAGCCGCTTCTTTTGGCCCATGTGCTTTGGGCCAAGGACATGGAGCAATAGATTCAAACTACAGGAAAAGAGATTCCACCTAATTATTAGGAAGAACTTCTTGATGGTAAGAACTGTTTGTGGTGGAGTCTCCTTCTTTGGAGGTTTTATAAGAGGCTGGATGGCCATCTGTCAGAAATGGTTTGATTGTGTATTCTTGCATGGCAGAAGGTTGGACCAGATGGCCCTTGGGGTATCTTTCAACGTTATGATTCTATGATTGCGTTTCTGAGCCACCTTAGGTTCCACTCTGGGAGAAAGATAGCATGTAAATGAAATAAATAAATAAGAAGATCCTTGCTGGATCACATTCACATGACTCCTGGCCTCCCTGTACATCTATGAAAGAGAATGCTGATGTTATATTTTGAGTGAACTGCTGTTTAATTTATTCTCCCACCACCTTTATGTTCCCCATCCTCAGTATCCACACCTCCGTGAAGCTCTAGTCTCCATCTAATTATTCAGCTGTGGGCAATGGTAAAGAAATACACACAAGGATAAAGGGAGTACTGAGACTGCTGATGTTGCTGCTGACACTGGCCAAAAATGTAGCACCCACCCCCACTCCCACCCAGCTGACATTATGTTGTTGCACCTCCTTCTCCTCTCTGGCCTTGGGTAGTCTAGATGGCACCACCTGTACATAGCCAGGCCATAGATGTCTAGATGGCATCACTTGTGTATAGCCAGGCCATACGCACAGCATGTACAGGTCTGCCTGGCTCCTTCCATTCTATACTGTACCTTGGTAGCTGTATGTGACAAAGAAACACAGCTGTTAGGCAGCACTGCACCCATTCTGGCTTTCTGAGGGTGTTTTCAGCCCTCAGGGGACATACTGAGGATACACAGAGATCACATTAGGAAATGGAATCCACTCCTCCCACATTGCTGATAGGCTTCCCTGTTTAGTGTAAGGACCCATCTGGATCCAGGCCACTGAAAGAATTCTTATAAATATCAATCTTTTTGAAGAAGTTGGATTTAAAGGTGTAAAGGAAACAGATAAGGTTGGCATTGAGTCTAGCTTTGCAAGTAGGCTCTTTTATCTGATTGAAGAATACTTAATCAAAAATATACATGCTCTGGAAAGAATATATTTATTTTGGAGCTTACTAAAACACACAAAGTTCTATCCATAAATTCTAGGTGCACTGCCAATCACTCAACTTACACAAGTTCCTTAGGCAGTTCACAGTTTTATTATGAACATTTCTTAACAAAAGGTAGTGCCAAAAAAAAAAAAAGTATAAAACAATTCATTCATCCTTTTGTTTGCAGTGCTATTTCCTTTTTTGCTTAATTAATACTATAGTAGTGACTCCCAAGAGGATGAAATAATTTTTTAAAGTGTTAAATAGTATTTAATATCCCTAATAAGTATTAAGTTGAAAAGGCCAGGGGAAAGAGGTGGTGGAATAATTCAAAATCACAGGGAATCCAAAGAAAAAAAGGAATTACTATTGAACAACAAATGGCAGGAAATGTCCAAAATTATGTAATTTTTGATGTGATTTTTGCAATTTATTTATTAATGAGTACAACTGAAAAACTAGCGTATATGAATAGGACATTTATGATGCCTTAAAATTAACACCATATTAGACTTATTATTGTGATTTTGATAAAACAGTAATCAATTTAACAAATTAAGATTTTATTTTTACTTTTTGACATGATTATTTGCAATTGCCATGCACTTCATGCAATCATGATCTCACACTATCCCTTAAACTTAAACTTAATTTCTTTAAACCTGAGGGGATAAACATGAAGACTGAACACAAGTTAAACAGTTGAAAGATTTGGACTTATTTTCTTTGGTAATACATTTTCCTTTCTGCTAGGAACAAGATGTCCATGAAGCATTTCGTGTATCTGGAGTTAACAAAAGCAGTAGCTGATTATTTAAGATAAGAAGCCTTCCACACCACATTTCTAAGATTAGAATTTGCCTAGACAGCAGTACTCCTATCCTTAAGAGCCAACACACCACAGTAATTTGATTATAAAGTGACAATAAATCTTTCACCACAATGTGAACAAAAAAAATTGAAGTCTAACGAGACATTCTTTCTCTTTGAGCTTGGATTAAAAACATTCAGATTATACATGGATGGAGAGGTAGCAACATGGATGGTTAACCAGACTCAATTTACTATTTTATTAGCTCTAAGATCTACTGAATGAGGGCTAGTCAAATGCTTTAAAGCTTATTTGGAAGGATGGAAAGATTATGGCAAGTAGAAAGTTAATTTACACTTCACCAGATTTAGTTGAACAAATGCTCTTGTCATATAAATACAAAAAGAAAACAAATCTCCATTCTTATTGTTGGCCTGATTAACAGACTGTGAGCCAACACTAGCCCCACTGAAAGCACTGGAAGATGCAGATCTCAGCAGAAAATATGGATAGTACAATATTACAGTTATTTAGGATGGCTTTTACTCAGCCTCCAAAAAACTGAATAAAAATATTTTATTCCAGTTTCCCCAGCTTCTCCCTCCCCCCACAGATCTTTCTCAGAAAAGGAGTTAAATCATTACTTAAGTACCATTTCATAGTCAGCACATGACATGGTGATTACACAGATGAAAAACAGACTTCAACATATCTTCTCTTTTCAAGCATTGCAACTCAGAAATCACAATAGGCTCCTAAGAAAAAGAAAAAGTCACAATGCACTCAATTGCCAAATGTCTACAAGTTCTTCTTTTCATATCCTCTAAGGCTTTCACATTTTGAAAATTGAATAGCAATGTTGCAGTGGAACAAATAAACCCTTTAAAGATTGGAGGAAAGCTTTCTTTCCCCTCTGCCCTAGTAACATAATTTGACTCCAACATAAAACTAGAAATGCCTTCTAACTAGGTTTATTGTTGTTTCAAAGAGTTCAGCACTTGTTCAGTGCTTTTCACAGTGATGTTAGTAAGGATGGGGCAGGAAAAATTCAAGTCAATATTGAGAATTACTAAAGTTGCAGCGCTTGTTTAGTAATGTCCATTTTCATTCCATATCACTATGAAGTACAGAACTGAACAGTGTAACTATGAAGTGCTAAAGCACTGAACTTGACAGTGCTTAGTATACCTTGAAATACTATTCTGAAAAAAAAGAGAAAGAGGAAAACACATCATCTTCCAAGATCCAGCAAGGATGTATGTGCTGCCCTGAACCCTGGAAAGTTGCCTAAGACAGACCTGCTCCTTTACCACTCGCCTCATTTATTATTTATTTTAAAGTCTATAGCCCTTCAAATCACTTGCAAAAAGTTCTTAGCATTCTCATAATCAGTGAAAAAGCAGAAATTCCATCACAACCATAAAAAGTGAAGATTGTTAAATTGACATCATTCATTTCTGGGC
Organism: Phrynosoma blainvillii; assembly: GCA_026167975.1. Lineage (NCBI taxonomy): Eukaryota > Metazoa > Chordata > Lepidosauria > Squamata > Phrynosomatidae > Phrynosoma > Phrynosoma blainvillii. The sequence goes on from JANUYF010000001.1 coordinate 104,119,418, forward strand.
TGCCCTTATTTTGTAACAAGTGGAAGCTCCCACTAAGGTCTCACAGAGCAACAGTATAGGCTGAACAGCTGGAAAACCCTGATGGAGTCAGCCTTACTGTTTGGTCAATGCTTATTTCTGCCTCCTTCACTGTCAGCAAACTGTGTTCAGTTTTGCACCTCTGCAATGCATTTGTCTACCATGATAGCAAAGAGATGGTAGCAGTGACAGTGGTCAGAGTATGTACTGAATCAGAGTTGGTACTGGTGGAAATACTTCAACCTGTTCCAAGTGCCATCAATACAAGGTGCGGGGGGGGGGGGGTGCGGAACACACCAGGGTGACACCTCAGAAGTGGATGTCATCCAATGGGTTGGTACATCTGGAGGGACTGGTGTGGCAACTGGGCAGGTGAGAAAGGGTGCTTTCCCACTTGTCAAGCAGCCACACCAGACCCTAAATGGGTCTTCTAGAGGCCACACGTATACCCCTCAGTATCGGTGGTTGCTGGGGCTGGCGGGGCCTCCAGAGTCCTGTGCAGCAGCAGCCAATGTGGCTGGGGAGATGGCAGGGCCTTCAGAGTCCTGCATGGCAGCATCCACAGAGGACTCTAAAGGCATGGGAAGGAGGTCAAGTAGCCTTTGGTATCCTATGTGGCAGCAGCCACATGGGACTCTGAAGGCCGGGGAAACAGCAATCTGGCTGGTGGAGTGGGGTGGGGGCAAGGCAGTTCACCCCCATACACACACACAATGGTTGACACCAACCCTAGTGATGCCATTGCCTGTTCCAGAAATTGTTATGATATGTATTCCCTTTTGATTGCAAAAACTGCATGTTGTCCCTCAAAACCTAGAAATTTATTTATACATTGCCTCCTATAATAAAATTAGATTATCCAATTTCCTATTCACAAACACCATGTAAGGTTGAATCTAAGGGGGGATACAGATGGGCGGCCTTGGGCCGCCCTGGGAAGTGGCGGATTGGGGCCAAGGCTGCTCCACGCCTGGGACCCGATCCTCCCTTTTGCCACCTGGGAAAGAAGTGCTAAAATAGCGCTCCTTCCACAAGCCATGAAAGGGGCACCTAAAGAGCCGCAATGAGGCTCTTTTCTGTCTCTTCCGGCTCAGCATGTCTGGACACTGAGCCGGAGGGATGTCATCGGAGCACCCGTCATGTGGAAGGGCAGGCACTCCGATGATGTCCTCAGGAAGGGGATGGGGCTCTGCAATTGCATGGAAAAAGAGGGGGGGTAATTAAAAAAATTGCATGGAAAAAAGAGGGAGGAGAGGGGAGGGGGAAGGAGGGGGCAGTAGCACTACGAGGTTGCCAATAATGTGACTGCCCCAGGAATGGCTTTCCACACCCAAGGCATTATGCTATTGGCAGCTCATTTATTGGTTCCCCACTGAATGAAAAGAGATGGCCAGGGGAAGAGGCAGCTACAGGAGGGAAGTGGCGTTGTGTGATCAGCATCATCCATGCTGCTTCCCTCCCATGGGAATTGAAGTTCAAAAGCCACATGTGATAAAGCCACGAGTAGAAATTATTAGCAGGACACAGACCAAGATTTGGACTACTGATTTTTTTACAAAATATAAAGCGATTAATTAATCTGCAATTGTGATACAAAAGAAATGACTGGTTAGATAACCAGTATTTAGCTTGGATGAACACATTACATTACAGATTTTCTGGAGATGGGAACTGACAGGGATATAGAGAGATGACTATGTTTATGACTATGTAATTCAGGAATGGGCAACTGTACAACATCTGGTGCCATCCTGACACACACCAAACCTTGGAGAATCACATACCATGGCCTCCTTTTTTTAATACTTAAAAAAAGAGAGAGATCCACATGCCCCACATCTGTGGAGGGCAGGAGAAGGCAGACTCCTTGCTTTTAGAAAGAGGGCCAGTTGTGCTGTAGTTGTTTGAGTGTGAGGCTAGTACCCTGGAAGACCCTTAGCAAATCCATGCTCTGCCTTGAAAATCTCCTGGTAGACCTTGGGCAAAACTCAGAATTAGGAAGACAACAATAGCAAACCCCTCTGAATAAATATTGCAAAGAAAATCCAAGGACAGGGTCACTGTAAATCAGAGTCAATATAAAGGCACATAATAAACTGCTTTTAAGAAAGGCCTGCTGTGGGCCTATAACAGTCTAGGGAGACTGAATAAAAATGGTGAAATTTTCCCCCACTTCCTAAAGGGCACAGGGATATTAGGAGTGAAAATTAAAATGTTCCCCTTGCTCCCAAAACATGAGGTTTGAGGGCCTGACAAACTGCCTTAAGAACTGTGAGATGCAGCATGTGGGTCACACATTACTTGTTGTTTATGACTTATGGCAACCATAAGGTAACCTACTGTAGTTTTTTCTTGGTAAAATTCATTCAGAGGGATAAAATTCATTCAGTTTTCTTTCCTCTGAGGCTGTGTGACTTATCCAAAGTTTCCACAGTTGAACGGGGATTGAAATTCTGGTCTCCAGAGTCGTAATCCAACGTCCACACCACTACACCATGCTGGCTCTCACGATACATTCTTACCTCAGTGTAATCAAACAGATATTCCCCTGATTTGGAATCCCATTCTTTTGCATGTCTACAACAATAATTCTTAGAGATTCTAGTTAAATTTGAGGCCAGCTAGCAGTTGTATCACAATATCCTCATTCTGGCATATGCTACGCTCTTATCCGCTCAGTGTTCCCAGACAGAATGGATATTTGAGATTGAAAGTGTCTAATGGGTTATTCAGAGGGTGAAAATAATCCAGGTAGAATCTGGGTTGAATCTTTGTTGTTCACATGCATTTTGAATGCATCTGGCTTTTTGGTGGTGGTGGGCTGCCAAAAAGCCCTTTTAACCTAGAATAATTGATACTGGAGTTTTCCCCCTGCTTTTCAAAAAGATTCATATTCTCAGCTGTGTGAATAACCAATGTGAATAGACCCGGAATAAACTGGGATAAAACTCTGCATGCCTTGAATGTGCTTCAAATACATTCACATCATTGACTCCATCTTTGTTTGAGTGCTGACATGTGTGAATAGCAGAACTTGCAAATATGCGCATAGATGCAGTTCCATAGACAGAATTTGTAAATGAGATTATAGTCACGCTTTAAAAAAGTGTGTGAATAACCCCTCTAGCATATTTTTAACTGATGGTGCATCAGAGCTCCTCAGTAACACCAAAAACTCTTCGGAAACACTTTGTAAAACTTCATATATAATATGTATCTAGACATTCTTAAAATGTGGATGCAGTGATAAATTATATCTCCCAGATCTAGAAGAGGCTCCCACTGCACTATACACCATTATAAAAAGCAAACTATAAGATCCCTGTCATTTGCCACAAATTCCTCTATGGTAATTAAGCCATGAGCTCTTTCTCTCCACCTAATAATCAATTCATGATAAAAGATGACTTCAGCCTGATAGTATGAGTTTGTCATTGCACCATTAATTAGGAGAATAGGAGCACTGAACAGTCAGAGCAAGTATTAGAACAAAAACAACTCTGTTCATAGAGCTTTACAGCAACCAGTCTGAACACTCATCCTGAACTGAGTTCATAGACAAGGAAAAAACAGAAACACTGAAAGGCTGTGGTCATATTTCATTATTCATGATTACATTAACTGTATTTCTATCTTCCTACAGTCCTTCTGTAGTTGGGGCAGAGGGAAGGAAACAATTTAAAAATAGTAATGGGAGCATGAAAATATGGTTTCTGTTCTCTCTTTTACATTAAATGGTATTTCTTTAAAATTTATTTTTAGACAACTATGCCATTCTCATTTTAAAATGATGTAAAATTTGCCATTGTCATACTAAGTAAAATTGTATTTTAATTTACAATAGTTAAAGAAGTGTTTCTAAAATATACACAACCCCATATTTGCAGTGACTATAACAGGATGGTAGATAAGCTAAGAAGGTAGAATCTAATTTAGAATGAAAATATAGATTAAGTATACCTCTTTCTGGGTTCTATGGGGACAACTATAATTGAATATTGCAAAAATAATTGCATTTTAATTCTAGAAACATATCTATTGAACATCACTTCAATAAATTATATATTAATTTTAACACATATGCACTCGCCCAAAAGTACTAAACATACAATAAAGGGTCAATGTGGGGCTTGATTGCAAGACTCTTCTGCCCATGCTGCTCAGTATTACTGCAACATTTGGTGCAAACTTAAATCTCTTATTCAAAATGAAAAAGGGGCTATTTCTTATCTCTGGCAACTACAGCTGTTCTCCAGCTCCAGTTCTCCCTCTCCTTCTGAACTCAACCAGTAAGTACTAAGCTTATCGCACTGTGTTTTCGGAACATAATGAGTACTTGATGAGAATGGAATGGAACATATTTTATCGCACGGTATGATCCTCATTCTGTGCTCTGACAGTCCCTAGTCTGTTCCAGGAGGAGAACTGTAAAAATGTGTCCTCAGCCAGCAAGAACGCTTTCAGACTGTTCGATATGATGTGTGTGTGATAATCCTACCTGGTCTCAATCTGTCCTCATGTTCTGATTGCCTAAGACAACCTCCTCCCCTCCCATCCTAGAATGTCCACAAACTCAACTCAACTCTTCCAGTGTTGATGCAAAGAAGGTGCCACAGGCAATTTAAAAATATATTTTTAATTTTGTAGATTGAATTGCATTTGGTTTACAAGAAAAAACAATGAATGGTATTTTGTTTTATAAACCACATTGTTGTGTGTCTTCTCTGACTTAGGTTCACCTAAGGTGAACCTATCAGTTTTAAGTGGGGCTTAAAACTAGGTGACAGAGGGTGCAAAGGGGATAACATGTCACCCAGTTTCCCTCCTGTCTGCTAAATGCAAAACATCTTTAAAAGTTTTTTTAAAAAAGATTTGGATGCTGGGAAAATATGCAATTAAATATAAACTTGAACTGAATGCAAACTGAGATCCTAGTAACTTACTGGCTTCACTATCTTACGGACTTCCTCCCTCTCCAGCCATCTAATGGAATCATTCCCAATGTATGCCTCTTTGAAACTGCTCCACAAGCCATCCACACAAAATAACAAACTATCACATCACCACACCAGGAAAACAAACTTTGTCATTGTTCTTGCTATTTGCTGCTGTTGTGTGCCTTCAAGCAATTTCTGACTTATGGTGACTCTCTAAAGCAAACCTATCATGAAGTTTTCTTGACATAAAAACTTGAGGCTGAGAGAGTGTGACTTATCCAATGTCACCCAGTGGATTTTTTCATGGCCAAGTGGGGATTCAAACTCTGGTCTCCACTCAAACCAATGCATCACGTTGCCTCAAAGGGGGGAAGCAGACTGGCGGCATGGGGCCGCCCTGGGAAGGTGCGCCGCGGGGCCGAGGCATCCCCGCGCCTCGATCCTGCGGCGCACCTTCGTCGTCCCTGAAAGGAGCGCTAAAATAGCGCTCCTTTCACAAGTCAGTGAAAGTGCGCCGCAAAAGCTTGCGGCGCACTTTCACTGACTTTTCCGCCGCAGCATGTCTGGACGCTGCGGCGGGAGGTTGCCCTCAGAGCGCCAGCCGTGCAGAGGGCCGGCGGCTCCGAGGGCAACCTCAGGAGGAGGAAGGGGTGCCAAGTGTGCGGCTGCCCCTCCTCTTCCCTGTCTCCAGGATGACTTTTTAAGCCCTCTGCTGAGGCTTAAACTTAGAAAGGCAGCATTTTTCATGCTTGCTGGTTAAACAGATCTTATTAAAGGAGATGGTAAGTATCAGAGAATGGCCAAGACTAAGACAAAGAATGACAAACTAGTGCTAGTAGCCCCTCCTCAATCCCTTCCCACTCATAAAGACCTTCAGGATGCAGGGAATCAGTGTGGTGTAATGGTTTGAGCATTGGACTACACCTCTGGTGACTAGGGTTCAAACATCTGTCCAGCCATAGAAACTCACTGGGTGACCTTGCCAGTGACACTCTTTCAACCTCTGAAAAAGGCAAAGGCAAATCCCCTCTGAACAAATCTTCCTAAGAAAACCAGGTGATATGTTTGCCTTAGGGTCATCTTGGGTAGGTGAGCAGAGGTGATGGCAGCAACAATACATGCTAAAGCACCCATGGAGAGCAGGAGAGAGAAAGAGGGTGAAGGATAGAAGGGAGTGAGTATGGCCAGGCAGGAAGTATGGTGACAGTGGTGCATGTCTTTCTCTCTCCCCAAGACCAGACCCCTCTCTCCTTCCTCCCTCACCTGCGGAACACCTGCATTGCCCTCATGAGTGCACTTGGGGCTGACTTGACTCCCATGCTGATAAGAGCCACCTGCAACCCCTGCACATCACTGACATGATACCGCAGCCAGACTGCCAGAAATAATGCAGCTTGAGGCCACTTTAACTGTCCTGGCTCCGTGCTAAGGAATCATGGGAACTGTAGTTTATTGTGGCACCAGAGCTCTCTGACAGAGAAGGCTCAATGTCCCAGAAAAAATACAATTCCCGTGATTCCCTAGCACTGAGCCAGGACAGTTAAAGTGGCCTCAAGCTGCATTCTTTCTGGCAGTTGTACAGGCCCTAAGGGCGATGCAGACAGGCGGCCATGGGCCGCCCTGGGAAACAGTGGATCGGGGCCGAGGCTGCCCCATGTCTCGGCCCTGATCCTCCCTTTCGCCGCCTGGGAAAGGAGCACTAAAATAGCGCTCCTTCCGCTAGCAGCAAAAGGGGAACCACAAGAGGCATCATGCACCTCTTCGGCATCTCTTCCAGCTCAGCGTGTCCAGACGCTGAGCTGGAAGGACGTCATCGGAGTGCCCGTTATGTGGAAGGGCCGGTGCTCCAATGACGTCCTCAGGAAGGGGATGGGGCGCCCAGCGTCCGGCTGCCTCTCCCCTTCCTTGGCTTGAAGACAGCGCAAAGCACCGTCTGCAAAGCCCCTAAGATAGAAAAAACAAAGGTCTGACTCAGTATAAGGCAACATCTTTTGTTCCTATTGATCCCTCCCCACTGGCTCACCATCATTTTAATTGTGCTCCTTTGGATAATGGACTTCATTTGTTCAGCTCTCAGGAAAGGCAACTGCTGTTCAAGGACAGCAGTAAAATATAAAATCAGAAATTACCAGGATACTATCAGGTAAGGCATGGCAGTTAATCCAGAAGTTTATCCATTGCCTGTTGAACAGCTGCAGCAACTGCTTATTGTACATTTTGAACAAGCTCATGCAAAGTGTTAACACATTTTGATTAAGAAAATGAGTGATATACTTGAACCAAACACAAATTTACTTGTCCTTTTCTAGCTGAACTTTTCTTTCATATGGGACAGAAAATAATATCTACACATGTCTAACAGTCCATTTAGAGTGAGGTCCAGTTAACAGACGAAACCTCTGAATTGCCTAGTGACGAGAAATAAAGTAGTTTGAGATCCAGAAATATATAACAAAATTTTCCTCATTCCTTTTACAGAACAAACCGATGTGTGTTTCCCTTTATTTTACAGAAGATACTGAGCAGGTGCTTCAAAAAACTAGCTAGCCTTCTTGAGTGATGCTATCATTTCTTGGCTTATTTATATAGGGGCTATGCAGACGGGAGGCTCAGGGCCGCCCCTGCTAGCCATGGATTGGGGCCGTGGCAACCGCACACCGTGGCCCCGAACCTCCCTTTTGCCACCCCTGAAAGAGCAGTAAAATGCTGCTCCTTTCAGGGGTGGCAAAAGGGCGCCCTAAGAGCCAGCGTGCAGCTCTTTAGTGACCCTTCCAGTGCAGTGCGTAAAAACGCTGCATTGGGAGGACGTCCTGATGTCGCACATGATGCGTAATGGCACACGGCATCAGGACGTTGTCGGGCTGGGATTGGGGTGGCTGCCGTGTGGCTGCCCCTCCCCATCTCTGCCTCTAGGCCAGCCCATGGTTATTTTATGTGAAGTGCACCCTGAAAGAGGGCCTTACAACACCCTGTCAATCACACTCTATCATACTGTACCAATTAATTTTGGTGCTTATTCAATGCCCCACAAATTTCACTTTCTAGACAGCAACCAAATATTTTATAGCTATGAAAGCCAGATCCAGGACTTCTGGAACTCTCACACTATTCTATCTCTACCAAGGGAAGCACAATCTCCTTCTAGTTTTCAATCACCATTTGGCACAAAAACCCAGGCCTGAACTTACCAAAAACCCATAACAGGACTGAGGATATTGTGGCCTACCTCAAGACTGTTTTGGAGATCACAAAAAGAGAACAGAAGTGTCACAGACACCAGAAATAAAACATTAGAAAGAACCAAGATTAACAGATAATGCCTTGAACAGAATGCAAGTCAAAACGAATGAGCAATATATGTACAGAATGTTGCCTCCACATTCTCTCTAGCTGATATAAGGACAATTCTGCCATGGTTTAGCTCCCTCCTGGGCCATTTTAGGCTGTCATCCAGATTTTTAAAAAAGGCTTCTTCTAGTCCTAAAACAGCCTAGGAGAACAAAAACATGGTGAGCTTGCTCTACATGTCCCTGAAGGGATAGCTCAAAGTCAAAAAAGCAATGTAATTATTTTCACTTGTGGAGGGCTGGTGTATGTGGGGGGGGGGGGGGGGGGTACAGCCCTCCAAGTTCTCCTGGAGGGCCAATGTGGCCCTCAACTCTGACAATTGCCCATCCCTGGCCTATAGCAAGATTTGAAACCTTTGGCTTCCAGATGTTGCTGGACTGCATTTCCCATCATTCCTGCCTATTAACTGTGCTCATTGGGGCTGACAGAGATTGAAGTCTAATCTATTAATCTTATCACACTAGTACCTGTAACGTTCCCATCAAGTCCCTGGAACATAATGATATGGGAATGGGTGTTACCACATTAAACTATTGATAACGGGATACTAACGTTATGAGAACACATATTATTGCACTGCATTTACTGTTGTATTCTGGGATATGTAGTTTTGTGAGATATTAAGGCTCCTCTGTGCAACAAAAAAACTACAGATCCCAGAATTTCATAGGATGAAGCCATGACAGTTGAATTGTTGTCAACCTACATTAATTCTGCAGTATGGCAGAAGCTCTGAAAATGTCCAGCTCCTTCAACACAATATTATATGTGCACAGGCAACCAACATGTCTGAAATTATAGGTTTCTGCATAAAGGAAGTTATAATTGTCTCACAATTTCTATGCCTGCAGTAGGACAATTCATGTAATACACAGTAAAGAGTTACTTTTTTGGATCCCCTCCAGCCAGTATGGCTGCTAATTTGGTTGACAACTGTTTGGGGCAACAATTTCCAGAGTTTTCCTGAGAACACTTTTGTTTTTGTTTGGCTGAATTGATGCTGAATTGGTTTTAATCTGGTGCAACTCATTCTTTTTTTTTTCTTTAAAAAAGATCATGTTTTAACTGGACAATTTCTTCATTGATAATTGTAAATTACAGTTGCCCCTCCGTTTTCACGGGGAATCTGTTCCGAACCTCCCCCCCCCCATGAAAATAGAAACCCACTGATATTCGGGCCCCATTGGCTTAAATGGCAGTGTGCGCACTGCACCCCATTATGTGCCCTTCCATTTCCCACCCACAGATAGGCACGAGAGACGGATTTGAAGTCCATGAAAATGGAGGGGTGACTGTATATGTTTTTATATTTGAGTGATGATTTTTTATTTGAATTTCTGTTATCTCCCTTGAGCACATTTATTAGTGTTGAGGTAGCCTGCAAATCTATTAAATAAATATTACTGTTTACTTTTCAGAATTAAAAAATTAAAAACGACTTCATTTTAAACACTTAATTAAGTATATTTCTATGAATAAATGAATATTATCAGGTTTCCCCGCCCCCTATGAAATGACTACTGAAGTCCTATACACCAATTTTAGAACTGCTTTGAAGTTGTAACTATTAGTACAATTTCATAAGGCTACAGGGCATACATCTGGTAATACTGGTTCCCTAGACGTATGTACACACCTACATACAATCAGCTAAACCTAGAAGATTGTTGTACATCTTTAAAAAGGGTCTTACCCCTCCTGAACTGAGGTCTAATTGAAGCTTAATTCAGGATGCATCCTTGTTTTATTGCACAGCATTTGGCCCCCAAACCACCATCCAAGTATGGACTCCGAAGCGAGTTAAGGCAATTGCATTGGAGCGGGGATGTACTCGGATGGCGGTTTTGGGGCCCAAAGTCGTGTGATAAAACGAGGATGCAGCCTAAATTAAGCTTCAATTCAACTTCAATTTGGGAGGGGTAAGACCCTATTTAAAAACATGTGCAATAAGACTCCTAGTCAGAACTGGTTTCCTGAAGGATCTATTCCAGTTGTAGCCTGCTTTCATATCAAGCTGAATTAGTCATAAAGTAAAGAAAGGTAGTTTTTGTTTCTTACCATGCCTTTCTGCTGACATTGTGTTCTAAAAAAGACAGATTTTGTTATTTAAAATATAGACTAAAGTTCTCAGAACAAGGACATTTTAATCTCTTCTAGATGATTATATATTTTGAATGGTGACTGTGTCAGGGTGAATTTACACCCAGAGCAAAAAACAGATGCTGCAATGAAGAACAAAGATGAAAGGTAACCTGAGTTCAAAAGGTGCCATGATGAGTGTGCAAAATTGGGAGGCGATGAGTCACAGGAAGATGATGACATCTCAGCACGAAGCAGTGCAAAGTCATGGTACACATGTGACAAGAAACTATGTGACATATTGGTTGGGGGTTGTATATAAGGGAGGATCTGCCACTGTACACAAACTTGGTGAATATCAGATGGTGGTGGAGCATTATGTCAGTTTGTGTAATCTATTGCTGTAAAGTACTTGTAAATATTGCAACCAAGATTAAAGCCTTTTCAAGAGAACTCAGCTTTAGTGAGTGAAACTCTGTGGGAGAAAGAAGATTTTTTTTACCCTGCACCACTTCCAGAGGTTCCTGTGGCATTTGGTTCCTGGCAGTCAGTTTTATGCATGCATGGACTTCAGGTCCCACATGCGCCAACTGACTAAAAAACAACAAAGAAAAGAAAAGCCACAGAAAGGGAACAAAACAAAGACAAATGATTTCCCCCCTGGAAAGTTGTGAACATGAAACACTTTGGGAAAGATTTTGTGTCTCTCCTACATATGTGCATATGCAATTTTAAGGGTGTATGCTCTTTTACATATGCCAATGTTAAGATGGGTGTGTGTGTGTCATTTTTTTCTTGCAATGCCTTCACAAGACACAATTATCCATGATGAGAACAAACTCACAAAAAAACTTGCTTGCAAGATGGAAATACATATTTAAATGAGCTGCCAAAATACAAATTTCTGTTCAAAATGGTGACAGAAATTAAATGTGGGTAGTACCTCTTCCTTAAAGGTAAAGGTGTTCCCCGTTGACAAGGTCGTCATGTTGTGTCTGACCATAGGGGGCAGTGCTCATCTCCGTTACTAAGCCAAAGAGCCAGCGTTGTCAGAGACTACTCTGTGATCATGTGGCCAGCATGATTAAACAGAATGCTGTTTACCTTCCCATCGAAGTGGTACCTATTTATCTACTTGCATTTGCATGCTTTCAAACTCCTAGTTTGGCAGAAGCTGGGACTAGTGATGGGAGCTCACCCCATCACATGGCACCTGGGCCTCAAACTGCAAATCTGCTGATCTTGCAATCAACAGAGTCAGCTTCTTAACCACTTGAGCCACCTCATCCCTACTCTTGGAGGAACTGAAAGAAGAAAATACCCTGCCAGCAAAAGAACACACCAAGGAGAGGACACAACCATGCCTCCAGAAGTTTGTAGTTGTTCCATCATCCTCTCTCTCCTCCAAGAACTGCAGCTTTCCTTCAAATAGATATCCTTCAAAAAAGTGATAAATATCAAAACATGCTGGGGAAAAATTGAAAACAATACTATTCTTCTAGTGCATTTTTAGCTATTTTCCTATTCTTGAAACAAAAAAGGTTACGCTACATTAAAAAAAACATGTTTTGATATCTGTAAGTTCAGAGGAAGATGCATGAGTCAATGAAATGTCATACATGTTAAGCATCTACCCAATATAGACACCTGACTCCATGAGACTATTTTCACCGCACATTAGTAATGGTGTTATATAAGCATTCATTTCATTTCTATGAAATACATGCAACTGCATTGAGTGCTGCAGTCTGAATGTTCTCTCTTTGTAGCCCAAGAATGAAAGATGAGTTCTGTAATTATTTATTCAACTCATCCACTGATAAGATCTTTGGCTCTTATTTAAGAATGCCTGCTCTTGTTGAGAACACTTGTTGAGATCTGTTGGCCACCAACAGCTTGATAAATGTAACAACTGACAAAACTTAAGAAGCAGGCAGCTTCTTGAGCTCTCTCTCTTATGTATTTGTTTATCTAAAGTGCTTGCTGATTGCTTCCTTGCCCACCAGGCTCTTCCCCAGTGATATTCAAATGATATAAAGTATATTCTATAAGAACATATGAAAACAAAAAAAAAATGTATTAGAAACAATTTTAACTACGCTAAAGTTCAGACAGAATGCCATTTTTACAAACTATTATAAGAAATGGAATCAGCATGGTTTTCTTTGGGACCATGATCCAAAACTGAGATGCTGTTGCTGGGAAAGCCCCCTTTTGTATACTCACCAACAACCTCTCAGTATAAGTGGGACAGCACAACATGACCTCTACTGAAGATCACAAATTTCAGGCTGGTTCATAGCTGTGGAGAGGGAGTCTTTCTTCTTTTTAAAGCTATCCTGGCCCCAGACAATAAGGGCACTGTCAGAACCAGAACACTGAACTAAGATTCATAACAAACTGGAAGCCAGTGCAGTTGATTCAGAATTAGTGACAGATCGGCCGTAATGCCAGTCAATAGTTTGGCTGCTGAATAATGCAGTAGGTGTAGGTGCTGAACACTTCAAATAGAGTGTTGTGTTGTGCCTTCAAGTTGTTTCCAACTTATGGCGACCCTAAGATGAATCTATTACAGAGTTTTCTAGAGTTGAGAGTATGTGACTCACCCAAGGTCACCCAGTGAGTTTCTGTGGCTGAATGGGGAATCAAACCTTGACCTTCAGTGTTTTAGTCCAACACTCAAACTACTACAACACATTGGCTCTCAAAACTGTATTAAAGTAGTCTAAAATGGATTATAGTGGTTATGTCAACAAAGTCCATCATTTACTTCTCAGCAAAAAGCCTAAGCCTTGAAAATCCCTACCCTACTTCTATCCGTTTTGGTGCTCTGTGAAATTATTTTTCCTGCCTAGCTGTTAATTTTGGCTTCCCTCTCCTGATATTCTTAGCTTTAGTTTTAGATACTTTTTTTACTACTGACTGTTCTGTTACTGATACTAATGAAAACAACTGTAAGAGGTTTTGAATATTTTGTTGTTACAGAAGTATATAAAAATTCAGTCCTTTTGGTCTTGTTTCAACTGCCTTGTAGTCAAGTATTATTTTTTTCAAGAATTTTCAACTGGAACAGTAAATCAGAAGAACACAACAACTGTCATATTGATCCATGCCAGTATTTTAGTGAATATAGCATTCCGTGCCTAGCAAATACATGCATTAAACCATAACAGAAACTGAACAGAGGAGACTATATAAAATACTTCATTTAGCAATCCTTTTAAAATAATATCTTCTTAGAGAGATGGTAGCCAAATACTGAATTTGTAAAAAGGAATAGTGCTAATTTTAATTCGTATTTATTACAGTACCTTTCAAGATTATACGGTATTTCACATGATTTTCATTAATTCTTGGAAGAGTGAGTTTGAAATACTATATGCTCCAATTCTTTGTTTGTACTGAACATTACCTCCTCTAAATTTCTCTTTTTTATGTTTTAATGTTCTATTTTAAATGTTTGTTTAAAAAAGAAAAGCATATTTACATACTTTATATTAATAATCTTTATATTAATCAGAAGGTAATCCAAGTGCTTTAGGCTATATTTTAGAAGAAGGAGCTGGCAAAGCTATCTCTGAGTAGTCCTTGCTTAAGAAAACCTTATGAAATTGATGGGGTTACTGTACATTGACTGTTAACTTGAAGGCATATTGACAAACAACCCAGTATTATTATCATCATGTGTACAATGATAAAAATTATTCCAGTCATCCTCCATGGCACTTACAAGTAGAATTGCAAAGATCAAAAATAACATTTTTTCTGCTATGCAGTTTGGACTGCAATGCACAGTTAATGCTCTGCATTAATAAATTAATTCACCCAAGCCCTATATGGCTTGGACCCAAACTATCTAAGGAATCTCCTGCTTCCATATAATCCACCCCATGCACTCAGATCCTCTGGGAGGAACCTATTGCAACCAGTGAAGACCACATTAGTTGCGACCTCCCAGAGGACTTTTTCTGCAGTCGCTCCCACCTTAGGGAATGGCCTGCCAGATGAGATCCATCAAATTTCCAACCTAGATAGCTTTAAGAAAGCTGTCAAGATGGATCTCTTCTGGCAGGCCTTCCCAGAATAGCACCCGGCCACGTAAAGACCCTCATATTTTTGAATTTGTGAGTTGTGATGATTCTGTCCACTGTTACTCTAATATTGCAGTATTATTGTTTTGATTTTAATGTTTGTAATTTTAATCTCTGCAGTGTTTAATTCTTTTTTAAAGAGAGGGGAATATTGTATATATTTTGTATCATTTTGATTGTTATACACTGCTTTATTTTTACAAAAAGCGGGATGTAAATAAAAGTTTTATTTTATTTATTTATTATATTTTCAAAAGAGAAGACCCTAATTCAACTTCTTAAAAAACCAAATTATATTGTGAAAACCAAATAATGACACAAATTAGAAAAATTAAGTTTATATAAACAGTAGGATATCAGTAGTATTGAAAGCATTCGTTGATATAAGGCAGTGATTCCCGAAGTGGGCAGTATATCCCTCCTAGAGGCAGGGGAAAGATTCAGGGGGTGGTGAGGGAAAAGGGGGGCAGCAAGGGGGACCTTCAGTCAAGTATTGGTGCACGTGAAAAACAAGGGGAACCAGCAGTCTTTAGGAGCATAGTGGGGATGCGGGTTGCATGAAACCTCTTTTCAGGGTCCCTTAAAACTACTGCACAAACTTACTGATCACTTTGGGGGGGATGCAGACAGGCGGCCCTGGGAAGTGGAGGATTGAGTCCAAGGCTGCCAGACAGCATGGCCTCCCTTTTGCCAGCCCAGAAAGGAGCGGCAAAATGCAGCTCCTTTCAGAGCTGCCATGCAGCTCTTTGGCGCCCCTTTTGGCACAGCACATCAAAAGGCTGTGCCAGAAGGACGTCCTGACGCCGTGCACTTTGCATAATGGCACGTGGCGTCAGGACGTCTTCGGGGAGGGGTTGAGGCGGTCAGCGTACCTTGTTGTCACCTCTCACCATCATCATCTGTCATCTGAGGCAGCATTTCGTCTTGTCTAACGGAAGGGCTGCCTCTGAATCCAAACATTCCAAACTGAGATGTGCTATCGGGTATAATTATTTGTTTCAGTTGGAATTTAAGGAACTTGGAACTAAGCTGGGGTTTGTCTGCATTTTTATTTTGTTTTTAAAAATTATTAGTGACTCTACACTATTAATCCATTTGCTCATTCATTTCTTTTGAAAAGTTTATGAAATGTTTCTCTGAAACAATTTGTAGGCATCCTGTTTCTAATGTAGAAACTTTGCCACTAATGTAGTACTTTGCCACCATTTTAACTGTTATGGCTCAATGCTATGGAATCCTGGGATTTGTAATTTGTTGTAGCACCAGAGTTCTCCAATAAAGAACGCTCACAAAACTACAAATTCCAGAATTCCATAGCACTGAACCATAGTGGTTAAAACAGTATCAAAATGCAGCCTTAGTCTCATTTCATTCCCTTTCCTGACAGCTGTTCTTGTTCTTTAAAAATAAAATAAAATAAAATACTACAGCTTCATCACAATTTTGAAACAATTTTTCAGGATGTAACTGTTGCAGGACTATAATTTACAAGTTCAGTGGAATGGACCAATACCCTTTCTTTTGCCATTAACTGCCTCATTCTATAGCATATAGTGCTGGTATGGAAAGCATGAAATTGAAACTTGCAAGTTCAAACGCATTTTCAAGATTTAAAAAGTAATGTAAAATTGGCAAGAGATTTACAATTTCACCAGAGCAGAAAGGTTTCCAAGCTAAAGGGGAACAGTGTTGCCAGTATTATATTTTAAACAATAAGATACTGTATGCTATCTTGTTTCAGCATTAGTACTAACATAAATGGCCTTTGGGTAAAGATGTCAGCCGCAGATGCAAGCAAAACGTCAGGAATACATTCTTCTAGAACATGGCCTCAAAGCCCGAAAAATCCACAGAAAACCTATGGATGCCAGCCGTGAAAGCCTTCGACTTTAGAAAATCCTTCCCAAAGCAACTGTGGTCCTCCAAGGACTAGGAGATGAACCAATGATCTCAAATTACTGTACAAGTAAACAGGTTTAACCTAAATATTAGAAAGGATTTATTTACTATAAGAAAAAATGGTCTCAAAAGGTAGTGAACACTCCTTCTTTGAAGGTCTATAAGCAGATGTTGAAAGACCATCTCTCATAAAATCTTTATTTGTATTCCTGCATGGCATGGAGTTGGATTAGATTGCCCTTGTGGTTCTTCAAATCTTATGGTTCTATTATTCTATGACTGCAAGTTCTTGGATAAGAAATGAATAAGTATCATACTTTTCTAGGTTTAAAGAGAATAATTGGGAACTTTGTTTAATCTAAGTGGTGAAAATAAAAGTTGTGAATTTTATTGGAACACCAAAGTATTGTAATGCAAATTATAATCAAATTACTAGTACATAAGGGCGGTTATACAATAGCATAGTGGTAACTCTAAATATGATTACTCTCCTTAGCAATGTAATTAGAATTCATTCCAAATGTCTGCTGCTCATCCAGGTAAAATCAATACAATTACATTTTATTTACAACTTTCACTCATGTCATGTAGGTTTACTACTGAAGTTTACAGCAGAATATAAGAATAAATGTTCTTCCTTACCTGAACATTGTACACACACAAGATAGAGAGCAAACAGAAATAGCAACTGCAGCTTCCATTTCCACTGATAGCACCACCACACTTGGCTTTCATAAGACATCCTACAGAAAAAGAAATTTAGAATTTGAGAAAATGTGAGATGTGTTTTCTCTATACACAGTGTTTTAGTGTGGTCTAATAATACTATTACCAATATAGCCAATAGTAGATATCAGTTTTCTTCAAAGGACCATATTCTCCCTTGTTACTCCATTCAACATCTGAGGTCTTGCTAATCATATAACTGATTTCCCAGTCATATGATTGGCAGCCATTATAATTAATTTATCTATTTACTGTATGTATAAATCACTGCACCCTAGATCCTTACAGATAACCAGGGTGATACACTACAGTAACTATAATTATGAACAGTCATTAATACAATAAAAACAATGTCTACAATAAATTAAGAGGCAGCTGATATAATAAAAGGAACAACAGAATTTTGAAAGCTTGGGCAAAAAGGACCAAAAGGTCTAAAATTCTGATGCCTTTTATCACTGTCCTTCTGAATTTTGAAGTCCTAAAGAAGCCACAGCAAATAAGTCCCTTTTTCATCTTGTCACTTAATGAGTTAAAAGGCACTTCAAGAAAAACTTCCCTGCACAACTGAGGCCCTATTCAGATGGTGAAAATAATCCAGGATGAGTCTGGATTGAATCTCTGTTGTTCACATGCATCCTGAATGCACCTGATTAAGTTCCTGGGGGGGGGCTGCCAAAACCCCCACTTAATCCTGGGATAAGTGATAGTGGGGGGGTTCCCCAATTTTTTTTTTAATTGCATTGCTGGCAGTGTGGATAACTGATGTGAATAGCTCTGGGATAATTTGGGATTAAACTCTGAATGCATTTAATATGTTTTGAATACATTTGAATCATCAACTCCATATTTATTTGAGTGCTGGCACATTTGAGCAACCAAACTATCAGAGATGTGCATAGATACAGTTCCATCTAGTGTGAATAACAAACCTGGAATGCATGAGTGAGGTCATTTGCATTGTTCCACTGAAAACAACGTCTAAATGACCCCTGAAAACAAAGATAAGATGTTAGAGAAACACTCTTTCAGACCACTAGGAACAGTTCCTTTCTTAAGTTCCGCCAGGTTTCAGCAAGACCCAATGTCTTGGGGTATTTGATGACAACATGCTTAAATAGATATGGGACTGAACAGACTGGCATTTTAAGCTGGCCTGGGGGCAGAGTGGGGACATGACGATCGCACGCCAGCCACCCCAAATCTGTCCCCACATTGTCCTCATGCTGTGCAACCCACCGCATGGTGAGAGGTGTCAGGGTACTCCCTTGACGCAGCATTCACACAGGCTGTGTCAAAGGAATGCTGAAAAGCCACCGCCATGCCAGCTTTTAGACTGACAAATCACTGGATTGGGGCTGCGCCATGCGGTTGCCGCGGCCCCGATCCAGCGTGAAAAGGGGAAGTAGGATGCCCCCCCTTAGGGGCTGTCTGTTCAACCTTATAGAGTTGTTTAAGAAGGTACTGGGCAAAACAAAACTCTTTAAGAAGGTACTAGCTTGTCATTTTTTTATTTGAAATTTGATAGTTATTATTATTATGTGGTTATTTTCAAGCTCATGGTGTACAGAGTGACAAAACTATTTATGTACCTAGAGGCCCATTCACACCACAGAACTGTAGTGCTATTATTCCAATTTTACTGCCAAGGTTTCATCCAATGGAATCCTGGGATTTGCAATTTAGGGAGGGACATTTAGAATTCTCAGCCAGAGAGTTCCAGTGCTTCACTAATGATCGGCTATAGCCCACAAAAGTAATGTTTCCACTCTCTGGGAAGTCTGATACACCTTTCCAACATATAATATATTGTTGTTCTGTGCTTTCAAGTTATTTCTGACTTTTGGCAGCCCTAAAACAAACTTATCATGGGGTTTTATTGGCAAGATTTGTTCAGAGAGGGTTTGCCTTTGCTCTCATGGCACAAGGCTTTTCCATCCCACAGTAGGAATGGAAAGAATATTTTAAAATATTTGGAAAATGGTTGAAAAATAATTTTCTCAGATGTGAGTAAATCTTGACAAGGAGATTCCCATATGAGTGCGAATCTTCACAGTGCAGGACTTACTCTGCATGAAAAAGCATGTCTTTTGTGCAAAAAAGCATGTCTTTTGTATAAAAATGTCCTGTGCAGAAAACTACAAGCCCCAGAAATCCAAAGGATGCAGCCATGGCTGTTAAAGTGGCATCATAGTGCTATAATCATGTAGCATGAATGGCTGTGAAGTCTATCAGACTCAGTTTAATCATGCTGCTCAGAGAATCATTTTATCTTCATTCTTCAGTTTGTACAGTCAGAATAAGATTTGGTTTTATACTCTAAATCTTTGCAGACTGCTCTAGAACATTTAAATTAGGGACAAAAAAGATGGGCAAAATAAGCAGGTTTCAGGCTGGTTTCAAGGTGGGGCGTTTAGATGACGCATGCTTTGAATTCAGCCAGAAAGCATCCTCCAGCCGTCTTATGGGGAGAAAAGCTGCTTCAAAAAGAAGCTGCTTTTTCTGCTTCTTCTCAGAAAGTGTGCACCTTCACATGTACGTATAAATGCACCAACATCAGTGCAGCTCTAAAGGGGCGCTCTTTCCCAACCCTAATTGTGCATGTAAACGCCCCACTGCAGGAGCACATTGAAAAGGAACAGAGCTGCCATTCACAAGTGGTGGGGGTGGCAATGCCCAAAGGAGAAACCATGGAACCTCTCATGGAGATGAGTACAACATACACAAAACAGACAGTCAAAGAGGGGGCATAGGGTGAAGGGGAGGATGAAGGGAGGCATGATTGTACCTTGCTGGCATCTGCATGGGCATACCTCTGCTCTGATGCCCTGTCCTGGTGAAGCCCTGCACATGTGTGCAGGTTCACAGGAATGGCCATGCAATGGGATGGAAGTCACCAGTGCAGGGATGGTGGTGGGACAGTAAAAAAAGTACCCAGGAGCGCGGCTTGAAGCCGTGCCATGTGGTCATGACATGTGTACTCCAGCCGTCTTGGGAGCCAGCAGTGCGGTTGGTAGGGTTTCAATGTGGCTTTGGAAAAAGCAGCTTCAAGCCACTTTTTCCTGCCTGTCTGTTTCGTCCCTTACTATCATTAAAGAACTGTGCTTTTGGATTGCCAAACAACTTCCTACACCTTGTCCTGCAGACCATGATGAAGGTCACAATCCTGACAGCTACCTCAGGCCCAAAACCAGAGCAGTGGGAGACTGCGCTGCCACTGTTCACACAGTGGCAACTACATGTGCCCAGTCCCAAACCAAGCCGCTGGAAGGAGTGGATTCTATCTACTCCTTCTTGGCCCTGTTCTTTTCAAATGACGTGGCCTCAGTGCATCATATATTCAAAATAGAATAAAAGTTGAGTAAACTCAACAAAGAAACATGCAGCCAAGTCAATGAAAGAAAAAAGAAAAGAAACAAGAAACTAAAACATACACTAATACATTTAGCAAAGAATGACTTCTAACTATCTTTTTTGCAGATATATTCTCTTCATAAAACTCTACCTCACCCTCTATAAACTAGCTGTCACACTTCATCCTAGTCTTTATCTCATGCTAATTTTCAAAACCAATGTTCATCATGTTACCTTTATTATTTCTCAGAAGGTTAATTGGGAAGAGTCCAGCCTTTCAAATAAGTTACCAGTGATATTTCTATGATTTTTCTTTGAGAGTGGGCAATTTGCCCACCTATGGAAACTCATTTATTTTTAATAAGCATCAGTAGGTAATACATTACTCTTCCATTTCTAAGCAGATAACAGTCTTGCTGCTGTGGTCATGTACTGAAGTATTCTTCTATAACTCCTTTCTAGTTGATCATCTATCAAACCCACAAGAAATAGTTGATTTTAATTGTATAGTAGTCTTTAAAATTCTCTGCATCAGAGTATGTATTTGCACCCACTACTTGTTTAGCTTTTTCGCAAGTCCACTACATATGGTAAAAATGTCCCTTCTTGTTGTTCACATTTCCACATTTGAAGTATCCAAAATTCTTAGCCCATGTTATCATACAATCCTTCACTTCTTCTTCCATATCAAAGCAATAGCTTATGTATGTTATCAACCAGCTGTTTATACATAGTTTATACATAGTTGCAATTCAACATCTGTGTTATTTTGTTCAAAGCCATATTTTCTTTTATCCATCTTAAATCTTTCAAATAACTGTAGGTAAAAGGACCATTGACACCAATCACCCTCTATCAAAGCTGTCCTTTTCATGGTATACTCACTTTATAGATTTCCAACACATCTTGGTATCTCAACCATCTTTCTTTGCCTGCTCTCTCTTCTACAAAAAACTTCCAAGACCGAAATTTTATGTCACAAAGGCATTTTATGGCATAGCCATAAAGGTTTATATCTCATCCATATTTTCAGCAAGGAATGTCTCACATAAAGATTATTGGAGTCTACATCCACTTTAACTTTGTCATACCACAAAATCTGTGTCATCCATGTCTCAGATCATAACTTTAATAATCTTTTATTTCTCAATACCATCCATTTTTTTTTAATCCACACTAAGAAGCAGGCAGCAACGTATAATTTTAAATTAGGCAACCCTAAACCTCCTTTGTTGGTTTGCATCTTGTAATATTTTAAATTTTACTCTTTTTCCCTTGTAAAATAAACTTAAATTGTTTTGCCATTGTTTAAATTATATGTCATCATAACTGGTATTGTTTGAAATGGAAGCAACATTCTAGATAACACATTCATTTTTATCACTGAAATTCTTCCTTACAATACAGTTTTAATTTCTCCCATCTCTGCAGATCCTTCTTAATTTCATTCCTGACATATAAGGCCATCCACATTTATCATTGAAATACCTAAATATTTCACCTTCTTTTCAATTTTAAAATGAGTTTTCTCCATCACCTCTGTTTTATCCATTTTCTTCATATTTTAGTCAAAATCACTAATTTTTTGTTAATCTTAAAATTTGCCAAATCCCAAAATTTCCCATCAGTCTATCTATACCACCCAATGGATTTTCTAAAATTAGCACCAAATCAGCAAATGTACTTAACGTATATTTCTTTTTAAATCCTTAAACCACTGATCCTTTCATCTTACCTTAGGGAGGATGCAGACGGGCAGCCCTGGGCCGCCCCAGGAAGTGGAGGATTGGGGCCGCTGCTACCACATGCATCGGCCCTGATCCTCTCTTTTGCCAGCCCGGAAAAGAGCAGCAAAATGCCGCTCCTTTCAGAGCCGGCAAAAGGCCACTCTAAGAGCCACTGTGCAGCTCTTTGGTGCCCCTTCTGGCACAGCGCATCAAAAGGCTGTGCTGGAAATACATCCTGATGCTGTGTGTAATGGCACGTGGCGTCAGGATGTCTTCGGGGAGGGGTTGAGGCAGCTGGCATGCGGTTGCTTCTCCCCATCCCTGCCTTCAGGATGGGCCCAAGGGCCCATCTGTAGAGGCCCTAATAGTCCTATTTAAGACTTCCAAAACTAAAACAAACAAAAGTGGTGACAGTACACATCCTTGTCTTCTTCCTTTTTTGTATCTGACATGGCCTAGATAACATTCCATTGACTATTATTTGTGTGTTTTTCATAGGATAAATTGATCTAACTCATTTCATAAAATTATCTCCAAACTTCACCTCTTCGGAAAACGAAGAATAAAAAAGGGTCTTTTCTGCATCCAAAAAGTCAATCTGGCCTGCTTCTCATTATGCCCTTCAATGTATTCCACATATAAAGGATATTTCTAATATAGTTCTCAATTGTCTTTTGGGTTAAAAACACACACACACTGATCTTTGTGAATAAAATCCTGAAGAATAAAATTTTCAGCTTATCTGGCAAAAGAACTAAAAAAATTATATTTGTTGTTCAGCAATGATATTGGTCTATAATTTTTCAAAAAGACAAACAAATGGGTCCTAGAGCAGATCAATCCGGAAACCTCCCTGGGAGCCAAGATGACCAAACTGAGGCTGTCATACTTCAGACACATCATGAGAAAAGAAGACTCATTAGAAAAGACAATAAAGCTGGGAAAAGTGGAGGGAATTAGAAAGAGAGGAAGGCCACATGCCAGATGGATGGACTCCATTAAGGAGGTCATGGGTATGGGTTTGCAGGATTTAAGTAGAGCAGTGGAGGACAGGGGATCTTGGAGATGTCTCATCTATAGGGTCGCCATGGATTGAGATCGACTCAAGGGCAGTAAACAACAAAAGTGCATTTACGCTGTAAAAAAAATGCAGTTTGACACCACTTTGAGTGTTGTAGCTCCATCCTATGGAATTC
This sequence comes from Phrynosoma blainvillii, assembly GCA_026167975.1. Lineage (NCBI taxonomy): Eukaryota > Metazoa > Chordata > Lepidosauria > Squamata > Phrynosomatidae > Phrynosoma > Phrynosoma blainvillii. The sequence goes on from JANUYF010000001.1 coordinate 104,142,793, forward strand.
TGGGATTTGTCATTTTAGCCTTCTCTACCCAAGAGTGCTGCTGCCTCACAAAATTACAAATCCCAGGATTCTGTAGGATGGAGCCATGGCACCTAAAGTGGCATCAAACTGCATTATTTCTACAGTGTAGATCAGGGGTAGGCAACCTTTCCCCTTTAAGGGCCGAGGGACTTCAGCTCCCAGAAGCCTCAGCCATATTGGCCAATAGTCCCATGTTGGCCAATAGCTCCTGCGATTCTGGGAGCTGAAGTCCCTCGGCCCTTAAAGGGGAAAGGTTGCCTACCCCTGGTGTAGATGTATCCTAAGTCATGTCCTGATCTTCTTTACGCATCAATGCCATGTTAGCTTCTTTTCAACTGTCTGAAATTTTTCTAGTTTGCAAAATCAAATTCAATACCCACTAGGCTACTGCCTCTTCTGCAGTTTTCTATGTTTTTCCTTTAGGCTCCATCAGGTGCTTTTTCAAATATCTATCTCATGCCCCACTCAAATAATCCAGAGCAGGGGTAGGCAACCTTTCCCCTTTAAGGGCTGAGGGACTTCAGCTCCCAGAAGCCTCAGCCATGTTGGCCAATAGTCCCATGTTGGCCAATAGCTCCTGGGATTCTGGGAGCTGAAGTCCCTTGGCCCTTAAAGGGGAAAGGGTGCCTACCCCTGATCCAGAATATCACATAACCAGCAGCAGTACCCACAATGTTCCTCCATGGGTTTGACACCTACCTGCTCAAGGCAAGTTCCCACACCAATGTACACTCTGTAACAGTTATGCAACAAGTGAAGTTGTTCCTAGAATGGAATTACACCTGCCACTCTCTTTTTTGTCCTGTCCAAATCACAGAAACTAGCGCAGGGGTAGGCAACCTTTCCCCTGTAAGGGCCGAAGGACTTCAGCTCCCAGAATCCCAGGAGCTATTGGCCAACATGGGACTATTGGCCAACACGGCTGAGGCTTCTGGGAGCTGAAGTCCCTCGGCCCTTAAAGGGGAAAGGTTGCCTACTCCTGAACTAGCGTGAATGGTTGGCAGGCCCACAAATCTGGTCTTTCCTTTTCAGGGCCCACTCCATCTTGAATGAGATTGATTTTGCTTCATGTGTTATTTCTTTTTAGCTAAGAAGTCAAAAGTAAGTATTCCTTTCCCATATTCTAGCATGATCTAGCTTCAGTTAGCCTTGGTATGGGATTGAATGGGATGGGATGGAGAAAGAGGCAGAGAGCTTCAAGATCTCATGGTAATGCCTTGCCACTGCCTGGTCAATCAGGTTTCTGGTTATGCCATGGGAAAGAGTAGGCCTCCTACAATATGCAAATGAAATGGTGTGTGATGCAATCTCTTGCACATGGGCAAGAGCAGCCTAACATATTGGAAGGCTACCCAGCAAAAGTGGTTTTAAGCAAAATAGCAGGAATCAAGGGTTAGTTAGCCAAAGCAGGAACCAGGCTGTTAGTACATCTAGTATTCCTCCTGACTGGTTCAGATATGCTAGAGCTAGAGCATGATCTTCTGCCCTTTTATAGTGTGTAGCTGAACCCTCAATTTGATTTTTGCTCACTTGCAAGTCAGATCTATACCCACTAGGCTACTGCTTCTTCTGTAGTCCCTGGGACTGGGGTGGACAGGGAAGACAGAACTCCCAAGATGCATTTTATTGTTGCCTCCTGCTTGCCTGTGGTGGTCTGTAATTCTAGAGGTGTGCATTCAAATCCTGGGAGCTTCCTCTCTCTCTCTCTCTCTTTTGGCTCCAACATTATTATTTTTATTGCTGAGGATAACATGGTTGTTGTTGCTATCCATCCAAGAAAGACATGATAAAGCACCATGAGGTTATTCACAACTGTATCAACACTTTTGAAACTGGGCACTGTTGAGGATGACAAGAACCAGTCAGGGTCACTGTACAGGATAGGATCTGGAGCAGAGTGTTGTCATGCATAACATAGGACATTATCACACATGGGCCGCAAAGCGATAATAATCTGGAAATGACAAATTCCGAAAATAAACTGAAAATAAACCTTGATTCCGCAAATGTTTTTCACACGTAATTACCTTAATTGCGCAATTAAGGGAAGCTCCCGCTGAAACCGCATTTAATGTTCACACACAAGTGAAAAAATCCCATACATGTGCTAGAAATGATCTTTTAGCACATGCGCACTATGCTCGCCACGGCTGTCACTCGCCGCGGCTGTCACCTCTTCCCCAGGTCATCCTCGGAGCGCTGGCCGTGCGTAGGGTCGGCGCTCCGAGGAGGTCCTCCTTGGAGTGCTGGCTGTGCATAGGGTCGCACTCCGAGGAGGTCCTCCTTGGAGTGCCAGCCGTGCGTAGGGTCGCGCTCCGAGGAGGTCCTCCTTGGAGCGCCGGCCGTGCGTAGTGTTGGCGCTCCGAGGAGATCCTCCTTGGAGCGCTGGCTGTGAGTAGGGTCGGCGCTCCGAGGAGGTCCTCCTTGGACCGCCGGCCATGAGTAGGGTCGGCGCTCCAAGGAGGTCCTCCTTGGACCGCCGGCCATGCGTAGGGTCGATGCTCCGAGGAGGTCCTCCTAGGACCGCCGGCCGTGCAGAGGGTCAGCGCTCCAAGGACGACCTGGGGAAGGGGTTGGGACGCTGATCGTGCAGCTGCCCCTCCCCTTCCCTGCCCCCAAGACGGCTCAATTAGCCGTCTGTTGAGGGGGAAGGAGACACTTACGCTGCCTCCAAGACCCCGCGGAACCATGGGGAAATGCGGGGAAATGCTTCCAAATGTGCATTTGCTTTTCACATTACGGCAAATTTACCTTAATTGCGAATTTACCTTAATTGCACATTTGCATTTCCTCCAAACAACCAAATTTCAAAAGATCTCGGTTAACACCAGTTTCTGTCCACTTTCTGTCCAGTTTCTGTGCGATGTCGTGTGAAAACACGGGGCACTAATCCAGTTTCTGTTTGGGTTTTGTGTGGATTAACCAGCAGATTTGCCCCCGTGTGATAACGTCCATACACCACCAGTAAGGAAGTAGCTGTGGGGTGAAACCCTGTCTGCCTCATCCAGGGACCAAAACAGTTGTCAGCTCTCCTTCCCTCTTTCCCATTTCCCCCTCTCATTCTGAATTAATTCAATGCCATCTAATGGAAGAAGCAGCTGAATTACAGATATAGAAGCTGGCAAGAGAAGACGAGTTAGAAAAATAGATGCAAGGCAAGAAATGGAAATTGGTACAAGAGAGTCAAGGCAGACAAAGGAAACAATGGATGCTTACAGCCACAGAGGTGAGGGAACAGAAACTACAGCCACCTCTGCTTTCTGCTTCATCCTTCCTTGAGGGTGGGGGGAGTTCTGAGTAAGGAAGTTCCTGGATCTGAAGACTTGGGCCTGTCACATTAAACATTTCTATGATTCCACTTTAACTGCCACAGTGATGTTCTGTGGCATTCTGCAACAAGAATGAAGACTGCAATCAAGAAACCAGAAAAAGACTAGAAATGGGAAGGGCAGCAATGAAAGAACTAGGTAAGATCCTAATTTGTAAAGATACAAATGGACACTAACAACTGGACACTAAAGTCAGAAACATTCAAGCCATTGTATTTCCCATCACTATGTACGGATGTGAGAGCTGCACAGTAAAGAAGGCAGATAGGAGGAAATCAACTAATTTGAGATGATGCACTGGAGAAGAGTGATAAGGATTCTGGGGAAAGCCAAAAAGACAAAATAATGGGTACACTGTTCAGGTGACCAGATCAAGCCAGAACTCTCCCTGGAAGCCAAAATGACAAAACTGAACTAGCAGTACTTTGGTCACATCATGAGAATGCATGACTCATTAGAAAAGACAACAATGCTAGGAAAGGTAGAAGGCAATAGAAAGAGAGGAAGACAGCATGTCAAATGGATAGACTCAATCAGGGAGGCCACAGTCCTAAACCTACAGGACCTGAGCAAAGCAGTAGAGAATAAGTGATCTTGGAATGTCTCATTCATAGAGCTGCCATGAGCTGAGGTCAACTCAAAGGCAGTTAACAACAATTCAGAACTGTCAGCCAGAGAGCTCTAAAGTATCCCTAAACTGCAAATATTGCTGTAAAATGAAATAACATCATTATAATTGTGTAGTGTGAAAGGGCCAGCTTTGTTGTTGTTGTTCTTCTTGTTGTTAGCTGCCTTCGCATCGATATCAACCCATGGCGACCCTATGGATGAGACATCTCCAGGGGTCCCTGTCCTCTACTGCTCTACCCAGCTCCTGCAAATTCATGTTCGTGGTTTCTTTAATAAGGTCCATTCATCTAGCATATGGCCTTCCTCTCTTTCTACTTCCCTCCACCTTTCTTAACATTATTGTCTTTTCCAATGATTCATGCCTTCTCATGATGTGTCCAAAGAATGATAGTCTTAGGTTTTGTCATCTTGGCTTCTAGGAATATCTCTGGCTTGATCTACTCTAGGACCCATTTGTTTGCCCTTTTGGCTCTCCGTGGAATCCTCAGCACTCTTCTCCACCACCACATCTCAAATGCGTTGATTTTCCTCCTATCTTCTTTCTTGACTGTCCAGCTCTCACATCCATAAATGGTAACAGGGAGTACAATGGCTTGTATGATTCTGACTTTTATGCTGAGTTGTATCTCTTTGCATTTTAGGATCTTTTCTAGTTCTTTCATCACCGCCCTCTCCATTCTTAATCTTCTTCTGATTTCCTGGCTGCAGTCCCCTTTCTGATCCATGTTTGATCCCAGATATGAGAACTCATTTACTATTTCTATTTCCTCATTGTTTAGTTTGAATGTGCATAAGTTCTCTGTGGTCATTATTTTTGTTTTCGTTATGTTCAACAGTAAACCTGCCTTTGCACTTTCTTCTTTGATCTTCCTTAGTAGTTGTCCCAGGTCTGTGAGGTTCTCTGCTAGTATTATGGTGTCATCAGCATATCTCAGATTTTTGACATTTCTCCCTCCCTATTTTCACTCCTCCCTTTTTCATGTCCAAGCCTGGTTTCTTACAATATGTTCTTCATATAGGCTGAACAGGTAGGGCGATAGGATGCAGCCTTGTCTGATTCCTTTGCCAACTGGGAACCATTCTATTTCTCCGTGTTCTATTCTGACAGTAGCCTCTTGTCCTGAGTACAGATTCCTCAGTAGTACTATCAGATGTGTTGGCACTCCCATGTCTTTAAGGGTGTTCCATAGCTAGGACTAGGGAGTGGAAAATCTAACATCCCAGCACCCTACTGCTGGAGGTAATTGCTTCAATGAACCTAATGGCAGGGCTAACCCTAATAAGCCTGTGGGACCTGAGTCCAGATTAATAAGTTTTAGGAAGTATAAGAGAATAAAGAAAATGCAAAGCTGCAATAAAAGCACACATTCATTGAATGCACTGTATAATACCCGAAGTAGGCTTAATAATTTTTTAAAAAATGGCTAGTTTTCTGTGGTCATCCTCACATTGGTATAAAGTGTCATTGGAGAACACTGTGGATTGGAGCAGATGGGTAGGAAAAAGTGGCTCAATCCTACTTTTTCCAAAAGTGGGTCAAAACCCCACTGTCTGAACAACCCACTCGCAAGGCAGGCCAAATACACACAGCCCAACCACACAATACAGCATCAAACCACACCATGGGTAATTTTTTTTTTTGCCTCCCCACCATGCATGTGCACTGTTGCAGAAACACACTACCTGCAACCTGCAATTACCTCCCATGTCCTTCCCAGATGCCATTCCATTGGATGGCTACCCCTTTGACTGCCTACACAGTCACATGTGCAATGCTTTGCCTGTACAAGGCATTGATGCATTGGTGTGCCAAGTGATACATTGGCAAAACACAATCATGGAGACTCTTCATGCCCACTTCACCCCCCTTCACTCCATGCCCCCCTGTTGGACTGTCTGGTTTGTGTATGTTGTCATTATATCCATTGGAGTTGTTGCTCTTTCTTTTCTTTTCTTTTCTTTTCTTTTCTTTTTCTTTTTCTTTTTTGCTTTGCTGTAGCCCCTCACTTGTATTAGGGCATTTACATGCAGGTGCAAAGATGTGCATTTTCTGAGCTAAGCAGGAGTATCCCAGCTTCTTTTTGCTCCAGTTTTTAGCCCCAGAGCATGGTTTTGTTTTGTTTTTCACCAACTTTGGAGGTGTGCATCATATATATATGCCCTGCCTTCAAAGTGACTGCATGCCACTTTATTTTGCCTATCTGCTTCACCTCTAAAATATATACCGGTATTCTTTTTAGCACTGAAGATTCATGAGGGGATTGTTGAGAGAACAAACAGATGGAAAATGAAGTATTCCAAAGAATACCTTTGATTTTGTACATTCATAAAAACTGCAATGCTTACCAAGAGATTTATTTATAGATGTGACTTGGAAATGTGTGAAAAGAAACTATCTTCTCTTTTGGTATTCACACCCCACCCCACCCCACCCCCGTCAATCAGGAGAAAACATCCTCTTGGGTTTTATGGAGATACTTTGACATGACTTGCTGCCACTTAGATAATAACATGGAGAGTTTCTTTGCCCAAACAAGTTCCTTTAAAGCAGAAGTGGGCAATGTGTGGCTCTAGGCCACATGTACCATCCCAGGCTGTTTTTGTAGCCCTTGACCCATCCAGATGCCCTGACTCTCCTTTTTCTGACCAAAAGTAAAAAAGAATTGTAAAAAATCCTATCCAAGAAACCTCCAGGAGAAACAACCTTTTAAATAAGTTGGGGTGTTGTTGTAGTATTTAATTGTTAAAAAATAACTCCATATTTCAAAACCAGAAGTGAACTTTCAGCTACTTTGGGGATATTTTTGTCATTTTGTTAGTCTTTCAGAAGGTCCTACAGACAGAAAAGTGGCACCCAGTCTCACATCTGCTTTAAAAGGAAAGAAAGTAATGGAGGACTATATGTTACTGAAACTCCCACATATGTTTGTGTAGATCTGAAGCCTAATTCTTCTTACTGGTTAAGTTTTCTAATTCTTATTCTCCATGCATAACTAAGTAGCTGATTGTGAAAGACATTTTTCTTTATTGAAGGTTATTTTGAAATACCATCTTAACAGCACCCTAGCTCTCTGACATAGAGTAAAATTAAACTTAATAGCGCTGAAGATGCACTGCTTGGAGTTCTGAAACATGAAAAAGCTCTTTGATGAAGCCAAATGCTCTAAAATAACCAGATTAGAACACAACAAAATTATTGTCTTGCAGTTGAGTGATTTTTGCAATGACATGCTTGCTAAAATATTTTAAGATGGAATTCTAGAAGCTGCAATGAATACTTAGTAAATATACCGTATATGTACGGTGGTATCTTTCTTAGATTAGTTTTCTTTCTGTGTAGATAACAGTGAAACACCCTACATCTACAGGATTACTGTAAGCACAATATAAGGAAGTGTAGTTATTCTCCTTGAGCATCAAGTACAGTCTAATTCTTTACATCTAATTATTTTACCAGTCCAAGTCCAAGTTAAAACACATAATAACTCCAATGATTATTCTACTGTTACAATACTGAGCCAAGCTGAATAAGAAAATACAGTTTTCATCACGATGAATACCAAAGAAATCTATGCTACCACTGGAGTTTAAGAGATACTAGCCAACCTTGAAAAACAAATGAGAGATACTAGGAATTATTCTGATTTTATTTCATTTGTATAAGCTCAGTATGTGGCTTACCAAACATACGGTAAAGCAAATTCAGAAAACCTAATAAAAATGAGATCCATTTTATAACTAGTGGAAAAGAGAGAAACTGTTTTGTCCTGAATCCTTGCACAAGTTTGACTCATATTTTTCTTATACTACTTTTATATGGACATTTAAAACTTAGTATGTTCTTGGAGCTACTCTGGATACAGATGCAAAGAGGAATAATAAAATTTAGGAATATAAGCATTTCTATCACATTGCTTCTTGTCTATGCTGTCTCCCACTCATTCTGTTTCTCTCCCACACATACTTGCCAAAACAGTCTCCATCCTTGTACTTGTATAATTGGGGGGAAGGGAGGGTGGCCAGAATCCACTTTGCACAGAAATATCTGTTGGACTAATTTGACAACATGTACTGTAAAAATGGGTTGAAAATTCCTCACAATCTGAAAAGACAGACAGCTGCATGTCGTAGACATTATGACACTCAAACAAAATCACCAAACTTTTTTTGTGGCTGGATTGGAAGCCTCCTGACACAACTGTGCTTCCTCATGCTACCACTGACTCCAACAACATGCTAAGGATGCCTCTCTTTCTCCAGTCTCCACCAATGGCCACCATATTGTGAAGCTACCTTAAATATACACAAATATAGGATTTTTAAAAATAAAATAAAGGCTTATATAAAAAACCAAGCATCTATAAATAATTTCTGTTCTCCTGATTCAACTTGCTAACAGTCTCCTGGTTATGCAACCTAACACCTGCCCAAAGTAGACTATTCACCTACCAGTCTTAACAGCCCAGTTGCTGAAGGCTGATCAAGCTGCTGTATACATCAAGCACAGGGGTAGGCAACCTTTCCCCTTTAAGGGCCGAGGGACTTCAGCTCCCAGAAGCCTCAGCCATGTTGGCCAATAGTCCCATGTTGGCCAATAGCTCCTGGGATTCTGGGAGCTGAAGTCCCTCGGCCCTTAAAGGGGAAAGGTTGCCTACCCCTGCATCAAGACATTGACAAACCACTGCAGGGATAGCTGTGAAGAGCAAGGGACCCAGTGTACAAGATCACCTTCCCAACATCACCAACTAACTTTATGCATGAAAAATTACACATATATCTATCAATCTAAACTCATCTACCAAATCCTTCTGAAAGAAAGTGGTACTGGGTGAAATTCCATTCTATTCTATCACTACAGCCCCCAATTGTCAGTTTGTCTGAAACACCAAACTCATGTTTTCTTTGTGTATGTGTATGCCTGGGAAAAAAGACTGATCATAAGAACACAAATAATTTTGGATTAGGCAAATTATCTAGTCTGGCCTTCTGTTCAGAAACTACTTTCCTGAACACTGCTTAGATTAACTTTTTTTATCTTCCACTGCTTTCATGAAAATGGCATAATTGTTCCTTTACTCCAAATCCCTTTAATCTGATGTGCAATCCATTTAAAATGAAGTACTGTATGAAAACTAAAGAATGATGTTGGTTGTAATAAATCAACTGCTTTAATGCATATGCAGGTAGATTAGGTAGTTAGTCTGTAAGGCACCTAAGTTTGCCAGAATGAAAACTGGAAAAGGTTCTCAAACCTTTTAATGGCTGTGCAGAAGAGGGAATTTCAACAGGTGTTGCCTGTTACTTGGTTGTGTGACAAGCAACATCTGTTGAAATGCCCTCTTCTATATAACCATTATAGGTACAGGAGCTCCATTCAGTTTTCACATTGGCAACCCCAGACCATAAATTTTTAGAATCAGAAACTTTGGGAGAAACCAAATAAAATTGTCAAGAAGTATTTAGCATTATTCTGATATCCATAGCATTTTGCCATGGAGAACTCAATTGTGTTGTTGTGTACCTTCAAGTCATTTCTGATGTATTGTGAACTTAAGGCAAACCTATCATGGGGTTTTCTGAGGTTGAGAGTGTGTGACTTCTCCAGGTCACCCAGTGGGTTTTCATGGTTGAGTGGGGATTCAAATCCTGGTCTCTAGAGTCAAATGACTAACTACACCACTCTGACTCTCAGAGAACTCAGCTTTGCCCCTCTAAAGCAGGGGAAAACAACCCTTCCTGTCTCCCTGTGCAGCTGCTGAAGTGGGTGGGATCCACTTTTCTTGACAGCTCAGCTGATCAATTAGCTACTGAGGATGCAGGAAATTGGAGATGCGTGAAGTGGTTCCCAATTGCCCAAACCACTGTTTTCCCACCGCTAGCAACAATGAAGAAATAGCAATGGCAGTGGAGATTGCTGGACTATAGAAGAGGCATTCACCTCTGCTCTGCCCCACCTTCATCGCGGGCTATAAATTATTATTATTATTATTATTATTATTATTATTATTATTATTCGTCTTTCCTGTCACTGAGATTTACATGTGTTTGTGTGTGTGTGCACTCATGTGTCTGTGTATAAATGTATATATGACTATGAGTCCCCCCCCCCAGCAGACTTTGGATGCAACCCTCAGAGTTGAAATGGCTGCTGTCATCTATAAAGCTGCATGTTTAAAAACCAAACTTTTGAGATAAGAAGGGATGAGTGAAAAGTTCTTTGGTTTCACTGCTCACCAGAAACTAGAATTTGTGAAGTTCTGCACTACAGGGAATTTCCTTCTACATGTAAGTTCATATTTCCATATACAGTCATATTTCTCCCTGAAAAATAACTTTTGTTGATATCATACAGAGAGAAACTGCTGCCTCAGGTGCTCTGTCAAAAGGATGACCTCTCTAATTTTCAGGCTTCTCTGGGACACTTCAGAGGAAAATGAAATTAAATGTTAACACAACAATATGATCATAACAGAGATTTGAATGGCTGTATATTAATGTAGACTTTACAAACTGAATATTATAATTTTATAATTATATAATTTTATAATAATAATAATAATAATAATAATGTATTTTTATAAATATTATAAACTGAATCATTTAATCCAACTAAAATATTATTCATTTTACCACATGAATGATCAAAAATGAAATTAATGATAATGTCAAAGTCTGCAAAATAAACTCAACGAAAGAAGAACATGTTTGCCATTTCAAAACAAAGAACAAATACTTCATGACAGAATCTTCCACTACAAGTTGAGTCTCTCTTATCTCAAATGCTTGAGACCAGAAGTGTTTTGGATTTTGGAGGTTTTCAGATTTTGGAATATTTGCATAGAGATATCTAGGACATGGGACCCAAATCTAAACATGAAATGCATTTATGTTTTGTATGCTCTTTGTACACATAGCCTGAATGTAATTTTATACACAATATTTTAAACAGTTTTGTGCATGAAACTAAGTTTGTGTACATTAAACAAAAGAAAGCAAAGATGTCACTATCTCAGCCACTCATGTGAACATTTTTGGATGTTGGAATATTTTGGATTTCAGAATTCTGGATAAGGGAAATTCAGCCTGTATTAACATTCGCTCCCAGTAGTTCACCTCATTTTCCAAGTGCTACCTGTTCTAAACCACTGTAAGCCCTGACCATATCCCATGTGTCCTTCTTTCTACTATATTTTACAACAGAACAGTATTATTTGTAAATGGTACACTAGTTTGCATGCATCTGGTGAATGAACACTGCACTTTTAAAAAATTACATTTTTTAACAACCAAATTTCATCTTTGAGCTGCCATAGTGGCAGGATAGTATAAGACAGGAAATAAAAGAAATGCAGTGATAATGTTTATAAATGAATGATGAATTATGATGAATTTCACTGTTTGAATCTGATATGATTAAGGTGTTATAAAAGTGTTTGTAAATAAATGTGTCATTAATATGTTAATTACAAATAAACGTATCCATCTCTTTGGTTAGAACCCGAAGAGGTCAGAATTCTGCCTTTAGCATATAATGAATCCCAAGAAAATAAGCTTAAGACTATGGCTTTGAAATATTTTCTGTTTGCTGTCCTAAAAAAATTATAGGCATTATAGGCAGATGGGAGAGTTTACTCTATTCATGAACATTATTAATTTGATATTCATTGTTTTGCACTTCCTTCTCTAAAACAGGAACTCTAAAAACTCTACTTCTTGTCCCTAACTACACAGTTTCACATTTGGTTTGAAAAGTATATAGACAGGCATAACAAGTGTCAGTTCAGCAAAGAAGATGAGTTGGCATGGGCACTGAAAGTTACTGTCCTATCCAGAAGTGTACATGAGGGAGTTAAGAAAAATATAATATTCCAATCAGACTGCTATGACATTTTCTCCCCAGGGAAAAGAAAAGAAAAAAGGTCTGTATGACAGTCTATCAAACTGAAGGAAAGGATGGAAGGGCAAAGGAGGTGAATACCTTCTCTTCTGTGAGCCTTCCTTCCACTTCTTCCTTGTTTATTTTGGCAGAACAACTCTCTGTCTAGAAAGAGGTGGCTGTGTGATTTTTGTTTATTTGTTAACAAATATGCTGTGGCCATCTCACTCCTGCCTTCATCCCGATAAAGTTGTGAATTGAAATCACACCTCGGCAAAGATAGCATTTAACTGTGTGGAGCCAGAGAAATCATAGATAAACTTTCTAATAAAAACCACACATGTATTTGCAGCCCTTCTTACGGTGTTTTTACCAGGCCACACTGCAAGAAAAAGAAGAAGAGTAGCGATCTTTAAATGACCTCATGCTTATTCATTGAACAGAAAAGTGAATGTATTATGTCTGGAAACCCACACACACCACTTTCCCTACTGCCATTAAACGATCCAAGAGCAAATAAATGCTATCATTTGCTCCACCACTGCTTTCTCTCATATATATATATATATATATATATATATGAGAGAAAGCAGTGGTGGAGCAAATGATGACATTTATTCATATATATATATATATATATATATGAGAGAGAGAAAGCAGTGGTGGAGCAAATGATGGCATTTATTCATATATATATATATATATATATATGAGAGAGAGAAAGCAGTGGTGGAGCAAATGATGGCATTTATTCATATTATATATATGAGAGAGAGAAAGCAGTGGTGGAGCAAATGATGGCATTTATTCATATATATATGAGAGAAAGCAGTGGTGGAGCAAATGATGGCATTTATTCATATATATATATATATATATATATATATGAGAGAAAGCAGTGGTGGAGCAAATGATGACATTTATTCATATATATATATATATATGAGAGAGAGAAAGCAGTGGTGGAGCAAATTATGGCATTTATTTGCTCTTGGATGGCTTAATGGCAGTTAATCTTGGCATGTGGGGCTGCTGGGAAGCTTCTCTCTTACCTGCCTTTTAGGAAACAAGACTTCTTCGAGTTTCCTGGCCCTGCCTCTCTTTCTGCCCAGAAAAGAGTCACACCATCACTGACTAAAGAAAAGGGTGGCAGGAATCTGGTCTGTCCAGCCTGAAAATGCCTTGCAAGGGAAGGAGGGAGGAAAGCTAAACCGGTTTTATTATGTCGCTCCCAAGGGCTGGCAAGGGATCAGAGAGATGTTCTCAAGACGCCAAGAATTAAGAAGCGGAGGGTGGGGAGACCTTTATTTATTTATTTATAAATAAATAAATAAATAAATAAAGAGAAGGTTTTAGATGTTCTCCCATTTCAAAGAGATCGAGAGCCGGCCGTGACGGAGTGGCAACATCGGGTTCGAATCCCGGCTGGGCCATGGAGAGCCACTGGGTGAGCTTGGGCAAGTCACACTCTCTCAGCCTCAGGGGATGGCAAGGGCAAAAACAAAACAAGAACAAAACAACCCCCCCCCCAAAAAAAAACACCCTTGGAAGCAACTGGCTGTGATAGGTTCGTAATAAGTCGGGAAGGACTTGAAAGCACACAACACACACACACACACATTTTAAAGAGAAGTCAGGGTAAGGAAGAGAAACTTACATGTTGGCATTACGGCGTTCAAGCCACCATGGTCCCTCTGTTTTGTTGGCTGGCGCTGCTCTCTCCTTCTCCTCCTTCTCCTTAACTCTTCTTTTTGGGGCTGGTGGAAAAACCTCAGGGGTGCCACTCACTGCCTCCCTCTCAGGCGCCCGGGACCCTCCTCCTCCTCCTCCTCCTTAGTCCACGCGGGGAGCGCCTCTCTTTCCCGCTTCCGTGGCTCCGAAGAGCCTCTTCCAAAACTTTTCAGCCAGTTGCTGAGGAGGAGGAGGAGGAGGAGGCGGTGGCAGCTCCTGCCCTCCTTGCTCTGCCTCCTCCTGGGACCCCTTGAGTGCCAAGACACCCTTCCTTCCTTCCTTCCTTCCTTCCTTCCTTCCTTCCTTCCTTCCTTCCTTCCTTCGGCCAGCCAAGCCAGCGGGTCGGGTTTTCCCTGCCAGGTGGCTCCAGAGGTGCCTCTCTCGGGTGGGCCGGCTTGGAAAGGCTCAGCCCCACCCTGGAGCTCCGGAGGACAGAGGGAGGGAAGGCACCCCTGGTTTCCCAAAGGCCACCCAATGCCTCCCGCCTTCCCGACCCCGGCTCCCTCCAAGGCAACTTTCAAGGCCAGCTGCCTTGTCCTCCTCTCACGCCTCAGGGACACCCACCCACCCGCCATCCATCCATCCCTTATCCCTTGGAGCCCTCAAATGGTGGTCCCCTTTGGTGTGTATGTGGGTGGGTGGGTGGTGGTGGATATGTGCCCCCCAGGATGCCCCCATACCCACCCCTCTACCCCACTGCCTTCACTGTAACAAACCTCCTCCTCTTCTTCTTCTTCTTCCTGCTCCCCTTAAATATTTCTTCTTCTTTTTCTTCTTGTGTGCCTTCAAGTCCTTTCCGACTTATGGAGACCCTCAGGAGTTTTCTTGGCAAGATTTCCATGGCCGGTTGGGGAGCTGAACCCTGGTCTCCAGCATCGTCGAAGTATACTTTTTAATTATATTTTCCTCTTCCTACAACTCTAAAATTTATTTAGATGCTGCTTCTTGTCTGTGTGCCCTCGAGTCCTTTGACTAAGGGCAACCCTAACTTTGACTTTCTTGACTAAGGCTGACATCTGTCATGGGGGCTTTCCTTGGCAAGTTTCTCCAGAAGGGGTTTGCCGTGGCTATCCCCAGAGGTGAAGAGTGTGACCTGGGTCACCAGTGGGTTTACACGGCCAAGCAGGGATTTGAACCCTGGTCTCCAGAGTCATCATCCAACGCTCAAACCACTACACCACAATATCCTCTGCTTTTGCTTTTTCGCTGTTATGCCTCTCCAAGTTGCCAGTCAACTTATGGTGACCCCGTGAATTTCATTGGACTTTCTTAAGGAATACTCAGAAGTCATTTGACATTGTCTTCCTCTGATATATAGCCTTCAGCACTTGATATTCCATAATGATCCCCCATCCAAGTACTAACTATGCCTGATCTTGCTTAGCTTAGAGTCATAGAATTGGAAGAGACCCCCAAGGACCACCCAGTCCAACATCCTGCCATGCAGGAATACACCAATAAAGCACCCTGACAGATGGCCATCCAGCCTCTATTTAAAAATCTCCAAAGAAGCAGACTCCACTACATTCTGAGGGAGAGTGTTCCACGGTCAAACAACTCATCAAGAAGTTCTTCCAAATGTTGAGGTGGAATCTCTTTTCCTGTAGTTTGAATCCATTACTTCATGTCCCAGTAAATGGAGATGCAGAAAACAAGCTTGCTCCATCCTCAATATGAGAGCCCTTCAAACATTTAAACAAGGCTGTCATGTCACCTCTTAGCCTTTTGATTCTCAGACATTCTGTTCACACAGTGGCAACTGTCACCTGGGAGAAACCCACCAGTATAAGATGAATGCAATTGCAAACTCCATCTAGCACTCTCCAGCAGCTAAAATATCAAGATCTACAATCTCTGATAATGGAGGTGCCCTACTGGCAAACTGAGTAGTAGCCATTGATGGGCTCATCTTCCATGAATTGATCCAGTACACGTTTAAAGCCATCCACAATGTTTCCATCACTACAGTTCAAACACACTGCAAAAATAATCCAGTTTGAGACCACTTTAACTGCTCTGGCTCAGTGATAGAGAATCCTGGGAATGTTGGTTTATTGTGACAATAGAGCTCTCTGACACAGATGGCTCAATGTCTCACAAAACTACAGTTCCCAAAATTCCCTAGCATTGAGCCAGGACAGTTAAACCAGTCTGAAACTGGATGATTTCTGCAGTGTGTTTTGGACCTACATCTTATGGAGTGTGTGCGAATCCACACTTTATGCATTGTATACTTCCTTCTGTCTGATGATTCAATTTCAATGGATGATCCTTACTGCTAGTATTATGAGATTTGGGAGCCAGCATGGTGTAGTTGTTTGAGCATTGGACTATACCTCTGGAGGCCACAGTTCAATTCCCACCTCCACCATGCAACCCACTAGGTGACCTTGGGCAAGTCACATGCTCTCAGCCTCAGGAAAAGGCAATGGCAAACCTCTTCTGAACAAATCTTGCCAAGAAAACCCCATAGGGTTGCCATAAGTTGGAAACAACTTAAAGGCACACAACAACAAACAACATTATGAGATTTGCATGATTTTATAAAATGTGGTCATGCCTTGCCTTACCTGCCTTTTGCCTAATCCAAACAGTCCCAATCTGTCCTCATAGGTGACTTGCTTCTGTCCATTGCTCATTTTCCTTGGTCTTTTCTATACCTTTTCCATGTCTACCATATTCTTTTTAAGTTCAATGACCAGACTTATGAGAGGATATCGTAAAGCTTTAATTATCACCTTTAAAAAATTTGACAGAAAGTTTGTTCTGATTTGTAGCTGTTAAATTATCTCTACGTAGTCGCCATCCAGATTTACACATTTTTCCCAGAGTTTCTTGACCCTCCAAATACCGTTATTGTAGAAGTCTGCAGATTGCGCCTTATGAGGATTTTATATTTTAGTCACTTCTGGCACAACCTGTCACAAAAATAAAGGACACAATGAACTGATTTTCTCAATACTATGCACTTAGAGACCACTGATGCCACTGACAAAATTTCATCAATATACCATAATAACTTTTGGGTGATAATTATTACTTTATGATATCCCTTTGTAAGGCACAATCTGCAGACTTCTACAATATCAGGTATTTGTAAGGTCAGGAAACACTGGGAAAAATGTGTAAATCTGGATGGTGACTACATAGAGATAAGTTAACAACTACAAATCAAAACAAACTTTCTGTCAATTTTTTTAAAAGGTGATAATTAAAACTTTACAACACCCCCCTGGTATACCAAGTATTCCAGATATGTTTACACCCTAGATTTGCATAAGGGCTAAATGATATCATTAGATTTATTTGTAATTCTTTCTCTAATTATTCTTGATCTGAAATTTGTTTTTTATTCTCCACAGACACAGGTGAAATCCACAGACACAGACAAACACAGTACTAATAATTTTGAAAATGACACAGAAAATGAATGTGGGGGGCCAGTTCTGCAGAATCTATGAAAGTTTATCAGTCTTCGTCTTTAACTTATCAAAGTTTATCAGAGTTTATCAGAGCTTCTTTACTTAGAGAGTTTATCAGAGAAAGTTTATCAGAATTCTCTTACTTAGGATATCAATAATCCTTGCTAGAGAGGTTAAGAACAATAAAAAGGTCATTTTTGGGTATGTCAGCAGCAAAAGGAAGAAGGAAATGGTAGGGCCACTGTCTGAAGAAGATGGCAAAAAGTTAACAGGGGCAGAGAAAAGGCAGAATTACTCAACACGTTTTTTGCTTCAGTCTTCTCAGAAAAGGCAATGGGTGCTCAACCTGAGGATAATGGAGCAGAGGACAGAATAGGAGAATTTCAGCACAGAATAAGTAAAGAGATAGTACAGGAATACCTGGTTAATCTAAATGAATATAAGTCTCCAGGACCAGATGAACTACATCCAAGGGTATTAAAGGAACTGGCAAATGTAATATCGGAACCATTGGCAATAATCTTTGAGAACTCCTGGAAAACAGGAGAAGTCCCAGCGGACTGGAGGAGGGCAAATGTTGTCCTCATCTTCAAAAAGGGGGGGGGGGGATCCCAACAATTATCGTCCAGTTAGTCTGACATCAATACCAGGGAAGATTCTGGAGCAGATCATTAAACAGAGAGTCTGTGAACATCTGGAAGGTAATTTCATAATCACAAAAAGTCAACATGGGTTTCAGAGAAACAGGTCATGCCAGACAAATCTGATCTCTTTTTTTGATAAAATTACCAGCTTGGTAGATGAAGGGAATGCTGTGGATATAGTATATCTTGATTTCAGTAAGGCCTTTGACAAGGTTCCCCATGACATTCTTGCAAACAAGCTGGTAAAATGTGGGCTAGACAAAGTAACTGTTACATGGATTTGTAATTGGTTGACTGGCTGAACCCAAAGGGTGCTCAACAATGGCTCCTTTTCAACCTGGAAAGAAGTGACCAGTGGGGTGCCGCAGGGCTCTGTCCTGGGCCCAGTGCTATTCAATATCTTTATTAATGACTTGGATGACGGTATTGGTGGCATAGTTATCAAATTTGCAGACGACACCAAATTAGGAGGAGTAGCTAATACCCCAAAGGACAGGATCAAAATTCAAAATGACTTGAACAGACTAGAAAGTTGGGCCAAAGCTAATAAAATGAAATTCAACACGGAGAAATGTAAGGTAGTGCACTTAGGGCGGAAAAACGAAAAGCACAGATATATGATGGGGGACACCTGGCTGAATGAGACTACATGTGAAAGGGATCTAGGAATCCAGGTGGACCACAAGTTGAACATGAGTCAACAGTGCGATGCAGCATCTAAAAAGGCCAATGCAATTTTAGGCTGCATCAGTAGAAATATAGTGTCTAGATCAAGAGAAGTAATAGTGCCACTCTATTCTGCTTTGGTCAGGCCTCACCTGGAATACTGTGTCCAGTTCTGGGCACCACAATTCAAAAAGGATGTGGAGAAACTGGAGTGTGTCCAAAGGAGGGCAACTAAAATGGTGAAGGGTCTGGAAACCAAGCCCTATGAGGAATGACTTAGGGAGCTGGGGATGTTTAGCCTGGAGAAGAGAAGGTTGAGAGGTGATATGATAGCCGTGTTTAAATATTTGAAGGGATGTCATATCGAGGAGGGAACAAGCTTGTTTTCTGCTGCTCCAGAGACTAGGACCCGAAACAATGGATGTAAGCTCCAGGAAAAGAGATTCCACCTCAACATTAGGGGGAACTTCCTGACAGTTAGGGCGGTTCGACAGTGGAACACACTTCCTCGGAGAGTGGTGGAGTCTCCTTCCTTGGAGGTCTTTAAGCAGCAGCTGGATGGCTATCTGTTGGCGATGCTTTGATTGGGAGTTCATGCATGGCAGGGGGGTTGGACTGGATGGCCCTCGTGGTCTCTTCCAACTCTATGATTCCATTATTCTAATCCTTTAGCTAAACTAACTAAAGATAGCTTCTCCATCTTTGCAATTCTGCATGTGAAATATGCAGTCTCAAATAGATCCTGACATGTTTTAGGGTACACTGTAAGTTTACAGTTATGTAGTAAGTTGCCCAATACTGGTTCAGATCATTGGTCCATATAGTGCAATATTTTCCACACTGACTGGCAGAATCTTTCTCCAGGATTTCAGGAAGGAGTCTTACCAGGGTGCACCTAGATATGCTGGGGACTAGACCAGCAAACTTCTTTATGCAAAATGACTGCTCTCCTGCTTAGCAGTGGTATCTCTCTATGTGGTTACAGTGAAATGTGAAAAGCTTGGCCATGATCCTACCCAAACTAAGTGTGGAGTTTGTTTGCTTGTTTTATATACACTTCCTTTTGCCTGGCATGAAACCCAAGGTGGCTTGCAAAAGCTGAAAACAAGTCCTTCCATAGCAGGCTGGAAAACTTCCACAACACATAATGTGGCAAGTGCTCTCTGACAGGAAAAAGTTCAAAAATAATCATTGTTAAGAAAAAGAAAATGAGATCACTCAAAATCTTTTCATTTCTTAATTAAAATATTTGTACCCCATCCTATATCCAAGATTCTCAGGGTAGCACTACATTAGTGTGATGTAAAGGATACATTACAATCAATTTCAAAACAGTAAGAATAATTTAAACATGTTTGACAAGTTAAAATCAGACAGTTTAAAACCAGTTAAAATAATGTAAGACAAAACCATGCCAGTCTGAAAATTTGGGTAAAATATTAGCCCCCCAAAGGTTTGCTAAAAACAAACAAACAAACATGGTTTTTACTTAGCACCAGAATGATATCATGATTGCTACCAATTGGGCCACAGCCAGGGTGCCCTAGCAGAGAAGGCCTTCTCCCACAGCATTCTCCCTCCCCTACCTAGAGTGATACAGAGGAGGTCCCTCTAACTGACCTCACCTCTCAAATAAGGATATATAAGGAGAGGTGCTCCTTCAACCGTCTAAGCCACAAACTCTTTAGAGCTTTAAATGTTTTCACCAGCACCATGAATGCAGAACAGAAGCCTGTTCCAACATCCAAGAACCTCCCATCCATGGAGGGATTCAGTTCAGTTGTCAGGGATCATCTATTGTTCACTGGCTCTCATCCAGTCCAAAACAACATCCAGGCACTTGTCCAGCATCTGGACAACCTCAGCAGATCCTATCAACAAGTAAAGCTGAGTGTCATCCATATGCTGATGGCACCCAACCCCCAAACTCCTAATGACTCTGTCCAGAAACTTCACAAAGATATTTGAACAGCATGGGAGACAATGAATGGCATGGAAACCCTGTGGCACCCCATAGCTTAATGATTATGGGATTGAACAAATATTCTTCAGTGCTATTCTCTGGAGCCAGCCTTACAAATAAGAGCAGAACCACTATAACACAGCGTCTTCTACTCCCATCTGATGGAGATGGTCCAGTAGGATACTATGATCCAGGAGCATCAACAGAGTAGCAGTTCCCCTGTCTTCCACCTTGGGTAGGTCAAGGCAGAAACACTAGCACAGCATTTACATTTAGGAAATATGGCTTCCAATGTCAGACCAACAGCCTTATCACATTAGAAAAGGAAGGTGAGAGGCCACGGAATAGAAGCGGCTTTCTGATTGCCTTCCCTAATGACCACAAAGCACTTCCCTGCTGAGGGAGATGATTGTAAACATGTACCTTTTGTCCTGCTGGAAAAATCTGTTTGACAAAAGCTACATGTTTACAACTGGCTCCCTCTGGAGGGGGAACAGAAGCACTACAACATCATAAGGGAAGGGAAGCTAGAAGCCGCTTCTATCCCATTGCCTTTCATCTTTCCTTGTAACAAAATAAAGCCCCAACATGCCTCTGTATTTCAGTTGCTTGGAGCACAGGAAGGAGGACACTCATCTGGGCTTCCCATAGACATTTTGTTGTAGGCTCCCAACTGGCATTTTGTTGGGTGCTGCTAAACAGTGTTGGACTACAGACCCTTGATCTGATCCAGCATGACTGTTCTTATTATTTTACATCCTGTTTAAATTTGATTCCTACCAGCTTTGATTCCTATCATCCTAGTGCATCAGGATGGGACATTTTAGTCTCCCAAAACCATGTTTTGTTAACAGTCTACACAGAATTAGACCTTCAGTGTAGGCATTCTGCAACACTGTCACTTGTAAACAGTATTCATACATTTCAGCTCCTTGCTAACAAACAAACAACCTGGAACAAAAGACTGTCATGGCAAATCTATTGCTTCTGGCTAGTGGGGCAATTTTTTGTCCCATCCATGTAATGTATTGGGATAAACAAAAACCCTGGGCATGCCATTATGCTGGGAAAAAAAGTGATGTAGACTTGTCATTAAGTTATCACATTTGGAGGAAATTGATTCACCCCCACCCCATTACCCTTACAATATGAGACTTGTACAGGGACACTTTAGTTAATGAAGCCTCTGAGAATGAAGCTTTTTTTTTTTTTTTTTTTTTTTTAGGAAGGCTTTTGAGCACATATAGCTACTGATCAGACAGGAGACTCTTCAGGTTGCTTACAAAAGATTTGCTTTAACCAAAAGATACATACTTACAACACAGAGCAGATAAACTTTGTCAGTGGAGAAAGAAAGAGAAACAGATTGAGAAAAGAAGTGGCTGAAGGGAATTCCCAAAGCCCTTCCCAACTCTTTGTGTTCAGAAAACATATCCAAGGATAGCTATATTGGCCATATAGCAAAGTACAGTATGATTCAAAATCCACAAAACAGTGATATCTTTATTGGGCCAACCAAAATGCACATTATACAGGTTGCAGCAAAGCTCTACTGGCTTCTTCATTAGGCAAAGGTATTAAAAGTTATACAGGAGAAAGAAAGAAATTTGGCAATGATAGTCATAGCCCTGCATTTGTTTGTTGTGTTTGTTGTCCTCAGTCCTCAATGTTGTGGTTGTTGTCCTCAGTTCAGATGACATGGAAGGCTTTTCATGCAGGTGGTCCCCTCCTCCTTCTGGCCATGTGGGTAATGGGAGATTCAGTCCAGGAAATAAACTTGAAATTCCATTAACAAGACAAAAAGCTACTGCCTTTGCAAGGCTACAAGCCCCTTTGTTAGGAAGAAAACACTGAATTTCTCAGAAAGCCTCCAAGCTTTTGCATCAGGAAAACTTTTAGTTGTTGTTAAATGTCAACAGATATGGAAAACAAAATGATGGCCAATAGATTGGAAGTGATCAATATACATCCCCATCCACAAAAAGGGAGACACAAGACATTGCAGCAACTATAGGACCATAGCACTGATCTCCCACACAAGCAAAATCATGCCCAAAATTCTGCAACATAGACTCCAACCATACATGGAAAGAGAGATCCCAGAGGTCCAAGCACAGTTTAGGAAAGGAAGAGGCACTACGGATCACATTGCAAACATATGATAGCTAATGGAGCATACCAGGGAATCTCAAAAGAAAATCAGCATGTGCTTTATAAACTATAGCAAAGCCTTTGACTGCATAGACCAGAGACCGGCAACCTACGGCCCGGGGGCCGGTTAAGGCCCCAGGCCCCGGACTTACAGGCCCAAGCCGAAGGTTGCCACCGTTGCGCACCGCTGCCGCCGCTCGCCACCGTCGGAGCGTGTTTTCGGCCGCACTCGTGGCGATCGCCATTTTGGAAGTCAAAATGGCGGTCGCAATGCGTTTGCACATGCACAGTACTCTTGCACATGCGCAAATGCATCGCAACCACCATTTTGACTTCCAAAATGGCGATCGCCACGAGCGCAACCGAAAACGCGCTACGGCAGCGGCCGCGTGTGCGGGGGGGGTCGCACGTGGCGGAGGAGGGTGCGCGCGCCTGCATGAGTGCTCGCGCCGCCATTCCCCCCCCCCCTCGGCCCAGCCGAGACCTGGGCGATGGCAGACCGGCCCAGGTCTGAAAAAGGTTGCTTGTCCCTGGCATAGACCATGAAAGGCTATGGAACACCTTTAAAGACATGGGATGTGATAGTCCTGGTGAGGAATCTGTACTCAGGACAAGAGGCTACTGTCAGAACAGAACAAGGAGAAACAGAATGGTTCTCAGTTGGCAAAGGGGTCAGACAAGGTTGCATTCTTTAATCCTATCTGTTCAACTTTTATCCAGAACATATTATAGAAAAACAGGCTTGGACACAGAAGAAGGAGAAATGAAAATAGGAAGAAGGAATATCAACAATCTATGCAGATGACACCATAATACTAGCAGAAAACCTCACAGACCTGGAACACCTACGGTACTAAGGAAGATCAAAGAAGAAAATGCAAAGGCAGGCTTAATGTTGAACATAAAGAACACAAAAATAATGACCACCCAGGACCTTCACAAGTTCAACCTAGACCAGTGATGGGCAACCTTTTGAGCTTGGTGTGTCAAACTTCACCAAAAAACTGAGCATAACTCGGGTGGTGTGTCACTTTGAGGAAAAAATATTATTTTGCTGCTGGGAGAAGGAGGGACTGGCCTAAATACTTTGGCCTGGGCCTCTTCCTGTTCTGTGCTGGACTTCTGTTGTTTTGGCCTACAGACCTCCTGCACAGAGTGTCTAATAGGGGAGGATGAAACATTTGCGACTAGTCATAAAGTTAGAGTCTATAGCGTTAGAATTGTTTCATCCTCAGGAGCAGCAAATGTTTCATCCTCGGCTACTGCACTTGGCCGTGCAGGAGCCGAGGATGAAACATCCTTGTTGGCATGCAGCCGCCTCAGCAGCCACGTGTCACCACAAATGGCTACGTGTGTCAGTGTTGACACACGTATCATAGGTTTGCCATCACTGACCTAGACAATGAGGACATAGAAATAGTAAAAGAATTCCCATACCTGTGATCAAACATTGATAGAAATAGGGGCTGCAGTCAGGAAATAAGAAGAAGATTAAGAATTGGGAGGGTGGTTATGAAAGAACTAGAAAAATATCTAAAATGCAAAGACTCAGCACAAAAGTCAGAATCATACAAGCCATTGTATTCCCTATTACCATGTATGGATGTGAGAGATGGACAGTTAAGAAAGATGATAGATAGGAAGAAAATCAATGCATTTGTGGTGCTGGAGAAGAGTGCTGAGGATCCCATGGACAGCCAAAAGGACAAACAAGTGAGTCCTAGAGCAGATCAAACCAGAAACCTCCCTGGAAGTCAAGATGACCAAACTGAGACTGTTGTACTTTGGACATATCATGAGAAGAGGGGACTCTTTGAAAAAAACAATACTGTTGGGGAAGGTGGGGGAAGTAGGAAGAGAGGAAGGCCACATGCTAGATGGGTGGACTCTATTAAGGAGGTCATGGGTATGGGGTCTCAGGATTTAAGCAGAGCAGTGGAGGACAAAGGTCTTGGAGATGTCTCATTCATAAGGTCGCCATGAGTTGAAATCAACTCAGGGGCAGTCAACAACAACAAAGGTAAAATATGCCAAATGCAGTCCAATTTTTTTAAAGAAAAAATGTTTTACCTTTGTTCAAGGTAGAAACCTCAAATAGTAAAGTCCCAATCCATTTGCTCTCTCTTTAGAATTCCCCTGTGGTAGCTAAAATGCAGTATCTTCACATCCAGAAAACATTTTCAGGAGTAACTGTGTTGACCATATAGCAAAGCACAGTATCATCCTGAATGAATATGGTTCCATACCATCTGAAGTGAGGACAACAACCACATCATCTTGACCAAATGCAGGGCTATGGCTAATTTCCTTTCTTTCTCCTGTATTATTTTTAACACCTTTGCCTGATGAAGATATCAGTGGAGCTTTGAAAACTTGCAACATATATAATACACACCTAGGTTGGCCCAATAAAGGTGTTACTATCTTGTGGATTTTGGATGACACTATTCTTTGTGTTCAGGTTTTCAGGAATCACTCTGAGTCATTCAACAGAAGCCTGGGAGAACTGTGTTAATTTAGATTGCTACAATGAAGTGCTACATGATAAAAGGAGTGAGTGGGAAGCAAGGCAGATGGTCTTGCATTTCAAAGAAGCTGCCAAGTGGTCTCTAAAAGGTATCATTTCACATGTCCATATAGCTAGTTGAATAAAAGGCTTCCTGGAACATGTTGAACTTCTCTTTTTTCATTGTAGGAATCTATCCCTATTCTTTTCATGTTATTTCTGCCTCAAATACCATTTTTTCTGTTAATGTCCAGGAACACATTTATTTGGTTAACTGAGAAAATTTGTACATTGTACTCTGATACTGCCTATAACCTATTTGCATAATGCACTGGAAGTCCCACTGTCATCAGAAAATGCCCAACAATTCACACAATTCAAGTGTTTTTTATCCTAATACTTGAAGGTTATAAAAATTCCAGTTTCTACATTAAGTGCCTTCTGTCTGGCTTGCAAAGGGAAGAAGTCCCATTGCATGAGTAATCATTCTAGTGCAGGGGTGAACAACTGCAGCAAATTGTAGTAGTGAGGGCAATTGTTTGTTCTGGACTCTCTGAGGGTGCAGATTCCCCCCCCCCCCCAAAAAAAAAAGCCCAGAAAAGAATGACCTAAAGTGGCTAGAAGTTAATTTCTGGTTTTGAAAAAAAAAAAAAAAAGCAGGGACATTTTTATGATAATAATGCAGGGAGAAGATCACAACCTATTTAAGAGACAAATTGCTGCCGTGAAGGCTTTCAGATGAAGCAATTCATGTGAGCCAAAGAAAAGTGAATCTGGAAGGACTGACAGGCTACAAAAGTGGTGTTGAGAAGCCACCAGTGGCACGAGAGCCACACCTTACCCATCATTTATACAATGGAGGCTCAGTTCAGGTTCCTAATAAAAATGCCATGGGGTAAGTGTAACCCTACTTTAACATGTTAAGGATGTTTACACAGCAAGGACAGTATGTGCTGAAGATTTTCTGCATGTGCCACTTACTCTTCACACCTCTTGAGTCAGCTCCCATTTGAATGCATGAATTGAGATGTCAATGTACCCCTGCTGATTATGTAAATTGATTGGTTCCCTTTAGTGTTCCGAAATGTTCTATCTTGCGGTTTTTACTTCTATGTTCTAGAAACAAGTTGTGTAAAATAATTTTCATAAAGCTGGAAAGTCAGTGAGAATTTTGCCACACTAAAAATAATAACCAGACATTGGATGTATTGCTGAAATGTTCATACAGTTCATTTTTGTGCATTGACTTTTCTTATTTTCCATTTTCTGAACAGATGTGGAAGTCTAGAAATATGCAAGGAAGGCTGACCTCAAAATATTTCCATCAGGGGTACATTAAGCCAAAGGACTGGGAACCTCATGAGAAAAAGGTCTTCTCTGCTGTATGCTTTCAGCCCAGTTTAGCATGCTTGAGAAGTTTGGAAAGTCTGGGTAAGTTTTAAATAAGCATCTCCAAATCTGCCCAAATATGCAAACCAAAACTAAACTCAAAAACCTTTGAAATTCATTTCTATTTTTCTTTTGTTTAATTCTTCTTTTATGTGCATATGGTCATAGAACCCTATAGTGCACAGAATGATTAAGGAAGTTGTATGACAGCTTAGCTGCCATCAACTGACTTCAAGATATAGTATAAGAAAATTAGCAGTTTGTTCTATAATAAAGATGAGGAAAAAGTGCTGTATGTTAACACAGAAGAAAAATAATAATTAAGAAGTAATAAAATTTTTGGACTCACACTACCTTCTCTAAAAAGCAAAAGAGGTAGATAATGTTGGTTCTTTTAAATCAAATCCCTTATTGGTGCTTTATAATCTTGTAATTAAATATTTTCTTATGAAGACATTCCAGCCTTTGAAAATGATGGGAGTTTTTTCCTCAATTGATTTTAGAAAAAAACATGACTGCACCTTTCAATGACATTATTTTGCATCTCAGATTCTCCATTTCAGGGGTTGGCAAGTTCCCCTTAACTGGGGCCGGTCCGGGGATCCCCTGGTCTTCCGCTGGCCGATGGTGGTGGTGGTGAAATGGCAGCGTCTGCGCATCTGCGCTTGCTTGCTCGCGCATGCGCATGCGCAGTACTTCCGGAGTAGTGCGCATGTGTGAGCGAGTCGCCGCCGCCATTTTGGAAAACAAAATTGTGGCCATGACTCGTTTGCGCATGCACAGTGCTCGGCGCATGCACAAATGAGTCGCAGCCGCCATTTTGTTTTCCAAAATGGTGGCTGTGGCTCATTTGCACATGTGCAGGAGTACTGCACATGCGCAAATGAGTCACAGCCACCATTTTGAAAAACAAAATGGCGGCAGCAACGCGTGCGGTGGTGGTGCGGTAGCAGTGCGTGCGGCAGCGGCAGGGGCCGGCGGGGGCCGGTCCAAAGGCCTTGGGGGGCCAGACCCGGCCCGCGGGCCATAGATTACTGACCCCTGCTCCATTTCTTCACTGGTTGTGCTTTATTACAGTGCAGGTTTGTGGCCAGAGACAGTCCTGCCTCATTGTGGAAGAGAGGGTCAGATTATTCTTTTTGGCCTGAAGACCTACATGCTTCTGTGACCTATTGATCTAGTATCTGCTGATCTCAGTACATGCAGCTGTGGGATCATCCCAAATGCATGTAGTCATTTCCCACAATTAACACATCAGACTTATAAGCTGTATGGAAACAAAGCTCCGCAGGGGAAAGAAAATAATGAACAAATACTCAAGAGGTGAGTCTTGTGAATAATAATATTTGGGTTTGCTAAAATGAAAAGCAATTGAATGTGGTGATTGGATGACAGCCATTTCCCCCTTGAACAACAGAAACATGTTATATATTTCTGTGGAGAGGCCAAAATAAAATAAAATAAAACTGGGAAACTGATCCTGTCTCCATGTGTGAAACTTTGCTCATTACTGACTTCAAATTTAATGTAGGTAACTAGCAGACTAATGTTTAAAAAATGAGGGCAATAAAGATGAACAGAAGTAATGCTGTAATTTCAGTGAGGCTTAAAGTCCTGTCTGAATATTTAATTTTACAAGTCAGATTTCAAAATGCAATGTAGGATTTTTAGGTTTTGGCAGGAGTCAGAGGTTAAAGCTGCACATGGAGTACTGTTCCCTTTCTTGCACATATTATAATGTATCCATTGTCTTCTTGAGGCTGTTTATGCTATGTATTTTCTCATTACCACTTCATATTCTTGGCTATCACTGATAGGGGGGGAAAAGAAATGCACATCATAATGGCATGAGGATTTGGGATAATCTGTAGAGACTGGGAGAAGAACTCAACATGGCATTGTAGTTTTTGATGGCAGATTTATGTTTCTTCTAATGTGCAGTTTGTTAGCCAAAAGTTAGATGAATGTTTCTCTCAAACATAATTCTATACTGTTAATGAAGCTAATCCATTGAGAATAAAAAAAAAGAAAAAAGGGAAGGGGAAAAGGGAATCTAGCAACATCTTTAAGAACGGTTTATTTTAGTATGAATGCTCCTGGATTTCAATCCTCCTTCCCCTGATTGAGTTAATATCAAATTACAGATATATTAGCAGTTACATATTTGTAGAGGTGGTATCAGAGTGAAACAGGATGCAGAAAGATGCAATTTGTGAAGGTGGTCATCAACCTTCAAGCAGTTATATAAGATGACAAAGGTCCATCCTGTAGTTCTGAGGTAGGGTAAGCAATAAATCTGCTTATCAGTTCCCTTGAAGTCAGAAGATTTGCTGGAGGAAGATCCTTTTGTTACAAGGATAGTTGTGAACAAATATATATCACCATATGTAGTGTACCAAGTAACCATTCTCTCTGTTCATACCTCTGCTAATGGATTGGAATTTGTAAATATACCTAATTCAGCAGTTTCTCTTTACAATTTCCCCTTGAAACCTCTTTGTTCTAGAATCATTACTTAAAGGTCACTGATGATGGTTCAGGATGATTAAAATGCTCTGCCACTGGTTTTGGGATATTGCAATTTCTAACATCAGATTTGTGTCCATTTATCCTTTTGTATAGATACTGTCCTGTTTGTCTAGTATGTAGTGCAGGGAAGACATTACTGACATAGGATTGCATATATAATATTAGAAGATGAGCAAGTGAATGCATTTCTGATGTCACAAGTGACATTATTAGGACCTCTAATGTTGCTGGCAGTCAGAGTAGTTGCAGGGGCATCTGGTTTGTGACATGGTCTTATTTCTATATTCCTGTCCCTGTTATGTATCCTATTGTAGATGAGTAACTGAAAAAGGCTGGGCAACTGTCTGTAAAAGGCCTGGCACCCAGAGAAGGCAGTATTATTGTTCAGAATTGGTTGGCAACCATTGATGATCTCAGCTGGTGGCTGTAGGTGACAATTGATGTTTTGTCATTTTCTAGTTTTGTTCTGCCTTGTAGTATATTATAATGGGGTACCAGCCTGACCAAGTTCATTGGGTGGGTATTGTAGTTTGAGAAATGCCTGCTGCAAATCCATGCATTTTGGGTCCCTAACTTGTCATCCATCCACGGATGGCAAGCCCACGTGGGGGGGGGCAGAGGAGGAAGAAGAGGGGGAGGAGGGGGAATGGAGAGGAGGAGGAGGAGGAAGGAAGGAAGGAAGGAAGGAAGGAAGGAAGGAAGAGGAGGAGGAGGAGGAAGAGGTGGGAGGAAGAAGAGGAAGCCACCAGCTGCCAGCCTCCCACCCACCCACCCAGCTGGTGCAGGGGAGGGAGGGAGGGAGGATGAGATCTGGTGGAAGAGGAGGAGGAGAAGGAGGAGGAAGAGGCAGTGTCAGTGGCCCTCGCCACCTGGTGCCCACCCACTGCAGGAGAGAGCTGGGAGGGAGGGAGGCAGGAAGGCATCTGCACAAGGATTACATGGCTGCACCACCTTTGGGGACAATGGGATTTGAGCATCTACAGATTTTGGTATCTGCAGGGGTGTCTAGAATGGATCCCCCATGGATACTGAGGGCCGACTGTACTATGTTTCAAGTTGTGCAGCCTGAGAATGTGGAGAGGATCCTTGGAGAGGTGAAAGCCACTACATGTGTACTGGATCCTTGCCCCCTCCTGGCTCATGAAAACAGCTAGAGAGATACTGAATGAGTGAGTAAGGAGAGTGGTGAATCCTGCCCAAAAGAGGCTGTGTTAAGGTTGTTACTTTTTAAAAATTCTCTGAATCCTGCCATGATCAAGAATTATAGGTCAGTCTCAAATATTTCTTTCTTGAGCAAGATTTTAGAACATGTGATGGTTTCCCAGATCCAGAGATGAACCAGATTATCTAGATCCATTTCAATTTAGCTTCACGTCTGGCTATGGGATGGATGCAGCTTTTGTTGCCTTGGTGAATGACCTATACAGGCAACTGGACAAGGAGAGTGTGTCCCTGTTGATTCTGTTGGACCTTTTGATGGTCCAACAGAAAGGAGAAAGAGAAAGAGGCTTTCTATAACCAGTACTAATTGGAGAAAAGTTCCGTTCATCAGCAGACTTAAACACTGGTGTTAGCAAGGGATTTTCTTTGAGGAGGAAATAGTCCTTGTTCAGGTACTAATTAAGACTTAGTATGGACACTGAAGGAACTGCTGCCATCACCTGCAATACCTGTGGGATGTTTGTATTCTTACCTACAGATGTCGGGAACTACACATGCTCCAAATGCAAGTTGGTAGCCCTCTTGGAGGACAAAGTACAGCAGCTGGAGGCGCGGGTAGCTACACTTCAACATATTAGGGAGCAATAGGCTTTCCTTGACAGAACAAAACAAACAGTCTTGGATGGGGAACACACAGAGGAAGTCGCTGGGGAAGAGAAGGTCACATCACACACACAGGAGGTAGAAAGCTGGAGGAAGGTCACACGCAGAAGTAAGGAGACCAGGGATCATTCTGGGAGCTTGCAGCTACAGAATCGATTTCAAGCTCTTACTCTTAGCAAGAAGGACGAGGAAGAGCAGCATGGACAGATTTCAGAGACAGAGCAGGGGACCCTGGGAGTTCCACCACAGGGAACAGTCGCTGCTAAGCCTCGGAGGAGGCGTGTGGTCATGGTGGGGGACTCCTTGCTGAGGGGGACAGAAGCAGTGATTTGTGGGCCTTACAAGATGTCTCGGGAGGTGTGTTGTCTCCCTGGGGCAAAGATCCGAGATGTGAAAGAGAGGCTGACAAGACTGGTCAGGCCTACTGACCAATGCCCCTTCCTTTTGGTCCATGTGGGAACGAATGACACAGCAAGACACAGCCTTCAGAATATCAAAAGGGATTATGAGGCTCGAGGTAAGAAGCTGAAGGAAATGGAGGGACAGATTGTCATCTCGTCTCTTCTGCCAGTTCAAGGGCATGGTCCAGGAAGAGAGAGGAAGATAGCAGATGTCAACAATTGGCTCCGCAGATGGTGTCGTTGAGAACGATTTGGATTCTTGGATCATGGGCTGCGGTTCCATGAGGGCGGACTCCTGGCAAGGGATGGGCTGCATCTCACACCAGTTGGAAGAAATGTTTTTGCCAGCGGTCTCAAGAATTTGATCAGGAGGGCTTTAAACTGAACTGTGTGGGGAAGGGAGACAACATCCTGGAAGACAAAAGGACTGGAGAAAATAGTCAAACTGTCATAGAGGAAACAAGGCAAACAGTACAGGGACCCAACAGTGGGAGGCAAAAAAAACGTGCAGAGGCAGCAAGTAAAGGGGACACATGGTCTTAGATGTCTCTACACTAATGCACAGAGCATGGGAAATAAGCAAGATGAACTTGAACTCCTAGCACAACAAAGCAAATATGATATAATAGGCATCACTGAAACCTGGTGGGATGAGTCTCATGATTGGAATGTAGAAATACAGGGGTATAACCTCTTCAAGAGAAACAGGCCAGACAGGAGAGGAGGAGGAATAGCATTATATGTCAGAGATATTTATACCAGTGAAGAAATCCAGGACAACAATCCTGGAAGCCAGGTGGAGAGCATTTGGATAAAAATTAAAGGGGAAGGAAACAATAGGGATGTTAGTGTGGGAGTCTACTACAGACCCCCGACTCAGGCAGAAGAATTGGATGATGCCTTTCTAGAACAGCTGACCACACACTCAGAAAGGAGAAATATAGTAGTGATGGGTGACTTCAACTATCCTGATATTTGCTGGAAGTCAAACTCAGCAAAATCCTCAAGGTCTAGCAAATTCCTCACTTGCCTCGAAGACAATTTCATTGTTCAAAAGGTGGAAGAGGCAACAAGGGAGTCAGCTATTTTGGATCTGATCCTAACTAACAGGGAAGACCTAGTTAATGGGGTGCAAGTGGCTGGATCCTTAGGCGGGAGTGATCACGTTCTCCTGGAGTTTATTATACAGTGGAAAGGAGAAGCCAGGCATAGTCAGACATGCATTCTAGACTTTAGGAAAGCTGATTTTACTAAACTTAGAGAAATACTGGGGGTGATCCCATGGACAGGAATACTAAAAGAGAAGGGAGTTCAAGATGGATGGGAGTTTCTCAAAAGGGAGATACTGAAGGCACAATTTCAAACCGTGCCAACGAGGAGGAAAAATGGGAGGTGTCTCAAGAAACCAGGATGGATGACTAAGGAACTTGCAATTCAAACAAATAGCTAGCACGTGTAGAGGTAAAGTCAGAAAAGCTAAAGTGCAGAATGAACTCAGGCTTGCTAGAGAGGTCAAGAACAATAAAAAGGGCTTTTTTGGGTATGTCAGCAGCAAAAGGAAAAAGAAGGAAATGGTAGGGCCACTGTGTGTGTTAAGATTATTGATGATGGAGTGTTGAAAACAGTCCTTTAAAACCAAACATCCAAATCCTGGAACTTTCAGCCAGCTTCTTTATTGAAAAGAACAAAAGCAAAAACAAATAATAATAATAATAATAATAATAATAATAATAATAATATCATTTTCACTTTAGCCAAAGCTGGCTAAGCAGGAATAAAATCTATTTGCTACATGATTCAAGATGTGTTAGTAGCATCATCAAAAGAATGTTTTAATTAGTTCATTACAGTTCAAAATCAAAAAGCAAGTGAAGAACTTTTAGATTCCCAGCCCTCAGCCCTCCAAATCTCCACCCTTCTGGGTGTCGCCTATACAAGCTGATTGGATGATAATACATGACGTGTTCTAGTCCAACCCTTAATTACAATAACAAATCATGTGACTACATTTCCCATAACAATATCGTGTTTACAAAAACCTTAATATAAACAAACCCTCTTTCTCACAAAACTGAAGCTTGTTAGCTCCTTGTTTTGGGCTAAGAACACATCTGGGCTGATAACTGAGTCTAGCTCTCAGAAAAACAACTTTTCACAGCATGGAAAAATACAGACACAGATCTTTTACATTTCAACATTTTAACATTGACTCTATATCCCATTTAAACCTAACAGTGTGGAGAAGATGGCAAAAAGTTAACAGGGGACAGAGAAAAGGCAGAATTACTTAACACCTTCTTTGCTTCAGTCTTTTCAGAAAAGGCAAAGGGTGCTCAACCTAAGTATAATGGAGCAGAGGACAGAATAGGAGAATTTCAGCACAGAATAAGTAAAAAGATAGTACAGAAACATCTGGTTAACCTAAATGAATATAAGTCTCCAGGACCAGATGAATTACATCCAAGGGTATTAAAAGAAATGGCAAATGTAATATCGGAACCATTGGCAATAATCTTTAAGAATTCCTGGAAAACAGGAGAGGTCCCAGCGGACTGGAGGAGGGCAAATGTCCCCATCTTCAAAAAGGGGAAAAATGAGGATCCCAACAATTATCGTCCAGTTAGTCTGACATCAATACCCGGAAAGATTCTGGAGCAGATCATTAAACAGAGAGTCTGTGAACATCTGGAAGGTAATTTCATAATCACAAAAAGTCAACAGGGGTTTCAGAGAAACAGGTCATGCCAGACAAATCTGATCTCTTTTTTTGATAAAATTACCAGCTTGGTAGATGAAGGGAATGCTGTGGATATAGTATATCTTGATTTCAGTAAGGCCTTTGACAAGGTTCCCCATGACATTCTTGCAAGCAAGTTGGTAAAATGTGGGCTAGACAAAGTAACTGTTACATGGATTTGTAATTGGTTGACTGGTCGAACCCAAAGGGTGCTCAACAATGGCTCCTTTTCAACTTGGAAAGAAGTGACCAGTGGGGTGCCACAGGGCTCTGTCCTGGGCCCAGTGCTATTCAATATCTTTATTAATGACTTGGATGACGGTATTGGTGGCATAGTTATCAAATTTGCAGATGACACCAAATTAGGAGGAGTAGCTAATACCCCAGAGGACAGGATCAACATTCAAAATGACTTGAACAGACTAGAAAGTTGGGCCAAAGCTAACAAAATGAAATTCAACACGGAGAAATGTAAGGTACTGCACGTAGGGCAGAAAAATGAAAAGTACAGATATATGATGGGGGACACCTGGCTGAATGAGACTACGTGTGAAAGGGATCTAGGGATCCAGGTGGACCACAGGTTGAACATGAGTCAACAGTGCGATGCAGCAGCTAAAAAGGCCAATGCAATTTTAGGCTGCATCAGTAGATGCATAGTGTCTAGATCAAGAGAAGTAATAGTGCCACTCTATTCTGCTTTGGTCAGGCCTCACCTGGAATACTGTGTCCAGTTCTGGGCACCACAATTCAAAAAGGATGTGGAGAAACTGGAGTGTGTCCAAAGGAGGGCAACTAAAATGGTGAAGGGTCTGGAAACCAAGCCCTATGAGGAACGACTTAGGGAGCTGGGGATGTTTAGCCTGGAGAAGAGAAGGCTGAGAGGTGATATGATAGCCGTGTTTAAATATTTGAAGGGATGTCATATCGAGGAGGGAACAAGTTTGTTTTCTGCTGCTCCAGAGACTAGGACCCGAAACAATGGATGTAAGCTCCAGGAAAAGAGATTCCACCTCAACATTAGGGGGAACTTCCTGACAGTTAGGGCGGTTCGACAGTGGAACACACGCCCTCGGAGAGTAGTGGAGTCTCCTTCCTTGGAGGTCTTTAAGCAGAGGCTGGATGGCCATCTGTCAGGGATGCTTTGATTGGGAGTTCCTGCATGGCAGGGGGTTGGACTGGATGGCCCTTGTGGTCTCTTCCAACTCTATGATTCTATGATTTTTTCAGTACCATCAGCCATGCTATTCTTCTAGGATGCTCCTCTGGAATGGGACTCGGGTACTTTTCTGCAGTAGTTCCAGTCCTTTTTGAAGGGGCAAAGAAGAGACCACAAGAGCCATCAAGTCCAACCTCCAAATGCTTGCAGAATCTTATTGTCCAAATATAAACTTTTGTTGTTGTTGTTGTTGTGTGCCTTCAAGTAATTTCCAATTTATAGAAACCTTGGGCAAGTCACACTCTCTCAGCCTCAGGGAAAGGGAATGGCAAACCTCCTCTGAACAAATCTTGCCAAGAAAACCCCATGATAGGTTTGCCTTAGGGTTGCCATAAATTGGAAATTACTTGAAGGCACACAACAAACAAGCAAAAAGGTGAAACTTGTTAGAATATAGATGGGTTATACAGTCAAAGGTGAAATGTAGAGATGTGTATGTGGAAATTTCCTCATGAGAACAACATCTAGAAAAACAAAGAGACTCTAACACCAGATGGCTACACAGACATAAACATATACTTTCCCAAAGGTACAATTCATAGACACAGACTTTGTTATGAGAAAGGCTTGATAGCAGTATCCAAAACATCATTAGGCTGGGAAAGAAAACCATGTGGTGGATGATGGACAGCAAGAGGCTGGGTTAATATACATCATACAAGCATTATCCAATCAACATAAGGTTAACACCTAGAAGGTAGATTATGGGAAGGCCCTAGAAAAGCCTTTGTCTAGTTGTGTTTATAATTCAAGATGTGAGCGCATGTGTGACTGGGTGGCAGAAGTGGTTTCAACTGCTACAAGTTGAGATCCTAAGCTTTTGGGATTGTTAAAGATGTAATCTTTCATGGCTGAACTGGACAAGTTCATCACAATGGATTTTACTTAGTTATCTTATTTTCTTTTATATGCATTCATAAACTATGCTTTTGGACTTTACAATGTGTCTTCTTGACTGAGGAAGACAGGATCCTGAAGAAGGGAAGCTGAGCCAGTTGATGGTAAGAATTACAAAATGGCTGTGGATCACAGCAGCCAGCTTGTCCTGCAGATTCTGCTGGGTGCCAAAGAGCATCACTGCAACACCCATCATCCACACACTGACAAGGGTTATGGGCCCAGATAAGGCAGTTCTGCCAGTTATGGCTAGTCTGCCAGTTAAGGCTTGTCTACCAGAGATGGCTAGTCTGCCAGAGGACAAAGAGGCCAGATGTCCAGGAGGAAAGGAACCCAGGGGTCCAGATGTCAGGTCTGCAAGGTGGCCAAGAGGCAAGACTGCCTATCCACGACTTCAGCTGCACCAGGACAAGAGAACCATGCTTCAGCGGTTGCTGGGAAAAGCAGAGGTGGCTTAAAATCTTCTTCAGATGTGAGTAACAGTTGATGTTTGCTGCTAAGCTGTTTTTGCCCAAAGGCAGAGTGCAGAACTCTTTAAAGACGGTTGTCTGAGAAATCTCCACTCTATAAACAGTAAGAAGCAGGAGAAACATAGCCTGGACAGGCTGGAAATACTGTGGGTTCAATGCAGTGAATTTTTTTTCAAGCTGCAAACAAACTCTGGCCCTTTGCAGACTGCCAGAAATAGTGCACATTAAATTGAGGCACTGCCCTGGCTCAGTGCTAGGGAGTCATGGGAATTGTATTTTTTTCTGAGACATTGAGCCTTCTCTGTCAGAAAGCTCTGGTGCCACAACAAATTACAGTTCCCATGATTCCCTAGCACTGAGCCAGGGCAGTGCCTCAATTTAATGTGCAGTATTTCTAGCAGTCTGCAAAGGCCCTCTGTTAAGGGCCATTTTGTTTAAAATGGATGCAGCTGGGTTACCAAGCCTCAGGAACTTGAGTCACAGATGCATGTTACAATGCATGGAGTTCTACTGCAGCAAGAATTGCTGGAGGCGGATGCCTAAGCCAAAAAGAAATCATTCTTTTAAGCCTCTCTGAGTCACAGTTAAATTTTGGGAGAGGATGTTCTTCAGCCAAAGGTTTTTGGGAAACTAAAGAGGAAATTCATCGATTCTGCACAGCTTGATCATAAATGCTATGGTCAAAGGACTTTACAGTTCTTGGAAGAAAAATACAAAAAAAAAAAAAAAAAAACCCTGATCAGGGTGAATTTTCACAGTGGTCCTATGCTGTGGGGGGCTGCAGCAGTTTTGCTGAATGCCAAAAAGTTCCAGAGGCTGGAACATGATGAGCCAAGCGGTTTGCTTGAGAAAAAGCCAGAAATGTCAGCTTGTGGCACCTAGGACAACACCTGAGGTTTCAAGACAATGTGTCCTGAAAAGGCAGCTGATGCACAGGTGAAAAACCGATGCTTTTACTGCGGCAGAACAGGAGATTTGAAAACAGCAATGCAAGGAAGTTTGCAACAATCAACTATCAACAACCCAGAGATTTTGGGGGAAAACAAAAGAACTACAGCTGTTTCACAGAGCTGTGACAGTGTGACTCAAACAGGTGATGAAAGCCTGAGGACAAAATAGATTCTATATTCTGGGACAACCAGCCATATGATAAATATTGCAGGTTTGCTGAAAAGTAAGAAATCCTCTAAGATGTTTATCTAGCTCAGGGGTAGGCAACCTTTCCCCTTTAAGGGCCGAGGGACTTCAGCTCCCAGAAGCCTCAGCCATGTTGGCCAATAGTCCCATGTTGGCCAATAGCTCCTGGGATTCTGGGAGCTGAAGTCCCTTGGCCCTTAAAGGGGAAAGGTTGCCTACCCCTGATCTAGCTGATGGAGGGATAAGAGATGTTAAAGAAACTGAAAAATGTCTACATGCCAAGTTTTGGTGAAAAAACTTTGAAAATGTTTTATGTGTACCTGATTTACAAAACTGTTTAGTTGATGTGTCAGGGGATACATTGAGTTTTTGTGAGATAAATGTGAAATCAGTCCATCTCTCCCCCGGCAACCCTACAGCGGCGTTTGGGGCTGTGGAGGACTGTTTGGCCCCGTCCTACAGCCCTCGGAGGACCATCAAAGGCAGCCTGAACTGCATCAGCTGTGGGAGCTGGGAGGAGCGCCAGCGGGAATAAAATCCCCGCCAGAGTCCATCTCTCCCCCGGCAACCCTACAGCGGCATTTGGGGCTGCGGAGGACTGTCTGGCCCCGTCCTGCAGCCATCAGAGGACCATCAAGGCGGCTTGAACCGCGGCAGCTGTGGGAGCTGGGAGGAGCCGCGGCAGGGAGAGGACATTTTAAAACCCGCCGTTTACCATCTTCCACCGGCACCAAGCAGCGGGCGGCAGCGATCTATGGCTGCGGAGGACTGCTTTGCCATCTGCGGTCCTTGGAGTATTATAATGATATAGAATTTGTATTTTAAAATTGTATATTTTATTATTGTTATTGATTTTATTTTATTATTGTTATTAATTGATTATTGTTATTGATTTTGCTGATTTGTTGTTTATAACTTTGTAGTGCTGTGCGCCGCCCCGATTGCTTGGCAGAGGGGCGGGATACAAATAAAAAGTATTATTATTATTATTATTATTATTATTAGATGGGGAGGTGTGTACAAAAGCTATAAAAGGGAAAATATGTATTTTATACAAAGTGAAAACAAATGCTAAATGTGCAGGTGTGGGAAATGAATCATTACATTCTGGTTATACACATCAATAATAGAATCCTAGGGAACATAGGATTTGGTAGCTTGTTTAAGCTGGAGAGATATAGGTCCTGAATTTTAAAATGTCT
This sequence comes from Phrynosoma blainvillii, assembly GCA_026167975.1. NCBI lineage: Eukaryota > Metazoa > Chordata > Lepidosauria > Squamata > Phrynosomatidae > Phrynosoma > Phrynosoma blainvillii. The sequence continues at coordinate 104,181,537 of JANUYF010000001.1, forward strand.
CATTGTACAAATGATTTGGGAGATATTTGGTTAGCCACAGAGAAAAAGTCAAGGTTTTTCCTGTGACAGAACCAGAACAAAAAAATTGCTAAAATGACCTGTTGAGGTTGTTCCATGCTCATAAACAAAAAGAGACAAATGTGTGTCACTAGGTGATAACAAATATTTTCTTAGTGATTGTGGATAGATTTTCCAGTTTTTCATATGTCAGAGTTTTAAAACAAAAAGATGATACAATTGAAAGTTTTCAACAATGGGTAAACATGAATGTGAAAAAAAAATTGATTACAAAATAGGGTGTTTGATTACAGACCGGGAAAAAGAGAATTCTTGTCTCACAGTTTAAGGAATTGGCTGAAAAGAAAAAAATCTAACACCATTTCACATGTTATGTGGAAAACCACTAAATCTAAAGAATCTGACAGTTTTTGGACAGTATGCAAATATATATGTGCCAGCATGTTTTTAAAAGGAAAATTAAACCAAAATGCCACAAATGATGTTTGTGAGATATTCAAAAAACAGTTAAAGATTTCACCTTGGTGGTGGGAAAAGTTTTAATGTCCAAGAATAACAATTTAAAAAAAAAACATTTAGTTAAAAAAGGGTACATTCAAACAAAGAAGTTTTACTGAGGGTGAGATAGTTAAACACAAGTGCCAGGAACAGAGGGGCACACAAAAAAACAAACTACAAACATTAATCCTCTAGAAGTGAGGGAAACACTTAAGACCAACAACAAATAAAAACACAGAAAACAAAGGACACACAAGTTCAGACACAAAAGATGAGAGAAAAAAAGGTTTTTTTCGTGGTAAGATTTGTTCAGAGGAGGTTTGTCATTGCCTTCCCCTGAGGCTGGGAGCATATCTCAATGTCATCTGGGTTTTTTTATGACCGAGCTGGGAATCAAACCCAGAGTTGTAGTCCAAAACTCAAACCACTGTGCCACACTGGCTCTCCCAGATATAAACACCATGCTTATAATTTTGGAACTCAAGGTAGGATTTTAGTTGCCATTACTTATTTATTCAAGGTTCCTCAAATTTTCTTTTCAGAATGTTCAGTCCTCATCACAACTCCTTTGAACTTACTTTTGAGTTTACACATATAGGATTGGGATGAAAAATTCTTTTTTGATTTTTTCTAAATTATATGTGAAGACATATAAGAGTATGATACTGTCCTTACATAGAAGTTGCTCTCAGGATAGTTAAGGAAATCATTCATAAGTTTTGAAGGCAATGCTGCCTTCATCTCAGGGGAAAGATGGAGTATAAATTCACTAAACAAATGAACAAATATGTTTTCTCCTAAGTAACATTTTCTTTTTAAAAAATGAAATGTTTTTGCATGCTGAATACTAGACTTTGTGGCTTTATTGTGAGCTCTTACTTTCTGAGAACATAGTACAAGATATATTACTTTGATCTCCATTTAATTGCCAGACATCCTGCCAAGAAAACACACATCTCCTATGGGTAACCAAGTGGAAAGATATGTGCATACTCATTATTCTGTTTCATTGTTATATTTTCCTCTGAATTCTTATAAAAATGAGCACACCCTGTAGAGCTTCAGTGCATTTTTCAAAAATAACAGCTAGTTCCATGAAATATTCCCTTCCCCCCTTTTTTTACAATATGAAGGTCAGTTTTACAAAAATTAGAGTGAGAAGAGTTCTATGAGTTGGGTGGTGTGTTGTTTCTTTCCCTATCCACATCGTGAACTGAGTTTTTAAAAAGCTCTTGCAAGAGCATAATAACTACTTCATTAGAGATTCAGTACAACAAATGCAAATTACATAAAACATTCACAGTTAACAGAATTCAGTGAATTTATATTTTTTCATGAGTCTAGCCACATCTTAATGGAAGAAGAAAATTCTTATGCAGCCATTTCATTTCCAAATGTCATGGCCTTTGTATGGCTTTAATTAATTACAGAACAGATAACTAGACATGGTAGCTTAAGTCTGACATGCTATAGAGTGCATGGTCCCATTTGTGGTCAAAACACTAGCACATGGTAAAAAATTGAGGGTTTCCTCCCTTGTTCTTTCATTTCTTTTTTCTTTTTAGTCTGCTTGCCAGCCTGCCATTTCCCTCCCCTACCCCTCCTCAAAACAGTCTGATCCTTTTAACTATCACAAAAAGCTCTTACAAGCTGATCTTGAATTATTAATATGAAAAACTCAAGAAGACTGATGGCCACCCATAATAATTAAAGATAGCCTCATCTTTGGAATGTGTCAAATATATTATCCTGCACAGTATTCTTGGAGCTCACTCTTTTATGTCCCAGATTGTTATTTCCACTTATTTAATGAAGTTTCAGATTGAATAATTGTAGCATCCTGACCTGAGTTTTTATGTTGGACCAGAAAACAGATTAAGGAGATTAACTTTGTATCCTCTGTATTTATGTTTTACTATATTATTTTCTTTTATATTTAATCCGAATCTCACACTATCATTTGCAGTTTTTACTTTGCATAAATTTTTCTTATGAAATACTACTTTAAAAAAAACTCCCAAAATTGCAGATGATTTAAATATCCCTTTGAGTCTGAATTACATATTTTATGTTAGCGTCAGAAAAAAAACTGCAGAGATGAAAGGAACAAAAATGTTTACAGATGCAAACTTTGTTGTTAACTGCCCTTGAGTTGATCTTGACCCATGGCAACCCTATGTCAATGATGTAATGCCTCAAGGTTGAAAAAAAAGTCTCAGCTGCATGCAATTGTACGAAAATGAGAGAATGACTCATAGGAAGCTGATGAAACTTCTGCAGGAAGGGGAAGCTGATGAAACTTCATTCAGGAGAGGAGTAATAATAATTCCAGATTGGTTAGGTCACTGCAATTGTTACAGGAAGGTGATGTAACACTGGCAGAGAATTGGCCCAGACACCTGGACAGTGGATGTGTACATAAGGGGGAATGCCACCATACCATCTTGTTGGGTAGCTGGAGTTTGGCGTGGATGTCAAATGGTGGCGGAGCATTGTATCAGAGACTGTAAATATTCCTGTTTCATATTTTGTAAATATCTTACTGCAACTAAGGGGGGTTGCAGACTGTCAGAAATAGTGTGAATTCAGTCCACTTTTAGGGTTAGGGTTAGGGTTAGGGAATCATGGGGACTGTATTTTATTGTGGCACTAGGGTTCTCTGACAAAGAAGGTTCAATGTCTCAGAAAAATAACAATTCCCATGATTCCCTAGCACTAACCCTAACCCTAAAAGTGGACTGAATTCACACTATTTTTGACAGTCTGCAACCCCCCTAAGATGAAAACCTCTATAGAAGAAGTGTGTGAGTAAAGCTCTGTTCTGAAAGAAGGAGTTTTTGAATTTGCAACCACTTCCATATCAGGCTGTGGTGTTTGTTTCCCTAGCAGAACCTTGCTGCATATGGGCTCAGTATTTTTCCTTTCTACTCTGCGCTGACAGAGACATCTTCAAGACTCTCTTGTCCTCCACTGCTCTGCTTAAGTCCTGCAAACCCATATGCATGACCTCCTTAATAGAGTCCATCCATCTGCCATGTGGCCTTCCTCTCTTCCCCTTCACCATTCCCAGAATTATTGTCTTTTCTAATGAGTCTTCTCATGATGTGTCCGAAGTACAACAGCCTCATTTTGGTCATCTTGGCTTCCAGGGAGGTTTCTGGCTTGATCTGCTCTAGGATCCATTTGCTTGTCCTTTTGGCTGTCCATGGGATCCTCAGCACTCTTCTCCAGCACCACATCTCAAAGGAGTTGATTTTATTCCTATCATCTTTCTTAACTGTCCAGCTCCCACATCCATACATGGTAATAGGGAATACAATGACTTGTGTGATTCTAACTTTTGTGTATATCTTTGCATTTTAGAATCTTTTCTAGTTCTTTCATAGCCATCCTTCCCATTCTTAATCTTCTTCTGATTTCCTGACTGCAGTCACCATTTCTATCAATGTTTGATCAAAGATATAAGGATCTACTCTGACTTTATTTACAAAATATGTTGATCAGAAACCATTTTTCCAATCTGTGAGGTCAAATAGTATTTGGGTGGAGTTGCCTAACTTCACTGAAAAGAAATCTGTGGCTTTTTGTATGCATGGGGTTCTCCATAGCCAATGATGTATATCCAAAGGTATCCTTTCTAGAAAAAGACTTAGGAGCTATGTAGATGGGCAGCTCTGGGCCGCCCCTGCTAGTGGTGGATTGGGGCCATGGCAACCCCACATCATGGCCCTGATCCTTCCTTTTGCCGCCCCTAAAAGGGCAGCAAAATGCTTTTCCTTTTAGGGGCAGCAAAAGGCCACCCTAAGAGTTGGCGCTGAGGCTCTTCTGCACCCTTTCGGCACAGCGTGTTAACACTGTGTGTGCTGGGAGGGCATCCTGATGCCACACACCATGCAAATGGGTGTGTGCCGTCAGGATGGCATCAGAGTGGGGTTGAGGTGGCCAGCGTGTGGCTGCCCCGTCCCAACACCACCCCCGGGAAGGCCCTTTAGGCCAGTCTGCAATGCCCCTTAGTGGTTTACTGAAAAGGCAGTCACTGAAAATGACTGTCAGTGTTCCTTTAAGACTTACATTTGTATATGTATTAGGGAAGTACCCTGAATTGGATGTCTGCATGGTAAAAGTATTTGAGACTACAGTTGCTGCCACACTGCAGGATTAATGCAGTTTAAACCTCCCTTTAATTGTCAAGGCTCCATCCTATGGAATCCTGGAAGCTGTAGTTTGCTGTCGGTGTTTTCTGGCAATGAAAACTAGATAGTACATAAAACTACAAATCTGGAATTTTATAACATTGAGCCATAGCAGTTAAAGTGATATCAAACTGCATTAATTCTGCAGTGTAGATGCAGCCTTCACATACATTGGCATTAGTTTTCCCACATGGTATTACTTTTGTGAGCAAATGGCTGGCCTAAAACACATCTGGCATTAATTGCCACACCTTATCAGGAGGGATGTATAGAAATAAGAATTATGTTACCTTGTGACAGTCCAGGTAACAGGCAAAATATTGCTACTCAGCCCCAAAGCAACCAGCTTATTTTACATCATAACCCTAGGATGGGTACTTTTGAAAAAGCAGAAAAATGGCTAGTTGAGTAAGCTGAAATAATCTACCTTTACTATACAATTATAAGGCTATGATTTTACTTTAACTGCTATAGTTCTGTCCTATGGAAACCTGGAATTTGCAGTTTAGGGAGTGGTATCTAGAATCCTCAGCTAGAGACCTTTAGAGCCTCATCAAAGAACAAACCCCAGGATTCTATCGGATGCAGCCATGGGAAGTCAGAGTGGAATCATTATAGAGTTATAATAGGGCCCTACATGTCCAGCCAGTTCAGAGACATGATATACATCTGCATGCTGCCTTCTTGTTTCCCTTGTCCTATCTAGATCAGCTTCACTGCCACCCTAGCCCAAACTCACTTGAGTCAAGCAGAGGTTGTCTGCTTCTCCTTGCTGCCAGTATCAAATGACATCCTTTGTCTGGCATAAGAGACTGTCCACCACAATTATGTTTGCTACAGCTTTTCCATTGTTATGAGAAGCCTTCCTATGCTGAGAAACAAAATGTTCAAGCTTCACATAATGAAGCATAAAACAAAACATGGACTCTACCTCTCCAGGGCAGAGTGCATATTATCCATTTATTGATAATAATTTTAAATTATTTTCATCCAAAATAGGCCAGTTCACAATAATAAAGCACCTTCTAAGAATGCACTCCTAATAAAGTCTTTAAAAACATATATAATAATGGTGGAAACTCTTCCTAGGAGGCTCAGGTAAAAGAAAACTGCTGCAGCTTCTCCTAGTTTGGGTGTTCCTCCTTGTTAATATGTTTTGCCACTTAGACTACACTCTAATGTTGCTTGGCCACATGTGTCCTGTTTTCCATTTGAGAAATGTTGGAGGGTATGTTGTAAAAAGGATAAAAAGTTGTCTCACAGAACTAAAAACAGAGATGTGCGCAGAAAACAAAGGGCAATGATTTGGTGTGGGTGGAATTTGTTATTATTTTGTCTCATCGAAGTGAGACCACATAAAGGGCAGAGCAGAAAACTTCAAGCAATAATTAATCCTAGAGTCATTGTAAGGAGGTCTAAGTCATACATGTATTGACTCATTGCTTCTCTTCAAGAGAAGCAGGGGCATCATGAGGGGTGTGTTGGAGGTGTGGGCAACACCAGGTGTGAGTAAGGGTGTGAGTAACACCATTGCTTCTGGAACACCTGCCTTTTGACAGAAATAGGCTGTGGTGTTCACCTGCATCCCTTCAAAATGCTAAAGAGATTATGAGAGTGGGGTGAGGCTCAGTGGGAGGAGAAGAGAGAGGCCCAGGTTTTAAAATAATTTTTTTTAAATTTTAATTCTAATTTAATTTTTATATTATTTTTTAAAATCCTTTTAAATTTTCTTAAGGAACATTACATCTTACCAAATGTTCACTTTAACCACATGAAACTATGGGGCTAAGCAGACGGGCGACTGTGGGCCGCCCTGGGAAGCTGCGCCATGGGACCGAGGCATCCCATGCCTCAATCCTGCGGCACACCTTTGCCGCTCCTGAAAGGCTGCGGCGGGAAGTCCTCCTCGGAGCGCCGGCCGTGCGGAGGGCCGTCTGCTCCAAGGACGACCTCGGGAGGGGGAGGGGGCGCCGAGCGTGCGGCTTCCCCTCCCCTTCTCTGCCCCCAAGACGGCCTTTTAAGCCGTCTGCTTAGGCCCTATGTACATGTAAATATATTTAGGCTGTGTGTATGATATTGTAAATTAAAGGTATAATTTTAATTTTGCTAGTTGCTTATGTCACAACTGTTGCCATTGCATTCAGTGATATACAGGAATTATGGTTTTGAATAATATTAATACAAAAACATTACTAATGATTCTATATAGTGAAGTATGGGAGGTGGTCAATGGGGGTGACACCATGAGTTACCGCACCAGGTCATGCCAACACTAAAGAGAAGATATGCGAATCAGCCATCTCATGTTAATTTAGACTTCATGCACTCAGTGCCAATGCAAACACAATGATTTTCAGTAAAGGTAGGTAGTTCTCTTATTAGATGGTTGGTTAATAAAGTTATAGAGAGGCAAGTGATACCAAACTCACCTCTTTTGACTGTTTGTCTGGAGAACTAGAATTCAATACTTAAGTTCTGGGCTTGTCCTCTCCAACCAGTGCAGACCCTCTGTATGCTACACTACAAGCAGGAGTTTCACAGTACAATCTATTGGGATTGATCACTTAGGACTGAAACCACCACAGAACAGCACCCTCTGTTCCACTCGCAATAGTAACACAGGCCCTGTCTGCACTACCCAAATAAAATATCCTCTCCCTATTCCAATGGCAACCAGTCCAAATGATGTGGGGCCCAAACCATGGTTCTGGTGTGAACTATCTGGATGGTGTCTAGTCAGTTCAGCACTAAACCTGAGATATAAAACTTTTAAAATAGTTCCAAATAATTCACTTTTTGCTCTGGATATTCCTGGAGGATCTGGAGCCCTCCATTGTGAAGCCAGGCAGCTGTTTATGACATATTCTACTGTGTCAGCTGGTGTCAACACCACTGGTGTGAGTTGCTTATTGTGAGGTCAGAACAAGGCACCCAGCCATATGGTTGATGATGAGTGCCTCTTTCTGACCTCAGAGTCAGCAACTCATACCAGTGGCAGTGGTGTTTGGCAACACAGTGGGATGTGCATGTAAACAGGTGCCTACCATCACAACAGAATGCCTAAGGCAATGGGGAGACATCAGGGCATCTATGGGGCCAGACTGCTTCAGGCTGCTCTCGGAGTATCATGACTTGTATAGACAGCACTGGAAAGGTCCCATGGAACCGACAGAGATGCACTTTCCTTGTCCTATAACCAGAAACCAGGCCCATTTTAGAATGGATACAAATAAGCAGTTGCATCCAGGAAAGCTTGAAGTTGAATTGCCATCATCTATTCCAACCCTTTGCTAAGAACTGGTAATAAAGAGATGAGTCAATTATTCTTTAAAGCAGCAGGGTCCAGTGATTTTTCTTCCAACGTCTTACTGCTGCTTTCTTTAGAGTAGGTAGAAACACATCCTGCAACTGAACCATCAGTGATTTATGCAAGCCAGTCAGACAGGCCTTTTTTGTTGGCTTCACCATCCAGGATGGACAAGGGTCTCAAACCCCCATGCATTCTATCCACCCATCGACAATCTAAATTCATTGCAGTTCACCCATCAGATGGGGCAGGCAGATGTCATGGGCACAGCCATTCTTGTCACTCTTAAGTGTGCAGTCAACATTGACCTTAATCCACAAAATGAATATGTAATAGCTACTTAAACATAAGCTAGAACTGTGCTGTTAAATTAGGGTTTCCATTTTGTTGGGGTGTTAATTAACAGGCTGCCATTTCAGCTCTTATATCTTGGAAATGGTGAATTTAATTTTTGTGTATTCACTTTACCAAAACAGTGTATGCTTATCAGCTTTAACTTTTTCCTAAATTACTTTTCCTCAAATGCCATTGTTATTAAATCTTTAAATTAAATTAAAGGAAATGTGACAGAGCTTGATTTCTTTCTTGGAAGGGAATAGTTTGACTGCAAAGGGGCACAAGTTAGAGGGGAAAGTTTTACATTATTTTTATAACCCTTTGGGATCACCTATGAGTGCAAAGAATGAAAGGGCTAATCCAAATTACAATAATTTAATGCTAGCTGGATAGTTTGTGTGGTACTGAGTTCATCCGAGAAACATATTGGTTGAGGTTGCTGACTCATGATTTCTTAGTTCAAATATTTATTTAACCCTCTCTCCCACCTAATGAGTATGGACGAACTGGTATTCTAAATGATAGACAAGGTACACAGCAAAAGCAACAAAGATCATTGCTGCCTGGGGCCAATTTCTCCTTTGTGTGATTCTGGATACCCTTCACCAGTATTTTTTTTTTTTAAGAAGAAACTATACTTCTCATAATGTTATTCATTATATGGCAAAATTGTCCTGTTTTCCTCCCAGCAGGTCCCTATCCCACCCCACACTCTATTAGGTTCTGATATTTTGTGACCAAAGTATAACTGGCATTGTGTATACACCTGCAATTTGGATTTAGATTTAAAGAGAAAAGACTGTTATCCCATGCATGCTTACTCAGAAGTTAGTTACAAACATCTGAAAAAACATACATAAGCATGTATTTCAGTTTGGGTAGCATGTTTAACTTTGATATGATAAAATTAAAACTCATACGGATTTTAAAAATCACTGGAAAGCTTTTTTATGAGTTTGGTATAAATATAAGCAGAGACTTTTTCCTAAGATAACATTAGCCACCACACCACGGGAATTATTCTTTAGGAAAGAATTGGTAAAAATTGGAGATGGTTGTTTTATTGTGATCTTTTGTATTTTGAACAAGACAACTCGAAGGTTAAATCAAGAGACATACTTCTTAAAGAAGGCAAAGATCTTAACTGGTTTGCTTATATGCAACTCAATGATAGATGTAATTAAGATAAGAGAGAAAATGAATTTTATTTAGGGTTATGTGAATATGAACATATAGTTTAAAAAGTGCACTAAAACTCTGAAGACTAGGGTTCAATTCCCTGATTGGCCATGGAAATCTTGCCAAGAAAACTCCTGACAGGTTTGGAAACAACTTGAAGGCACACAACAACAAGTCAGAAACAACCTGAAGGCACACAACAATAACAAATAGATATTATAACCAAATTTAGTTACCAAATTAAGAAAAGACATGTGTAAAAGAACAGTCTGGCTTGCTGTCTTTACAGATTGATATCATTGAAGAGTGAAACTACTACTGAAACCAAGAAAATTTGATGTTTTGAAAATCTTATTGATAATTTTGTTACACTAGATAAAAGGAGTACATGGAATGTTAGAGCAACAGGAAGTGAAACAAAAGCTTGAAGTTATTAGTGATACATAATATCTAAAAGTGGTAAAACTTTAAAACTGCCATAGAAAAATTTCTCATGCAGTGTTGCAATTTTTTTTATTTTATTTTATATATGTATATTTTTTGTTTATTTTGTTTGTTTGTATGTTGGCATTTGTATTGTGTTTGTTATTTGACTGTTAATTTTGTATTTTGTATTTGTATGTCTTACGTGTAAAGATTTTATAATTAATAAAAATTATTAATAAAAAAAGATATTATAACTAGAGACAGAAAATGGACCTGTAAGAGACTAAGGGCCTCTACAGATGGCGCAAAGTGCCATCTTGGAGGCAGGGAAGGGGAGGGACAGCTACATGCTGGATGCCCCAACCCCTTCCTGAGGATGTCATCACAGCGTGCGCCACTATGCACGGCGTGCACTGTCAAGACGTCCTCCCAGCACAGCATTTTTACACGCTGCACCAGAAGAGGCGCAAAAGAGCCGCATGTCGGCTCTTCAGGTGCCCTTTCTGCGGCTTGAGAAAGGAGCGCTATTTTGGTGCTCCTTTCCCAGGCGCCAAAAGGGTGGATTGGGGCCAAGGCATGGGGCAGCCTCGGCCCCAATCCTTCGCTTCCGAGGGCGGCCCATGGCCACCCGTCTGCATCCCTCCATACGATAAGGTTGGCTCAAAATTTGTGGCATAATGTGCAAATGGATGTATGGGATAAAGCATGGTACAGAGATTTAAAAAAATTACTTTGTGCAGTAATTTAAACGAAAATCTGTATTAGATGATATATTGATGGTCTCCAACACCAAATAAACTGTCAAAAATGTCAAAGAATGTTTCTCTCTTTATTTATTTTTTAGAATGTATTCACTGAATGTATGTTATCCTGGTTTTGATTATAAATTAGACTGTTAGTGTTCGATTAATAAATAAATTAATTTCAAAAGTATGGATTTCAGGAGTAGTGTTGTTTTCTTGCTTGTTTTTTTTTAAAACCTTCTGAAATGAGGCTAAACCTCTTGCTAGGTACTGCAAAGCAGATCTTCCAGGTAACAGATGCTGATGGGGAAGTATGGGGATCGGATGAGGATTGGAAGATTGAACTGTGCAAGCCATGCAGTCTGTCCCACAACCCCCTACACTAGATTGCTGTCATCAGGTGGGGGTGTCACCTGCCAATATGTTTGGCCTTTGTTTAGCCTCACCTGGAATACTGTGTCCAGTTTTGGGCACCACAATTCAAAAGACAAGCTGGAGTATGCCCAGTGGAGGGTGATCAAAATGGTGGAAGGTTTGGAAATCATGCACTACAAAGGTTAAGAGGCAATATGATAGCCCTGTTTAAATATTTGAATGGATGTCATTTTGAGGCTGGAGCAAAGCTTGTTTTCTGTTGCTCCAGACCATAGAGCAATGGATTCAAACTACAGAAATAAAGATTCCATCTAAACATTAGGAAGAACTGCCTGATGGTAAGAGGTATTTGAAAGTGGAATATACTGCCTCAGAGTGTAGTGGAGTCCTCTTTGGAGGTTTTTAAACAGAGACTGGATAGCCATCTGTTGGGAGTGCTTCAATTGTGTAATCCTGCATGGCAGAATGGGGCTGGACTTGATGGCCCTTGGGGTCTCTTCTATGATTTTATGTGAAGTGGAATAAACATTATTTTCTCATTTGACCCAGGCAGCAAAATATCTTGGGCCAACCTTAAATGGAAATACCATTTGGGACCCTACCCTTGTTCTCAAAGTTGCTGCTACATTGTCCAATTCAATAATGATAGGAAAGAAGCCAGAACATCTCAAACTGATATATAATGTTCTAGAAAGTGAGTAGTACAAAACAGAGAAAACTGAAGAGACCTCCACCAGTAAGAGCAGGAAAGAAACTGCTATTAAGAAACAGAAAGGATCATCTCAAAGCAGCCTTCCAGAGAGACCTAATGTTTATTTGAAGGGTGATGATGTGTTTGTTTATAAAGAAAATAAACCAGTATATCTTCCAGAACTTGTGTTTCTTGAGAAAACCCCTTGGCAATATAATATGCTTGGTAACTTGTCTGCCAAAACAAACATCATTGTTCTTCCACCCTTAGACTGTGCTGAAGGAAGACAACATTTTAGGTAGGAAAAACATATGAACAGGATTATTTGAAAGATAATCATATTTGTCTGCTGATTATTTAAATACATCTTCCCTAGTTAGGTATCTGCAGGGAACACACTGTTAACATTGCAGTTTCTTGTCTAAAGAGAGTCATACAAATAAAGATCAACAGATTTCCATAATTCCCAGGAATGTGGGACAAAGTTTCATTCACATTCAAAAACAGTGCTGTGTTGATCAGTTTTTATCTTTTCCCTAAATTGTTTTGCTTGAACTTGGAAAAAGAACTTTTCAAAGTACACAGGCAAAAATTGAGAGAACTACTGAAGAACAAGAGTAATAAAACAACTTTGCCATATTTAATAGTCAAATAGAGCCTGTTTTAAAGTTTCAAAACAGAGGGGGGGGGGGAAGGAAAAGAGAAAAACGAAATAAAACAGAAAATAAAAAGAAATACAGTATGTTTAGCATCTTAAAAGTGAAATGCACTTGACAACTTGCTGCTCTAGATAAGGCAAGAGGAACATTCACCCCATTTTAGAAGCTTGTCTCATTTAAGGAGATGAGAATTGGCTGGACCGCTAAGTTCTCTGTGAGAATATCACATTTTCTATTGCTTGAAATGCCTGGTATTCTCTCTGTCTCTCTCTCTCTCCTCCTGTGATAGGAGCTATTCTGGCAAAAACTGGGGAAAGCATATGACTTTTCTGTTTGTTGTGCAGAAGGAAGAATCGTACAGGGTGGGTGGTCAGTATAAAAGGCCTCTCTCCATGGAAACGACAGCAAGTGTGAAGCATCCTTACAGAAAATGTCACCATCCACAACCCAAGATTTTGACCAAGCATGAACTATTAGCCTTTTGTCTGAGCTGGAACGATGGGTGATTTGAGAGAGTTTGCAGATGTGCAATCCCAAAGTTGAAAAAAAGAGAAAGAAATGGCAATAAAACAATGTGTTGGTGAAAAGGTAGCATATCAAATAAAACAATAATAATTCTTCTACAATAATTTAAGCCGAGAAATTAAAAAAAAAATTACTATTTGATATACTTGGCCAGTGTACACCTTTTAATCTCAGGGGTTAGTTGGGAGAAAATATTCATTGTAGCTTAGTTATGTGCTAGATTATGCTTTCCATTCAGAAGGTTCTATTCCTGACCTCTCCAGGTAGGCCTAAGGAAGATCCAGTTGGGAAACTTGGAGGGTTGATGCTAGTCAGCACCAACAATACTGACCTAAGTGGGCTGGTGGGCTGATGCAATGTGATCCACGTGATGAACAGCCCATTCCTATAGATGATCTCATTCCAAGCCAGGGGGTCTTTCACACTACATATTTATAGCACTTTAGCACAATTTAACAATCATGGTTCAATCCTACGGAATTCTAGGATTTGTAGAGTAGTGAACAGTATTTACATTTCTCAGACAGAGAGCTCCTCCAATGCCTCACTCTACTACAAACTTTCTAGGGCATCACCATGGTAGTTAAAGTGGAACCATAGCACCATAATTGTGTGGTGAGAAAGGGCCCCAAATCCTTTACCTAATCAAAGGAAACATAATTGATTGTCTCTTATGTCTCAGGAGTTTATCGCATGCACTTTTCAGCCTGACCCATGCACAGGATGGGATCAGGCTGGAATGGGGGGAAAAGAGTTTTACCGCACATGAAATTGCTGCTGCACTGCCAGCCGACCACCATCCATCCCTGATCCAACCTCTGCTAGCCGATTTTGGTACTACAGAAGCTTTCCATAGTACCAAAATCAGCTGGCAGAGGCCAGATTGGGAACGGGTGATAGTTGGCTGGCAGCACCACAGCAATTTCATGTGTGGTAAAACCCATTTTCCCCCATTCCAGCCCAATCTTGTCCCATGCACAGATTGGGCTGAAAAGTGTGTGCAATAAACTCCCCAGTCAGGTCAAAGCACTGAATCTCATTTTAGGAGAAAGGTAGGATACAAATCCTATAAATACATTAAAAATAAAATAAAACAAAAATTTTAATATGCTGGATATGAATTGTGTCAGATTTACTGAAACGTTGGTTACCGCTATTCCAGTGGTGCCAATAGGATGGTGAAATTGTTCTGTGTTTTAGTTTGAACTTTAAGGGCACTATACAAGGAGCTGAAACCTTCTCCCAAAACAGACTCAGCACCTTTTTTAGAGTAGAACCCAGAGCATATTCAGTGGCTCAAAGCTACCAGGTGCCACCGCTCTGTCCCATGTGCTGAATAGACTGCTTGGGGTGCCTTGCTCCTTCTTATGCAGCAAAGAAAAACAGTGTAAGTGCTGCAGCAGGAATGCTGTGAAACAACAGAGCAGGTCAGAATCATTAGGGAAAGATAATAATGCTATTTCTAAAACAAATTCCTTTTGATTATTATTACTATTATTTTGTTTATTTTTATTGCTATGTTTCTGTTTTGATTTCCAAAAGAAAGTATAAGGAGAAGACAATGATTGTGGCTCTTTAACTGCCTCGGCCAAGCTGCTATTTGTATGACAGCACTATATTGTTTTTATCTTGTATTTTAATTTTGTAATAGTTTAATATATTTTTAAGGGGCAGGTGGGTTAGGGAAGGGATTGTTGGATTTGTTTTAACTTGTGATGTTGTTTTAATTTGTTGTATGCCGCCCCGATTGCGCTGCAGAAGGGCGAAATAAAAATAAAAATTATTATTATTAAATTATTATTATTATTTCCAGCTGTTTTCAGTATAACTAATAAAGTCATCTATTGAAATGATGTCATCGGGGGGGGGGGATGTCTTGATCTTGGAACTCTGTAACTTGGATCCCGATCCTGGTGGGGGTTCAATTCTTACACGTGCCAAATTGTTCATCCATAAAAAAGACTCTTGAATGAAGCCTGGGTTTCTGCCAGCTCTTTGACCTTATAGTCCTGACTTTTTGACCTTGTCTTATCCCCCCCCCCCCCACACTACTCCTTCTTTTCCTTCTGCTCAGTTTTCCTCTGCACACAATGACCCTCAGTTTTGCAAGAATGATGAGAGTTTGTAGCAGCTTCATCATTTTAGGGGAAAAAAAGGGAATCAATGAGCAAGATATGAGAGGTATGGGTTAGAAAAATGACTGCTTGGAACTTCAGCGGAAAGTGTGTGTGTGTGTAATATACATTTCCTTCAAATTTATTACACACAAAATACTACATTAAGGATACATAGCATAAATCTTGTATGCAGTTATGCAATGATTATGCATGAGCATTGTGTTGAATAGTGTAATGTGGAATAACTGAATGCTAACCTAATATGCAGCTGAATGCACAACTGGAATAGTACTACTGGTAGTTCCATTGGGGCAAACAGACAAGCTTTGATCACATGCACAGGAGCATCTCAAGTACAATGCAGTTTCTATTACTTTGAATGGAATGTAGTTGTTACACATGGGGCAAAAATGTCCAGTTAATTTTGCAGAATAACATATGTAAGGCACCAACCAGCACTGTGGCTATTCAGTGTAACATTTGTGAGACAGTTCTGGGTTAAAAACACAATCTCATTGTTGGCAGAGTTAGCCTCTGGGATTTTTGGCACTTTGTATTATGGAGAATGGCTGATCTTTTTTTCTTCTGAACTGCCTGCTCCTCGATTGGTTGATGCCCATGTGTGCATGATGAAATAACTGCCATTTGCTCCCAGCCCTTCTGCATCATTCACTGAATGACAGATCCAGGTGCAATTCTCATCCACGCAGATATGGAATGCCACTCCTTGAAGTGGGAGAGCTTTCAGTGAAAATGTCAAATGCTTCTTTTGCCAACATCTGGTACTCTGTAGCCCACTTGGACTCTGATGGTCTTACATACAGCCCTGGTGGCGCAGTGGTTAAATGCCTGTACTGCAGACACTCACTCATAGACCACAAGGTTGCGAGTTCAATACCAGCCAGGGCTGAGGCTCGACTCAGGCCTGCATCCTTCCAAGGTCGCTAAAATGAGTACCCAACTGTTGGGGGGCAATCAGCTCACAATTGTAAACTGCTTAGACATCCCATAGCGTGATATGAAGCGGTATATAAATAAGCTGCTTTACATGTTTTAATTTCTGATGATGTCCTGTAAGACTGCAGGGCTTGGCAAGCAGTGGGTATTTTCTTACAAGAATGGGATAATATAAGTATCACTACCATATTACCTTCTATAATTATTTGTTATTTTTCTTCTTAGAGTAGTAGTTCTCAACTTTGGCTCTCCAGATGTTTTGGACTTCAGTTCTCACAGTTCTTACTCATTTAGCATGCTTTCTGGAGCCCTAGTTGTTAATTTCCAAAACATCTGGAGGATCAAAGGTTGAGAAACACTGCCTTAGGACATGTCAAGTATGAAGATGTAGGGGCCTGATCTTACTGGTGATGTTATTTTGGCTTTATATGGATAACTGCTTTATTTGTTCCTGCTGGTTTATCTTGGCTTTATGTTTTGCTTCTCTAGTAAATGCACACAGAGGTAAATAGTTAAGCCTGCTTTTTTTCCTACTCACTACTGTCACTTTGGCTAAGGCTGGCTTGTGACCTAAGTCTGCAAATAAATTCAGCAACAAATTCTTGCTAGGAGAAAGAACACAGGAAAGGAAGCATAATTAGTGCAAAATGAGGAACTTCCCACCTAGTATGATGGATCAGCTTTATTTGTATAAAACAAACAGCAATTCCACAGCTGCAGATAAATTCCGGTTTTATTTCTAGCCAGTGAGGTAAAGTCTTGGCTCTGTTTGTTTAACCAGGGATCCCTTATCCTTCATAGGTTTGGTTGGTGAACTTTTCATTTATACTGTGAGGTCTTGTTATCTGCTGGGGTTTGGTTCCAGGACCCCGCATGGATAACAAAATCCATGGATGCTTGAGTCCCATTAAATACAATGGCATAGTAAAATGGTTCCCCTTATATAAAATGTTAAAATCAAGGTTTGCTATTTGGAATTTATAGTTTTTTCAATATTTTCAAGCCATGGATGCTTGAATCCATGAATAAAGAATCTGTGGATAAGGAGAGACAACTGTACATTATTTCCTCCTTCTCTTCCTCCAATATGCTCAGAGCAAAGGATGTGAATGGTTGTCCCCCATGGTAACCTCACAATAGCCCTATGAGATAAAGTAGGCTGATAATTAGTGACTGTACCAAGGTCACCAACTAGCTTCATCCACTAGAGAGGATCTGAACTCTGTGTTCCTTCTTCCAATCACTCCACTACACCACTATTGCTTAACTGATCACATATTTGTGCTACTTGCAGTAGCTCATTTGTGGTCACTTTCTTGCAGTCACTTCCTGTCAGTTCCACATTTCACATAATATAGTAACAACCATTGCACAGCACTAAGCCGCTATAGTAACAACAGAGTGCATGGAAATTGCTAGCTGGTTTTGAACAGGACTCTAATGCAAGGACATAAGGGCACCATTATGTTAGAAAGAATGGCATCTTGGAAATAGTGCTAGAATCATAAGGGACAATCCACTGAAGCTAATCACTTGAAAGCTACACTGATTTTTGTTGGGAGGTGGAAGAGTTTGTCACATGCTTAGCATTCACCCACTGAAATCAATAGGGGCTTCAGTGTATGGCTGGATTTTGTTTGATTGTTCCCAACTGGTTGCATCCCAAAATTCACTTTCTCTCATTGAAGAGACTTCCTCCAGGTGAAAGGAGCCTTTAGGTGAACCCATTGATGCCTGGTTCCAAAAACAACTCCCCCATTAATAATAGCTCATTATTTGTTTGTTTAATGCAGTGATACCCAAATTCTGGTCCTCCTGGTATTTTGTACTTCAACTTCCAGAAGCCTCAGCCCTCTAAGCTAATGGTCTGGGATTTGGGGAGCTGAAGTCCAAAACGCCTGGAAGGCCAGAGTTTGGGAATCACTGATTTAATGCATGTATATATTACTGCCTTGAGGTAGTGGTTTGAGCACTAGACTATGACTCCTGTTTGGCCAGTCACTGGGTGACCTTGGGTGAGACACATACTCTCAACCCCAGAAAACTACATGATGGATTTGCCTTAGGGTCACTCTAAGTTGGAAAAGTCTTGAAGGCACACACAACAATATAGCATTCTTAGCAAGATACACCCAAGACTTTACAATAGTCAGTATTTAACACTCAAATAACTAAAATGTTACAGGAAAATGAAATAAGGGTTCTGTCAGGTCAATTGAAAATCTCTACAGGAGAGGTGTCATGTACTCCCAATCTAGGGTTTTCCTTAAATAGCCCCAGGGAATGGGAGGGGCTGTGCTGTCAGTTGCTCAAGCCAGTTGATGGTTCTCCCACCACCCCCTTCAGGAGCCATTGGCAAATACTTCACAACCTCTTGGGTTCAAGATAGGGCTCTCAACAAAAGAGTGCTTGCTAAGCCTAAATCAGTAGGGGGCTTATCCTGCTAAAGCTGAGGCATATTTAAAAGCCTAGTTTTTAAATCTTACTGATTTCCATGGCCAAGTTAAGAATTCTGCCATTACCTACTTCCCAGATGAAATAAGAGGAACTTAAAAATGCCAGTTGTAACATGTAGACATCCATCAAGAAAAGGAATGCAAATCTTGGAGGCAGAGGAATCAAGTTTATTTGAAGCATGCCCAGCCCTTAACATTAAATGGATATTTAAAAAAAAAAATCAGTATACGCTATCCCTCCTCTTAATAGCTGTCTGTGGCCAAGTATAACAAATGTAGAGAAATTCTGCTCCCACCACTATCTTTTCTCATTATCCTCTTTGGTTTGCCTTGAATAAAGGCTTTCCTCCCATCTATGCCCTTGTGTCAACCTATTCCAGTTCAGACACTGTGTGTCTCTTCTGCTTGTTTTTCCCTCTAGTTCTTCTCATTTGAAAGGGATGAAAAGATCACAGTTTAGTAGTGGCTGGGTCATCCTGGCAGACAAAGCTTTTTATATTCTTTCCACTTTCCAAAGTAGGTGGCAATGTCTATTTCCCCTCCAGGAGATGCGTATTATTGTGGGAAAGGAAGCAAATGTAAGACCTTTTTGTTGCATTTAGGGGGGTTGCAGACTGTCAAAAATAGTGTGAATTCAGTCCACTTTTAGGGTTAGGGTTAGTGCTAGGGAATCATGGGAATTGTTATTTTTCTGAGACATTGAGCCTTCTTTGTCAGAGAACTCTAGTGCCACAACAAAATACAGTCCCCATGATTCCCTAACCTTAACCCTAACCCTAAAAGTGGACTGAATTCACACTATTTCTGACAGTCTGCAACCCCCCTTTGTTGGAAGAAAGTGAAGAAAGGCACTCAGCAGAAACTTCAGAAGTGTTTAGTATTGGTGTGAAAAATCTCAGACAAATGGCAAACATCCAGGTTTGGCATATTATCCACCTAATTTCTTCAATATTCATCCAAAACAATAAGGCTAACCCTAAATCTGTGTCATTGGGATCCAATGTACAATGAGGGCTCAATTAAGGCCAAGAGGTTATTCTTGCAATTGAGATATTGTGAGTTTCTGCTGTAAATTAGATAGTGCATCCTCCTGATGTACATCAGGACCTTCAGACAGACTAGAATAAGCAAAAATATTTCTGTGATTGAACAGCAACGTCTCTTCAACCACTAGAAAAGAAAAATTGAGTATGGATGGATTATAAGGAAGGATGGCTCTCTGTTGTTGTTACAAAAAAAAGTGTACGCAACCACTTTCATATCAAGTGAAGACTTCAGAAGGTTGGATATATTGGTCTAATAGGCATCAGTTAATATCACAAAGGCAAGCACATTTGTGCATAGATTTGAGATAAGATGAACAAAATGCTAAATTTGCTGAGTTTCTTGGTGTTCCCTTGAGTGATATAGGAAAGGCCAATGAGGATCATGATCAATCTGATGACTCACACTTACCTCCAGCAGTAAACAGGCACCCAGTATATGTAACATCTTGAGGCAGACCTTTGTTTTTGCCAGAAAGACACATTCCTTGAGTATCTTTCTGGTAAAGATTATACTCAATGGTGGGACAAATACTGGTGGCCTCTAGCTCCATTAATAACAACTGCAATTTTTGTAATGTTTTAAAATAATTGTTTATTGACATGGATATGTATGAGAAGTATAGGATTTTTATATGTGTTATGATATGTATATTGACTTGTGTTTTTTCTGTTTTATGAAAGGAGGATGTGGTGTAATGTCTCTTTAAATGAACTGTGCTTTTACTGCAGTTCTATAGTATTTAATGGGCTGAGGTTCCTCTATCTGTCAGGCCTCATTCAAAATGCTATGCTGGAGCTCATGAAGAAAAGAACCTTGTCTTTACTGCCTTTGGAGTCAGACTGTGAGTTTGTCTTATATTAGTTGCAACAGCAGACATTATACACCCACTGAAACCTGGGCAATCCAGGCTTAGTGCTGGGTCAATGTATACACATAATCTGTCAATTTCAGATGTCAGGGGCTTCCAGAAGGCCATGACTCTTCTCCCATCATCACATTACCTGGATCTCTCCACCATGTTTTTCTCCTGTGGCTTTGATGGGGACAATCTATTCTACAGTTTTGCATTGCTTTGTTTACTCAGGCTGCCTATCTTAAGTCCACACCTATCTTGAACTCAAGGGATGGCGGAGCTCCAGTCTCCCTACATTTTGTGATGAGCTCTTGAGATCCATCTTTCTCAGGGTCTTGGTAGGTGAGAGGTAAATATAGCTTTGTTAAAATGTAGAGTAGTTAGAGATAGATCTTGAAAAAGTTATATTGGAATTACAACTTCCAAAATACCCTGGTCAGCATGACCAATGGCCATATTGTCAAAGGGGAGGGGTCTTCTAGAAGTTGTTATCCAGAAAAATATTCTGAAGCTCTTTGGATTTGATTAAGCCCCCTCCAGTTTTCACCAATAATCTGCATACTATGTAGTTATGTACTATTATTTATTAGTCTTAGTACCATTAGTTAATTAATAATGGTGATCTAGTAGCCAGGACAAAGGGATATTCTAAAAGTGCCCGGTTTTTGCCAGCTTGTTAGAGGGCATGTCTACATGGATCATTTACATTGGCTCCCCCCCCCCCCTTCGTGTTGCCCTGTCCACACGAGGCAGGGCCAAAGGCCCATTTTGAGTTCAGACTGCCTTCATGTGGGAAGGCAGGTTCTGCACCAAATCTAGGCCATCCCTCCCTTAATCTAGTTTTTAAAAAATTTAGAGTTTCCTAGATCTTCTAGGAAAATTGAAAACACTCCAGACCGATGCCAGGAGGCTGTCTACACAGTGTCCTAAAATGCTGCCTTCTGCCAGTGGCACAAATAATTCCCTCTGAGGTCACAAACAAGGTGCCCAGCCATGTGATCATCTCTGGGCACCTTGTTTTTTGACCTCAGAGGGGAACAGCAGGTAGCACAGAGGGACAGTGATGGCAGTTGGCATAGCAGGACAGGGCTTTGGTGAAAATATGGATCCATATCTTTTTATGGCTGAGGTAGATAAGATTAAGCTACTAATTAGCTTGATAGAGAGTGTGAATTTACTTTCCTCACTCCAAAGAAAGTCTATATTCCCATGGACAACTTGGGTTTACTTTTCATCATTGATGGGATATCATGATTTTGATTTTGATTTTTTCATTTTTTTTACCTCTCTCTGGAGTTTTTAACAGGGAGCTTCTGTAATGGAAAGAAGAGGGCGAAGTTGTTTGTGAATTTGTTTCAAACCTGTAGACACTATTTGAAGCCATGGGAAAATGATATTTTTTAAAAAAAAAATCCCTAATGTGAAGATGTCTGCTTTTCTGAGAATATGTTTGTGTGTGTCTGTGTGTCTGTGTCTGTGTGTGTGTGTGTGTGTGTGTGTGTGTTCATATGAGACTGTCAGAGAGACAAGGAAGGAGAATGTGCATGGCAATTTGCACTCCCCCTAGCTCCAATTCATCTTTATGCAAACCAGCTGACCCTCCTGGCACTCTGCTTAATAACTGAAGTTTCCTTTGGAAATACTGTGATTATTATAGGCCATTGTTGAACCACATATTTCTCTATTCTTAGAATCCATTTGCTTCACAACTGCCCCATGCCAGTTCACAAGCAACCTGCAACCCTGGCCCCAACCATGGAAGAGTGTCTGGTTGCAATTTATTTTCTTTTTTAAAAAAAGTTTTCAAATACCTCACTCATCTGGAAGAAGTTTTATGATGGAATATTTAATGCTTTCATTATTTTTGGAGCAAAGTGAAGTTCCTCTGAAGTTGCCTTTCTCAGCATACTAGGCAAAAACCATTCAATGGAGCCACTGAGGCTAAATCCTCAGTGAACATGGGGTTGCAAGTCACATCGATTTCAGTAGCAAAGTATCTGCATGAATGTCTCCTGATGAATTTCACTTAAAAGTTCCTTATGTGAACTAGATGTGTCCCTTTGTTGATGTGAGAAACTGGTGAAGGAATCTGACAAAACACCTGCATTTTCTTGTTTGTTTCCATAATCCTTCTATCCAGCACCATTGTTTTACTCTGGGATACCAGCACAGTCTGTTTGCATGTTAAGGTAAAGATTCTGTAATGCCATAAGTGTTATAGAAATGAATGAGACCTACATTTAAGTAGACATACACATCTTTGTGCTATAAAGCTCAAAGTATTTGTATATTTAAATGGGAAAACATTTCGCTAAGCACCATGAGACGCAGAAGATGTAGAAGGTACCCAAACCCAAACACATAAAAGATACCCAAACCTGGAATCTTCTTGCTGGCATAACTGAAAAAAGTACTTACTTTGATATAATCCCTTGTTTAGGGTTGCCATATGTCCCAGAAAACTGGGACAATCTCAGACTGGAGGATCTAAAAAATGTCCCGCCCCAGCTGGGCATTTTTGACCCTCCAATCCTGGATTCCTGCTTTGTTTCAGGCCAACTTTTGTCAATCTCCAGTCGGATTGGAGATTGACAAAATGTACCCTGGTAAATTGGTGGGAGGAAGAAGAGGAAGAGATGCTGCCCGTGGAAAGGCCCAGAGAGAGCTGGGGGCCTGGCCCATTGGCTGAGGTGGTGCGGGCAGGCAGGCAGGCCTGGCTGGGGCTGCCTGAGGGTGAACTGGTGTGGTATTGGGGGCTGTGGGGATTGAAGGCTGCCACCCATGCTTTTGCCAGTGTGGGCAGGCAGGCAGGCCTGGCTGGGGTCACCCCGAGGCGGCCTGGTGGTTTTGGGGGCTGGAGGGGTTGAAGGCTGCTGCCCACCGCCTTCCCTGCACTTTTGCCAGGTGTGAGCAGGTGGGCAGGCAGGCAGGCAGGCCTGGTTGGGCCTGCCCAGGGGGTGCCCTGGTGGTCTTGGGGGCCAGGGGGTTGTAGGCCACCGCCTGCTGCCTTCCCTGCGCTTTTGCCAGCACAGACGGTTGGGGCCACCTAGGGGTGGCCTGGAGTGGTCTTGGGGGGGAGGGGAGGTTGAAGGTTGCCGCTGCCCACCACCACCTTCCCCATGCTTTTGCCAGCATGGGCAGGCGGGCAGGCTGGCTGGGGCCTGAGGGCCTGGTGGACTCACTGAGGTGCTGTTTTTGTTGTTGTTGTTGTTGTTTTAAGGCCACCACCTTCTTTCCTGTATTTTTCCTGACTTTTAATTGGTTGTGTCCTCTATTTTTCCTTGAATGTCCTACATTTTATCCTACATTTTGTCCCAGTTTTGTGGAAGATAATTATGGCAACCCTCCTCTTGTTAAACCAGCATAAGTACATTTTCAGGATCCACACAAGGAAGTAACTAGTACCTCCTTGTGCAGTGTTTTCTTCTGTCTGTTTAGTGACAGCAAGATGGTGCTGAAGCACAGTCCTATACCCAATCCTGACCTGAGGGCTGGAGCTTCAACTTAGAGCTGATTGGTTGCTGATGTACAGGAAGGATCAGGCGTCAGCCTCCTAAAAGTCCTGAAGTGTGAAAGCTGATCCTTTCTCCCCAGCTACACAATGGCAGTCTAATGTTTCCAGGGTCCAGCTCTGTCCCCTGAGTATTGGCTGCATGGGTGTATCTGGGAGCCATCTGGCAGTGACTATACAGCTGGGAAAGGAGAAAGTCTCACCCTCTGGACTTCGAGTGTAAGCAGTCTGGCAGAGCTTTATGCCTTATGCTCTGCCAACATGAGATAGGATCTTGGCCTGAGTAGTGTGACGTTAGTAAGTTTTTATAAGTTAGATAGAGCTGAACTGAATTTGTCCATGAAATTATGATGGCTGAGATCCTAGTTGTGGTCATTGCAGAAGGAGCTATTTACTGCCTCCTTCATGCATGAGCCCCCTGTCACACCACACCCTCATGGCAATTTAGTGGCCTGAAAAGGGCAGGGAATGGCAATATCCAGCAACATTTCTACAGCTAGGCACACTAAAAAGAAAGTGTCCTCTGGAACAGCCTGACAGTCCTCCAAAGGTCCAGCAGGACGATGTCATCTTTGTGCATTTGGCTGTAGCAACATAGCTGGCCACTGCCTGGCCACCCATGCCCTTACCTTGTCACTAAATGGGGATGACAGGAAAGAATAGGGTTCTGCTTATAGAGGTTTGTGGTGTGAAGAAGATGCTAAATACTTCCTTCTTCAGTGATCAATAAAAGACATACTTCACTAACAGGATTCTAACTGATGACTTGTATTCAGAATTGATTTCTACTGCTGATAGCATCTCGTGATAGAAATTCCAGTCCAGTTGGTGGATAAAGAGGAGGATGGACAATTTGTGTTTTCCCCTGAAATAGTCTTTGCCATCTCTCCTGAGTCCCCCCACCCACACCCTCCCATATATTTTCAGAGGATCGACCAATCCTGTTTGTCGAGGGAAGATATCTCCTTTGCACCTTCTTTTACCAGCAGCCTTGTTTTGCTGAATCAGAAGGAGCTGTTAGCAGAAGTCCTCCATTTTATTATATATTTTGGCCATATGGAGTTCCCTATGACCCCAGCCTGACCCTTGGGAGATGGCAGCCATAATCCCCTAGATGTGAGGTCAGGTAAGCAAGCTGATTTCCTGGACAGGCAGGTTTTGGGAGTTGCCCTTTGGAATATCCCATTATGTTGGAAAAGATACCTAATAGTGTTTGTTTGTCTCAGCCTCACACTTGATGAGACAGTGATTAGATTTGATGACACCTCCTTTCTCTAGCTTCCTTTCTTTGATTGCTTTGATACCAAATGCATTGTTTAGACTATGCCCAGACTTAAGTAAACAATGAAAAGCCCATCACGCCTTTGTCTAGCTATTGTCCAGCCCATGGCTGGAAGGCAGAAATCACCCTTAAAAACCCCTGGATTTTAGTAGACATCGTGCTACCTTGGAAGTGCATGCTGAAACTCTGTCGGTCTGTGCTCTGAGATAGTTCCCGTGACCCCCCTCTTGTCGGTCATGCCCCCTCCATGGAGCTCATCTTCATTTGCCGCCAAAGCCCAGAGGAGTCGCTCGGGTGTAACTATATCCTCTGTCCTGGTCTTTCTCTCTTTGCCTTCCCCGCTCTCGCTCTTCCCCCACTTATGCTTCTAGCATGTGTGTGTGTGTGTGTGTGTGTGCCACATTTGGATGTTTGCTTATTTTGTTAATAAAAGATTTCATACTTTAATTGGAGCTTGGTCAGTCTCAGTGTCTTCCCTAGCCAAAAAACTCTTACATCTCCCGTAGACAATTGGATAAGGTCCTAGAAGTGAAGTTGGGTGCTTCCCTCTCATTTGAGCTAATTATAAATTCCCCAAAATCAGGTCTTGGTTTCCCAACAGAGCCCTTCAGATGGAGGCAATGACTAGATCAGTGCTTGGAAGTTATTTTATTGTTGGTTTGTTTTTTGTTACTTGTCCCAGAATCCTCCAGTTAACATGACTAGAAGATCCTGGGAATTATAGTCCAAAAAAGGTATTTTTCCAAGCTCTGATCCTGATCTACTCCACTGTTCTGAAGCTGAATGCTATTTAAATATTTAAATAGCCATGGCTATTTTGTAACACCAGAGAACTATTTGTTTACTTTTTACCATCACATAAATACTATTTAATATTGATAAGGATGGATAGGACTTGGAATCTCACACTAATGGAAAAACTAACTTAAAGGTTGAAAGTTGAGTACAAATCAAATCAAAAGAAAAATCAATCTAAAGATATCAAATTGTGACTATTTGACTACTATTTCTTTTATTTACTTGCATAGAATCATTGATTCATCACCCTCAGGAAATTTGGAAAAGTTCTGGAAGTGTGAGTTTTAAGAACTCTTTACTTACAAGCAGGTTTCAGAAAGTTCAACAGTTATTTTATAATGGTCATTTTTATTTTACAATTGTTTTGTTTTGCTTTTATATGATTTTTATTTTTTGTTTGAGGTGAGGGAAGCTGTTGGAGAGAGTTCTTTTGCTGTGGTATATTGATCCTGGTATTTAATGATTTGTCTGTAATTTTTTAAAAAAGCAGTAGAAGTATTTCCTTGTTAAAACCCAATGGTCCTTTCATCATTCTTTAACATTAGTTACAGTGACTATGACTGATGGGAGCTGCAATCCAACAACACCTGATGGGTCACACCTTTGCCATCCCTGCACTACACCAACAGCAACTTGTGTCCTTGACTGTTATTGACTCTGTTGTGCCTGGTTCGCCAACATTAAAGCAGTGGAAGTTACTTACATCACATTTATTTGTACAGTCCTATTTAAAACAGCATAATTTATGAAAAATAGGAAACAATTATACTACATTGCCACTAGGTTACAGTGACCTTTTTTTTAAAAGTTAAAATTCTGTGGAGTGGGGATCCTATTCACTGCCAATGCAATCCTCCTCCCCTAACATCATAAATCTCAATTATCCTTATAACCATTAAGCACAAAGTCTAAACCTGTTTTCAGCCTTCTAGGGAAGAATAAAAGTGACATCAAATAAAACAAAATATACAATCAAGGAAAATAAACTATTGTACTTATGTAGCATCCCAGAAAGAGCAAGAAAAAAGAATATTTGTGTATAAAGAAATTGTGGCAATTGGAGCTTTAGATCAACTTTAGAAAGGCAGCTGGGAGGAAAAAAAATGTACTCTTTGATGTACATTGTATGAATGGAAGCTTGAGGACTAACTAAGTAGTACAGATAAATTAAGATAATGGAACTTCAGTATTCTTTTCTTTTCTTTTCTTTTCTTAAAAGATTTTGATTCTGAGCAGGGAAGTAATGAAGAAGCAGGCAAGAAGGTGGTGTCTAAATTTAAGATCCTCCCCCACCCAGCTCTTTTCTCTTGTGGTATTCAAAATGCAGCTAAAATGTGATGTGATGTGCCTCTGTAAGGTTCCTGTCATCATCATTGCCATCTGTAATCAAATCAGCTCTTAGGAAAGTGACGTGATTGGGACTTAGAATTCAGCAGTGAACCTAGTGGCTACTGGCTATGCTAGGGGATGGCCAACAATTAACTTTCCATGCTTTGAGTGAAAGGATCACAGAATAGCAGCATGGAAGATGAGCTAGTAGCAGAGCTAGGAAAAGATACTGCCTGAGCAATACAAGCAAACCAACAACCCCTCCCCCACTTTCCCCAAATTCTGGCCTAGGGTACTGTTGCTCATTAAAGCAAAGTATATATTTACGCAATGTGTTCTTGTCCTGGCTTCATGGCAATGTATATGGTGCCTGTAGGACACAGAGATGATGATGTCCTTATTCCTGCTCGACTCCAAAGATTTCACCAGGCATTGCCCATTCGCTGAAGTATAAGCCTGAAACCATATAGATGACAAATCTGATTCTTAAGAAACAAAACCCATGATTCTCAGGATACTACACAGTTATTGTGGCTTATTGCCTCATGTGATAAAGACCCAATTCTCCCTTTCCCTTTGGAGAGCTGCTCAACTCAGGTTCTGGAGTACTTTCTGACCTCAATGAGAATTCATATGCTTCATGTCCGCAGGGTGATTTGTGGGTAGAGAATCAAAGATATTCCACAATACTTAAATATTTAAATACCATATCATATGAAGTGTGGTGTACTCCTTTGGTTGCTGGAGTAGGACTCTGGGACACCAGGATTCAAATCCCCACTCAGCCATCAAAATTCACTGGCTCACCTTTGGCAAGTCACAATATCTCAACCTCAGAGGGAGGCAAAGACAATCCACTTTGAATCAGTCTTACCAAGAAAACCCTAGGAGAGGGCTGACATAAGTAAAGATTGACTAGAAGACAAATAACAATGATAAATCTTCTTTCCTGGTGATGTGTAAGTGGCCACTGCAGTGAAACACTCAACTGTGGATGATGAGAAGCAGGGGAAAGCCATGGAAATGAAATGTGCAATAAAACAAATTGTTGTCCTTCACCTAGGGAAAACTTTTATTTTATTAAACTTTCATTTTAATAGTTCTGTGAGATCACTACTCTCATTCTACCTTGTACCATCCATATGTTCAATGTGGAATGGAAAAAGAAGTCTCTTATAACAAATGGCTAACAATTGTTGAACTATAGTTTAAGCAGATTTCTGTCCCACTTTTCCCCATATGGCATCAAGGCAGCCCACAACATTCATAAACAATATTATGAAATAAGGATGGCAGCTTGACCAAATGGAAAATAGGATTCCTGTGGGGGGAAATACAGAAAGAGACTTTGGGGAACATCCCCCCCACTGAGTTCTTGAGTGAACTCAAAGAAATAGATTCCCTCCCTTCACTGAAAAAGGAGCCTTAATTATAAATACATATGGATTTGAGCTTGAATTTTATTTTTAATCCATAAATTACAAATTAGTTCCAGTTATTGCCACTGAGTGTAACATTTTTATTCCAGATGAGTTAGGCACTGGAGAAAACAGTTTGTTAGAATCTGTATGTATGTGAGACTCTGGTTAGCATCATATTAACCAGGAGATAGGCAATATCAAGGAGGTGAGGGGTTGCATTGCCAGCCCCCATCAGTTGGGGCCTCCCTTCCACTAAAATTTGTTGGCATGTAAAAAAAAACTTTAAAAAGAAGCATATTTGCTTTAAAACAAAGTGCATGGGCAGTGCTCATTTTGTTTTGAAGCCAATTTGCCCTCCCAGGAAGCTTTCAGAGACACTAATGAGCTTCAAAACAAGAGCCCTGGTGGCACAGTGGTTAAATGCCAGTACTGGAGCCACTCACTCATAAACCATAAGGTTGTGAGTTCAATACTAGCTTGGGGATCAGGCTCAACTCAGGCTTGCTTCTTTCTGAGATCGCTAAAATGAGTACCCATCTTGTTGGGGACAATTAGCTTACACATTGTAAACCATTTAGGGAGTGCTTAAGTGTACTGATAAGCGGTATAGAAATGTACTTGCTATTGCCTATTGCTAAAACAATGCACACACTTTCCATGCAAGTTATTTAAAAGCAGAAAATTCTGTTTTATAGTGATGAATGGAAAGTGGCACCTTTTCTGCTCCCACTGGGGACACTTTGAAGACTACATGGGGTAACATGTTCTTCTTTCTTGATATATGCTACTAAACTTTAAGACATTAAAAGCAGTGGAGTAAAATTCACTGTCATTGAGTAAAAAAATATTATCTTTTCATGTTTATGCCCTTACTTTAAAACTGGAGCACTTTGTGTTGAGTTTGTCTAGTTGGCTGTGGCCACATGAGTAAGGCATTTCCAGTCTGGTCTGTGTACAAAGTTTGGCTCAATGTATCTGTGCTACATCTAGTGATGGAAGCTGCTATCAGTGTAGCAGCACAAGCTGAACTTTTTCCACATTATTTCTACAGTATCTTCTAATTTTGAACAATTACTTAGTATCAGGTGATCTCTTTGACTACTGAGCATCATGTCATCTGTTTAGTTTCCTTCTCTTGTTCAGTATAGCATGGGATCAGGGTTCCTTTTACACTACACCAGGGGTAGGCAACCTTTCCCCTTTAAGGGCTGAGGGACTTCAGCTCCCAGAATCCCAGGAGCTATTGGCCAACATGGGACTATTGGCCAACATGGCTGAGGCTTCTGGGAACTGAAGTCCCTCGGCCCTTAAAGGGGAAAGGTTGCCTACCCCTGCACTACACAGTTATAGCACTATCACAGGGGTAGGCAACCTTTCCCCTTTAAGGGCCAAGGGACTTCAGCTCCCAGAATCCCAGGAGCTATTGGCCAACATGGGACTATTGGCCAACATGGCTGAGGCTTCTGGGAGCTGAGGTCCCTCAGCCCTTAAAGGGGAAAGGTTGCCTACCCCTACACTATCATAACATTTTAACTGCTATCGCAACCTTTTATGGAAGCCTGGAGTTTATGGTTTGGTGAGGCACTAGAGGAGCTATCTGGTTGAAAATTCTAAATGCCCCTCCCTATACTGCAAATCCCAAGGTTCCCTAGGATACAGATGTGTGAGTTAGTTGAATCATAGCACTGTAATTATGTAGTGCAAAAAGAGCCCCAGGTCTTTTCACTCAATTACTCTGGCTTGCATGGCATGGATACAGTTGCAGTTTAACACAGGGACAAAAGCTGTTTAATAGTTTCTCTTCTTACTTTTCTGTATGGAACAGTCACCATTGCTTTCCCAAATATTTGTATATCTGCTAAACAAGCAACTCTTGAATCCTTATTTTTTTTTTCAATTGGCATACCATTATCTTTACTATCATAATTTTAGTTTCTCAACTCTTACCCTCTTTGGTTTACATTATGGTATTTTATGACAAATCAAAATACCACATACATTGATTGCACTAAATGCTGTGGTCTTTCCATCCTGCTTTCCAGCCCACTCTCCCTTAGAACTTGCAATCATTTCCAAAAGATGGGGCAGCATGAACAAATTTCACTAGAAGATAAATGCTTATGCTGTTTCTTGCAAAAGCCACAGGAGCATCTTTGAAGACACTTGCCTTGGAGCTGGGTGATCTGAACAACTTTTGTCTAGCGGTTAAGAGTTTCTTCCTAATAAGAATAGGAAGAGTTGCTGGGCATCTCTAAGCACTTTGAGATGGCACAGGTTTTCTGGATCCATTTCAATCAGGGCTGAGGCTTGTTCTTGGTGTGAAAATAAATTTTATCACTCTGCCAGGAAAGAGATGGAAGAAGTGTGATCCTGCTTATCTTCCTGAATATACTTCTCACTTCAGCACCATCAATAATGGTATTTTTCTGTAGAGCCTCTCTGAATTGGGTGTGGAGGTACTGCTTTCCTGAGCATTCATGAGTGAGTCATTCTAGGAGGAGGTCCTGGGGTGAGAGATCTTCTTGACACCTTCACATTTACATGTTGCTTTCCCACACAATTCCACTTGATGCCCCATGCCTTTTAACATCTACATTGAACCACCATGAGAAATAATCCAAAATGAATATCAAGATACAAATGAAGCTAACTTTCTTCCTTTTCTTTTAAAGCGGTGGGAATGCCAAATTAATTATTGGGTATGCTAAAATACTGGGGGAGGGTCCAATAATCAGATAAGATGAAGGTGCTGTAAGTGGGAAAATTTCCAGGTCTGAGAAGTAGTGTCCAACCTCTGGGAGAAGGATTACATTTCCCAAAAGTATCAGATTCATACCCTGAGAATTTTCATTGATTCATCTTTCTTACTGAAGGCACAAGCAGCCTCTGTGGCCCAGAGTACTTGCCAATTTAGTCTGCAGCATCAAACTAAGATCTTACTTGGGACTTCCGGTGACATGGTGGAGTGAAAAACACCATCCAGGAGATGCTCCGGATGGTGGCTGGCTAGCCAAGGGAAGCAGTAATCGGGGTGAGGCACCGATTGCTAAAAGTATCTCTCCAAAGTTAGGAGAGAGGCAGAGGGGCTCAGCAGATATTCCCCAGGTGCATTTAAATCCTGTTCGAAGCTTTTGAAAAGCCAAGCGGAGAACGCCGGGGAGAAGGAGCAACCACGCCCGAAGCAGCAGTCGCGGGCTGCAGCCTGACGACAGAGGCTCCACCTGTCACTTGATTTTCTTTTTAGTAAGAACAAGAAACATTTTATTCTTTTAAAGAGCTATCTATTCACCAAATTTACTTTCTGCAAGAGAGTTTGTCCTGCAAGATGTTGATTTTAAAAACTGAAGAGAAGTAGAAGGAAAGATGGAGATGGAGGAGAAACGGAGAAAAAGGGAGGAGGAGTGAAACATGTCATTAATACTGAGGCCCAGAGGAGAAGGAAAAGAAGGAGGTGAAACTGGAGAAATAAAATTGGGTGATCTGCTCTGTTATGGATCTTATATCTCCTTTTCATATATTTTTATATCTCCACACTATAAACTTGCTTTGAATGTCTGATAGAGACTCTGTATCAACGATTGGATTATTTTGGATTATTTTGCTACTCTGTGGGGACTGCTGGGATTGCTGAATTTTTGTGGGACTATCTATTAAAATTTTTGAAAAAACAGGAAGATTGTAGGTTAAGAAGATTCAAAGTTATAGAAGTACCTTTATCCTTGGTTTTTTCCCCCTTCCCCCCCCCCCTCGCTTTCCTGAGAGTTCCCTTTAAGAGACTGCTTGTTTCTTGCCTGCTGCTCCCTTTTAAAACCAATGGAGGTCAGCGGGGAGGATCTGTTTGAGCTGCAGCTGCCTGATATTGAACTCCAACAAAGAAATATATCAACACTTTGTTTTTGGGGAGAGTTGAGAATTGGTTTACTGCTTGTTTCTTCTTTTGAGTTCTGAACTGGATTATAAACTGATTGAGATCTGGGATTAGATTGTAAATTGAACTGAACTGGAGTTCCGAACTAAAAGAAAGGAGGAAAGAAAGAAAGAAAGAAAGAAAGAAAAGGGAAAGGCAGAACTGGAATCCAGAAGTAGAGGCAAACTTAGCAGAAACGCGTCGTCATAAAAAGAAGTGGAAGAACAAAAGAAGAGAAGCACTTAAGTTAAGGACTCAGAAGGTTAATTACTTGAATGTTTAAAGCAAATCCTTTGGTAAAACTTATTCTTAAATTGACGAAAATATATAAAAGTATAAAAGAATAAGAGGAAAATGGTGTTAATAAAGAGGAGGA
Source organism: Phrynosoma blainvillii (assembly GCA_026167975.1). NCBI lineage: Eukaryota > Metazoa > Chordata > Lepidosauria > Squamata > Phrynosomatidae > Phrynosoma > Phrynosoma blainvillii. Next base: position 104,214,541 of record JANUYF010000001.1, read on the forward strand.
GGGTTTGAGGCGAAGAGGTGGGAGGATCTGGAATCCAAGGCTGTGTAATTAACCAAGGTCAATTCTGACTGACAACCCAGAAGATGAGAGTAAAATTTAGACTACTATAAAAAGATAGTGACATTACTTTCTTTTCTCTTTTTTCAAATTATAATTAATAAGACTGGCTGACTGCAAAATTGATTGGTTGCAAGGTGGGTTCTAACAACTGAATGTTTTGAAATCTTCGAGAAATAGATACTTATAAATGCTAACCCCTCTAAATATTGGTTTTTGAAAGAGAAGAAGGGGAAAAGAAAGGAAGGAGGGAGAAAGAAAGGAGGAAGGAGAAAGGGGAAGGAAGAGAAGGAAAGGGAAAGAAGGAGAGGGGGGAAAAAGGGAGAAAGATAATTTTTCTTCTGTTTTCTTCACACCCACCTGGGAGTATATAATTTATAAATATTGTGATATTGATATTAATATTTACTTCTATTTAATTAATTAAGATGGTAGCTGGAACAAGCGCAAGCAGCAGCAGCGGCAGCAACAGCGCAAAGAAGAACCTCGGTGGAAACACCTAACAGAATCCAGAATAAAATGCAAGAAGATAATGGATCGATGTTGGAAGAAATAAGAAGACTACATGCAGGAACAAATCAAAAGATACAAAAATCTAAAGAAGAATTGAGGAATGATTTAAAAACAGAATTAGAAGGAGTGAGAACTAGGCTAGACAAGATTGATGAAGACTTGAATGCAATTAAAAGTAAGGTAGGAAAATTAGAGAAGAAAACAGAAGTATTAGAAACTCAAACAGAAAAGGTAGTTAAAGAACAGCAAGAAGATCAAGAACAGATCTTGAGAATTCAAATTAAACAAAGGGAGAACTGTCTGAAGCTACGGGGACTTCCAGAGAAGAAGAATGAAAATCTTTATACTGATTTGGCTACAGCGCTTGCTAAATACATAAATGAGTCTGAGGTGCAATTCCCATGGGAACTAGACCGTGTGTACAGACTGAACTCCAAGATAGCAAAAATGAAGAATTTACCAAGGGACGTGGTGGTATACTTTGTAAGGAAACAAACTAGGGATATGATACTACAACAAAGCTACAAATATAAACTACTGGTGGACGATAAGGAGGTTCAAATTCTGAATGATATCCCGAGTAAAATTCTGAAACGAAGAAGGGAATACCACTTCCTGACAGACAAACTTAAAATCTATAACATTCAATTCAAATGGGAAGAAATAGAAGGGGTTCAAGTGTTTTGGAAGCAGAAAAAGATTAGATTGACCACAGTAGAGCAAGCAAGAAAATTTCTGATTGAATTCCAAAAGGATCAAGATAAAGAGAAGAAAGAGAGAGGAAAGGGAGATAAAGAAAAAGACAAAGGAGAAGAAGAGGAGGAATACTGAAATAATAGATAAATATCCAATAGCTAATCTCTCCCCCTTCCGACAAACAACTTTAATTATTCATTACACCCATTCCCCCCCCCTTTTTTTTCTTTTTCTTTTTTATCCGACCAACTGACTAAAAGACCTGGGGTAGTATCACCCCTCATCCATTTTATTAATATAAATAAAGCTTTCCCCTTCTTATAAGCAAATGTGTAAGTCTCCACCTCATTTATTAACCTAAAAAGATGAAGTTGTTATCTTTAAATGTGAAAGGACTGAACTCGCCACAAAAACGAAAGAGGGTTTTTTTATATTTGGAAAAAAATTATGCAGATATAATCTGCTTACAAGAATCACATATAAAAGATAAAGATGTAAGACTAATTAAAAATAAGAAAATTGGTAAAGAATACACATCTACATTTGTGAGAAGTAAAAGAGGGGTAATACTATATGTAAAGAATCATATTGAATCTAAAGAAGTTTTCAAAGATAAAGAGGGTTTTTATGTAGCGGTGGAGATAATTTGGAAGGGAGCAAAAATTTTAGTAATTGGAATTTATGGCCCACAAGAAAAGAAAAGTAAATTTTATAAAAGAATCCATAAGAAAGTATTAAAATATGACTATGAAAATGTAATATTATTGGGAGATTTTAATGGGGTATTAGAGCCTAAAATAGATAGAACTTCAAATAAAGAAATTGGAAAAACACAAGGAAAATTGCCCAAAACTTTTTTTGAATTTACAGAAAATTGGAATTTAATTGAAGCATGGAGACATTTATATGACAAAAAAACAGGCTTTACTTTCTTCTCTGAGAGACATAACTCATTGTCAAGAATTGACATGTTTTTTGTCTCTAAAACAATGATAAAAGACATTCAGAGAATGGAAATTCTTTGTAGAGAAATTTCTGATCACAATCCAATATTATTGACTTTAAAGGAACCGAATAAGAAAATCAATTGGCACCTAAATGAAGATTTATTAAAAAATAAAGAAATTGTTAATGAGGCCAAGAACATGATAAGAATTTTTTTTGAAGAAAATTTAAATAAAGAAATAGAACCATCAATAGTTTGGGATGCAGGAAAAGCAGTATTCAGAGGTTTTTTTACCCAACAAAACATTAAACTACAAAAGAAAAAGAGAGAAATAATACTCATGTTAAATAACCAATTGAAAGAAAAAGAAAGAGAACAAGAGAAATATCCAGGTAATAAATCTATACAGAAAGAGATAAAAATGATACAAAAACAACTTGAGATAAAAGCACTTAATGAATTAGAGAAAAAATTGAAGATAGCTAAACAAAAATATTTTGAGCAAGCTAATAAAACAAGCAAATGGTTAGCGTTTAAATTAAGGAGAGAAAAGGAAAAGAAGGTAATAAGTAAAATTAATAAGGATGGAGAAATTGTAACAAATCAAGAAGAAATTAAAAGAGTATTTATGGAATTCTATCGAACCCTATATGAGAATAGAAGCATTAAAAAAGAAGAAATAGAAGATTATGTGAATACTAGTAGGGTAAAAATACTGTCAGAGAATCAACGCCAGATCCTAAATCAACCGATAACGAGAATAGAAATTGAAGAGGCAATTGAGAACAGTAAATTGGGAAAATCGCCAGGGAATGATGGCTTGACAAACCTTTTTAATAAAACTTTTAAAGAAGAATTAGGAGAACATCTACAAATGGTAATGAATACAGCCTTAACAGGTAACATCCCAAATTCCTGGAAGGAAGCAGAAATTACTTTAATACCCAAGGATGATAAAGATTTGAATGACCCAAAGAATTACAGACCAATCTCTCTATTAAATAATGATTATAAAATTTTTACAAATATTTTGGCAAATCGACTGAAAAAATGCTTACAGGAAATAATAGATGAGGACCAGAGAGGGTTTCTCCCCAACAGGAATATAAGGGACAACACAAGGATTATTATTGATGCATTAGAATACTGCGACCGACATAATGAAAAAAAAAATAGGTATGTTTTTTGTAGACTTAGAAACGGCTTTTGATTCGGTGAACTGGGATTTCTTATTTAAATTGTTAGAAAAAATTCAAGTAGGCGAGAATTATTTGAATTGGATAAGGAAAATCTATGATAACCAAAAAGCACAAATTAGGATAAATGGAGAAAAAACAAAATTTATTGAAATACAGAGGGGTACTAGGCAAGGTTGCCCTTTATCCCCATTGTTATTTTTATTGGTCATAGAAATTCTCATAAAAGAGGTTAAAGCAAACAATCAAATTAAAGGAATTAAACAAAAGAAACAAAATCTAAAAATTAGAGCGTTTGCAGACGACATAGTTTTATTTGTGGAAGAACCAGTAGATAATGGAGAAATACTAATGAAAATTATAGAGACATTTGGTAAAATAACAGGCTGCAAAATTAATAAAGAAAAATCAATGATTTTAACTACAAACATGAGTAATGTAGAAGAACAACAATTAGAAGAAAAGATAGGGATTAAAGTAGAAAAGAAAATTAAATACTTGGGGCTACAATTTACAAAGAAAACTATTGATTTATTTGAATGTAATTATAAAAAATTATGGTCAAAAATAAAAAACAATTTGATCAAATGGAATAAATTACAATTATCTCTATTGGGAAGGATTTCCACAATTAAAATGATGGTATTGCCTAAAATAATGTATCTATTCCAAACAGTACCAATAAAAATAAGTGACAAAATATTCAAAGAATGTGGGAAAGACCTTTCACAATTCATCTGGGGAGGAAGAAAGCCTCGAATCAAATTTAGAATTTTACAAGATGTTAAAGAGAGGGGGGGGGACTAAATTTACCAAATTTAAAGATTTATTACGAAGCTTGTTGTCTACTTTGGATTAAGGATTGGATCAAATTGGAAGAAGATAAATTATTAGAATTAGAAGGAGATGGATTGTCAATGGGCTGGCATGCATATTTAGCTTACAGTAGGGACAAACAAAACAAATTATTTAGCAATCACTGTATAAGAAATTCATTGATTAAAGTTTGGAATAAATACAAAAAAAAAAAGGATAATGCCCAAGATAAGTGGCTGGGTCTCACCAGAAGAAGCCTTCTATAGAAGGGAAATGGTAAGAGAGGGAGATTGGCTCAGGTATAAGAACATATTAGCAAATCAAGGGGGAAAAGTAACTTTAAGAACAAGACAAGACTTAGCAGAAAAATCAAATTCCATGAATTGGTTTACATACTGGCAATTAATCGAGAGATACAGAGAGGATTTGAAGAATTATGGGTTCAATTTAGATTCAGAGAAATCGGAGATAGAAAAGATACTATTAGATGTAAAAGAAAAACAGATTGGAAAAATATACAAGGTATTGTTAAGGTACGAAATGGAGGATGAGACTATCAAGGAACCAATGATAAAGTGGGCCAAGATGTTTGGTCATAATATACAAATGGAACAATGGGAAAAATTGTGGACTAGTATATATAAATTTACAGCTTCTCAAAATTTAAGGGAGAACTTTTATAAAATGTTCTTCCAATGGTATCTTACTCCTATTAAAATAGCAAAAATATTTAAAAATAAAAACTATTTTTGTTGGAAATGTAAAAAAGAAATAGGAACCTTCTATCACTGCTAGTGGACCTGCAAATTTGCTAAAAAATATTGGAAAGAGATAAATGACCAAATTAGTATTATTTTAAAGAGAAATATTGAATTAAAGTCTGAATACTATTTATTAGGGATTTTTGATGAGAAAATTAAAGGTAAAGAAGAGAAAGTAATGTACTATATGACTACATTAGCAAAAATATGTTATGCACAAAAATGGAAAAGTGAAACATGCCCAACGATTGATGATTGGATAATGAAATTATATGAAGGTATAGAAATGGATTTATTAACACAGGCCATGAAGGATGAAGGGAAAGATTATGTTAAAGAAGATTGGTTGGAAGTTATTGAATATATGAAAAAAATGGGGTAAATCTGCAATGTTGATTTTGTAAAATATTAATTTAGAAATTTGAGTGAGTGTGAGTTGAATATAAATACTGTATTATATCGAAAATATGATAATAATTGGACAGTAATTATCGGGGGAAATATGGACCCACAAGAGGATAAAACATAGTAGAAAGTCAATTTAGTACAAGAATAATTCATGGGGGAGGAAGTCGGTAAGTGTGGTAGAGTGTAGATTTTTGTATGTGAGAGAAGACACTATTGTAGTATAAGAGAATAAGGAAAGATAGAAGAGGAAACAAGAATAGAAGGACTTAGGATGTGTAGAAGGTTAGAGTAAGTGAAAGGAAGGTAAGAGTAGGTGAAAGGAATATAAGAATAGAGCAAGAATGAAGAGTGTAAAGGAAGTAGAAGAAGAAGAAGAGGTCAGTTATAAGGGGATAGTATAAGAGAGATAGAGTAAGTTAGAGATGAGTGAAAGTAAAATTTTCTTTTGTGTCTTTGTTCGTGTTTTTTTAATTGTTTACTTTATTTTTTGTATTCTTTGTTTATATGTGTTTGTATGATATGCTTATATGTGTTTGTATGATACTGTAGTGTAGTGTGTTATTTTGTAAATAAAATAAAATTATTTAAAAATTAAAAAACAACAACAACTAAGATCTTACTTGTAGGGGGATAGTATTGTTTCCTTTATCTATTCCCTAGGAAGCTCATGTTTGGATTACTGTGGTGCAGAAATGTCAGAGTGCATCTGCACTGTAGAAATAATGCAATTTGAGACCACTTTAAGTGCTGTTGTGCCATCCTATGGAATCTTGGAATTTATAGTTTTACAAGGTCTTTAGTCTTCTCTGCCAAAGAGTGCTGGCACCTCACAAAACTACAAATCCAACTTTATTAAGGTAGGATGGAGCCATGGCAATTAAAGTGATGTCAAACTGCATTATTTCTACAGTATGCACCCTTAGGGCCTCTACAGATGGGCCCTTTGGGCTGTCCTGGAGGCAGGGATGAGGAGACACAGCTGCATGGCGGCCACCTCAACCCCTCCCCAAAGACGTCTTGATGCCACACACTATTATGCATGGCATACGGCATCAGGACATCCTTCCGGCTCAGCCTTTTGATGCACTGTGCCGGAAGGGGCACCAAAGAGCCGTGCATCGGCTCTTGGGACGTCCTTTTTGCCGGCTCTGAAAGGACCAGCATTTTGCCACTCCTTTCAGGGCCAGCAAAAGGGAGGATTGAGGCCGAGGTGTGGGGCAGCCTCGGCCCCAATCCTCCACTTCCCAGGGCTGCCTGTCTGCATCCCCCCCCCCCCTTAGGTGGTTCAGAATACAGCTTTAAGTCTCTTAAATGTGACTAGAAAAGATGAGTGCATTATGATAACAGTGCTTTGCAATCTTTTCTGACTCCCAGTCCAGTTCTGGATCCATATAAAGGTACTGGTTTTGACCTTTAAAGTCCTTCACAAATTGGGGCCATGTTCCTGAAGTACTACTTTTCTCCACATGAACCTATTTTAAGGGAATGGGAGGGTGGGATTATGGGGTGAGGGATTGATTTTTAACTCTGTTTTGTTTTAAATTGTTGTCCCCCACTCCGATTGCCACGCAGAGGGGTGGGTTATAAATAAAAATTATTATTATTATTATTATTATTATTATTATTATTATTATTATTAACCTCCTTGCACCATGAGACCTTCTTTGTCAGTCCTTCTCCAAGTGCCTTTACCAAGGGAAGTCTGGTGTCTTGTGAGGCTTTTCAATGATGGCTTCCCAGTGTCAAGTACCTATCTAGAGAAGCTCCCTTGGCATTTATTTTGGTACCAGGTGAAGACCTTTTTAAAAAGTTCCCCAAGATAGCTGATCTGTTTTAGCATTAATTTGTTTTTTTTCCTTATAACGTGTGTTTTTATCCTGGGTGAAGGTCAACAGTAACTGAGCACCAACAGAACTGGCAGATCAAATTCCTCTTCCATGCTGCAGCCCTTATCATCCAAGAAAATCTACTGTTCTCATGAGCAGATCTGGAGATGGTAAGAAAAGGGAAGTCCTGTTATGCTAGTGAACATTCATTTGTATGATGTTGTACCACATCATTTTTTTTTATCATCACTGAATTTTTAATTGTTCTATTTCCTGCTATGATCTGCCCTGAGAACTCTTTTCTAAGGTAGCCTATAAATACTCCACGTGAAATAAAAATAAAATAATAAATAAATATAGGAATTGGATGATCTCTCTGGAATTTCATATTGTAAATGTGTCAGTGGAATAATAATCATCAGAATTACTGAGACATTTCCAAAATATGCTTTGACAGCCTTCTCTTGGAAAAAGAAAATACAAAACTTTGAACGTCATGGACAAAGCTCTTCTTCAGCAAAGAGGAAATGTAAAATTAGATGGGTACTTAAGTGAAGTAGCTTAAATACTTCCATCTATTCTTAAAATGTACATTGTTAACACAAATATGGTTTTTTAAGGCTAAAGATGGGCAAAAATATATTTCCCAGTTTTTGTAGGACCATTTGTTCCCCATCAAAAGACTCCCCCATTTGGTAACTTGGGGGAGAGGATCCTTCCTTCCTTCCTAGCAGCAACATTAACAACAAACTTGCAGTTGTTTCAAATAGCAGTTTAGCAGCTCTCTGTAGCCCAGAGGCACTACTGAGGCTGCCATCAGATTACAATAGTTCCATCAAGATATTCCTGGGAATTATGTTAACATACTAATAAGCATTGTTCTGAGGGTCAGCCCTTTGAAATCTTGATAAACCTTACACAAATAGCAAATTCAAGAATTAATGAATAAATCTGTTCCAGAATCTATTCACTCAACACGCTTTTGACTGGATCCAGGAATTCTAGATCAGTCTTAATTTTTGTAATCTATTTTGCATAATTGAAAGGTATAGCTGTGTTAGTCTGCAGAATCAGTATGTAGACAGATCTTATAGTATCTTCTGAGGAAGTACAGTTGCCCCTCACAATTTGCGGGGGATCTGTTCCAGACCCCCCCCCCTGCAAATTGGGAAAATTGCTAATATTGGAGCCCCATCGATTCCAATGGGGACGCACTCTGGGGTGCGTGCACCATTTTGTCCCTCACGGCTTGCTGTACACGAAGGACTGAGGGATGCGAATAGCAAGACCATGAACAGTGAGGGACGAGTGTAGACTTAAGTCTACGAAAGCTCATGCTGCCAACTTCTTTCTTTAGTCTCAAAGGCGCTATAAGAACACTCTATATTTTGCACATATCACTGTTAAAATAGTGGCCATCAGAGAATTATGAGCATGTTGGCCTGTTTGTTTACTAGATTTATATTGTGACTTCTACCTGGAAAAAAAAAGACATTCAGGACAGCTAACATTGCACATAAAACATAGTAAAAACAATAACTTCTAAATCACAAAAATAAAATGAAAATATAATAAATCCATCAATATTTTCAACAACAAAAACAAGCTGAATGCTTGCCTACATTCAAAAAGCTGGCATAGAGTAGGAGATAGTGGGATCTCCATCTAAAGGAAGGGTCCCCAAGTAGGGTGCTGCCCCAATACGGCTTTGTCACTGTAGAAATAAAGTCTTCTGTCTACAGGCTTTCCAGCTTGCTCCAGTACACTTGCAAAGCAAGTGTTAGGAGTCTACAGATGGGAAAGTCCTCAACAGCCCATGTATGTCAATCTTTTGAATGTTTTACAACATGGACCCTCATGGGATGAGGACTCAACCAGAGGATTAAGGGCAAGAGGTAACTAGTCAATTAGATTCTAAATCTACCAGATCTTTCCTATCATAGGAGGAAAGCTGTGTCTTCCCATATAGTATTTTTTAAACAACCTCTGATATTCATGAATATAATTAGTCAAATGATTATTTAAAAAATGGAAAGTGGTGTTGTTCAGTTTCACTTCTTGATTTAAAAGCTGTTAAGATATTCTAGGACATTCAAAGAAGCAAAGAATTAAAGTGTGGACATTTGTTCAAACTATACTTGCATTATGATACCCCTTTGGCTTTCTTCTCTTCTTTCCCCTGCATGTTAACATCTGAGAACACAAGAACACAGTCTAAACATCAACTGTTGCAGGGAAGTGTACAAACAAGGCATGAGGGAGATAGCTATCTTCCCTTTTGTTTATTTTCAGCATTGGGTAACAATATTCTATTGCTGCTAAAGATGGAGATTCTGCAGTTTTGCTTTTCTAATGTAATGCTAATGATTTATGATTTTCTATTTTTAAAGATCATTCTTGATTGGGGCTGGCCTGGTCCTCTGAGAGAATAAACTTTATGTTTTAGAATGTCTTCTTTGAAGAAATGTCATTTTTTCATCATGTGGTTATTGGTAGGAGAAGATTTGCTTAACCTTTGAGAAACCAGCTAAGATCAGTGAACAATCCTGGCCAGCCAGTGAGCATTGGATGAATATGTTATAAGGCAGGAAAGGTAAAGGTTGTCAAGTTGTGTCTGACCGTGTGTGTGTGCTCATCTCCATTATTAAGCGGAAGAGCCAGCGTTGTCAGAGACTACTCTGTTATCATGTGGCCAGCATGATTGCAATGAACTCTGTTTACCTTCTCACCGAAGTGGTACCTATATATCTACTTGCATTTGCATGCTTTAGACTGCTAGGTTGGCAGAAGATATTATAAGGTACAATACCCAAACTGAGGGGTCCTAAGAGTACAGCCTATTTGACAAAACAACAGAGTCCCCAACTCTATTATAGCTAGTATAATAAATTCACTGACATATGGAGCAGCAACCATATACCATGCACAGAACATTTCGTGTGTTCATAATAGATGGTGGCTACACTTACTGGTACTGTTAGTGCTAAGTTAGAATTAATTACTTTGGCTGAAGGTTGTTTTGCTGAGGGATAGGAGGGATGTCCAAATTGGTTCTCCCCGTGCAGGAAACAGTTGAATGTAGCTAGTGCAAAAGGGATGGTGAGGTTATATCTGCTGTAGCATCTTGATCATGGAATGCCCTCCCCTTAGAGATTGAGACTGACGGTGACTTCATTCTCACACACCAACTTAAAACATGGCTTTTTATTAAAGCCTTTGCAGTTTTATGCTCTTATCCTATTTATATACAGTTGTTGTTTGCCTTCAAGTTGTTTCTGACTTATGGCAACCCTATGAAGAACTTATAACAAGGTTTTCTTGGCAAGTTTTTTCAGAGTGGGTTTGTCATTGCCATCCTCTTAAACCGAGCAATTGTGACTTGCGCAAGGTCACTGAGTGGGTTTTCATGGCCAACTGGAAATTTGAACCCCGCTCTCCAGAGTCATAGTCCAACACTCAAACCACTACAAGTTCTTACAACTTGTTTTAAATGGTTATATTGTTTCACGTTTTAGTCTGTTCACCTTATCTTTTATTGTTTGAAATTGTAAATTGGTTTAAATTATTTAAATTGATTTGGATAAAGGAAAAGGGGCATGCTTCTCAAATTTGCAGATGACACCAAATTAGGAGGAATAGCTAATACCCCAGAAGACAGGATGAAAATTCAAAATGACCTTAATAGATTAGAAAGCTGGGCCAAAGCTAACAAAATGAATTTCAACACAGAGAAAGGTAAGGCACTGCATGAGGGCAAAACATTGAAATGCATAGATATAAGATGGGGGACACCTGGCTTAACGAGAGTACGTATGAAAGGGATCTAGGAGTCCTAGCAGACCACAAGTTGAACGTGTGATGCCGCTGCTAAAATGACCAATGCAATTTTAGGCTGCATCAATAGAAGTATAGCATCTAGATCAAGAGAAGTAATAGTGCCACTGTATTCTGCATTGGTCAGGCCCACCTGGAATACTGTGTCCAGTTCTGGGCATCACAATTCAAAAAGGATGTTGTAAAACTGGAGCGTGTCCAGAGAAGGGCAACTAAAATGGTGAAGGGTGTGGAAACCATGCCCTATGAGGAACAACTTAGGAAACTGGGTATATTTAGCCTGGAGAAGAGACGGTTAAGAGGGATATGATAGCCCTCTTTAAATATTTGAAGGGATGTTATATTGAGGAGGGCGCTAGCTTGTTTTCTGTTGTTCCAGAGAATAGGACTCGGAATAACGGATGCAAGCTACAGGAAAAGAGATTCCACCTCAACATTAGGAGGAACTTCCTGACAGTGAGAGCTGTTCGACAGTGGAGCACACTCCCTCGGAGTGTGGTGGAGTCTCCTTCTTTGGAGATCTTTAAACAGAGGCTGGATGGTCATCTATCGGGGATGGTTTGATTTTGAGTTCCTGCATGGCAGGGGGTTGGACTGGATGGCCCTTGTGGTCTCTTCCAACTCTATGATTCTATAGTTTTTTTGTGGGGTTTTGGGCTCTGTGGCCATGTTCTAGAAGAGTTTCTTTCTGACATATTGCCAGCATCTGTGGCTGGCATCTTCAGAGAATGCTGGAATGGAAGAGAGTAGGTATATATATATATATATATATATATATATATATATATATATATATATATACTGTGAGACCCTGGGTAGGGAGGAGTGATTCCCATGTAAACTGTATATTGTTCTGTTGTTGATTGTGTATTGTTCTGTGGTGATGGCAGGGCCTCAGGGTAGGAAGATATGCAAACAAGGATTATTGTAGGGTAATTGGACTTCATTGTCTGCTGGAAAAGCCCCTGACCCTGGGTGGTTTCCCATTTGCATTTTCTGAGTGCTGATTTTCCTGTTTTGCAGGACTGGTAGCCAAACTTTGTTTACTTTTAGGGTTTCTTCTTTCCTGTTGAAGTCGTCCAAGTGTTTGTGGATTTCGATGGCTTTCCTGTGCATTCTGACCTGATAGTTGTTGGCATGGTCCAGAATTTCAGTGTTTTCAAACAGCATTTTATGTCTAGAATGGTTTATAATATGTTCTGCTACAGCTGATTTTTCTGGCTGGCCCAGTCTGCAGTGTCTCCCATGTTCCTTGATTCATGTTTGGACACTGCGTTTAGTGGTCCCTATGTAGACTTGTCTGCAGCTTCATGGTATGCAGTAAACTCCTGTGGCTGTGAGAGGGTCTCTCCTGTCCTTCGCTGAGTGCATTTGGTGGATTTTCTTGGTAAATGTAAACCATTTGGGGGTTGTGTTTCCTCACCAATTTCCCTATTCTGTCTGTGACCCGTTTGATGTATGGTAAAAATATCTTACCTTTGGGTGGTTGCTCGTCTTCACTCCTCTGGGTTTTTCTGGGTCTGGCATCCCTTCTGATGTCTGAGCTGGAGTAACCATTTGCCTGTAGAGCCCAGTCTAGATGCTTCAATTCCTCTTCCAAGAAGTGGGATTCACAGATGCGTTTTGCCCATTCTACCAGTGTTTCTATTGTGCTTCTTTTTTTACCCTGGGTGATGGTTGGAGTTCTTGAGCAGGTATCTGTCTGTATGTGTAGGTTTTCTGAATACTGTGTGACCCAGACGTTGGTTTGGTTTGCAGATGACTAGGACATCCAGGAATGGCAGTGTTCCTTTATTTTCTTTTTCCATGGTGAATTGGATGTTGGGGTGGATGTTGTTCAGGTGGTTCAGGAACACAACCAGATCTTCTTCTCAATGGTTCCAAATGGTGAAAGTGTCATCCACGTATTAGAACCAAGTTGTGGGCTTTTTTTGGTGCTATTTGCAGGGCTTGCTTTTCAAAATGTTCCATGTAAAAGTTTGCTATCACAAGGCTTAGAGGGCTTCCCATTGCTACCCCATCTCTCTGCTCGGAGAATCCAATGTCTCACTGGAAATAGCTTGTGGTGAGGCAATGTTCGAACAGGGCTGTGATGTCCTCTGGAAAAATTTGTCAGATGAATGTCATGGTGTCCATTATGGGGACTTTGGTGAACAGGGAGACCACATCAAAGCTGATTAGTATGTCTCCGAGTTTAAGTTCAAGACTATTGATTTTTCCTATGAAGTGAGCTGTGTCCTTGATGTAGTGGAGGGTTTGCCCTATATGGGTTTGTAATTGTGTGACCATAAACTTGGCCAAATCATATGTGGGGGATCCAGTGGCACTCACTATGGTTCAGAGTGGAATGGAATTGTTGTGGATCTTAGGAAGTCCATATGGTCTTGGTGGGAGAGCCTCAGATTTGCACAAACTTTGTCTTGTGGTTGGCTGAACTGAGGAGTTTTTGATCAGGGTGTTCGTTTCCCTGGTGATTTTATTGGTTGGGTCTTGTTTCAATTTTTTGTATATTGTAGGATTCAGGAGTTCCCTGATTTTTTGTTTGTATTGTTCTGTTTCCATGATTACTGTGGCATTGTCTTTGTCTGCTGGGAGAATGATGATTTCCGGGATTGAATTGAGGTCCTGGATGGCTTTTCTTTTTTCTTTTCTTTTTTCTGGTTATGTTGCTGGGAAGTGGCTTTGCCTTGTGCAGAATCCTTGCTGTTTCTCTTCTTATCTCTTTGGCTTCCTCCTCTGGGAGATAGTGGAGTGCAGATTCTACCTGGGCAATGATGCCTTCAACAGGGATTCTGGTGGTTATTGCAAAATTGCCTCCTTTGGCCAGGATGGATGTCTCCTCCTCCTCCACAATCAACAACAGAACAATTCACAGTTTACATGGGAATCACTTCTCCCTACTCAGGGTCTCACAGTATATATATACCCACTCTCTTCCATTCCAGCATTCTTTGAAGATGCCAGCCACAGATGCTGGTGAAACGTCAGAAAGAAACTCTTCTAGAACATGGCTACACACCCTGAAAAACCCACAGAAAACTATGAATGCCAATCATGAAAGCCTACGACTTCTCTGATTCTCTGATTCTCTGATTCTATTTTACTATATGCTGCCCTGCGATCTTTTGATGTAGAGTGGGATATAAACATTTAAATAAATAAATGCTATTTTATTTCAATACACAGGTCTTTATCACATCCTAAATAGAATAATGTTGAAAGAAAAATTGCTGTGTATTAGGGAAGGGACCTCCATTTGACTGCAGCTGCTAGCAAGTGGCAGTCTTGCCCTCAATAAGACTTGCCAATATAGGATTAGCCAATTGTCACAAAGAACTGAAAAGGAATTACTTGGGTATTGCCACCTACTCCACGTAACATATTATGCGATGAAGTCTACAATTCATTCTAGTTTTAAAATGTTTATTGTTAACAACTGACAGCTCCAGGAAGAGTTGGGAGGGACTGGAAATAAGGCTACCCAAGCAGTGACCCACCTTATGAAGGATGAAGCTTAAGCAGCCAGCCAGCCCCAACATCATACTGCTGCCTGGCTCAAGGTAATATGGGGAAAACTGCCCTTCAGCCCTTGTAACATCTTCCTTGCTAAAGGTGACTACCTAGGATAGGCAGAATGTTGTCAGGGGCTACTCAACCTGCCTTATGGCAGTAAAAAGAAGTATGGATCAGTTTATGAAGTGGTCCAGCACCTGGAACCATAATAAATTTGCCTATCTAAAGTTGACAATAGGAAGTGTGTTATCCAAGCTGTCACCATAACTTGTAGGGACTGTACTGGTGAGTGCTGCATTAATGAAATGGTAGATGCTCTCTGCATTGGTTAACTATTGTGTAGTCTTTTATTGATCTAATAATGGTTGAAGTATCTTAATGAAAGAGAGGGTAGACAGTATTTTTTTTTTGTTGTTTTAAACACCCTGCTTATATATTTGAATGTACAATATGATTTATTTGCATCTTACACTCAGCCCTCTATATTCCCTGATTCATCCGTCCATGGCTTGAGAATATTTTAAAAATATATAAAGACCAAAAAAGCAAATGTTGATTTTACCATTTTATATAAGGGACACCATTTTACTGTGCTGCTGTATGTAATGGAACTTGAGCAGGCATGGATTTTGGTATCCACAGGAGATCCTGCAACCAAACCCCATTGGATACCAAGCACTCACTGTATTTCCACCCTCAACATTGCTCATGATAGCTACCATTCTAAAATTATTTCTATGCAGAATATATATGGTGTTGTGTATCTCTAGCCCTATATATTTTTAGGGAAGCTAGTGTTATTTTTTCAGTACATGTAAGCAGAGATATGCTATGGGCAAATTTGGCTCTCAATTATCTGTCATGCTCCCTTCCTCATGGAATTTATTATTTTGAAATTTCAAAGGATAGTGGTCTCTGTTTTCTATTATTTCCAACATGTCACTGTATAGCAAAGAGCTGCTGTTGAGTTGACAATTGACCGATTGCAGTTATAGTACATCTTCATCTTATTATAATATCCACATGGCGCAAAATAAGTAGAGCATCCCATAGCAAAACCAAACCAGAAAAGGCAACCAGTAAATAGGGAGAAATCTCTTCCTAGATCCCAGTTTCTGCAGTAAAAAAGATGCAAATAATTGAAAAGCGGGGAGAGTTGTGGTTACCATACTTTTGTTTCCCTCTCCTCTTTGCTGAGTTTCCCCACAACATTTTTGCAATGGTGGAAGAAGAACATTTCATTGTATAATACAATGACATTGGTCAGGGTTTGAGGGGAAAAATACTTTTTTGGACTACAACTCCCTGAATTCCTCAGCCAGAATATGGAATTCCTTTTTTTCAGTGGGACAGGAAAAAGGCATTTTCCCTCTCCATCTGTAGTCCTCTCCCAACCCCCCCCAATCTGTTCTAGAGGACTGGGGGGTCTTGGGGAGGGGAATGGGGGTCTATAGGGCAAAGAAAAGGAGGGGAAAATCTCATTGGGCAAGTGGAAATCTCATCTTGTGACAGTGGATGTTATCCTATACAATAAACTAAATTAATATTAGGAATTTTGCACCAAAAATAAATGTGAATCCAGCAGTAAAATGCTCCAGAACAGGTTTAGCACCTTGTATATCTTGTTAAAGTTAAAATCCTGAAAGGATGCACCATCCCACTGCTGCCTTCTCTGATCTAATCACAAGTCTATGATGTAGCCTTGAACATCTACTTGTTGAAATCTGAAATCAGAACCATGGACAAGAAGAAATGGGTATGCCTGCACATGCTGCCAGGGCATTATCCATTAATTCATTTCATAAATGTATACATTGCCCTGTCTTCATATGTGATGTCAAAGTGGCGTACATATCTTAAAAGAGGCAGAAAAACTAGGGTTCTACTTCAAGTAGGAATAATTCTTGAAATGAAATGGGGCTTAATTTGGGCAGCTCCGAGAGATGTCTGAATTGAAATTGAAATGGGATTTCTCCATAGTGGACCAAATTTGAATTTGAACTTAATTACTAATTAATCTTCAGGAAACAGACACATCAACCACACTTTTCTTGCTGCTGTATACCAAGATAAATAGCATTGCTGGGTTTTTTCCAAACATGCATATGGGGTCCAGTATATATTATCTTGCACAGTGGCTCCTCACCACACTGCACAATGGTTAATGGGAGGTGCCAGGGTGTGTGTGTGTGCGTGCGTGCGTGCGTGTGTGTGTGCTCACACGTGCACATGCTGAGTAGGCTCCCTTATGAAAGAAGAATTTCTTTGTAATAAAGCAGGGACCTCCATTTGACTGCAGCTCCAAACAAGTAGCATTCTTTCCTTCAATGAGACTTACCAATATATAGGATTAGCCAGTTGTCATAAAGAACTGAACAGGAATTAATTGGGCATTGCCACTTACTCCACATAATATATTTTGTGGTGAAGTCTACAATTAATTCTAGATGAACATTGGCATTTTAGAGATCATTCTAGATACTAACATTGCCCTGTTGGTATCTCTCACCCTCTTAGAGCTCTTGCATCAAGTATATTGGTGGAACATCATGCCACACTAGCATCAAATAGGATCTCAGCCACAGAGGAATAAATTTTATCCTAAGTGCTGCATGTAAGAAAAAGACTGGAGGGTGTGTGGGGGAGAGGTGTTGTTATGTGAATGGCAGCTCTAAAATCTAATCAGAGTGCATTTGATGCAACAGACTTCTATCTATGAAAGCTTAGGCTACTGACTTCTTTCTCTCAGTTAGATTACCGCACTACATTCTTACAGTGCTCCTATTCCACTTTTACTGCTCTGGCTGCTCTGGGATTTGCAGTTGAAGGAGGGGCATTTAGAATTCACAGCCAGTGAACTCTTAGGGGGGAAGCAGACGAGGGCCTCTGGGACGCCACGGGACGGTGCGCCGTGGGACCGAGGCATCCGCACCGCGGCACACCGTTGGCGCCCCTGAAAGGAGCGCTAAATCAGCGCTCCTTTCAGATGTCAGTGAAAGTGCGTCCCAAAAGCGTAGGGCGCACTTTCACTGACTTATCCGCCGCAGTGTGTGCGGACGCTGCGGCAGGAGGTTGCCCTCGGAGCGCCGGCCGTGCGGAGGGCCGGCAGCTCCGAGGGCAACCTCGGGAGGAGGAAGGGGTGCCGAGCGTGCGGCTGCCCCTCCTCTTCTCTGCCTCGGAGACGGCTCTATTAGCCATCTGCCGAGGCCCTTAGTCCTCACTAAACTACAAACCTCAGAATGCAACAGGAGGCAACCAGAGCAGTCAAAGTGGAATAGCAGCACTATAATAGTGTAGTGTGGTAATCTACATAGTCTCAAAGGTGCTACAAGATCCCTTTGTATCTAATCACCATCAGTGATCTATTAGGGCTGTCTATTCAGAATGCTTTGGAGGAGGGATGCTGAAGTAATATATTGCAAGTCTGATTGAATCAGGACTATTGCAAGTTCAAAAACAAGCATGTTCAAAGTCTTTTGGTGGAATCTTGTGACGTGGAAGGGTGTTGTCTTCTTGGAAAATGCTGGTGGATGTGCACGTCTTTCTGCACTTTCTGTGCACAGCTACCATCCATTCCAGTCCCACTGCACTTTCATTCATCATAACTCTAGAGCCACTGCAACAGGGGTGCAATTCTGTAGGTTTGTTGCTGAGGGACCCTTCTGTAACATATACCATAATGTTGAGAAAGCATAGAGGTTAGGGAGCTAACTTGAACCAAATTCTGTACTTATTCTTTTGAAACTTTGAGGGTTTCTTGCCTACTAAACAATTGTATTCATAACAACCACATGAAAAACCAAAACAAAGCAAAAACTTGGGGTGGGATGTAAGCATGTTTGTGCTATGGAGCAGACCCATAAATTGTAAACTGCTGCTCTTGCAAAACAATT
Organism: Phrynosoma blainvillii; assembly: GCA_026167975.1. NCBI lineage: Eukaryota > Metazoa > Chordata > Lepidosauria > Squamata > Phrynosomatidae > Phrynosoma > Phrynosoma blainvillii. The sequence goes on from JANUYF010000001.1 coordinate 104,233,000, forward strand.
CCTTGCACTTTTTCTTCTGCAACATGGCAGGCTTGATCCTCTTTGAGGGGGGCAACTGTCTACAAATTTCATTCAATTCTGTAGTTAAGTAATAATTAAAAATAATTGGCAGTTATCTTTTAAAAATAGCATCAAGATTCAAAGCAAGGGGTGGATAAAGTGCTCTCTAAGACTGTTTCTGCATTCTAAATCCCCCGCTCTAACTGAAAAAAATAAAACAAAACCAAAAATGCCTTTTTCCATTCCTGGAGGTTTCTAGGAGCTGTGGTTTTAGCATGGTGGTAGTGGTGGCGGTTTTGCAGGGACTCATCTGGAGAATAGGTCATATTTGTTTGGACTGATTTGGAGCCAGTCTGCCTCAGTCTATGTCCTATACAGAGTTGAGATTAGGAAATGAAAAGGTCTGCACATCTTATTGGCTAGCACAAGGAACTCCCATATGGCTATACTCCCCCCCTCCCTTAGCCAGAACTAAATGAAACAGGCAGAACTAGTAGCCTATCAGGATGAAATTATAGCTGCCAAATCGCCAGCAAATAGATGGAATAGTCCCAGGCTTCACCCCTAGATCTGAGGCTGCTGTCTTGCCAGTGTCCAGTGTCACTGTCATAAGACTGTTGTGAATGAAATAGGATGGAAACAGTAGTAAATCCCACAATCCCATCCCTGCTTCACCCAAGAATTGAGGCTGCTGCCTTGCCAGTGTTGCATGATACTGCCAAGAAGCTACTATGGAGGACTGCAACATAGCAAAGTACAAAGGCATTGGGCCTAGGACCACAAGTCCATCCCAAATCACAGTTCCACATGGGCGAAGGACCACACAACAGCATTTTCCACCTCCATCACAGTTCACTGGATAAACCATGCTGGATGTTGACACTTGACAGCCAGCCATTCTGCCTGGCAAGCTTGTCAGAATCAGCCTCCTGGGGCATCTTGTGGACCTCTCTAACAAAGTTTTATCAAATGCCACCTTCATTCTCTGCAGGATGAAAGTATTCTTTCTCTTTGACAGTTCAGCTTCAGACCTCAGTTGTGTCCCTCTCAGTGTGTGAGGAAGCCTGTGTGGGGGACAGAACCAGAACCAACACAATAAGGACTACAGGAGCAGCTGCTAGATGTTCCCTCCTTCAGGTTGAGGTCATCAATGTGGTGGCGAAAGGTGGCAAGGATAAAAGGCTGTGCAGGATGATATTGTACTGATGATGTTGCTCACAAAGGGACAAAACATTCTGAAGATGGATCGGGGCCACAGCAACCACACGCTGCGGCTCCAATTCGCCTTGAAGCTGGCCAAAATAGAAGCAGCAAATCTGCCCCTTTTTTGGCCGGAGAAAAGCTGCCTTTTTTTTTGCCCTGCCATGGTGCCATGGTGGCTTCATGATGCTCTGGTAGTATGTGGTATCATGCTGAGCCTCTGGAGTATCATGAAGCTGCCCATATCTGAGCAGCTGGGCAGCTTCAAGCCGGCTTCTCTGGGTCAGATGTTCTCTAAATGCCATGTGCCAATGACACCTGGAAGGAGGCTTTTTTGGATTGTCTGTTCCAGCCCAAAGTCTCCCCAAAGGGGAGCATTTCACATTAAAAAGTTACAGAGGTATGGTTCTACCTTAGCTGCCATGGCAACATGCTATGCATCCTGATATTTGCAGTTTAGGGAGAGGGATTTAGAATTCTCAGCAAATTGCTCTAGTGCCTCCCCACCCTAAAAACTCAAGATTTAGTAGGATGCAGCCATGACAGTTAAAGGTGAATTGTAGTTCTATCACTAGGCTGTATAAAAGGGTCCTGGATTCCAATTAACCATTTTTCCTAAGGGGAATGATTTGTGACTTCTTGCTTCTGATTATGTGTTCCAGAACAGAGAAAACAAGACATTCAGAACAGAGAGACAAGCTGAAGGAGGTATGACCATGCCACAAGACATAAGACTTAGAAGAGAGAATAATATCACTGAAATATATTGAAGTAATATGATAAAAGAATGGATTTCACTAGAAAAGCTGGATAGGGAACGATCATGAGAGGAGGAGGAGGTATTATTAAGATCCTATTAAGTCTTTGCTTGGACAGAATACTGTCTTGGAAGAAGTGATTTCCTCTTCTCCATGCCACCCCTGTAAGAGGACATCTCCTTTGACTACTTCCCAGGCCTCTCTGTCATTTGAAACATTACTCCGGGGGTTTCCCAGCCCACCAGAGCAGATATTGAGGGTCTGCACGAGATACTTGAAGTGGGGAAATCTGACTCCTCCAAAATTTGCTGGTGGGCTTCTTGTGTCTATGCAAGGACACCATTGGATAGGCCCGTGGTGGTGGAGGTGACTGACTATGATAATGATGATGACAGCATAATATTGACTGATGGTGATGATGATAATGAGGAGGAGAAGGATGATAATATAATATAATATAATATAATATAATATAATATAATATAGACCAAAACAAGGAATAAGAGGAAAAGGTAAGCAAAATAAAATGATGCCTTAAGAAATATTTGTGTCAAAGTAGCAGTCCCTAGACCAGGGGTAGGCAACCTTTCCCCTTTAAGGGCCAAGCATGGGTTTCCATGGCCAAGCAAAGATTTGAACCCTGGTCTCCAGAATCATAGCCCAGCACTCAAACCATTATATCATGCTGGCTCTCAATGCATGGCTATGGGTGCAAACACTGCAATGTACATTGTCTATTTAATCATGCAATGTTTCATTTTTACCTGGGATTAACAATTGAATTTAGTCCACTAATTTCAAGACTTCCAAAACTTCCAAGACCCTTATTAATTCTTAAAAACTCAGCACCAGATCCTGAAATGCATTCTGCATGCTAGATTGCTAGCCCCAATGCATGTCTATAGGTACAAACACTATAACATCAATGACAATTTGTCTCTTTAATTTTAATGGACCAGACTAGTAATCTATGGTGCAGAATGCATTTCAAGGTCTGGTGCTGAGTTTTCAAGAATAAGGGTCATTATTATAAGCTTTGGATGCCCTGAAACAAATGGCCTAAATCCAACTGTTAATCCCAAGTAAAGTAGAAACATTACATTAATAGAATGTAGTCAAGTGTTACTTTACCAGTGTACTATTGATTTAATGGATCTACTCTAGTTGGGACTAACAATTGGATTTAGGCTGATATATTTTGACATTCTTGCTCTCTAACACATACCTTTTATATTTAGAGCACAGACTCCAATGCATAATTCCAGTTGGTCATGGCCTCACCTAGCTTTTTGGCATGTACAAAATCAGACTACAGAAAAGTATCAGGAAGCAAAACAAAGAAGGACTGATATTTGATAGAATAATAAACCACTTAGAATTCTTTCACTTATTAGTTGTGTGTAAACAGAATAACTTGCAAATGACAAGGAAATGAAAATTGGCTCAAACTGAATGCTTACCTTCTTCCCGTCTTAAAAAGAAGTATGCATTTCTGGTTATCAGATAATAATTCCTTTTTGCCACGTTGCTGGAGAAAATGTCTAAAATATGGTGCCATGTCACTAGAGTGCAGATAACAGTTGCTCTTTGCCAGCTCTGAAATATTTAAACTAGTGAGCATTGCCTTAGTAAATACCTCAGTAAGAATGACAGAGGTTCTGGTGACACATGTTGCAAATTGATGTGCTTTTTTTTTTTTTAATGTACAAGTGGGTTTAGCCAGGAAAGATTTAAGGCTTCAATATCACGAGCCAATGCAGAATGGTTATATGAATCTGTAGGTGGCACCGCTCTAGGTAGGCATTAAACCTCAGTCTCATAGAGTAGCAGAGGGAAATGTGGGTGAGCCAGTAGCTTTCAAGTGAAAAGTATTCCAAAAATAAGTAGTTGGTTCTACTTCAAAGTAAAACTATGGCACACAGAATTCTGTGAGCAAAATAAGCTCTTATATGTGTGTAATACTTTTGTGAAGATAAGACTTTCCCCTCCTGTAAAAGAGCAAAAAGTGGGGATCAAAACCCTGATGGTCACAATTCCCATAACACTTTCAACTGCCTACTGGATTTCAGTTTTCAAAAAAAGTATTACTGTGTATTACTGGCAAACGAGTGTTCTGTTTTAGAAAGTTTCCACATTCAACCAATGCCAGAGAAAAATGGAGTATTTTCTAATTTTGGAATTTGTAAGTATTCCAGGATTTATTTGGATGAAAAATACTACCCAGAGCAACATTGTTCCTGGCTCGGCTGAACTGAGCACGCTGGAATCTTCACTCCTGGAGACAACAGAGAATTCCAAAGCGAGTCCTTTGGAAATTGGAAGTGATGCTGCTTCATGATTCAGGCAAATTAATCATAGGAAAGGACTGTGTGTGTCTGTGGCAACACTGATAACCAACATTCATTTCTGCCATAGCAGTACGTATTTCAATACCAGAAGCATGTCTACTACAGTTAGTATTATTTATTACATTTCTGTCAATAGCTGAAGCTCTCTGTTCCTTGAAGGTTTGTTTAAAAAAAAAAAAAAACATGAAAGAGTTTCATCATGCATTAGACCAGCTTTGCCAACCTGTGTCCTCCAGATATTTGGAAGACCACTTCCACCATCCCAAGCCAGTTGTCTGGGGATGATGGAAGTGTGCTTTAAATACAGGGATGTAGCTGTGGGGAAGGGGAAAATAAGAGTATTTCCCCCCTCAAATGAAAATCTTCCCCTAATGAAATTTTCCTTCAGTCTCCAAATTTCTAGCATTGCACAGTGAAACACTGAAAATCTGTCACACCTAGAACTCTTATATTTTCTGGTTCCAAGACCTTGGTAGCTTTTCCTGCCCCTTTTCTTTGGCTGCTTAGAGTATACTTCTATATGCTCAATTAGAGTTTTAAGTTACAGCAATGCTAGAAATTTGGGGACTAAAGGATAATATGCAGGGACAGAATTCTTATTGGGCAGAGCAAATCAAAATGCAACACTGAAAAAGTCAATGTGTAGGTTTTAATTAAGATATTCCTGACTCAACACCTGCTTAGCATTACATGGAATGACTGCTGTTGTTTTTAGCTGTCCTCCTTCAAACCTGGTCTGGAGTCTTCCTGATGGAGGTCTTTTGGAATGTGGGAAGGGAAAAAGATAATAGAGAGAAATCAGAGACAGACAGACCGACACAGATACACACACACACAGAGTCCTTGCAGGTGAGTGTGTTTCTTGGCGATACAATGATTATAGATCCAAATGAGTCTAAAAATCTTTCTGGCAGGACTGGGGAAGATGTGGCCCTCCAAATGATATTGGATACCAACTCCTATCAGAATTAGGGATGGAAGCAAGTTGGAATTACAGATTTTAAAGACTCCTACATTTTCTAATTCTTCATGAGAAAGGATGTCACTCAAATACGTGTCTCAGCATATTGACACACTCAGGGGAAAAAATGTTCAGCTACTATGAGATGTTTTTTACATGCTGGGACTTCTTTGTGAAAAATAGTTCAACCCCTCCCTCCCCAAATATTCTGTACAAAACACTGATTTTATGCAAAGAAACAATGTTTTGGGTCTGTGTGCCTTCAAGCCATTTCCGAAATAAATATATAGTGTTTAGTAGTTTATATTCCTATTTGATCTTCCATGGCAACTCCATATATGAGGTATTGAAGCATGGATTTCTGTGTCTAGACTATTCATTTCCAGAAACAGGGACAGTTGGCAATGAGAGGACAACACTAAAAGGTATTCCGTGTCCTTGGGGGTCACCTGGGCATCTAGTGACAAAGCTGGAGTATCCCCAATGAACTTCCTCTTTCAAGGGAAGTATAACCCTATCAAAAGCAGGTTGAACACCAGCTCCTTGGCCTGTTAACCATCTACCTCTTTGTCCTTGGGATTTGGCTTGTTTCATGGCACTCTACTTCTTCCAGGTATCTGTTCAAAATCTTCACAAGCTGACATGACCCAGATAGCAAGTTGGAATGCTAATGATATCTTATTCCATACCCTTGCCATAGATGTTACCCAGTGACTTCATATAAATGTTAAAAGAACCTAGGGAAAAGATGGAAAGGACGCAACACTGTTTGTTGCTATTGGACTACTGATGTTATTAGATTGCTGTTCCCAGCATTCCTCAACATTGGCACTCCTAGCCAGGGCTGCTGGGAGATGCAGGCCCGGAACATCTGGAGGACTCCATTATTCCCACCTCCAGCAGAAGGCCAAGATGGAACTCTGTGAGATCCCATAACAAAGATTCTATGGTGACAAGGAAATCCTGACTCCCTTTTACTTGTTAAAAGACTAAATATCTCTTTCCAGTGTTTAGCAGATAGAGACCATTGCTTTATTTTGAAGTTGTTAAACATTTGGAGAATGGCTGTTATGTTTTTTACATTTGAAATGAATTGTTTGCTCCCTATGAGCTGTTGCAGCAGACTAGAACTGACAATCAGACAATCTCTGGCAAAAAAATTGTCATGTTCCTAGAACTCTTTAAGTGTCATTAGGGAAAAATATTCCCTCTCAGCCTAAGCTACATCATTTAGGAATATTGTCCTGCCTGAGATGGTTGTAGTAGGGCTTAGAAAAGCATGTATGTGAAGCCCTTTGGAAACTCCCACTTGCTATATAAATGACAGATATGAACTAGCTGTTCAGTATTTTCTTTGCAATCACAATACTGAGATAATTGAATGTGAATACTCTCTGCACTTCTGCTTAGTGAACCTTTTTCTAAACCTTTTATGCTTTGGTCCTAAATGGGACATGAAAGAACTGTTGAACAAACACTGCGACATGTTCGTAAACATTCAGAACAGTGATGGGAAGCACTTAGTTTATGGGTCTGATCTGGTCCATATCCCCAATGTGGCCCACAGAGATAATCCATCCTACGTTATCTCTCCAGCCCCAAACCCTGTCCTCAGTTTTCTCTGCAGGATCTGAATCAGGAAATGTGTACACTATGAACTGCTGCCTGGAGACAGTATCAATTTGGATGAGGGGGAATAGATCAAGTTTCAAACTTCTGATGCCATTTCACTATCTTTTATTGTGAACTACTTGGAGATCTTGCAATATTCAGCAGAATACAATTATTATATCCAGAAGTATACAATTATTATAATCAAGTTGTTTTGAGCAGTTTCAGTAAAGGTGACCTGAGGAACTAGTGAACTGGAGGAGTGTACCTTACTCTCTGTCCACACTCACTGTTTAATCATCATCTATCTTGGAAGAAACAGATTGACCAGTTCCAATTCCCCCATGAAACAAACTGAACAGACTGTGCTGGGGAACTGCGAGCATGCTGAAATCCCAAGTTCCCTTCTTTCTCTTATACTCTTCAATATTTACCTGAAACCTCATGGTAAGATTACATGAAGTTTTGAAGTGGGATTACATCAATACTCTTGTGGCAATTGACTTTTACTGTATTACATAATATTCCAGGACAGTGATAGCACTATATTGGTGCTTATTTTAGTAAGTGACTGGATGAGCACACAATGCTTAATCCTACTGTTGATTAACGGCTTATGTTTCTGAGAAGATAAGTGTTCAAGCTATATTGATAAGAATGACTTGCCATAAAATAGTCAGATTTGAAAAGGTGGGGGGGCACCTTATATATCCAGCTCTGTCACTATGATCTGTGTAAGATGGACTGATTCACTTGAGACTGGTCATTTACCCCTTCTGGAGAAAAAAACCCGGACCATAGTTATTCAGTCTCATAACCTCCCCAAGTTTAGACTACTGTAAGGAATATTCAAAAACAGGAACTGTATTTTCTGCATTGTTACTATGAGACAAGACTGGGAATACATCAATAAGAACTGTATGTTTGATACTGGACTTTTGAAATTCATTGTTAAAACTATATATATGCATTTTGAAATAATATTAAGAATTCAGCATTACATGTAAAGGGTCAAATATGTTTTAATTGCATCTACAAACCAACATTAGTTGAAAAATTTGATTTATGTAGCAAATTTATGTTTTGGGAATAGACACAAATAAAATATACTGTGAACAGCTCAACATCATAGTTCAGATATTTAATTATAACAATGGTTTCTTTGTAAGTTATAGAGATCAAACTATCAGGAGCTGGGTTTTAGATTTTGGATGCATCTTCCTTTTAGAGCCCAAAATGATACACACAAAAGTAGGGAAAAACTCCCAACACAGATCATACAGCTTGGCTGAATGCTGCAGTCACAAATTATTAAGATGGTTTTCCCAAAGTATCTTACAAATACTACGGTACTTACTTTTTCTATATTGATTTGACAGCACCTAAGAAAATGCCCCCTCTGCTTTCTCCTTATGTTACATCACAATCTGATGGTGTTTTCCTCCTCCTCTTCTTATTATGTGAACTTTTCCTTTAAAACTGTGGTGCATTTCCAAACAATTTTGTCTGATACTTGTGACAAATATCCCCAACCCCACACCTCAAAATTATAAAAAAAAGAATAGCATAAAGGTCTGCACATTCCACACCACTGGATCTCAGAACTTGCACTGTGAGTTCAAATCACTTTCCTCAGATGGTTCCTGTTACTTTGTCAAGAAGTGAAGGCAGGCCATAGCTCCAAACTACACTATTGAAAGAATCTGATACAGAGGCAGATTGTTTTCTTGTCAGAGAAATCAAAAGGTTTTGTGCAACTGTGTTTGTCTGACAGGTTGAAGGTAGGAGTAATGGATAGTTAGTTCTTTAAGCACCAGTCAAAGACAAAGATGTCATTCTTTGCCTGTAGTCAGCAACTTGAGGGCTTTCTGTAGATTCTGCACAGCAGTGCTTACATCTTCATATTGCAAAGCACTGCCAGCATATTTGCAGTATTTCTGGGCCTTGGCAAAGTCTTCAGGAGTCAAACGAATTTCCCCTGTGAAAATAAAGACCAAGATTCAAGGTCACTACATAAAACACATATTTACTTAACCACTTGAAACGGCTGTCTAATATCAATTGTGAATACTGAAGATGCCTGATACCCTTTAGGAGAAAGCCAATACTTTGAGAGAGATTTGCCCTTTATCTGAAGCCACTAAAGAAGGCTTTTAAAAACTCCAGTTAGTTAAAGCGTCATCATGTTACAATCTGCACAAAAACCAAGGACAATGCTTCATGCGTTAACCTTACATTTCCCCCTTTCCCCCCTCAGCTGGGAACACAACTGAGGCCATTCATGCTGCCTCTGCATAATTTGTCTAGATAGGGGGACATCCCTGTTACAAGATACACTCATTCAGCAATGCAAGATATGCACACTGTTGCTGCATTTTCTTTTTCCTGGCAGGTGAATGAGAGCCAGACCTGTATTTTGTATTGTTAATGCAGGAGCAACTTTGCACAAACAGTAGAATAATTTTAGTATGGGAAAAACATAAGAAATGTGCTCACTTAAAACAAAAATATATTCCTCTACACTTAATAGCATGGATGGCCAAAAAGGCAAACAAATGAGTCCTTGAGCAGATCAAGCCTAAACATTCCCTGGAAGCCAAGATGACTAAACTGAGCCTACCGGAGTAGTTAATGCCTATCTACAGCAAGGCAGGTTTCCATCTTGTAAGGCCATTATTGTGAGGTTAAAAAAAAATCTTCCCTGATAGCTCTTCCATAATGGAGAGCTGCTGCCAATCTTCAATATCTCATTTTTGGGCAAGATTCTAGAGCATGTGGTGGAATTCCTGGATGAAACATTATTAACTAGACCCATTTCACTCTGGCTTCAGGCCTGACTATGAGACAGAGACAGTTTTGGTTGCCTTGACTTAACAGACTGGAGTTTTTTGACACGTAACCTACACAGGGAACTAGATAAGAGGAGTGTGATGGAATCGGGGGGCACAGCTTTACAGTGGCTCTGGTCTTGCTTGTTGGAGTGGATCTCTTCCTTTTACATTATATTATTTCTGTATTAATGGCTTTCTTCACTGTCCAGCTCTCACATTCATATATTATGATGGGGAATGGACTATCCTAATGTTAGTATTCAGTATTATATCTTTGTATTACAGTGAGAAAGTCCAGTACCTGTATTCCAATACAGGTACTGAGGGTAGTTTTCACGAACATTTAAACTAGGAGTAATGAAGTGTGGATTTCCAGATATGGATGATGTGCTATTCCCATCATTCTTCATTACTAGCCAGGGTGGCTGAGGCTGATACAAAGTGAAGTTCAACAATATCCAGAGGGCCGAAGGTTCCCCAACCCTAATTTAAAAATGTGGTTACACTGTTATGCTGTACAATCCTGTGTGTGTTTACTTGGAGAAAATTTCAGTGATTCTTACACCTTATGTTTAGGACTGCAGACTTAATTTTTCAAAGATTGATAACAGAAAGCTTATCCTGATGTTCCAGGATGAAAACTTATGAGAGATAAATCCAACTTTTAGCTCCAATTGGAGCAGAACCACTGATATCAGTGCAACTTACTTCCATTGTTAACATGTTTCCATTGATGCAGTGGGTTTACTCTAGTTGGGATTAAACTGAATTCAGGCCAGGAACTTTTACATTTGTGGAAATATTAAATAACTGTAATTCATTACACCATTTAAGTTACTTCCACTGTTGGAAGAACCAGATTTATTTATATAATTAATGTTAAGTGTCAAATGTGGTGATTATTTATTTATTTATGCTATTTTGGTTTTGTTCTAATGAAGTTAGTGAGTTGGATTTAAATGTTTCCTTCTGTGACTGGAAGGAGTCTTCCTTTGATGGATGGACACATTCTGCTGGTGGAAGTTTCTTCAGCTAGGAGGAAGGGAAACTCTGGATTCAACCCAACATATCTGACAATAGTCAATGGGCCAGATCTTGTTTTGTCCAGTTCACAGCCCAACCTTTCTAACTTATAAAAATACACAGTATTTAATAATTAAAGGGCTCTTTTTATAATTTCAAGTGTGCTTATGACGCATGTTTCAGTACCATTTATTTGATCAAGTAAGCCTGTGCCCACAGCAGACAATATTCACTTCACTGTATTACACACCACACCAACTGTGAAAAATACTAAATTCTTGTCAACTATAAATTTAATACTGAATCTAAAGGGTTTATTTTATACAGTTATATTTGTAATACACAGCTGGATATCCATTAGCAGACGTTTAAGTCCACATTTCACTTGTAAGATTTGGTCAGCAGTGACCTCCTTCCCTTTGAAAAAACACAGCAAGAACAAATTACCCCAAAGACTGTCTCAAGCACATTTTGTTTTGTTTTTTATATGAAGATGCCAAAAGCAACTTGAAAATCATTCTTTTAGAAAACAGACAAGGCATCAGTCCAGTATTCAACTGATTTTTTTGGAACAAAGCCTAAATTAACCAATCTAATCTTATTTTTACAGTACCTACTCTATTACATGTTCTATTGGCAACAGGCCTTATTATTATTGAGGCCTACTTCAGATATCATTATAGCAACATTTCAGGAAAAGGGTTTACCATTATTTGTAAATGACCAAGAAAAAGCTGGAAATATTTCAAAAAAGGAGCATTTAGAAATATAAGAGTTAAGTATATATGGTAGATTCTTTACATCTGCATCAATTCAAAGAACTGGATTCTGAAATACCAAAAATATTGACATATGGGTAAGGCTGTGCCTTATGCAGCCTAGAAGAAGCCAAACTCTCTGCAAATCCAAGGATAACATTAGTATAGTAGTTATATTCATTTCTGCAATGTGACAGTCCATAGTTAACTTTCACCAACTATGAATCTTTCAGCTAAACAGTTTGGAACCTGATATAGAAGCTGAAAATGCATTTAGGTTAGGGATAAAAATTAGGCTAGTGAGGAAGGAAAGCAGTTTAATGTGTCTGACAAAACATGTATTTATTTAAGAATTGGCTATTTAAGAACTGTGGAGAATGGCAGGATATCAAAGCAAATCGCTGTAACAGCAGCACAAGATATCTTTCTTGATATCCCACGCTATCTGATTATGTATCTAGACTAGGAGGTCCCAAATGTGGGCTCACAGATATTTTTGGACTGCAGTTTCTAGAAGCCTTAGGTAGTATGGCCAACGGATAGGAATGCTAGGAGTTAACAGTCTCTTTAGAACCACTCATCTAGATTTTACTCAGGGTTTGATCAACTCTAAAGCCTTGGTTTACCAGGAAGTGACATCTTTTGGTATGTTAACACCAGCGTAGGTTTTTTAGCTTCCAAAAGATAACAGGTATTTAAATTGTGCCTACTATGCTGGGGCAGAGGTGGACATAGGGATGGTACAGGAAGGAGCGGCAAGAGGCCGCTCCCAGTTAGAGCGCCATGGGACTGCAGCAACCACACACTGCGGTCCCAATGCCAGCCCCTGCTGTGGTCCCGATGCCAGTCCCTGCCGTGATTCCAAATGGACTGCAGCAAGGAACAGAAAAGATCCACTCCTTTTGGGGTGGGGTTAGGGCCACCTTAGGTGGCCTGGGAGCAACCCCGGCACAGCTTCTGTGAGGGTTGTTGGAATGCCTCATCTAAATGTCATGCCCCCAAGCTGCATGGAAGCTGGCTTTTTACACCCATATGTTTTGGGTCATAATTGGGTTTTATGTTTTTATAGTACCGCATTTTGTTATAGTGTGGCATACAATTATGATGAACAAGTAAATGCTTTTGTATGTTTTTGTGTAGGCTATTTGATTATAGGTTTCTATAACACTTTTATTATTTATTTATTTTATTTATATGAAATTTTTCTCTTGGCACTGGACCAAAGGCAGCTCATAAAAAGGCTAAAACAAGAAAAGCTAACATCATCATAGCAAATAGGTAAAATATAATTGAACAAGTTATCATATTTAAAAATCATTACATTTTTAAAAAGTGTTACTGCAATAATATTACATTACAATAACTGATTATCCGAGAGTGCTATATTGTCATCCTTTTCTCTGGTACATAACTAACATCTGTCAGGTCCTTTTGAAAACCTGCATGTGGATGTGTGGCCAAGAAAAGCCTATTTGTTTGTCTTCAATATACCAACCACAGCCACACTTTTCTTACTAAGTCTCTGGCGAATGGCACACTGGTGAAAAACACACAGTGGTCCCCTGGTATTTGCTGTGGTTTGGCTCCAGGACCCCCCATGGATACCAAAATCTGTGGATGTTAAAGTCCGATTAAATACAATGGATAGTATAAATGGTTTCCCTTATATAGAATGGCAAAAAATAAGGTTTGCTTTTTGGAATTTATATTTTTAAAAAATATTTTCAAGCTGTAGATATTTGAATCTGCACATAAAGAATCCGTGGCTATGGAGGGCCAATTGTACCAGTTATTATATATCAGTATGGGTAACATTTGGTGGTGTTGGATGGGGGAGGGCAACTTGCTGCAGGTTGCACCAACCCTCCTCACCCCCAAGAACTCAGCAAAAAATAAAAATAAAAGTGGAAGTAGCCATTTGATCACTTCCAATTTTGATTTGGTTTATGGACTGGAGTTGTGAAGGCCTCCTGATGTGGCAAAAGAAAAACCAATTGCTTCTGAAGCCTTTTAGAAGCAGTAAAAAACATTTATTTCCTTTGTTTTCTTTCTTGGGAGAGAAGAAAATATGTCATAAAAAAGGCTTGGAGATCACATGTGACTGATGGGGCACATTCCATTAGCTCCATTATGGAGCATCTGGGACTTTAATATATTTTATCACCTACCATTTGACTAGTTTCCAACCTACTGGGACACATCTATATATGCCAGAATTGTAAACATGTTTTGGAACTGTGAAACATCCAAAGTATTATGTCATACCTTTCAGATTTAGATGACACATATTGCCTTACTGGGCACTTCTCACTGAACAGAACTAACTGTTCATCCATGGCAACATTCTCATATATTATAAAGCACATGAGACAGTTTTAAGTTGGAGGTGGGGGCTAAATGACTTCAAAAAGTGTTGTTGAATTAATATGTTTCGTGCAAAATGAAAAAATGATGACAAATCCAGTTTTGGAGACTCACATAGAATTTTCTATCTAGGAAAAGGTTTTTAAAAATTAGCATTGTAAATGAGTTTTGTAAACAAGACCTAGCTGCTTCTCAAGGTATTTTCTGTCAACACATGGCTACTGAGCAGAGCCTCAGACAGACTAGCTGTATCCGAAGAAAGAACAGCAAAGGAACTAGGCTGCACACAATCCATTAACTCTAACTTGCCTAATGCTGACTAAATACAACAAAAATGACTATTCTAACAATGCTTTGATTCTAGAATAAAATGGAAGAATAAGCATATTAAACATTTAACATATACTAGTAGCGGGCAATGTAAATCTGACCAACCAAATCTGGAGCTCATACAACTGCCAATGCAATAGTTTTTTTATGTATATTTTCATACTGGTTAAAGTACCAGGCTCTCAAATTTTCTCTTTTCATCCCTGAGAAAACAGTCTTCTTGGTTGGTTTGTTATCTGACTAAGGGCCTTTACAGACTGCCAGAAATAGTGCAAATTGAGTCCACTTTAACTGCCCTGGCTCAGTGCTAGGGAATCATGGGAACTGTAGTTTATTGTGGCACCAGAGCTCTCTGACAGAGAAGGCTCAATGTCTCAGAAAAAAATACAATTCCCATGATTCCCTAGCACTGAGCCAGGGCAGTTAAAGTGGACTCAATTTGCACTATTTCTAGCAGTCTGCAAAGGCCCTAAATACCTGAGGCTGGTGACTGTATGTGCATTTCTGAAAGTGCTTCTCTACTTTCAAATATCATTTCTCCAAGACTATCTAGATGTAACACCATTTACACACAAAATAGGAATGTCTAATTCAAATAAGCATTTTACTTAATGTTAGCAATGTTTTTGCTACTGTATCAACATCAAATTACTGTCTTTCTTTTAATGGTTTTAAATTTATGCATTCCACTTGCTCTCAACTACTCAAGTGTTTACTGCTCTGTGTAAACTTCTTCAGCTAATGTTGGAAACTGTTACAGAAAAACAAAAATCTTACCTCCAGGCTGGACATTATAAAGTGAAGGGTCTACGATTGGAATATTTTGAGGAGTGGGTTGAATTGTACTGCTTGTAACACCTGTGGGTAACCAAAAGAAACAAACCCTGTTTATTTATTTCAAATAGCTGTGCTCCAGTTCAATCTACTTCACAAATTGCTGGGAGATGTGTAAAGCATACCACAGAAACAATATGAACTGCTTTAAAAATCAAACATTAAAAGGCACCTACTAATTGATATAATCTCCTGTGACTTTATCATAACTGCAATGGAGATGAATGTTTAAAATTTCAAAATAATTTAAAAAAGAGAACATTAAGCCCATAAATTATGAGTTATGAGGCATACATTAGCAAATCTTCTATTAAACATTTGACATCCATTTGTGCTTTTAGTAGGTCAATTACACAAACATGCAAAAGGTGCTATTAAAAATATCATAAACATGAAAGAATTACACACCATACAATGTGGAGAACAAGGAAAAGGGACCATACAGGCTACCTTCTTTTGTTTTCATACACATCCCTCTCTATGATTACTGTAGTGGAAGAAACTGGAAGGAAACAATTAAGTTCCTTCTTTGGTAAAACCCAAGTCAATATTTTAAATAGCAACAGCCACCGCAAAGAATCCTACTACTACTTATTAAACTTAAGTACATTAAACCAGAAGAAAATCCCACTGGTGCACATCACCACCCACTGAATAACATGGGTCTTGAACACCTGCATTTTTTTTCCTTCATCTGAAAGGGGTCCCAGAACTGAAACCTCACGGATGGGAAAGGCCCTCGGTATAAAAAAAAAAAAATCTTCACCATCCAGGACATTCTCTCACTGGCCATAAAATAGTAATTGTACATCAAAGTAACTTCAACCTGAAAGGCTGTCAAATAACAATTCACTAGACAACTCTAGTCTAATAACCAGTATCTTGAACTGGGATAATTGTTATCACATTAAATTTGTTAATTGGTCCACCCAGTGGCAGAATATTTGGTCAACTAGCAACTGTTGTGTGGATGCCCAATACTAATAAAGTGATTGTCACTGTCATACTCTCTACATTTAATTGCTCCCTCACTGACTGCAGTCTCATACTACACATGTGGCTAGTCATTCCTGACATTCTGAATAACACTATAGTACATGAAAGCTCAAGCTGGAATAAATTTGTTAGTCTTTACAATGTCATTGCAGCCTTTGTTTTTTTTTAAAAAAAAAAAAAAAAAAAAAAAAAAGGAGCCCTGGTGACACAGTGGTTAAACGCCAGTACTACATCCACTCACTCACAAACCACAAGGTTGTGAGTTCAGTGCCAGCCAGGAGCTCAGGGTCGACTCAGCCTGGCATCGTTCCGAGGTCGCTAAAATGAGTACTCAGCTTGTTGGGGGCAATTAGCTTAGTGCGGTGTGAAACAGTATATAAATGAAGCTGCTATTGCTAAAATGATTTTATAGACAAATAATAACAGAACGCTTAACTGAAGAGTTTTTGTGGTAACAGTATGTGTAACAGATTGATTATAGAGACATATGCATTGCAATTCCACCATAGACTACACTGGTTAAGAGCACAATTCAGTTATGCTGAAGTTCCCATTTATTTCACTGGTTCTGAGCAGAAGATGACAGAGACTTCTTCACTTAATCTTTACATTATTACAAATTCAATAAATCTACTGAAAGGGACTGATGAGACGTACATTATCAACTAACATACCTGTGCTATGAGGCAATTCAGCAGGAGTGTTAGCTGGAGCATGAGCACCAGGTGGGATGTGTATGCCAGTGTAATTGCTTGTAGGCATGTTGCTTGTGGGCACATCAAAGGTAGATGATGATGGTTGAGATTCTTGGCTAGGTAGAGCTGGAGAACTAACTTCTTCATTTTCATCATCTTGTAAATAGAGAACAGGGACTTGCTGATTATTTTAGTGAACTGACATTGAAATTATTTACAGATTTATAAATATGTGGTAAACTGAAAACAGACGTCTTCCAGGCTAATCCACTTCACAAGGTTACTTGTGAGGATAAACGAAAGACATCCTGAAAGATTAATTACTCAGCTGCATATATACAAACAAGAAAAATGTTAGGATATAAGATTTCCCATGTACAGAGTCAATATGTATCAGTTGCAAAAAAACATTCTCTGGAGTATCATGTAAGGATGCCAATGCAATTCTAGTCACTGAAAATACACTGCAAAAGAATAACATGTTATGATGGTACAATGATTCTGTTTGAAAGACTGTCAGCAACAACTGCTGCTTGTCCATCAGGTGCTGTGTATGTACTACTTGGTGATTACTTTGCTACAAAGCAACTGGCCATATAGTTTGTGTGTGTGTGTGTGTATTGCCAAATAAACTGGTTGTTCTGGGGTCATTTTATGACTGAGTTTTACTTTACAGTATGCTTTTCAAGAATTACAGGGAGAACAACACTTTGTGAAAATATGGTATTCTGTCAAGTTACAGAAAGTGAGTTTAATTCTTTTCAACACTTGTCTTTTTCCACTTGCAAGGGAAGGAAGAAATGAGCAAGCAGAAAGGAATGGGGGAAGTCCTCCAGCACATTTAGACAATGCTGCTTTTCTTTCTCAATTGCACAAAGCAGGAATTATGAGACATTCTTAGGGTATCTTGGAATACAAATCCATTTCCATATGAACTTTGGCCCTAAAAGTTGTGGCTTATATATCACATACAATACAATTTTAAGAACATTTTGCAAAACTGATTGTACTGGTTATTATCAGATAGAATAAAACTAAATGAATATTCTATCAACCCACTGCTTTAAATGAGTTATCAATCTGACCCAAAGAGATAGTAATTTTTTTTTTAAAAAAATAAAAAATACTGGGTTGCATGCATCTCAAGTTAGTGCAAGACAAAAATACTACTAATGAATGCAACAGTTCAGTAATATATTTTTAAAATCAAGTGTTAATTGTAACAAACTCAGCAGTTAGATTTCAGGGAGATTATGTATTAAAAATTGTTCTTGATCCAGGACATGATCCTGAAGTTGTTAATTAGCTTGTATTAAAAAGACCTGGCTGGGTAAAATGGTGTGTGTTTGACCTCTTCCAACTTTTTCCACCTGGGTTTTCAGTGGAGCAGCAGGTGAAGCCTGGGAAATGGGGAGGTGGAGTTGCAGTAGTCTATTGGGATTCCATCTCCCTCACCAGATGCCTAGTCTCACAATGGTGGATTTGAATATGTGAACTTAAAGAGGCTGGGAAAGAATAGAGATTCTTGGACTGCTCATCCTGCTGCTCAAAAGTCTACCTTTCTGATGGTGCTAGAATTCCCATGGCTATGTATTGGGGGACTTCAACATCCATGAGGAAACTGCTCTGTCTGGAGCAGCTCAGGATTTCATGTCCTCCATGACAACTATGGGTCTCTCCCAAGTTGTATCCGGTGCCACTCATGCTGTAGGACACGCTCTGGATTATTTCCTGCACAAGGTTAGATTATGGTGATCTGCATGTGAAGGAACTTTCCACAGTTCTGTTGTGAAGTTCAGAATACTACTTGGTGGGTTTTAGACTAATTAGATATCAGACCCCCTTCAGGGGTGGGGAGCTGATTAATATGTTATGGCTCAGGAAGTTTATGGATTCAGATGAATTCCTGATGACTCCTGGGAATCATCAGGAACCTGTTGAAACTTGGCTGATCTTATGAATAAGGAAATGGCTAGGGCAGTAGATACAATTGCTCCTAAGCATCTCCTCCAGAGGAGTCAAGTGAGCACCCTGGTTGACTAGGGAGCGTGGTGATGAAGGGAGTGCGATGGAGACTAGAGTGATAATGATGGATTACTCAGAATCGGACTGAACATGGGCTAGAACTCATTGAAAAGTCTATGCTGTGACAACAGTGCCGGCTAAGAAATCCTTCATTGCCAACCAGTGCCTCCACGGAATCATCCAGAGAAGCTGTGTCTAGGGGTCAGAGGCCTTTTACATTCTGCCCCTCATGAACAGTATACAGTGCACTTGCTTCATCTGTGGGCTTGCCATCCACGAATTTGACCCTCCGCGGATGGCATGCCATGGTGGTGTGTACATGTGTCCATTGGAAACAACAGGATGAGGTCCTGTGTTTTTTGCTATCCGCAGGGGGTGGGGGTGGGGGTGGTCCAGAATGGATCCCTCATGGATAGCAAGGGGCCACTGTATAAACAACTCAACAGGCCACCGTGAAGAGTTTGGTCAGCATTTTATGGATAAAATTCTTGGAACTGCTTTAACGAAGATGTTGTAGTTGATACAGGTCTGATGGATGTAACCTTGACCCTGCTTATCCTTTGTTATTGAATATGTTTCAATTTGTGCAACCTGAGGCTGTGTATGGGATCCTTGGAGAGGTGAAAGCCACCATATGCATACTGGAACCACATCCTCCCTGGCTGTTGAAAGCAGCTCAAGAGGAACTGGCAGATCGGGTAAGGGGAGAAGTTAATACCTTGCTATAGCAAGGCTGGTTTTCATCTTGTCTAAAAGGGGCTGTGACAAGGCCATTATTGAGGAAAAATTATTCATGTACCCCACTATACTAGAGAATTATCAGCCAGCCTCCAATATTACTTTTAGGGGCAAGCTATTGGAGTGAGTGGCAGCCTCCATGCTCCAGGGGGTCCTGGAATACATCAATTTCAGTCTGGCTTCAGGCCTTGCTATTGGACATAAGACAGCTGTGATCTCCTTGGTAGATGAGCCACACAGGGAACTAGACAGAAGGAGCTAAGATAAAGTAGTAATGGCCAAAGAATTAGGTGTTGACACATACTCTAAATGTTCATTCTTTGATAGAAGGAGCAGTCCACAAGAAACACTGGGTCTTCCCAGTTTTTCTTGTGGATTGCTCCTCCTATCTATCCGAGAATGGTTGTTATTATTAACAAGGGAAGCAAGTATTGGCCATGGAATAAAATGAAAAAAAGAAAAGAAAAATACTTCTACTGCTTTTCATTCATATGAGCCCTTTTGCTTTCATTGGCCACAGTAATGAAAAATGGAGACTGGTTAACTTTATATGAGGTGACTGGATAAAGCACTGACAGTACCTTTTCTCTTATATTTCTTAGGCATAAAAAAGACTTTAAAAGTAAACAAGCTAGCTAATAATTTAGGGGAAAGGTGTGGAACATTCCAGGGGTGAGAAGAAACCTCACAGAGCAATCACAGTGGAAGCTGTGAATTTAACTTCCATGATACAGACACTGGCAGGAATCTGTAAAAGACTTGGGCAAACTCCAGGCAAAGATTACTGTTTGGCTGTAACAGCAGCAAGTATTGTCACTGAAGTGCCAGCTGTCAGAAAACAGAAACCTGCTCTGACAATTAATATAACTAAGGGGCAAAACAGACCACCCCAAAGAAAGCCGGCAACCACACGCTGCAGTCCCAATCCTCTTGCTGGCCCAAAAAGAAGCAGCAAATTGCTACTCCTTTTTGCGCCAGTTGCAGCTTTATAGCATTACTACAGTGTGCTAATGCTGCACTGCCAGAGTGTCCGGAAGCTGGCCCATGTATGGGTAGCTGGGTGGCAGGAAGCTGGCTTCCGGGTGTCTTGGGGAAGTGTGTTGTGCTGGCTTTTTATGCTGGTTTGTTTCGCCCCTAAGACACATTTGCAAAGTTTCTGCATCTGCTACAGATGTAGAACTGGCTCACAGTATTCAACACAAAGAAAATATCTCTTCCCTTTGCCTGACAGTAGAGTGTAAGACTACCCTTACACAAATGAGAGTCATACAGAGATGATATGCACCACAGATAACATGCTTGCACATTCCATTTCAAGTGTATCAATTGTCTGTCAAGTCTGCACATCAATGATGCATCCACTCAGGCCTCTACATGCTGGTAAGTAGGGAAGGAAAGCACTAGAGTCCTTCTGAAGAAAAATATTTTCTTAGCATTGCAGCAAAACTGTCCCTTTCTTGAATGTTAGGGCTCCTTCTATTTACCAGCAGAGGTCCCTGCTAGAGTGGTTGCAATGTGCGGGGGGGGGGGGGGGGGAGGAGGAATGGATGGAGAGATTTTCAGTTATTTTGCTTCTGGGTCTAACTCAAATGAATTGGATCTATATGTAATATATGAAACAAAAGGATTACAGAATTCTCCTTCCAATCCAATAGGTCCAGACTGTGGAGTCTCTCCATTCTTTAGACAATTGTGAATATAAGCTGCTTTCCATCTGGCATATTTTCTGTGCTGAACATTCTAGAAAAATAAAGAGAAAATTAAAGTTAAATTATTTAATTTCTTAGACTGTAGAGGTCTGTAACTAAAAAGTAAAGGTAAGCAATGCTTAAATTGTCATGATCTCTATGTTTATAGGAGTCTGCTGTTCTTGTTTCTGTATATTAGCTACCACCATTAAATGCCTTTTGATAGGTCTTCTAGTTGGATGTTTTATAGAAACTCATTTTTAAAAAGATATTCCAATGTAAGATTTCTTGACAGTAACACAATATGTGCCCTAACAAAATACAGAAATACTAATTAGCAACAATTTCTGAAAATGATTTACGTCCTCATTTCAAAAGGATCAATGAGTATAATAGGCTAAAATGTTTTTCTTAATTTAATTTGTATGGCACTCTGAGGCCCTATAACCATGGTGTGCAATTATGCTTGAAATGTTTTATACAATTTTGGAATGAAAAATATATAATGTATATTTGTACATATTCTAAGCAACTCTGGAAATAAATACCGTATTTTCCGGCGTATAAGACGACCCCCCCCTTTCCAATTAAAATATAGTTTGGGATATACTCGCCGTATAAAACGACCCCACCCTTCCAACACACACCAAATAAAAATTTTAAAAACATCAGATTTGATTTCAATATCGTAAACTTAATTCAAATTCTTATGACATGCAGGTACTTAGCAGAAAAACTATTACTTATAAACACAACAAACTACAGCTCCCACGTGTTCCCTAACATTTATTTCTGCAGTGTATTTTGGACCTTACTTTTTCAAAAATAGTCCTGATTTACCATAAATGCTGAAAGTTTTTGGGGGAAGGACTGCCAATATACTAGGCGATGCATTCTGGGGTATGTACAATTTGCAGCCAAGTAAGTGACTCTGGGCATGTCACACACTCTCAGCCTCAGAGGATGGTAATGGCAACACTCATTTGAAGAAACATGCCAAGAACACCCCATGATAAGGTTAAAAGTCACCATTTTGACCATTAAAACGTCCTCCATTTTGAGCACGGCCAAGAAGCATGGATTTACTTTTATATTAGTGTTTTTAGCTTTCTCTACCTTTTTTTTCCTTGTATGTCCTCCATTTTTTGTAGTAACTTGTCCTCCTTTGCATTGAAGACATTTGGTCACCCTGTCTGAATATCAGAGTATGACTCTAGAAACCAGGGTTCGAACCCTGGCTCAGCCATGGAATCCCCCTGGGTGACCTTGGGCAAGTCACACTCTCTCAGACTCAGGAGATGGCAATGGCAAACTCCCCTCTGAAGAAACCTTGCCAAGTAAACACCATGATAGGACAGCCTTAGGGTTGCTGTAAATTGGAAACAACTCAAAGGCATACAACAACAACAATCTTAGAAGTCACACTTTCTCAGCCTCAGAGGGTGACAAAGGTAAACCATGTCTGAAAAAAAAAACACATAGGCAAGACATAATAGGTTCATGATAGGTTTGCCTTAGTGTCATCATCAGTTGGAAATGACTTGAAGGTGCACAGCAACAACAACAACAGCAGTAGTTTTGGAAGTCATACTCTCTCAGCCTCAGGGGAAAGCAATGGAAAACTCTTTCTGAACAAACCTTGCCAAGGAAACCCCAGGAAAGGTTCATGTTTGAGTTGCCAAAAGTCAGGAACGACTTGAAGGTATATAACAATAGCATCAACAGTCTTGGAAGTCATACTCTCAGCCTCAAGGCACACAACAGTCTTGGAAGTCACATTCTCTCAGCCTCATGGCAAAGCCATTCTGAACAAACCTTGCCAAGAAGAAAGCCCAAGAAGAAAGCTGGGAACTGGGGGGGTGGAATGGGGGGGGCTTTTTCTGAGGGGAAGGGAGGGAGGGAGGAAAGAAAGAAAGAAAGAAGGGAGAAAGGAAGGAAGGGAAGGAAGGGGGGAAAGGAGGGAGGGAAGAAAGCTGAGGCCTTCCCCTGAGGCTGAGAGAGTGTGACTTGCCCAAGGCCACCCAGTGGGTTTTTACAGGGCAAAGGAGGGCAGCCCAACCCAGCGAGGGAGGGAGAAGCACCTCACCTCCTCCTGCTTCCTCCTCCTCCTCTTCTTCTCGGAGGCCATGCCACGCCTCCTGCTCCTCCCTGATTTTCTTGAGGGTGTGGCCCAGCCTGGTGAGAAGGAGGAAGGCAAAATGGCCGCCGCACTGAGAAGGGAGACAAAATGGCTGCCAGGTGAGGAGAATTTTCTCTTACCGGGGTACAAGACGACCCCTCCAACTTTTGGGAAGCTTTTCTGGGGTTAAAAAGTCATCTTATACGCAGGAAAATACGGTACATTAAAAAGATGAGATAAACATGTATTATATGGTTAGCCAGAGTAGTGCAGTGGTTTGAACGTTGGTCTAGGACTCTGGGGAATGGGGTTCAAATCCCCACTTGGCCAGGGAAACTCACTGGATGACCTTGGTCAAGTCACATTCTCAGCCTCAGAGGAAGGCAACAGCAAAAACCTGTCTGAAGAAATCTTGCCAAGAAACCCCCCGAGACAGGTTCACTTTAGTATCGCCACACATCAAAAACTACTTGCACACAACAATGACAGCTACAAAAACAACAATCAGTTTCACACTACTTTCCGACTTCTCACCTCAGTTATCACAAGTGCTTAACAGTGAGGGGTGGAGACAAAGATGGTGGCTTGAAACCTCTATCGTAGTTCAAATGCGTAATTCAGAGTTACACAGCTGTGGGCTGTTATGTATTCATGACTGTTAAGTATTCACTAGTATAGAGTCTATGTAGGGACTGTGAAAATATCTAGTCCCTATTTCCCAACCAACAGCTGCTGAGATCAACAGAGGTCTATTCTCTCCTTGACCAGTAAGCACCTAGCTGACATTCCTAGCCCCTCAGTGTGAGATGAATTGCAACAGGTGTCTTTCTTCTGCATGGCACACCAGAGATTGCTCATGGAAATGGGTGGAACTGGCAGTCAGGTACTTCAATTGCAGTGGCTGCTTTGGGGATGAGGGGTTTGGGCCAGAATTCATTGTGTAGCTCCATAATTAGAGGGCTTATGCATACATATGTCCCATACAAGATTTCAGCCATTGAACATAATGTTTTGGGCATGTTTTAAACAACATTTCAATTATAATTAATTTATAGTACACTCATCCCTCCACATTCGCTGGGGCTAGGGGGCACAGGATCCCTGTGAATGTGGAAAAACCGCAAATAACAATAATACCGTATTTTTGGCCTATAACACGCACTTTTTCTTCCCCAAAACGTGCGTGGGAAGTCAGTGCGCCTTATAGGGCGAAGGGCTGAGGCCGCGGGGAGAAGGAGGGCTCCTTCCCCCCGCGACCTCAGTCTTTGAATGGGCTGGTGCTGGGATCGAAGCGATCCCAGCGCCAGCCCATTGAAAGACTGAGGCCGCGGGGAGAAGGAGCCCTCTTTCCCCCCGCGACCTCAGTCTTTGAATGGGCTGGTGCTGGAATCGAAGCGATCCCAACGCCAGCCCATTGAAAGACTGAGGCCGCGGGGAGAAGGAGGGCTCCTTCCCCCCGCGGCCTCAGTCTTTGAATCGGCTGGCGCTGGGATCAAAGCGATCCCAGCGCCAGCCCATTGAAAGACTGAGGCCGCGGGGAGGAGGGCTCCTTCTCCCCGCGGCCTCAGTCTTTGAATCGGCTGGCGCTGGGATCGAAGCGATCCCAGCGCCAGCCCATTGAAAGACTGAGGCCGCGGGGAGAAGGAGCCCTCTTTTCCCCCGCGACCTCAGTCTTTGAATGGGCTGGTGCTGGGATCGAAGCGATCCCAGTGCCAGGCCATTGAAAGACTGAGGCCGCGGGGAGAAGGAGCCCTCCTTCGATCCCAGCACCAGCCCATTCAAAGACTGAGGCCGCGGGGGGAAGGAGCCCTCCTTCTCCCTGCAACCTCAGTCTTTCAATGGGCTGGCGCTGGGATCGCTTCGATCCCAGCACCAGCCCATTCAAAGACTGAGGTCGCGGGGGGAAGGAGCCCTCCTTCCCCCCGCGACCTCATTTCAATGGGCTGGTGCTGGGATCGGAGAAGTTCTCCGATCCCAGCACCAGCCCATTGAACAACCGGCCTCCGGCTAAAGGGAGGAATCCTTTTTTCCTGGATTTTCTTCCTTAAAATTGGGTGCGTCTTATATGCCGGAGCGCCTTATATGGCGCAAAAAAAACCACGGTACTATGTTTTTACCTGACAGAACACTTCTCTAAGAATGTCTAGGTCCTCCAGTGCAATCCTGTGGTCAACATCTGCCAGACATTGACCATAGAATTGTGCTGGAGGAGCTACAAATGCCTACTG
Organism: Phrynosoma blainvillii; assembly: GCA_026167975.1. Taxonomy (NCBI): domain Eukaryota; kingdom Metazoa; phylum Chordata; class Lepidosauria; order Squamata; family Phrynosomatidae; genus Phrynosoma; species Phrynosoma blainvillii. The sequence continues at coordinate 104,258,507 of JANUYF010000001.1, forward strand.
GACTGTTCTCTCTAGAATCTCTAGGTCCTTCAGTGTGACTTTTAGTTAAAGTTGACCATAAGAGTTGTGCTACAGGACCTACATATTCCTAGAGAGAACATATTAATAAAATACGTGAATAATCAAATCTACAAATGCAGAGGGACAAGTATACATTGAATAATATGTGGGGGTAACATCTGAACACAAAATCTTCCACAAATATCTTAGATGTTACCAAAAGTAAGACTTTTTCAATTTTATAACTTTCTGTACTAGCTGAGAGACATGCACCTAGCTGTGCAACCCTTATTTTACATTCAGTAAAATTTAGAAATAGCTAAACCCCATTCCATGGATTTCATTACAGCTAACTTTTCATGGATTGTGCTCAAGTTCTACTATTACTTCTGTGATTAGTAGTGCCTGACATACTGTACAGGCAATTAAAAATCAGAACAAGACAAGTTGTAAATACAGCAATAATATCCAGCACATAGTCAGCAGAAAGAGCAGTTAATTACATAGAAACAAGGAGGTTTTGCTGTTTAATAAGTACTGTATTATAGATAATGGTCACTAGAATATGGGTGCTAGTGCCTGGCTACAAAAGTACTTTGTTTTTGACATTAACTTATAGAATAACTGATATTTATCTCAGAATTATATCTTTTTAATTCCTGACCCTTTAGATTTGCCCTGGAAAATTGCAAACCTTAAATAAAGGCATAGCACCAGGTCTTGAAGATGTTGAAGGAGTTAGTTTTACACACAGAATGTGTGTTGATCTGATTTTCCACCATTTCCCTTTCCTCCTTATCCCCTTGCATCAGAGCTCAATCCATTCAAGAAGTCCCCCTGACCTTCAGTGGAAGAAGGGTGGGACCTTTCCACTAGCCTCTTTCTTCTGGCACTTGGCAGAATGCAAAACCTTTGAATAACAATGTACTTCGGAAGAGGTAATGATTCTCAAGTGATATCTATAGACTGTTTTCCCCCATAGGATGGATCATTTTGAAAGCAGATAAATGTATCATCTTGATAAAGGAGTAATAGAGATTCCCTTCCCTTCAATTTTTCCAATCTTGCCTTTGGCAATTCAGAATTCTTTGGGGTTAACTAGTTCAAGTTTGTTTTCCAGCACTACAAACTTGCAATGTGCTGCTTCCCACTGAATAATCAAGGGTTGTTGGAAAACAGACAGCATTTATGAAACTTCTCTCTCTTTCCTTGGCTCTTGCTGTTATGCAGCAATTAACAATATGCAAGCTTAGAAGTTTTCTACTACTTTTTTAGTTTCTAGAAAGTGGTTCTTTCCTAGATAAATTTTAACAGGAAACAGTGACAATAACAGGAACGCAGTCCGTTTCGTACGGATGCTGGGTTATTTGCTCCTTGGAACATTTGTGGTCACTGGGAGGGAAGGTCACAACTTTGCCTCTTTAATGGGAATCATATGTCTTGCCTCAGAAAGGCGCTGGGCCAACAGAATAATTAATGTATCTGTACATATTTTCTGAACAAATATAAAGCTCTGACTTGGCAATCTTCTAATCACCCACTATAAATTACCTGGAAGGTACAAGGAAGAAGGTTGCTAAACTATTCCTTTCTCTAGAAGGAAGTTGTTATTGTTGTTGTTGTTATTATTATTATTATTATTATTATTATCCCACCTTTCTCCTAATATAGGCTAATAATAAATTTAAAACAGTATAAGTTAAATACAATACAAAACCATTAAAATGTAGATACAAAGTTAAAAAAAAACAATTTTAAAAAGTTAAAAACATTACATATTAAAATTTAAAACATATTTAAAACTCTATACAAACCTTAAAATCTGAATTACACAGAATTTAAAAGCCCAACCCTAGTCAGTTTGGAAAAGCCTAATGGCACAAGAATGTTTTTACCTGTCTGTCCTTGAAAGGAGAGCAGGGATGGGGCCATCCTGGGCTCTCTAGGGAGGGAGTTCAACCATTTTAATTTCTGTGTGCTGTTTTTGTTAAGATATGTTAAACATATTCACTGGAAGCATACAGTTCAATCTCAGAGCTGTGGCCTTATTCACAAAATGAATTCATGTATCCTGCTTCTAGGATGTGAATTACTTTAACATGGGTTCCACTAATTTTACAGGCATTCCAGAGCTCCCTTTGACTAGCTTCAGAATTCGCCCACACTAATGCAATGAATTTTATTATTTCTGCACAAGGCTTTCAACATTTCTGGCATTCTTTTCCATCCGGGCCTCTAATTTTGTCCATTTTTGCACCATTCCTCTAATTTTATTTTCCAAAAGGGAAATGCCAGAAAATGGAACGTCTTGTTTAGAATTTATCTGTTCCAGCATGTCCCAAACTAAACCTCTTGCAGAGAGGTTTGCAAGAGAAACTCATGGTAGAATTGGCACACATCTTTATTTTAATGCAGCTTTTATGATGGTTTCCATTTTTTAACTTTTAAGAGGCATACTTAACTCTAATCCTGTTCAGTCAAAATAAAGAGCTTTTGTTTAAATATGCTTTGAGAGTTGCTTAAATTATATTTACTCCAGTTTGTCAAAAGGAGGGGCAGGTCACGTAATAGGCACCCAGGAAAACAGGGCTTATCATACAATGTACATGTAGTCTAGATTGCCAGCTAAATTCCTTAGAAATGCATTGATGTTGCAAATCAAATAGAACTTCCTAGGAACTAGTGCCACTGGCAACCAAATGTTATGAAAGGAGATAACTTCAGGCATAAACTCTGGATTTACACAACTAATACCTGTATGTGTCTGTCATGTTATTTTTCTTTTTAAAATTATGCATGTCATAACTATATACAGTGGGCCCTTCCCATCCATGGAGGTTTGCTTACGCCGCCCCCCTCCCCAATGGGAAAAAATGCTGGAGCTCAAGCTCATATTAGTCAATGAGTAGCAACATACATGCACCCGTGTCAGCATGCCCATGGGTGGGTGTCACCTCTATTATGGGGCAGGGCAATCCAATCTGTGGATGGCTAGCCTGTTGATAAGGCAGGCCCACTTATTATAATTAAAGCCTTATAATTTTATTATGCCGGCAAGCAACACTGGTTTTGTATTTATTTTGTTTTGTTGTTGTTTTATGGAGATTAGAAGTAGCTAGAAGTACTGAAACATCTCATTTTCCTTTCTCAGTATCCTGTTGACAATGATTTGTTGGTGCAAAAATATTAAGAATCAGGCTGGAGGATCATACACTGCTCTGTTTGGTCCTTCTCCTTGCCCAAATGGATCTGTCCTTGTATACAATTGCTTTGTCATTACATACACTGCACTCAATATCCTAGTTGGAAATGCAGCTGCTAATCCTAGTTAGATATTGGGAACACCCCCAACCATGTCATGACATTGCATCACAATCACACCATCCATTTGAAGGGGACTACTGTAATTTATTTCTTTGTGGTCCAACCAATTGAAGAGGCCTATTCTACTTCCACTACAATTCTTCACAAACAGAAACACACACACACAAACATACATGTGGGATAATATCAAGCATAAGCTTATCTAAAACTTAACTGAAATATCTTTTATAGTATACATCTCATCTCTGAATGCTCGGAGCACATAACATGCAAATAGAGAATCCAAACAGGTAACTAACAACACAATATAAATGTGTGTTCTAAAGACATTATCACAAGCGTCTTGTGGCAATCACATTATGAAAGGAAACATAATGTAGAACTTCCTTCCATGGGAGGCTAGGCTGGCACCCTCCCTACTTTCCTTTCACTAGCAAGCAAAAACATTTTTATTTAAGCAAGCTTTTAAACAGGGAAGGTTTCTAATATAGATGTATGTTTTGTCTCATGTATGATTTTTTTAATCAGCTTTATAATGTTTTAATATGGTGTTTTAAAAATGGTTTAAAACTTTCTGTAAACATTTTTAATTTGTTGCTATGGAAACTGCCTTGGGTCCCAGCCTGGGAGAAAGGCAGCATACAGAGATGATGATGAGCACATAAAGATGATGATAAGAAATAGTAAAAGAATTCCCATACCTGGGATCAAACATTGATAGAAACGGGGACTGCAGCCAGGAAATCAGAAGAAAATTAACAATTTTGAAAATTAACAAGGGTGGCTATGAAAGAACTAGAAAAGATTCTAAAATGCAAAGAGATACACTCAGCACAAAAGTTAGACTCAGACAAGCCATTGTATTCCCTGTTACCATGTATGGATGTGAAAACTGGACAGTTAAGAAAGATGATAGGAAGAAAATCAATTTCTTTGAGATGTGGTGCTGGAGAAGAGTGCTAAGGATCCCATGGGAAGCCAACCCCCCCCCCCCAAAAAAAAAAACAAATGGGTCCTAGAGCAGATCAAACCGGAGACCTCCCTGGAAGCCAAGATGACCAAACCGACACTGTCGTACTTCAGACGCATCATGAGGACTCTTTGGAAAAACCACATAATGCTAGGGAAGCTGGAGGGAAGTAGAAAGAGAGGAAGGCCACATGCCAGATGGATGGACTCCATTAAGGAGGTCACGGGGTTGCAGGAATTAAGCAGAGCAGTGGAGGACAGTGGGTCTTGGAGATGTCTCATCTATAGGGCCACCATGAGACGAGATTGACTTGAGGGCAATTAACAACAACAATGAAGATGAAGATGATGATGATGATGATGATGATAATAATAATAATACTGCTTTGAAAATGTTTATTACACCTCTCTTCTTTTATGCAACTGCACTGCTCTGAACATGCCCCCCAAATGGGGTACATTTCTTCGCTGCAGTCCTGGCGTTACAGAAGTCAGTGCCATGAGGGGGCCTGATTATCCTCCCTAAACCTCGTTATTCCAAAGCAGGCTAACTCTGTGCCTGTATTTATTTTTAATTTTGCTGTGTTTGCATAACGATTAAAATTATTTTTTGTCATTTTGCTGTAAGTATGCAAGCACAGCAAAGATATATTTAAAAAAACCTGACAAGGCACAGTTAGCCTGCTTTTGAACAGTGAATGGAAGGTGAAGAGAGCAGGAGAATCAGGCACTGTCCTGCCACATGACTGCTTTAATGCCTGAACTGAAATGAAGAGACTTTTGCATCTATGCAGCTGCACTATAATAGAACATTTAGAGCTATTGACAGGTTTTGCTCATCAATAAAAAGGTGCACTACAGTAATGAATTGAATTCAGGGTAGCAGTAGGATGGACAAGACATCATGTTATACATATTGGCCAAAGATGTTTTTACCATGTTGAAATTTGGCTTTTTAACATTGTATGGTAAATTCCGGAGAGGATTTTTTTGCTGTCGAGGTTAAAAGTAACACCTAACATTATGGAAGGTCTCTTTTTACTGGTATGGGAGGTCTCTGTTTAATGGCACATATTTTCCATAGATATTATCTCCCACTTTAGGAACATCTTCTTAATTCACATTGAAAAAGCAAACAGTAATATAAATAAGACTAAGCAACTGAAATCAGATCATTTTGATTAATTTTGTTCAGTTTGTTAAAACCAATGCTATGTCTGATTTTAAAAACAAGAAGAAGACATTCTAAGAAGCGTGTTGAATCTGGGATTAAGACTTTTTTCAATAACCAATTAGGCTGCTTTCATGGATATCAACCCTGTTCGTACTAGTATAGTATCTCATAACTACTATAATATTTTGAATCAGCAATTCCTATTCTGTGATGCAAATACTATGCCAGGACCCACAGAACCACGGAGAAGGTTCTGCCCCCATGGTGTGTAGGATTTAAGGGCTGCTTCTGTTTTTTAAACAGTAGTCTTCAAATTATACAGTAAATTGTATGTAACTGAAAATTTTCCAATAGGTTGTCCAAAAATGTCACTGGAAAGCCTGAACCTAAGTAAAACTAGGGATGGATTTCAACTTCTAAGAGTTTTTAATACACAAAGACTGCAACCCAGCTACAACTAATTTGTGACCAAATCCAACTGACACAATGGAACAAGTTAACAGAACCCCCATTGCTTTTAATGAGATTTAGTCATGACTAACTTTAACAGGGAGACAAAAATCTGTTTCTCTGAATTCAGCTGTTAATGATACATATTACTTAACTGTGCAACTTACCTCATCTGTTAGTTCTCCAAACACAGTCAGGACATCTATTAGGAGACTTGCAGTATAAAAAGACTTAATCATGTTTCTGGAGAGAGGAAAAACATTTTAACTTCTCAAGTTTTTTTTAAAGGAACTGCTTGCAAGTAACTGAATGTTAAATGGAGTAATTTTCCCACAAGCTAAAGAAAACAAAAGAAGGCTACCTCAGGGTATCTGTGTCTCTTAACTACAAAGCTGTGGATGTTCAAACCAGTAGCTTGACAAAAGTCACTCATTTGGACCTTTTGCATGATATAAATGCACTAGGATAAGCTGGTGAATTTGTTTTGATTAAATCTGTAGGGTTACCCTGCTTCAATTCCATATTTATCCCAATTACAAGTTCCAATATAAATTGCCCTTTTTAGGCCACTTACTTATGAAACCGCCCAGCTCGATCTTCATTATCTGCATAAAGAAACATTTTCAAAGCATAATTCTCCACATGGGCACAGCCAACTATTTCCTGAGTAACAGCTTCATTATCACCCAGCTGCTTCTTCATCTGAGAAAATACAGAGATGCAAGAAATTATTTACATTTGCCCACAGAAATAGAGCAGCAAGGACATATCTTAGATTTCTAATTCCCACACCTCTTGCTTTAAGTGTCCTTCAGAGGCAAAGCACCTGCTATACTCAAAACAGCTACTGCATGTCTGTACAATGGGGCAAAGGGAGACAAAAGAATGAAGTTGACCTACACACTCCTTTCCTGTCAATGGAAGTGCTCCTGCCATGGCTTATACGATGGTAATGGAATATAATAAGAAATTTCTGCTTTTGGGGGTTGTTAAAGTAAAATGTTCCTGAAACTGGATCCTTGCCTACTCGTGCAATCTAATTAGACATTTGTTACATTACCTGAACAGCGTTGTCTAAGTATCAGCATTTTGGCCTTAAATACAATTTCCTAGCCACTTACTGTGTGGATCATCATCATTATGTGGGAAATTTAACATGCCCTCCTTTAAAATTTCTCATAGCAAGGTCCTGAAATTTAACAACTGTACTTTAAAAAAAATCATGGTAGCATTGGGAAAGGTTTTGTCAGAGAGTGCAGAAGCACAGATATCAGCAATGCAGAAGCACAAAAGGAGCATGTACAACACAAGAAGAAATGTTTGTGTAGGATGGTGACCTTATCAAAGTACTGCTCATAATTCTATACTGATTTTTTTACAAAAAGCTCCCCAATGTTTTTATTTACTCTGTAATCATAAGGACTAGGAACCTTCCTTTTAAAAAGATGAAATAAAGATATTCACACTCTTTAAATAACCATAACATTCTATGTTACTTAGCTAGAGTTGTGACTTAATCACCACAGGTCAGAGTTCTAGTATTTCTAGGATACTTTGCCCACTTGTGTGCCTTCAAGTCGTTTCTGGCATAGTGCCCCTGAGACGAACATTACAGGGGTTTCTTCCTAAGATTTGCTGAGGGGCTTTTTTGCTTTTGTCTTCCTCTGAGGTTGAGAGTTTGACTTGTACAATGTCACCCAGTAAGTTTCTATGGCTTAATGGGGATTTAAGCCCTGGTCTCCAGAGTCATAGACCAATGTTCAAACCACTACACTAGTTGCAGTAGCTCAAGTGGTTAAGATGCTGACTCTGTTGATTGCAAGATCAGTAGGTTGGCAGTTCGAGGCCTGGGTGCAGCATGATGGGGTGAGCTCCTGTCACTAGTTCCAGCTTCTGCCAACCTAGCAGTTCGAAAGCATACAAATGCAAGTAGATAAATAGTTACCACTTCTCAGTGGGAAGGTAAACAGTGTTCTGTGCAATCATGCTGGCCACATGATCACAGACTAATCTCTGACAATGTTGGCTCTTCGGCTTAGTAACTGAGATAAGCACTGCCCGCTATGGTTGGACACGACTTGACAATCTTGTCCAGGAGTAGGCAACCTTTCTCCTTTAAGGGCCGAGGGACTTCAGCTCCCAGAATCCCAGGAGCTATTGGCCGACATGGGACTATTGGCCAACATGGCTGAGGCTTCTGGGAGCTGCCTACCCCTGATCTTGTCAATGGAGAATACCTTTACCTTTATTGTTTGACTCATAACTGTTAACCAATGAAGGTCAGGAGAGCTATAGAGCTTCCTCCTGTAAAGTAACTTGGAGCATAAAGAAGGAACTAATGAAATGAAAACCCCTTGTTCAACCTAACTGCACCAGTGACCTGAAGATTTACTGGAATCTTAGTCAAGCAGTGTACTTCAACAGAAAGACCTCTTTTCAAAGATGTTACAGAGTACAGAAAGCCTCAGATTTCCTAATAAAATCAGCAAAGTAAATAATACTGTTATAGTTACAACAGGTCGATTTAAGGCACCTGAAAGGACCTACTGTTGGCATTTAGGAAAATCCCAGTTTAGCTTTACAAAACAAAAACAAAGGATATTGGACTCTCTTATATTTCTTGTGTTGCCAAAAACTAAAGAAAATATGAGAATGGCAATCTATTTTCTAACACCAAGTATGTTAACTAAGGGCCTTTACAGACTGCCAGAAATAATGCAGCTTGAGTCCACTTTAACTGCCCTGGCTCAGTGCTAGGGAATCATGGCAACTGTAGTTTTTTCTGAGACATTGAGCCTTCTCTGTCAGAGAGCTCTGGTGCCACAATAAACTACAGTTCCCATGATTCCCTAGCACTGAGCCAGGACAGTTAAAGTGGACTCAAGCTGCATTATTTCTAGCAGTCTGTAAAGGCCCTAAATTTAAAGGCCAGGTATCTGTAATACTGATGGAAGCTGGCAGCATAGAGGGGTCCAGTTCATTCTGATACTTTTTTGGAATATTAGCACTTTGAATAAAGTACATTCCTTTCCTATCCTTGTCATATTTTCTCTTATCATTTCTCTCCCCCATCCATGATTGCCTTTTATTCTGTCTTCCTTCTTCCCATCTTCTCCTTTCTTGATCCTTATGGAACTCCTAAAGTTGCTACTGTTCAAGATTTATATATTTATTTCTCTCCAGGCCTTGTCACCTTCTTGCTCTTGACAAAACCTGGCTCCTTGCCCATGGTACTGTTACTTCGGCTGCCACTCATTTGGAGGACTCTCCTTTTCTCCACGAGGATAGAGGTGGGACAAATATTGTATTACTAGCTCATTCCAGTTTCATTTTTTCCTTTCCAGCAACCCACAATTTCTCTTCTTTTGAGGCCAATGCTATGAGATTCTTTTTACCTCAGCACCTGCAGACTGCTGTCCTTTAATGTCTATCTGACCCATTTTCAATTTTATTTCTGATTTTGATTCTTGGTTGACTTTGTTTCTCCCAGATGATATTCCTATTGTTATTAGGAATATTAGGAATGCAGCGGCGGTGCCTGGGCCGTCTGGAGGACTCTGAGGCCCCAACCAGCCCCCTCCATCTCTGGGCTCCCAGGCTCACCTGCGGTGAGTGGGGAGAGGCGGATACAAAAACTCCGCCCGGACCACCTTCCCCAGCTGAGCACGGCAGCGGCGGTGGACTGTTTTACTATCTGCAGTCCTTGAAACATTATAATGATAAGAAATTTTTATATCTAAAATTTTGTATATTTTTTATTATTGTTATTGATTTTATTATTGTTATTGATTCTGTGTAATATGTTGGGGGACAGGTGGGTGGGTAAGTTCTGGGGGTGGGGGTGGGAATTGTTGTAATCTGTTTTGCCATTTGTTTTGGGGGTGGGGGAGGGTAGGAGGGATGGGATCTGTATTGATTTTATTTGTTTGATGTTTTGAATTTTGTATACATATTATTGTTGTTCACCGCCTAGATTGGCTTGCCAGAGGGGCGGTATAGAAATAAACCGTATTATTATTATTATTAGTATTATTATTATTATTGGTAATTTTAATATTCATGTGGATGATTCCAAAAATCCTCTTGTGCTACATTTTCTTTCTTCTTTGTCTTCTTCTAGGCACAAGTTTTGTGACTGACACCCTCTTGGCCATTGATTTGATTTTGTTCTTATTAAGTATTATTCCCTCTCGTGCTTTTTGGTTACTGAATTTCCTTTGTCTGATCCATCATTTTGTTTCTTCTGCTCTTTCTCATAGTCCACCTTCTCGGTGCTTTGTAGCTCACTCCTTGTGAGAGCTTCATTCTGTTAATTCTGAGGCTTTTTTGCAAGCCCTGGTCTCTTCCCAGTCTTCCTTCAATTCTATTGGTTCCTTGGAATTAGCTGTTTCTTTACTCAACTCAACTTTAACTTCAACTCTTGATAGTTTTGACTTTTTGTCAATACGCATAGTCCCTGCTACCAAATCTCAGCCTTGGCTTATTCCTTTTATTCGGTATTTTGGTTCCTGGTTTTGTGCAGCTAAATGTATGTAGAGGAAGAATAGGGAGTACACAGACTACATTCATTATAAATTCATTCTTTCTTCTTTCTCTTGTGCTATCTGTGGCCGGACTGAAATACTGTACTTCACTGATTTATGCTAATGCACAATGCTCACAACATCTCTCTTCTACCTTTAATTCTCTTTTAAAGCTCTCCCTTCCACCTCTTTCTCCATCATTCTCTGCTGATAATTTTGCAACTTTAATATTAAAACTGAAACTTATCTGTTTTGATATTGCTGCTCCTGAACCTTCTTCATTACCAGTGTATCAAATGTTTGCTTCTTCTATGTTTTCTACCACCTGCCAATCTTGTTAGGTGAACTGTTGATGTCTTCAAATCCTTCTACCTGCTTTCTTGATCTTGTTCCTTTGGCTTCTTACTTACTGTAGTCCCTGCCATTTTCCCTTCTCCATATTATTAATCTCCTTTTTACTGGCTCATTTGCTTCTGAACTTAAGCATGCTACCATTTCTCTAATTATTAAGAGCCTTGACACATCTTCTAATTATCGACCTGTTTACTGTCACCTTTTCTCTCGAAAGCTTAGGAACATGATACTTATGTATATTGCTTCCACTTTCTTTCCTGTTTTTCTGTAATGATCCTTTTCAATCTGGATTTGCCCTTTGCACTCTATGTGAGCAGCTCTTACAAAGATCACAGATGATCTCCTTCAGGCCAGGTTAAAAGGCTTATATTCATCTCCTTGATCTCTTTTCAGCCTTTGACACAGCTCTTTTGTGGGAGCACTTCACAACCTAGGGTTTAATTATTCAGTCCTCAACTGGTTCTCATCTTATCTCTCAGGCTGGTCATTTAATATGGTAGCTGCATGTCTTCTTTTCCCCTTCTGGTTGAGGTTCAGCAAAGTTCTGTTCTGGGACCTTTGTTGTTTCCTCTTTATACACTCTCTTTGGGCAATCTTATCAGTTTGTATGGTTTTCAGTATTTTTATTCTGAAGATACTCAGATGTATTTCTCCAGAACTCTCTTCTGACATTGAACATCATCTTACAGCATGTCTTTCAGATATCTCAGCATGAATGCTTCATTGTCGCCTAGAACTAAACATGACAAAGACAAAACTACTTATTTTTCCTCCAGAACCTTCTTTACAACATACAAGACCTATCACTACTAATAATATTCCCATTTATCCATGGCTTTATTTTTTGTTTCTCCCATTGAGAATGTGACAATGTCACTTTAATCTTTATAACATTGCCAAAATCAGACTTTTTCTTTCTGCTTCTTCTGGTAAGACCTTATTTCATATCCTGGTAATTCCCTGCCTTGATTATTGTAATCTTCTCTTGACTGGTCTTTGATTATCTTACCTCAGTCCTCTGGTTTCCATTCAATATTCTGCTGCTAAGGTTATCTTTTTGGCCCATTTGTTTGTTCATGTTATCCCACCTTTGATAATCTCTTAATTGGGTTACCCATTCGTTCTAGGATTCAGTACAAGCTTCTTGTTAACTTTCAAAGCCCTAGCTCCCCGCTATCTTTCAGTCCCTACTTCTTTTTACCAGCTTGCTCAAGCTCTTCATCCTAAGGACTCTAGGCTTCTCATCCAAAGGTTTCTTCTTCCTTGTTCGTCTTTATCTTTGCTCGTTCACTGCTTCATAATTCTGGAATCACTTCCATGAACATTTGAAGACTGCTTATTTCCTCATTATTTGTCAATCTCATTAAAAACTTGTTTTTTAAAGCTTTTAGTATTTTAGTTTAATATTGTTTTATAATCTTGTATATTCTGATTATATGTGTTTGAAAGTTTGCTTTATATTGTGTTTTACCTAGATAATTTGTTTTACAATTGTGTTGCAGTTTTACATTTTTATCATTTCTATCTTCTTTCTCTTTCTCTTTCTCTATGTGTATAAATATACATATATAGACAAGAGTACACAAGTCTGCAATATACTTCCAAAGCCCTACATTAAATTATTCTGAAGTAAGCAAGTTCAAGTGAAATCTAATGAAGCTTTTCTACGAATGAAGCAACATTCAATACATAATGTCAGCTCAATAAATATTGGTTTACTAGATCAAAGGCAGCATGGTGTAATGCAGGGACAGGCAACCTTTTTGAGACCTGGGCCGGTCTCAAAAAGGTTGCCGCTCGGCTGGGCCAAGGGGGGGGGGGGAAATGGCGGAGCGCGTGTGCACACCCTCCTCCTGCGCGCGCGACCCCCCGCGCACGCTGCCAGCGCGGCCACTACCACGGCCGCCGCCGTAGCGCGCACCGCCGCAGCTGCCATGGCGCATGCGCGGCCGCCATTTTGGAAGCCAAAATGGCGGCCGCGACAAGTGCGCCCGAAAACGCTCCCCGGCAGCAGCGCACGGCGGCAGCTTTCGGACGGGGACGGTAAGTCCGGGGCCCGGGGCCTTAACTGGCCCCCGGGCCGTAGGTTGCCGGTCCCTGGTGTAATGGTTTGAGCCCTGGACTATGACTTAAATCCGTGTTAAGCCACGGAAACCCATGAGTCACATTCTCTCAGCCCCAGAGGAAGGGAAAGGCAAGACCCACTGTGATCAAATCGTACCAAGAAAAACCCATCTCCTTGGGGTTGGAATAAATCGAAAAAGACTTGAAGGCACACAGCAAGATCAACTATCCTTACACCTCCAGCCCTCCTCTTCATGCAATGTTGGCTTCAAGAAAGATACCACCAATTGCTGACTAGTTACCTGATCAGGAGGACTTTTAACTGTGTTATGTGGGGGAAGGAGAAAGTATTTTTGAGGCCAGGAGTTCATCAAGTGCTGGAGATGATGGCCCAAAAGTTATACAGAGAACAAAGCAAATAGAGCAAGAACCCAACATTGGGAGGGGGAAAAAAGCTTTAAAAGTCAGATAGGAGGAATGGCCCATGGTCTGAGATGTCTCGATACTAATGCACAGAGCATATGAAATAAATAAACAGTCCTGAATGGAGTCACACTCTCCACTAAGGACTGTGTTTGCAGGCTGGGGGTGTTCCTAGATCTGTTGCTACAGATGATAAATCAGGTAAATGCGACGGTCAGGAGTGCCTGTTATCAGCTTCAGCTGAAATGCCAGCTGAGCCCTTTCCTGGAAGTTAGGGACCTTGAAACTGTGGTGCATGCGCTGGTAACCTCTTGTCTTGATTTCTGTAATGCGTTCTACATGGGGCTACCCTCGTACTTGGTCCAGAAACTTCGACTAGTACAAAATGTGGTAGCCAGGCTGGCCTCAGGAACACTGAGAAGAGACCATATAACACCGATCTTAAGATCACTTCACTGGCTGCCCATTAGTTTCTGGGCCCAGTACAAGGTTTGGTTATCACCTTTAAAGCCCTAAATGGCTTGGGTCCAACCTATTTTCATGACCGCCTCCTCCCGTATAACCCAGCCAGCACACTCAGGTCCTCTGGGAGGAATCTGCAGCAGCCTATAAAAACTAGACTGTCTGCAACGGCCCAGAGGACCTTTTTGGCAACCACTCCCAGATTATGGAATGGCCTGCCAGATGAGATCCATCATATTACCACCTTGAACAACTTTAAAAAAACTGTTAAGACGGATCTCTTCCATCAGGCCTTTCCTGAACAGATATCCCGGTCATCAAGAGACAGCCCAACCTGCTCCCCTGATTCTGCTGCAGTTATTGTTTATTTGTCTATTTGTATTATTATTTTAAGTGTGTTTTTAAATTGTCATTGTTTAACAGCGTTTTAAGGAGTGGGTGGGATTGTGGGATATGAAATGTATATTTTAATGATGTAAGCTGCCCTGGTTGCGTTACGCAGAGGGACGGGATAAAAATAACTATTATTATTATTATTATTATTATTAATAAACAGAATGAACTTGACACTCTAGTTCAAGTGTCCAATTGTGTGCACCATAATTCAAGAAGGATGTGGACAAGCTGGAACATGTCCAGATGAAGGCAACCAAAATGGTGAAAGGTCTGGAAACCATGCCCTATGAGGAGCAGCTTAGGAAGCTGGGCATGTTTAGCCTGGAGAGAAAAGGTTAAGGTGGCATAATATCCCTGTTTAAAATTTTGAAAGGCTGTCATATTGAGGATGGAATACACTTATTTTCTGCTGCTACAGAGACTAGGATATCGAACAGTGGATTCAAGATACAGGAAAAGAGATTCCACGTCAACATTAGGAAGAATGTCCTGATGGTAAGAGCTGTTTGACAGTGGAACACACTTTCTTGGTGTGGTAGAGTCTCCTTCTTTGGAGGTCTTTAAACAGAGACTGGATGGCCATCTGTCAGGGATGCTTTGATTATGAGTTCCTATATGGCAGGGGATTGGACTGAATGGCCCTTGTGGTCTCTTCCAATATCATTCTATGATTTGAGCCTGCTTGAAATTTATCAATTCCAACAGAGGCCTTGTTGCATGTCCTACCACCCTGCAAGGCTAAATTGATAAGCACACATGAAAGGACTTTCTCTGTTACAGCATACTGACTGTAGAATTCCCTTCTAAAGTATGGTATGTTAGACTGGTTCCATCCTTTTTAAGCATCCAGTGGACAGATAAGTCTGTCTTATTTTTCATGGCCTTTGGTTCTTAAAACCAGGGCGGAGGGACTGCTCTGTTTAAACTGTCTGTAGTTTAGACTAATTGTAAGACATTGTTTTAGTTTGTTTCAAAATGTTTTAATTATGTATTTAATGTTTTAAATATATTTATCTCTTGTACATAACTTCATGGCCAATGGACTGAGGTGAAAGATAACTACTTCAAATAAAATAAAAAAATAAAATAAAAGGGGGTAACCGGGGGCTGTATGTGCAATAAGCCATGCTTTACCTATCCTGGTTTGCCTATGAACTGAGAAATCAAACCAAGGTCCAAAACACACTGCAGAAATATCCAGTCTGAGAGTGCTTTAACTGCCCTGGCTCAGTTATAGGCACTGGGAACTGTAATTTATTGTGGCACCAGAGCTCTCTGACAGAGAAGGTTAAATGCCTCACATTTCCCTAACATTGAGCCAGGACAGTTAATGCAGTTTCAAACTGGATTATTTCTTTAGTGTGTTTTGGACCCAAGATTACTTTTTCTTTCTCTCTCCCTAGTATTCATTCAACCTTTTCTTCCACTTACTCTCCTTCCCTTACTATGAGTTTTTCTCTCTCTCTGAGCTGCTCTGAGGGTCCTGCAGCAATAAGTGCCATGGAGAAAAATATAATAAAGGAAATAGCTGTTAGCAGCAGGAAAAAAACCCCACTTACATTCATGTTTATGCAAGAACAGATACACAGCAATTGTTTGCATGTTTCTATAAACAAATGCCAACATTAACACCAAAGCAGATTTACTTACAGCTTCAAGTTGATCCATGAGCTTGCATAAAAATTTGCGACATTCTGGGTTTTTACTATCAATCTTCATACCTGCCTGCATAGCATACAAACGGCCTGTAAGAAACAAGACTCAATGAGGATGACAGATGAGCATACAAAACATTGGGATTTCTTAATCTGATACCATGCCAGCTTTATGTGTCTAGACAAACAAAAATATGGGCCTGAAATCACAGGACTATGTAAGTACTTCTGCATGCCCAAGAAGTTTTGAACCCATGTTTCTGAATAACCAAAAAAGCTTTTCCCCATCTCCCACCATGCAACAAGGTAAGCTTCTGAAAGTGAATGGATGTTCAAATCAGTTTGGAACTCTGTGTAGCAGCCTAAGGGTCAAACAAACAAACCCCAGTGGAAATGTCCTAGTTGTGCTCTGAGATTATTATCATTTTATTTATTTAAATCCTGCCTTCCTCTTGATATAGGGGCTCAAAGTGGCTAACAAATTTGAAATATACAGTAAAAACAACATGAAAGCATTAAAATGTTGATACAAAGTTTTTAAAAACAAGTAAACAATTTAAAAAAAATAAATTTTAAATGGAAGGAAAACAGGCTCAGAGTCTGGATACCTTCATTTGGGAGCAGGTGCAACTCTCAAAGTGTACTTTTTAAATGCTCCCAAAGATTAACTTCTTGAAAGAAAAGTACTTGGTGTTATATTTGTTTTTACAAAATTTGAAAAAAGAACCATTGCAAATAAAATACAGTGCCAACAGGAGAGTGAAAATTAACAATGCCAAGTGTGAACAATCTAAAGTGAACAATGATCTTTAAAATTATATGGCAAATGTAAATTTTCCAATGCAGTTCATATATTTCAGCCAGCCAGCATATACCACGCTGTTAGTGTGCAACCATTCTTGACGTGATATGTTTACAATAAAGGTTACATTAGGCCTGTCAAGTTGATCATTCAACCCTATTTCACTGCACCATGTTCCAATATTGCCATAGAAATCAACACCTGCAAATTACATTTTTAAAAATGGACATGCCCTGAAGCAAACTATATAATCTTAATTTTTTGATTAAATATCTGAGTTGCTATGTTCTGTATCAGTGACCAACTCTGAAAAACTTGCTGTTTAGAGCAGGAATGGGCAACCACTTCAGGTGAGACAGCTACAAACAACTCTCACAGGATGTCACATACTCCCCTTTAAATTTCTTACATTTGTTTAATTCAAAATGCCCCTCTGCACCCTTAATGGAGTGAACATGGCAAACAAAACCCCATCCCACTATCTTGATGGTTTCAGGCCCTTGAGAGACCTTTTAAAATCAGGTCACTCCTAATTTTGGAAAAACCTCCAATACCCAGCCCTTTTCCAAAGGACTGGAGTGTATCTACAGTGTAGAAATAATGAGTTTGACACCACTAACTGCCATGGCTCCATCTTACAGAATCCTGGGATTTATAAGTTTGTGAGACACCAGCAAGCACTCTTAGGACAAAACCCCCATAAAACTACAAACCTCAGGATTCTATAGGATGGAGCTACAGTACTTAAAGTGGTGTCAAACAACATTATTTCTACATTGTAGATGCATGCCAAGTCCATCTCTTCCCACATATGGCAAAAATTCTGTTCCAATCCCTTTAGAAGGCAGGAAGAACATTTCAACAAAGCTTTTTTTTAAAATCTTATTTTGGAGAGGGACCCTTGAGGGCCTTTCAGTAGCTTCTGGGAGGATAATGCCATTCATGGCTTGCTCTTTCTCTACCTGTGATTTTGAGGAACAGTTACATAACAAGCATTGTAAAACTATTATGCTTGCTTAGACAAAGCTAATTTAATTAATCTGCTAACAGCCTCTGTATTTCAGTTGAATATATTTTATCCATAGATTCTTTCTGACAGCCATGCCCAGCTTCACAAAATACCTTCCAGTAAAATCTCAGTTCCTGGATTCTCTTAGGGCCTTTGCAGATTTCTAGAAATAGTGCAAATTGAGTCCACTTTAAGGGTTAGGGTTAGGGAATCATGGGAACTGTATTTTATTGTGGCACCAGAGCTCTGACAGAGAAGGATCAATGTCTCAGAAAAAATACAATTCCCATGATTCCCTAGCACTAACCCTAACCCTTAAAGTGGACTCAATTTGCACTATTTCTCACAGTCTGCAAAGGCCCTTTGAAGTGGCAAGACAACTGCTATGCTATGCAATCTCATAGTGTCATGAGACTGGTTTTTAAGAATAAACTACAGAATATCTCTCCTTCATGAGCTGTCTTATCAGTGAGCTGATAGTGCCTACATGTGGAAACCTGTTCTAATTGCTTCTGAACAGTTTAGACCAGGGATAGGCAACCTTTCCCCTTTAAGGGCCGAGGGACTTCAGCTCCCAGAAGCCTCAGCCATATTGGCCAATAGTCCCATGTTGGCCAATAGCTCCTGGGATTTTGGGAGCTGAAGTCCCTCGGCCCTTAAAGGGGACAGGTTGCCTACCCCTGGTTTAGACATTATATTGAAAAGCAATGCAAAGCCAAATCAATTCAAATCCAAACCAAACACACACACAAACCTCAAAGGGGGGGGGGGGGGACCCTGTTTTTAAAAATCTGGGTAGATTTCACTCTTCAACAGCAGGCTGACAAGATGTAGAAACAGTTTAGTTACCAAACAGGTAAACTGTCTTCTGCAGAATAAACAGAGCAAGTGGAGAAAAATTTAAAACTCTAAATGTTATTGGTGAGCTTTAATCCATAATAATAGGGCCTGAATATTAGTCTTGAAAATTTCTCTTGAATTTCTTTTTCTGGAAAAATAAGAACATTGCCAAAGAATGGAAAGAGTGATGGGAACAATTGTTTACACTAGTCTTTCGCTATAACTATAACCACAGAGTCTTACACTAACTTGTAGGGTGAAGCATGGGGCTGAACAGACCAGCCCCCAAGGGGTGCCATCCCGCCTCCCTTTTCCTTACCGGGTTAGGGCCGCAGCAACCGCACGCCACAGCCCTGATGCGGTGGTTTGCCGCTCTAAAAAGAGCTGGCAAATGCCGCTCCTTTTTAGAGTGGCAAAAAGCCACCTTTGCCGCCACCGTGGCTTTTTGGCACTGCTTTGACGCAGCATGTGTGAACACTGCACCAAGGGAGCGCCCTGAAACCTCCCGCTGTGCAGTGGGGCACACAATGTCAGGATGATGTAGGGTGGAGTCAGGGCGGCTGGCATGCAGTCACCATACCCTCAGTCCACCCCCAGACAGCTCTTGTGGCCGGTCTGTACAGCCCCTATATCTTAAGCCCTAAGACAAGCTTTGGCCAGCCTTCTCTATAAAATACAAGTTATCCAGTGTCATCATTCTTTGCAAATATGTGGTCAAAAGGTTTTTAGGACCTCCCCCCTCATCTGCTCCATCCCTATTGCCTCAAAATATGCTATGGAGGGATTCCCCTGCTTTTTAGACACATTTTTGTGGTGTTCGGTGCACCTATTGAGCCCTGGTGGTACAGTGGTTAAATACCAGTATTGCAGCCACTCGCTCACAAACTGCAAAGTTATGAGTTCAATACCAGCCAAGGCCTCAAGCTTGACTCAGGCTTGCATCCTTCCGAGATCGCTAAAATGAATACCCAGCTTCTTGGGGGCAATTACCTTACACATTGTAAACTGCTTAGGTAGTGCTTAAGTGCACTGATAAGCGATACAGAAATCTACATGCTATTGCTAATGGGTCACTCTGGATCCTTCCTCTTTCCTACCCCTTTTTAAACTACAGCCCTCCATATCCATGGATTCTTTAATCATGGATTTAAGCATCCACCACTTGAAAATATTCAAAAATTATATAAACTCTGAAAAGCAAACATTGATTTTGCCATTTTATATAAGGGATACCATTTTATTATCCATTGTACTTAATGGGACCTGAACATCCATGGATTTTGGTATCCACAGGATGGCCTGCAACCAAACCCCAGCAGATATTAAGGGCCCATTTTACTTAAGCACTAAAATTATTTTGATCTCACTGGCAACCAAGCCAAGATGTTGAAAATCACCATCACTCATTGTGGATTACCTACAAAGTTTTAAAAAATGCATACTGAAAGAGCTGAAGGAAAGAGGCAGAACTGCAAAACAGATCTAACTGTGCTTTCAGAGCTATTGAAAGGATGTCAGAGTAGAACTGTAACTCACTCCCTGTGTAAGTACAAAGCTACCAACCTCTGCACTGGACCCAATTATTTGCTTTTTGAGGGACAAAGCAATGTTCAAAACTGTGTCAAATGACTAACATATGCACTTTAAGAACTATGAACTACAGGAGAACATGATGTTCTCTCAGGGAAGCAGCTGGTTTTACAAGACAATTAATTGAAAAAATGAGTTACACATGCTACTATAAAGCTTTGCAAGTTTGAAATGTAATTGGTAAAACTAAGAGGATTTAACTGGCCTTCAAAATAAATTTTCATCCTGGTTTTGTATGTTATCACTTCTACTATCCTTGCCACACTTTCAAAATGCCTCAGGCCATATAATGCTACTGTCAGCAGGTCATTATTTCAAAGATAATGTGTGGTGTAGTGGTGTAGTGAGCCCTGGTGGCACAGTGGTTAAATGCCTGTACTGCAGCCACTCACTCACAAACCACAAGGTTGCGAGTTCAATACTAGCCAGGGCTCAGGCTAGACTCAGGCCTGCATCCTTCCGAGGTCGCTAAAATGAGTACCCAGATTGTTGGGGGGCAATGAGCTTACAGTTGTAAACCGCTTAGACATCCCATAGCGTGATATGAAGTGGTATATAAATGAAGCTGCTTTGCTTTGCTTTACTCTGCTTTAAGTGTTGGACTATGACTATGGAGACCAGGGTTCGATTCCCAGCTCGACCATGAAACCCACTGGGTGAACCTTGGGCAAGTCACATTCTCTCAGCCTAAGGAGAAAGCAATGACAAATGTCTGAACAAAAATTGGTAAATAAACCCCATGATAGGTTCGCTTTAGGGTCACCATAAGTTGGAAACAACTTGAAGATACATAACAACTAAGTACGTTCTCATCTGCATATCTTAAATTGCTAATATTCCTTCTGCCAATTTTCATGCCTCCTTTCTCTGAATCAAATCCAGTTTTATGTATGATATGTTCACTGAACAAGTTGAACAGAGAGGATGTTAAAATGCAGCCTTGCTTCACCACCTTGCGAATTGGAAACCATTGCATTCATATTCTGTCCTGATGGTGACCTTGTCTCCTGAGTATGGATTTTACAAGACAATAAAACATTGTCACACACTCATTTCTTTAAGAGCAATGTGTATATTTTCATGATCTACATAATCAAAGGCTTTGCTATAATCCATAAAGCATAAACTGATTTTCTTCTGAAATGCTTTGGTGTGTTCCATTATTCAGTGTATGTTCACAGTATGATCCAACTGCTTTTTATTTTTAATTTTTATTGCTCTGAACCTAGCTTGAACATCTGTAATTTATTGCTTCATATATGTAAAAAATTCTTGTAAAATTTTGAGCATCATCTTGCTTTTTCATATTTATTGATAGATTTTAGTTAAAATTTGAGTAGATTTTGTCTCTGTCTCTGTAGCTTGAAACATCTCTATGCCACATGATCCTTATGATTTATATCTCCAAGTGCTTTGAGTATACCTTCCACTTCACTTTCTACAATTGTAGGTTCATCTTCAAATTGTTCTCACTTGAGTTAATCTGTTATCTTTTCATCTCTTTTACATAGTTATTTTGTGTATTGTGTCCATTGTCTTTTTATTTCTTCTTAATCACCTAGTGTATTCCCCTGTTTATCATCTATCATCCCACCCTTGCTTTAAGTTTCCCTTTGAACTCTCACATCTTGTGGAAGAGGTTTTCTTCTACTTTTTTGTTGTTGTCACCTCCTAGTTTTCTGCATTATTATAGTAGTTCTCTTTGTCCCTATGCACAAGTTTCTAAACAGTTGCATTCAGGATTCTGATCCTACTTCTATCACCATTTACGACTGCTTCTCATCTGTCCTTAACTTTTAGAAGAATTTAATCTGTTATTCAATGAAGCTTCCCTTTCTTTTTGCCTACAGACAGTGCCTTTTTGCATTCTTCCTGACAACATCTCTGGCTGTGGTCCATAGCTCCTCTGCCTTCAGTTCAACTAAGCTTAATAATACATTTTTTTTTTTTTTTACATGGCCTTTAAATTTTGGAGGACTGTTCTTTATATCATATTTTGGCAATTTTTTTGTGTTGTTATTGAGCTTTCTTCTGATTTGTGATATCAGCTGTTCATTTTTTATGTTACCAACTCCATCTTTTGCTTCCAATTACAGTATATACACAACTATAAGTTGACCTTGTGTAAATCAAGAGCATGTTTTGGAGCCAAAAATTATGGATTTTGATATGGTACCAAGGGTAAAACCTATGGGCATGTAACAAAGGATGAAGCAAAGTAAAATGGCGCCATAAGAACTTACAAAATTCCAGCAGGCATAACTGTTTGTGCTCATCCTAAAGGCTGGATGGATGGGGAGGGAACTATGGAAAATTGTGGCTATATAATATGGAGGGGAGGTGATCAGACATGAGTAGGCTTAGAAAATGTGCACACATGTCAAACAGAGTGAAAAGGCAAAGATGGTGATTACGTTAGCAGTTATTAGTCTTTAACTTTGATAACTTTGCCTGATTTTAATCCAGAAAAGCTGACATACACAAATGTATTCAATGTTGTATTCAGTGCTCCTTTGAGGGGAAGAACCAAAGAGCTGCCACCACCACCATTTCATTATCTAGGCATTAAAAAAGGTCAGAAGCGGTGCTGCAGCAAAGAGAGTAGAGAGGGTTAGTCTTTTAGGTGCTCCTAAGATGGACTAAGCTCTCACCTATTACCATTCTACTCAGAGAATGGATTGGTTCCTTTTTTAAAATAAGAGTTAAAGTACAATACTTACACTGACTGATGAATAAGTCAAGTCAGGTTTTTTGGATCAATTTTTGGATTAAAATTTCTAGACTTATACATAAGTATATATAGTGTGCCCTTCTTATCTGTGGGGGTTCTGTTCTGGACCATCCCATGGATGGCAAAAACCATAGGATCTCAAGTTCCAGGGTATCCAATGATGGTATCGGTGGGCTTTCTTCCAGGGCTGTTTGTGTGCACAGCCATTTAAATCAATGGAGCTTGCTGTCCATGGATGCTCAAATCCACAGATGGCAAGCCTGTGTTTGGGGCGGGCGCCTTGTACAGTATGTAGTTCATTTGAATTTTATATAGGCCATCATCTCCCTGCTTCATTTTTTCTAAAGTTGCAGAGTAAAAGTTGAGTTTTTAAAATCTGTATTAATGCCTAAAAGCAGCGACATAACATACATTATGTTATCACAGAATTGAAAATGAAGTGAGTATGATGTTTTTCAACTGTGTACCCAATCCCTCTCTGTACTCACTTCTGATTGACACTGTTCTCTTCATCAAACACAGTCTGACTGCAATACTAACCATGCTTATCTCAGGAACCAAGCCTCACTGAACATAATAAGATTAGTTTTCTTAAATATATATTTACTTCATTTATATCCTCTTTGGACCCATTAAACAGTAATATTACTGTTCCAGTGAACAATGTATCTTGGTAAGACAACTATGACTCAAATGGATTTTGTTTTTTAAAAAACAGACTTAGTCTAAAATCATAGAATCATAGAGTTGGAAGAGACCACAAGGGCCATCCAGTCCAACCCTCTGCCATGCAGGAACTCCAAATCAAAGCATCCCCGACAGATGGCCGTCCAGCCTCTGCTTAAAGACCTCCAAAGAAGGAGACTCCAACACTCTCTGAGGGAGTGTGTGCCACGGATGAACAGTTCTTACTGTCAGGAAGGTCCTCCTAATATTAAGATGGAATCTCTTTTCCTGTAGCTTGCATCCGTTGTTCCGAGTTCTATTCTCTGGAGCAGCAGAAAACAAGCTAGCTCCCTCCTCAATATGACATCCCTTCAAATATTTAAAGAAGGCTATCATATCCCTCTTAACCGTCTCTTCTCCAGGCTAAACATAACCAGTTTCCTAAGTCGTTCCCTCATAGGACATGGTTTCCAGACCCTTCACCATTTTAGTGGCCTTCCTCTGGACACGATCGTTTCTCCACATCCTTTTTGAATTGTGGTGCCCAGAACTGGACACAGTATTGCAGGTGAGGCCTGACCAAAACAGAATAGAGTGGCACTATTACTTCTCTTGATCTAGACACTATACTTCTATTGATTCAGCCTAAAATTGCATTGGCCTTTTTAGCTGCAGCATCACACTGTTGATTCATGTTCAACTTGTGGTCTACTAGGACTCCTAGATCCCTTTCACATCTAGTCTCATTAAGCCAGGTGTCCCCCATCTTATATCTATGCATTTCTTTTCTTTTTTTCCCCTAAGTGCAGTACCTTACATTTCTCTGTGTTGAAATTCATTTTGTTAGCTTTGGCCCAGCTTTCTAATCTATTAAGGTCATTTTGAATTTTCATCCTGTCTTCGGGGGTATTAGCTATTCCTCCTAATTTTGTGTCAAATTTGAGAAGCATGCCCCCATTCCTTCATCCAAATCATTGAAAAAGATGTTGAATAGCACTGGGCCCAGGACAGAGTCCTGTGGCACCCCACTGGTCACTTCTCTCCAGGATGAAGAGGAGCCATTGCTGAGCACCCTTTGGGTTCAGTCAGTCAACCAATTACTCATCCACTTAACAGTTGTATTGTCTAGCCCACATTTTACTATCTTGTTTGCAAGAATATCATGGGGGACCTTGTCAAAAGCCTTACTGAAACCAAGATATGCTATGTCTACCACATTCCCTTCACCTAGCAAGCTGGAAATTTTATCAAAAAAAGAGATCAGATTAGTCTGGCATGACTTGTTTTTGAAAAACCCATGTTGACTTTTAGTGATTATGGGAATTTAGATTCCCTTTCCCACAAACCCACAGTACTGAAAGCCCCTCCCATGGGGTGTCCCCATATGCTTTGGGGGTCACCCTACGAGTTAAGCCAGCCCTAGTGCAAGGAGAACATGGTACAGATTTAAGAGCTGGCGTGATGTAGTGGCTTGAGAAATGGACTAAGGCTTTGGAGAGCAAGGTTCGTCATGAATCCCACTGGGTGACTTTGGGCAAGTCACACTCTCTCACCTTCAGAGGATGGCGATGACAAACCCCCTCTGAAAAAACTTGCCAAGAAAACCCTATGATAAGGTCGCCATAAGTTGGAAAAGAAGGCATACCACACACACAATATGGGGAGAAGAGGATATGTGAAGCCAAGCTAACGAAAGGATGCAGGGGTTCATGGTGGAATCTAAGGCAGGGCTTCCCCGCTTGCACTGAGGCGGTTCAACACGACCCACTTCCGGCGCAAAAAAGGCCGCCGCATTGCCAGTGAGTGTCCCTGCGCATGCGCACTCGAAGTGCGAAGGGGGCCGCTGGACCGCTGAAGGGGGAGCGAGCAAGAGCGCCTTTGGCTCCGCCCACTAACGGACGAAACGGAGGGAGGGAGCGGGGCAGCGCGGCGAAGTTCGAAGTGGGCGGGGCCACACATGCCGTTGACGCCTCTCACTTACAATAATAGGCCACCACGGGCTCTCGCTTGTCCAGCTCCTGCGCGGTTCTCAGGAAATGCTGGACGGGCTTCAGCTGCGAGGGCAGCGGCGGGAGACCCGAGGCCGCCGCCATAGCGCTAGAGAGTCAACCCTGCTCGGTGTCACCAACCGTCACCACTACGACTAGGGAGCTGTCCGGCCCAATCTGGTCTCTCAGGCAGTTCCGCTTCCGGTGCGGTGACTGAGGAGCGGGCCTGGCCCGGCTCGGTTTAAAAGGCGCATGCGTAGTGAGACTTGATGGCGAATTGCCCCCCAAAGCGCCATCTTGTGAGCAGATGAGGGAAGGAGGAGGGAAAGGGGCCGCGTTTTTCATAGGCTTTGAGTAAACACTTCCGGTTTCCTGTTGCTAAGGGGGGGGACCCTTCCTATTGTGGGATAGGAGGGATGGAAAGATTTAGAGTGGTTAAACGAGGCAAGTGTAGAAGCCTTAATAATATCCCCTATCCTTCCAGAGGGCGTCAGAAGCTGATGAAAAAGGCAGGGTTGACCAGAGGTCCTCCTTTTCCAGGATCTGTCCTCCATTTTAGCCTTCTCTCCAGGCGGAATTCCAAAATGTCCTCCATTTTGAGCATCACTGAGGAGTATGAGTTTGCATTTATATGAGTGCCTTTAGATTTTATTTGGTCATGCCCTACATTTTTATTGAGTGTCCTACATTTGGGGTGTGTGCCTTGTCATCTGCAGTTATGACATCTGCTCACTCTGTGAAAAGGATTGTTGGTGGTGCTGTGCTGTTTTTGACAGTGTTCACATATGATGGCTTAGGGACCAGATAGCAAACATAGGATGGTTAATGGAATGCACCAAAGAATTCCAAAAGAAAGGCAGCATGTGCTTTATAGACTACAGCAAAGCCTTTGCATAGATCATGAAAGGCTGTGGAACACCCTTAAAGACATGGGAGTGCCAGCACATCTGATAGTCCTGATGAGGAATCTGTATTCAGGACAAGAGGCTACTGTCAGAACAGAATAAGGAGAAACAGAATGGTTCCCAGTTGGCAAAGGAGTCAGACAAGGCTGCATCCTATCACCCTATCTGTTCAACTTGCATGCAGAACATATAAGAAAAGCAGATTTGGACATAGAAGGAGGAATGAAAATAGGAGGAAGGAATATCAACAATCTGAGATATGCTGTCGACACCATACTACTACTACTACTACTAATTTTTATTTATATTTCCCGCTTCCCTGCGGATTGAGGTGGGATTACAATATAATACAACAGTATACAAAAATACCCACAATAAAATAACATTATGGTATATAATAGTGCAATAAAATAGCTAATCGACAACAACACCAATAAAATTGAAAAGCATCAATAAAATAAAATAAGAGCTTATAAAAGTGCCATAAAATGGTGGTTGTAACAGCACCCAGAAAGCCAAGCAAACAATTATGATATAGCTTAATTAGCTTAAAGGTCCGCTAAGGAGATCAGGTGGATAGGCCCGCTGGAAGAGCTCCATCTTAAGTACCTTCTTGAAGGTATCTAAAGTAGTAATAAGACCGGTCTCTTCCGGTAGGCTGTTCCACAACTTAGGGGCTGCGGCCGTAAACAATCTTTGGGAAGTTGTACTGAGTCTAGTTTTATAGTATTCTAATAAGTTCTTCCCAGATGTTCTGAGAGTGTGGGGCGGATTATGTGGGGAGAGGCGTTCCTTCAAGTAACTCCGGCCCAAGCCATGTAGGGCTTTAAAGGTAATAACCAACACTTTGTACTGTGCCCGGAAGCCAATCGGTAGCCAATGAAGAGATTTTAATATAGGCGTCATATGGTCCGATCTAGATGTTCCGGTGACCAATCTGGCTGCCATGTTTTCAACAAATTGAAGCTTCCGAACTTGGTACAGAGGTAGCCCCATGTAGAGAGCATTACAGAATCCAAAAGAGAGATTACCAGGGCAAGTACTACTGCTTCAAGGTCCTTTCAGTCCAGGTAGGGATGCAGTTGGCAAATCAACCAAAATTGATACCAAGCACTCCTGGCCATCGCATCCACTTGAGATGACAGCTGTAGAGAGGAGTCCAGGAGTAGTCCCAAACTGCGAACTTCGTCCTTTAGGGGAAGTGTGACCCCATCCAGAACTGGTTGACAAAGTTCCCTCCCCGGACTAGGGGTACCTATCGCGAGCACCTGCATTTTTTCTGGATTCAGCTTGAGTTTGTTTCGCCTCATCCAGCCCATTACCGACCCAAGGCAGGCATCCAAAGGAGCGATGCCAATCAGTCACTGCAGCAGTCGGAGACATAGAGAAATAGAGTTGGGTGTCATCAGCATATTGATAACACCACACCCTGTCTCTGGATGATCTCTCCCAGAGGCTTCATGTAACTGTTGAACAGCATGGGGGACAGAATAGCACCCTGAGGTATGCCGGATGTCAGCTCTCTTTTAGAAGAGCTACTATCCCCCAGCATCACCATCTGGAATCTGCCTGAGAGGTAGGACCGAAGCCACTGAAGTGCAGTGCCCCCAATACCTAACTCAGGCATTCCAGAAAAACAGGGTCACACTTCCCCTGTCGATGCTCAGACGGAGATCATCGACTAAGATGACCATGGCAGTCTCAACTCCGTATCCCGCCCTGAAGCTGGTTTGAAATGGGTCCAGATAATCAGCTTCTTCCAGGACAGCTTGCAGCTGGAAGGCAACTGCCCTCTTGATCACTTTGCCCAAGAATGGTAGAAAGGAGACCGGTCTGTAATTTTTTCCCACCAGGGGATCAAGGGAGGGTTTTTTCAAGAGCGGTTTAAACCACCGCTAGTTTTAAATTTGATGGAAATTTTCCCTCTCTGAAGGATGCATTAATTATTAGCTGTAATAGTATTTTTACTGCATCAGCCATGATGGGCAAGGGTCTAGAGGGCACGTTGTCCTCCTTACACTTCCAAGAAGCTTATCCACTTCATCAGTATTCACAAACTCAAAATGATCCAGTTTAACACAGTCCCTGGATGTCTCCTTTATTGATTCTGTTATAATGCCTGCATCCAGATCGTCCCTTATCTCAGAGATTTTATGTACAAAAAAGTAATTGAAAGCATCACAGCAGGCTTTAGTAGGTTCCAATAATAAATTCAGGGTGGAAGGTACCCTGATCAGCTCTGCCAGACGTGACCTTGCAGATGCAATACGTGCAGCATAGAATAAATTCTTTGCTGCATCTATTGCCACTCCGTAGGAAGCCAACATGTTCCTAAGGTGTGTCTTGTCAGATAAACGGCGATGTTTCCGCCAGTGGTGCTCTAGTTGTTGCACAGCACGCTTCATTCGATGAAGATTTCCAGTGTACCATGGTTTTTTATTTGAAGCGGGTTGGAAAGGACACTCGGGAGCAATAGTGTCTATAGCCCTGGTAAGATCGTTATTCCAGGTATCAACCAGGGCTTCAACAGAATCGCTGTTGTTCCCAACCATAAAACCCTCCAAGGCTTCCTGGAACCTTTTGGGTTCCATCAGCCTTCAAGGGCAGACCATTTTAATAGGTCCTCCACCCCCGAGAGGGATATTGATAGCCTTTAGTCCCACTTTGACCAGAAAATGCTCCATCCATGACAGGGCAGAAGTCTGGATTATCTCTGCCCACAAATATTCCTGATTCGTACTAAAGACAACATTGACAAAGACAACCCGCAGAATGTGTTGGACCCGAGACTAACTGGGACAGGCCCATGGCTATCATGGAAGTCATGAACTCCCAAGCTGCACCTTTTAGGTCTAATGAGCCAGACTCAAAGGGGATGTTGAGGTCCCCCAGGACAAGAAGCCTGGGAGACTCCAACACCAGCTCCGAAAACAGCTATGTCAGCTCCGCCAGGGAGTCTGTTAAGCAACGGGGTGGACGGTAAACCAACAGAATCCCCAGACTGTCCTTAGGCTTCAAGGTCAAGTAGATATATTCAATGTGGTTCATTTTCCAGATAGGTCTCCTGGTCAGAGTGATTGTGCTTTTATGGACCAAGACAACTCCCCCCCCTTGCCCACTTTCCCTTATCTGCTCCTTAATAGTATAACCGGATGGGAGAGCCTTCACCTAGGTTACACTACTATCCTCCCCCAACTAGCCGAAAACATCATAGATTTGGGACAATTACTAAGGAGTTTATCACATGGGGGACAGTGGGAAGTATAAACGGTGATTAACCTGTGATAATCCTGCAATTGCGCTAATTTTTACATGACGTCGTGTTCAAAGTGCTATTATCCTGTGATAATTCCGCAACTGCGCTAATGGTTTTCACATGATGTAGAGATGAAAGGTGCTTAAGGTGCCATTATCCTGTGAATAACCAGGCAAGAAACATCACCAAATCATTCAGTCTTTATTCAATTGCTAGTGTCGTCTAGCTTCTAAAGAAAAAGTAGTGTAAATTATTAGGTCCTTTGGGTTTCAGTGCTTCAGAAAGCATTGGTTTCTGCCATTTTTTTAAAAAAGGAGAAAAAAAGTTATGAATGGGAACTATATTTGGGACAAGGTTACTGCATCTTTCATAGCTTATGATATGGGTGGAAAATGAACAGGTGCAGACTTTCCACATTTTGGAGATACTGCACTTACTAAAATTATGCTTGATTGTCAATTTCTGCCAAAGACTAATGAAAGTTTCCCAGCTAAAGCCCAACAATATGATTGCAACAGCTAAACATTATGTTTTCAATAAACATTTACACCCCTGTCTGACACCTCTAGTTAATTTTTGACAAGTACAATTTAGAGAGGTGAAGTTTCTGATGGAAAAATATTTGTCCATGTCAGCTTTCTGTTCAGGCTCCATCAAATCTTACTTATCAGTTGAGTCGGTACCTTTCCATTTGGAGTTAGCATGCTAAGTACCCCATCTGTTGGGGGTCTTGACAGTTGTCTCCAAGCTCTATCCATAATGGGTTGACTCATGACTTCTAGTTTAAAGAAGTCATTGTATATAATGATAGCCGCTAATGGAGACCACAGTGTTGCAGTTAGTTAATGACTGAGGGGGGTTGCAGACTGCCAGAAATAGTGCAAATTGAGTCCACTTTTAGGGTTAGGATTAGGGAATCATGGGAACTGTAGTTTATTGTGGCACCAGAGCTCTCTAACAGAGAAGGCTCAATGTCTCAGAAAAACAACAATCCCCATGATTCCCTAGCACTAACCCTAAAAGTGGACTCAATTTGCACTATTTCTGGCAGTCTGCAACCCCCCTCAGTCATTGAGTCCACTTTTGAGGGTCCACATTGAGTCCACTTTTAGGGTTAGGATTAGGGAATCATGGGAACTGTAGTTTATTGTGGCACCAGAGCTCTCTAACAGAGAAGGCTCAATGTCTCAGAAAAACAACAATCCCCATGATTCCCTAGCACTAACCCTAAAAGTGGACTCAATTTGCACTATTTATGGCAGTCTGCAACCCCCCTGAATCTGGAGGCAGTGATCTTGCAGACTGGTATCTTTTTTCTAAATGTGTTGAGCCAGGAGAGGGGAGGGGAAGGAAGGAAGGAAGGAAGGATCCATCCCTTCCAAGCCTCTTTCCCGGGCGGATTGGTGCCTGGGGAAGGTAGCAATCCAGCCAGGAAGGGGGTGGGCATTCTGGCGGGGCATTCACGTCCCGTCCCGCCTTTACACAAATGTCCCGGACTCTCCCAGTTCCTGCCTCTCTGTCTCCTGGCAGCAGCCATCTTTGTGAGGGAGAAAGGCTGCAGCCAGGGGGCGGGCTTCCGGCTCCTCCGTCCCCATTGGCCAGGCAGAGGAGAAGGAGCTTTTCCATTCAGCCCCACTAGAGTGAGAGAAAGAAAGAGAGCTGCAGCTAAGTAAGAGATCTTAATGCTGAGGCGAGGGATAGGGCCATGGAAAGCCCCTGGGTGCCCTTGGCAAGTCACACTCTCTCAGCCTCAGAGGATGGCAAGGGCAAACCCTTTCTGAGGGGTAAAGCATGCCAATAAGTCACACTCTCTCAGCCTCAGAGGATGGCAAGGGCAAACCCTTTCTGAGGGGTAAAGCATGCCAATAAGTAACACTCTCTCAGCCTCAGAGGATGGCAAGGGCAAACCCTTTCTGAGGGGTAAAGCATGCCAATAAGTAACACTCTCTCAGCCTCAGAGGATGGCAAGGGCAAACCCTTTCTGAGGGGTAAAGCATGCCAATAAGTAACACTCTCTCAGCCTCAGAGGATGGCAAGGGCAAACCCTCTCTGAGGGGTAAAGCATGCCAATAAGTAAACCATATAGAGAGAGATAAATGTGTGTGTGTGTACACGCACACACTTAACCACATATATATATATATATATATATGTGTGTGTGTGTGTGTGGTTTACTTCTTGACATGCTTTACCCCTCAGAGGGGGTTCGCTCTTGCCATCATCTGAGGCTGAGAGAGTGTGACTTGCCCAATGACACCCAGAGGAGCTACATTTCTGCCTTCTGCCAAATTCTCCTCCATTTTTAGCAGGACTAAGAAGCATGCATTTATATTAATATTTTTAAAACTTATTGTTTTTAGCTTTTAGTTGGTAATGTCCTCCATTTTTCTTGAATGTCCTACATTTGGGGCTAAATATTGTCCATTTTTTTTTAAAAAAAAACCCCAACACATTTTGTCCCAGTTTGGTAGTAGAGAATTATGGCAACCCTACACCTGCCCCCCTTCCCAGCTTCTCCCTCCTGGGTTTTTTCCCCAAGGGGAAAAGCCTAGGAAGTAGGGGGAATGCAGGCACCTGGCCTTGACCTGGCAAATAATCAAAATAATAATTTTAAAAAGAGTGTCAGAGCTGTGTGTGTGTGTGTGTGTGTGGAGGGCTAAGTGTACTACTTGCAGAGGGAGGGTGTGAGTAGAATGTTTTTACTAATAACCATGATTGTACACATTGTCACTCTAAGTCTGTTTCAGCCCTTTGTTTCGCAAGCATCTGTTGGACAATCTCCTTTTCATTTTCTGGCCAAACCCATGCTTCTCATTTTACTTTCCCATCTAGTTCTAAGTGCCCACTTCAGATCTTCCTCATCCCCTTTCCTCTCTAGTAGATTATGTAATCTGAATTGAGAAGGGCCATGTTGCTTTAAATGTTGCCATTTATATAGCATTCCTTGAACAGAGGCAAGGTAGGAGTGTACTTATTCTTTATCACTGTTTATGAATATACAGTTAATTGATGTTGTATACTGATTAACAGGTTTTTTTTTATTTTTCATCTTTCATCTCCCTTCTTTTTACATCTCAATCTGGACAGTTTCTTCATTAAAAGTCACAGAGATTCCAGCAAGCAATTTTTATTTAATAAAGTAATAGAAAGCATAAAGCAAAATAACGTTTGCAGTAGTGAAGACATAGTTTTTTAAACCCTGCATCGTGTTTTGTTCCTGCTTATACTTCAATTCCATTAACTGGTAATAATTCTAATGGCTTTTTCCCCATTACTCACCTCCCCAACTTAAAGAGTCTAATCATAGTTTAATATAGGAAAGAATATAGTATCCACTGGGGTTTGGTTCCAGGACACACACCTCTCCCATGAATGCCAAAATCCATGGATGGTGAAGTTCCATTATATACAGTAGTGTACGTAGTAAAATGATGTCGCTTTGGTGAAGAACTGAAAGGTTTCCTTTCCAGAATTTGAATATATTTTTAAGCCATGGGTGGTTGAATCTGTGGATACAGAACCCATGGATACAGAGTGCAGACTGTATAACCAAAGAGAAGGTTGTATTGAACCATTGCTTTTTTGTTTGTTTTTGGATATATGTTTAAAGGAGAGGGTTGTAGGATTTCATTTAAGTTTCGCCCAAAACACGCTTCACAAATAATCCAGTTTGAGACAGCTTTAACTGCCCTGGCTCAGTGCTAGGCAATCCTGGGAATCATAGTTTATTCTGGTACCAGAGCTCTTGACAAAAGCTAAATGTTTCACAGAACTACAGTTCCCAGCATTCCCTAGCACTGAGCCAGGGCGGTTAAAGCAGTCTCAAATTGGATTATTTCTGCAGTGTGTTTTGGACCATTGATGCTGGAGTTCAAGCTTTATTAGGCATTTCATAGAATTGTAGAATTATAGAGATTCATTGTACCCCAAAAGTAAATTAGTCCAACCCCTTGCCGATTCTGAAAATCCTCGCAAAAGCTTCCCTTTTATATTGCTATCTAACCTCTGCTTAAAACCCTCCAAGGAAGAAGTGTCCTTTTGGACTGCAGTTTTCAGTGGTTACTTCACCACTGGCTCTACTGACTACACCTTCTGGGAGTTGCAGTCCAACAACATCTAAGGAACCCCATGCCCTAGGAATAATCTAAAAAAACCAGTTGTGTTGCTCCTTATCAATCCCAGTAGTTTTGTATCTCTGTCATAACTGCATCTTTTGAAAAGCTAGTGGGTCTTAACTGCTTATTTAAAACACCCACCAAGAAACTCTTTGCATTCCAGTACTGGTCTCTCCCATCAATATACTATTGCTGCGGAAAGCCATTTCCTTTCCAGCTACTGTAGGGACTGCAGTTAAACTCAGAGGAAGTAGGAAAGCCCGAGGGATGTGTTTTTGCTAGGCAAAAGTCACTCTCACCCAGTGAGCCCCTAGTTACACTACACCAGTGCATTTGTACTTTGCAGACTGCTAGAAATAGTGCAAATTGAGTCCACTTTAACTGCCCTGGCTCAGTGCTAGGGAATCATGGGAATTGCATTTTTTGCTCTGGTGCCACAATAAACTACAGTTCCCATGATTCCCTAGCACTGAGTCAGGGCAGTTAAAGTGGACTCAATTTGCACTATTTCTAGCAGTCTGCAAAGGCCCTTTGTCTTCCATGCACAAAATCAGGATTGGTTTGGCTATAAACTAGCTTACTTTAACCAGAATATTCAGTGTATGTTTAGACTTTGTGTAATACATTCACATACCTCATGTTGTTGTGAATAAAAAGTTTTTATTGTACCTGAGATTACACATTTGGAATCTGGGGGGAAATGACAACTCATCTGTTTAAATAGACACATGGATGGATATTTGATAAAACAATAATAATTGCTTTGCAGCTGAACAAAAGACATTGCATAGTATAAAATAGCATTGACAGCTAATTAGAAAACAACAACAACTGGCCAGTTCTTTTCCCTTTAATAACAGTTTGATTTCCAGCAATTGGCCAAAAAAGCGTTTAATAGTGTGAGGATAAACATTATTGCCAAGTGACATAATCAAGCTACTATTAAAAGCATGGAGTGGGTTGGGGAAAAGCTTCATTCACAGACATCCTTTTTTACACATAGATCTGCATAACACATAACTCATATCCAGAAACACAAAGCATTCACCTATAATATAAACTGTCTCAGGACTTAGAATTGTAATTGTTATATTTTTTATCAATATAGGCAGATCTTGACTTTCTTCATTCAACCACTAAGCTCCATTTAACTGCAGGTCAGGGATCCAATACAGATTATTCACATGTTGAGTGAGATCCAGTGTGGGGCAGTTGCTTTTCACTCATCTGTGAAGTTTACTGGATGATCATGGGTAAGGCACTGTCTCTCTAACCTACAAGGTTATTGAGATGAAAAAAAGTGTCACTTTGAGCCCTTTGAGTATGCCACTATGTTTCAAATAAAATATTGACTACTTGTCAAAGCTGGGTTGGGACGTCTCTTGAAGCTTTAAGAAATAGGTTATCTTTAAAAGGTATCTTTCTCTTTTTAGTAGATTCTAATCCATTAAAAGTTTTGTACATAGAATGTACAAAATACATAGATACCATTGTGAAGTGATATGCAAAGGAACTGTATAGTACAGCTTTCCCTGTTGCTTTTTCTTCCAATAGTTCCTTGTGGTTTTCTTTAGAAAATCAATGATTGCTTTTATTTTGTATTTATATGTTTATAAAAGTACTGAGTTATGCAAAGACCGAGAAGTTGGACTACTGCTGGGAAGATTATGGAGAAGCCAAGAGCACATGCTGTTTGTATTTCCTTTTTGCTTGGATTTGGGAGCATGGCTGTGGTGCATTAATGATCTAAAATTACAGCCAAAGCTATATATAGGGATGTCTTGAATCTATCATTGGCATAAGAGGAAGGGACTTAAAAACAGAAAGGAGACAAGAGTACTATGTATTATGTTGAAAGTACGCTTAGGAAAAGAATGTAAGAAGTACTGTACATTGCCTTCACATTAAACCTTTGAAATTTATACTGTGCTGTGAATTTAATACTGTGCTTGTTATGAAGCCTAGCTAACCTGAAGTATCTAGGTTAGACATGGATATGATTGATCATGACAGTATTCCCCCCTTTAATGTCTAATGTCTAATGTCTATTGTTTGTTTTTTGTTTTTGTTTTTTGAAAAAAAGTATTGAGCTGTTTTGTATAGTGTGTTTGTTCTGCAGTCAGCAAATTGAACTGGTTGTTTTAGCTTATGATCTGTATTTCAGTCAAGATTTAGTGATGGAATACTATCAATTAAAAAAAAATAAAAACAAAATAAAAAGCAGTAGTAAGCTATGTATGTGTACTATGTACTTCCTTTCTACTATTTATTCAGAAATTCATTTGGATAGGGCATATAGAAATATCACAGAAAGATTCAAGTGTGTTTATGAGATACTTTTTCTGATCATATATAATAGCCCTTAATTTTAAATAGCAGCCCATAAAGGATCAGTTGAAAAGGTAATTTACTATGCCAGAGACTTCAAATATTACTTGATTCTTTCTGAATTATTTGAAATTAAAGCCCAAGGTCTGCATTTTGGTTAGCATGTATATTGTTTTCAGTGCAATAAGAGGAAGCCTTTTTGTTTCTAAAAATGTATGAAGTATTTATAACCTTAGAAATACAGAAACAATATAGAAACATGTCTAACAATTTGCTCATGTCTGTATCAGAAAAATGGCAGAGTTGTTTGACCTCATTGCTTTTCTTATCCACTATCTGTGAAACTAATATAATTGGCACAACATGATTACATCCTTCCTCCACTCAGAAACATAATTTCATATTGATAACTAAACAAATTGGTGCTCTATTATTATCTTATCTAAAACTACAGGAAATACTGAATAAAGTCTCTTTCATCCTACCAGAGATAATTTTCTGTGCATAAAATATCTTCGGCAAGTTCCTGTACAAATACAAAGTATAAAACGAGAGGAAATAAACTATCAGTGTCTCTTATTTAAGATAAAGAGATAGAACAAGGGAAAATAGAATGGAAAATAGGACAGCATAAGAACAGTTTCAACATGATAGCTTAACAGTACTTTACAAGTAGCAATGAACATAACTCATTCTATTTATAACAGAAACTACTTCATACAATTAAAAGTGATATTATAAAATGAAATCTCAGTGAATATATTCTCTGGAGGAATAGCTATGTTAGTAATGCAACAAAATCAGCAAGGAGGTTTTTGGCATCTTAAAGACTAACTCCCTTATTATTACAAACATTTGTAGACTACAGCATGCATCTGATGAAACAGGTAATAGTCCATTATGACCAACCAACCTGCTGTGTTGGAAAACACAGAATGTTAAAGTTAAAATGTATTTTTAATATTTTAAGTATATATTTTCCTGGTAAGTCTGTCTTAAATGATATATGAGATTTAGCTTCTTTTTGTTTCCATTATAGTCAGTAAAGTTATAAATATCCTCTGATGTTTTTACAGTGTCTTCCTAGGTATACAGACTTACAGCCAAAGTTACATACATTTACTTGGAAGTCTCACCTGAGTTCAGTAACATTTGATTCCACTTAAAATTTTGTAGGATCACAACTCAGTTTGGAAACAAGCCTGCTGCGTTTATGTCAGTGTAAGAGACCAGGGTTTGAATCCCAGCTCAGCCATGGAAATCCACAGGGTGGTCTTGGCCAAGTTACACTCTCAGTCACAGAGAAAGGCAAGGGCAAATCCCCTCTGAACAAATCTTGCTATGATAGGTTTGCCTTAGGGTAAGTCAGAAATAACTTGAGGGCACACAAACAAGAAGGATGTTTCAAATCAGGATATTTTATATATCTATGTAAATATAGATATACAAAGTGTGTGCAGGTAATCAAGGAGAATTCCTTGGTGAAATATTCAAAGAATATTTTAAGGTGCTAGCTGCCTTTGTTAGCCTTTACAGTGTCACCAAACTTCAGTATTTGAAGAAAGTAATTTCTGTTTAAAACAGAGAACTACATTGTACATAAAAATATGTGTTGATGAACAAACGAGAGATTAATCATAACAACATTACTGAGTATTCAGGAAGCCTAACCTTCTGTATAAGATTTCAAAAATTTCTGCAATACATAACATAATGGTGATAACAGTAAATGTGTACATAGCAATAAGGAAGATGGTCTTTTCAAAATGTTCTGGTACCATGCATCTGGTAATATTAAACTTTTTATCAAGGGCTCCTGCATCACATCTGTAGAGTGGATTCACTTGGAAACCAAAGAGCTGACTCTGAAGCCAAAAAGCCACAACTTCAAGGATGATCCTTAACAGAACAGAGAGAATATAAAAAACGGTGTAGGCAGGTCTTTGAAGGATATCTTCCTGAGTGATGCTTTTACATGCAGCATAAAGATGGAAAATGGCTCCAGGTACCAGTACGGTCACTAGTTGTAAAGCCCAGAATACCTAAAGTGTAGCAGAAACTCGGCTGTCAGATCATTTATGACTGTACCATATTACCTGATACAGACATCCTTCTGAGTGTCTTGAAACTTTTGTTTCGTTCTTTGTAGATAATCTTAAATACTATTTTAAACATAGCAGTTATATGAAAAATGATATTATAATTTATTCGAAAGGATGTTTTCATTATCAATTTGTTTAACTTTTCCCCATCCCTTTTCCCTATCAACTTTTTGAAAATTTGATAATAAAACCAAACTGACAGTTTTTAGACTTTTTGCCTTTGGGAAATCATCTACACACATTTAGAAGTTTCTGGATCTTGCTCTGGGGAATATATTAAATTCATTGAATGAGAATTGGCTTGGGCTGTTGAACCTTGTGTGAATGAAGAGTGCATAAAAGACTGTTTCTGGAAAGATTGGCAGTGGTGAATAAATTATTCTTCAGTATTTACTTTGTTACTATCATAGAAAAGTTTTCATGAAACAGTCTTGTACTCAAGAAATAACACATATATGGATGTTGTTATGTTAGCAGCAGCTACAGCAATATTAACATGTTGCGCTAGTTATGATTGCAAAATCAGCCTGCAAAACCAGTATAGCCAAATTTTGAAGTGAATTGGCTGGTTTGGACCAGGTCTGGATTGGATGGTCTGGGTCCAAAGCAGAAAGCACAGTCTGAAATTATTTGTACCATTTTGGAAATTTGGATATAAGTAGAAAAAGCAGGTGGTGTGTCTCCATCACAACCATAAAAGAAAAACACCTACCGGTATATGGTTTGGATATGGAGGAGGGAAGAGTGGACTTGGTGTTTGCTTACTGACAACTCTCGTGTCTCATCTGGAGCAAGAATCTCATGAACACTCTCTCATCATAGTATATATCAGAAGGATTTTGTGAGTTCACTGAAGTCATGCAGATCTTCATTCATTTGCTAGATTTAGCCATTATTTAGAGATTGTAACATGAAAGAATTGTGATAAGAGTTCTAACTGTTAAGTGTTGTCTAAGCATCAGGGAAGGGACTCCACAACCAAAGAAGCAGGTGATGATACTGACAAGGTATACTTGAAGAATCATGCACTTTTAAATCTTTGCATATTTTTAAATGTTAGAATTAACATTTACAAGATTGTTAGTATCTTTTTTTGTTTGGATGGCTTCTATCAATATTAAATGGATGGGAATTCATTTCTTAAGAGGTGGCAGGCTACCACATCTATTTAAACAGAAGTATTCGTATTTTGCTTATATATTGGATATAGACACATTGCCTACAAGGTCAGTAAACTTCTACTCTAAATGACTACAAATACCATATCCCCAAACATAGGCCACCCCTGGCTGGGGCTGATGGGATCTGGAGTGCAAAAACATTTACAGGGCCACATAAATGGAGTATGAAGTGAAGTGCACTCAGTTTACAGTACAGCAGGTTTCTAATCACTGCTTTACAGTGAATGAATTGCCTTATCTCCAGTTCTCT
This sequence comes from Phrynosoma blainvillii, assembly GCA_026167975.1. NCBI lineage: Eukaryota > Metazoa > Chordata > Lepidosauria > Squamata > Phrynosomatidae > Phrynosoma > Phrynosoma blainvillii. The sequence continues at coordinate 104,298,064 of JANUYF010000001.1, forward strand.
TTTTTGTACTGTCTATATTTTAAATTATACTTAATGTGGTTAATATACTTATATGGTTTTGTATGCTCAAGAGAATTCTTAAACATGAAATGAGGGAAATAATAGAGCTGAATGTGCATATGCCCAATTATTCTTAATTCTCTTTTTTTTACAGATATGCAAAAAATTCTTGCAGTCAAGCATAATCATTCACAAAAATGCTGCCTACAAAGTCTAGATCTGCTTCAGGACATTGAAATCACATGTTACAATGTCCCCACACTTGCACATATTGGTGCGTACTCTCAGACCAAAGCCAGAGAATACTCACCAATGGTTGCGCTTCATCCTGTGTAGACAGTTGACGAATGGGGTACCTTAGGGTTCTGTCCTGGACCTGATGTTGATTAATATTTTTATAAATGACTTAGAATATGGAATAGAAGGCAGGCTTATCAAATTTGTAGATGATACCAAATTAGGGGGAGTACCTAATGCCTGAAGGACAGGATCACCATTCAAAATTACCTTGACAGATTGAAGTACTGGGCCAAAACTAACAAAATGAATTTCACTAAGGACAAATGTAAGATACTACTGGCCGATGCAGACGGCTACCCTGAAAGCAGCAGATTGGGGCCGCGGCAGCCACACACCGCGACCCCAGTCCTCCTTTTTGCCACCCCCAAAAGAGTGGCAAAATGCCGCTCCTTTTGGGGGGTAGCAAAAGGTCACTCTTAAGAGTCGTGGTTGCGGCTCTTTTGCACCCCTTTGGCGCAGTGTGTGCAAACGCTGAGCCAAGAAGGCGCCCGGATGCCGCGCGCCATGCGGACAGGCATCGTTGGGGCAGAGTTGGGGCAGCCAGCGTGCGGTTGTCCCGCCCCAACTCCACCCCCAGGCTGGCCTAAATTGCTGGTCTGCATCGGTCCTACATATAAGCAAGAAAGAAATGAAATGCACAAGTTTAGAATGTGTGACACCTGGCTTGAAATCAGCACATGTGAAAAGGATTTATTGCTCTTGGTAGACCACAAACTAAACATGAGTCAATAGAATCATAGAATCATAGAGTTGGAAGAGACCACAAGGGTCATCCAGTCCAACCCCCTGCCATGTAGGAACTCCCAATTAAAGCATCCCCAACAGATGGCCATCCAGCCTCTGCTTAAAGACCTCCAAGGAAGGGGACTCCACTACACTCCGAGGGAGTGTGTTCCACTGTCGAACAGCCCTTACTGTCAGGAACTTCCTCCTAATGTTGAGGTGAAATCTCTTTTCCTGGAGCTTGCACCCATTGTTCCAGGTCCTATTCTCTGGAGCAACAGAAAACAAGCTTGTTCCCTCATCAATATGACATCCCTTCAAATATTTAAACACGGCTATCATATCACCTCTCAGCCTTCTCTTCTCCAGGCTAAACATCCCCAGCTCCCTAAGTCGTTCTTCATAGGGCTTGGTTTCCAGACCCTTCACCATTTTAGTGGCTCTCCTTTGGACACGCTCCAGTTTCTCCACATCCTTTTTGAATTGTGGTGCCCAGAACTGGACACAGTATTCCAAGTGAGGCCTGACCAAAGCAGAATAGAGTGGCACTATTACTTCTCTTGATCTAGACACTATACTTCTACTGATGCAGCCTAAAATTGCATTGGTCTTTTTAGCTGCTGCATCACACTGTTGACTCATGTTCAGCTTGTGGTCCACCTGGATTCCTAGATCCCTTTCACACGTAGTCTCATTCAGCCAGGTGTCCCCCATCATATATCTGTGCTTTTTGTTTTTCCGCCCTAAGTGTAGTACCTTACATTTCTCCATGTTGAATTTCATTTTGTTAGCTTTGGCCCAGCTTTCTAGTCTGTTCAAGTCATTTTGAATTTTGATCCTGTCCCCTGGGGTATTAGCTACTCCTCCTAATTTGGTGTCGTCTGCAAATTTGATAACTATACCCCCCAATACCGTCATCCAAGTCACTGATAAAGATATTGAATTGCACTGGCCCCAGGACAGAGCCCTGTGGCACCCCACTGGTCACTTCTTTCCAGGTTGAAAAGGAGCCATTGTTGAGCACCCTTTGGGTTCGGCCAGTCAGCCAATTACAAATCCATGTAACAGTTACTTTGTCTAGCCCACATTTTACCAGCTTTTTTGCAAGAATGTCACGGGGAACCTTGTCAAAGGCCTTACTGAAATCAAGGTATACTATACCCACAACAGTCCCTTCATCTACCAAGCTGGTAATTTTATCAAAAAAAGAGATCAGATTTGTCTGGCATGACCTGTTTCTCTGAAACCCACCTTGACTTTTTGTGATTATGAAATTACCTTCCACATGTTCACAAACTCTGTTTAATGATCTGCTCCAGAATCTTTCCCGGTATTGATGTCAGACTAACTGGACGATAATTGTTGGGATCCTCTTTTTTCCCCTTTTTGTAGATGGGGACAACATTTGCCCTCCTCCAGTCTGCTGGGACTTCTCCTGTTTTCCAGGAGTTCTCAAAGATTATTGCCAAATAGTGTGATGCAGCAGCCAAAAAAGCCAATGCAATCCTGGGCTGCATCAAAAGGAATATGTCCTGATTGAGGGAAAGTAGCGTCACTTATTCTGCTTTGGTCAGACCTTATCTGGAATACTGTATCCAGTTCTGGGCACAGGGCATGGAAAAGCTGGAATGTGTGTCCAGAGAAGGGCAACCGGGTTGATCAAAGGTCAAAACCAAAGCTTATGAGGAAAGACTTGGGGAACTGTGTATGCTTAACTTGGAAAACAGAAGGGTGAGAGGGTAACATGATAGCTGTCTTTAAATATCTGAAGGGATGTCATGTAGATGATGATGCAAACTTGTTTTCTGTTGCTCCAGAGACTAGAACACCAGGCAATGGATTCAAATTGTAGCAAACAGGATTCTACCCAAAACATTAGGAAGAGCTCTTTAAAGGTAAGAGTTGTTCAACAGTGGAATAAATTGCCTTGGAAGGTGGTGGACTCTCTATTTTTTGATGTCTTTAAACAGAGGTTGGATGGGCACCTTTTTTGTACAGCAGGGTGTTGGACTACATGGCCCTTGTTTTTTCGTCCAGCTATAAGATTCTATGATATACACGCAAACTGTGTAGAGAACCTGGGACAAGACCACAGCTAGTGGTAAACCATATTTGCATGCAGAAAGTCCTAGATCTGATACTTGCTTTCTCAATTTAGGAGTTAGGGGAGCAGGAACTGGTCTGAAATCCTAGAGAATAATGGCCAGTCAGAGTAGACAATACTGAGGTAGGTAGACAAGTGACCAGATCTGACATTGAGGGACATCTCATATTCAGACCAGTACCGATAATACCTTACTGAACTTACTGGAGTACCAAGACTATTGTGACATTTCTATGAAGTAATTATATGTAATCTCAGTATCCTTTAAAGTGTAACAGTCTTTACTTAATACTTACGAAATGTCTTGTTGAGATTATTGTTGGAGATTTGGGGGCATTTTCTATTTTTAAGTAATTTTTGTAAAAAATAAAACCAAAATTATTATTAGTAGTAATATTAGTATTAGTATTAATATCCCACTCTTTGCCCAGAAGTGGGACTCAGAGCGGCTTAACAATATTAAAAGAACAATACAATTAAAAGAAAAATTATGAAAAACTAATGGGCTGTGTTTTACTTTGTTGTACACAAATTACTTTTTCAAATGGCTAAATGCAGATGTGTGACATTTTAAATATACAGTTCCAAGCCTATGTCATGCTTCTTTGCATAATTAATGAAACCCTTCTCTCTACCTCTAAATGATCAAGCACTGACTTCTGTGTCCCACTGGTAGGAGCTGTACATTACCTGGACAAAGAGAAGACTCTTTTGGTCTTAAGTGTGTCCGGCACCAATGCTGATCTCATTTTGGCACCAAGTTAAAATGTGGTTATTCATTCAACTTTTGAGGCCTAGGGATCATGGCTTGTTTCTTCCTCACTGGGTTGTAGATTTCTGTCCATGGTTGCATTATACAGTTGCCCCTCCTTTCTCACAGACTTAAAGCCTGTGGTTTTGTATATTCATGGAGGGGCAATCTCCATGAAAATCAATGGGATGCACCTGCAGGGGCGTGCCCCATTCAAGCCTGTGGGGCTTGAATATTACCGAATCTCTATTTTCGCAGGGATGGTGGTAGTTCGGAATTGTCCAGTTTATGATTTATAAATTGTTTTATTGACTCTGCTGCTCTGAGATCTCTAGATACCGGGCAGGATATAAAATTTTAAATAAATTACCATATATGCTCGATTGTAACTCAACTTCATTTATAAATTGAGGGCAGGTTTTGGAGCCAAAATTATGGATTTTTATAGGACCTGCGCTTAAGTCAAGGATAAAACTTAGGGGCATGTTAACAAAGGATCTAAAGAATGAATCAGAGAAAAACAATGCTAAAGAACTTAGAATTTTCCAGCAGGCATAATTATTTGTGCTCACACTAAAGGCTGGATGGCGAGAGAGTACAGGGGGGCATCAGACAGATTATACTCTTACCTTTCACCAGGGGATGGTTTCTTTTTTATAAGAGTCAAACTATAGTACTTACATTGACCCATGGATAAGTCAACTCAGGTTTTCTGGGTCAATTTTTGGCTAACATTTCTAGACTTATACATGAATATATACGGTAATAAGTAGTTTAAGGTGCCCATGTAGAGGCCCTAAAACAAAATACCTTCAGGATGCAATACATATATAAACAAGTGAACTAAAATATAGTACTAGAACAGCAAAAACCAAACTTTCAGGTCAGGTACACATCAGCAAGTGAACCGTGGATATATTCAATAACTTCTCATTTTGCCAGGAATTGGCCTTTTGGCAGGCAAGTATAGTTTTGTGTCCCCCATCCGCTCTACTCAAACAAATAACTGATAGGAAAGGAAAGCTGCTTCAGTGTTTACAAATATCCTGAGGTTCTTGTAAAGTTCTGTGTAGGAGGGGAAGAAATCATAAACTAGAAACACTATCAGTTTTCAAAATCTTAACAGTTATACTTTTGAGGAAATCAAATGGCAACGCTTCCCTCAGCTTTTACGCTAGTGTGGTTTACGTGTGCTGAAAACTAATTTTAAGTCTTGTCTTCTGCTAGTATCATATAAAAACAATCTTTGTATAGCAGTGCCCCACCTGTTAGTACCCCTCACAATCAGTACACCAAAATTCTGTCTCAGTATAGTAATTTATTGTGTATAATATGTGCAGCAGATCTATTTTTTTAAATTATCGGTTGAGTACTGATAGCAGCAAATAAATTAATCATACAAGAGAAAAAAATTTACCTGTGGGGTTATAGGCCTGAACTGGTTGTAACAGAATAGATTCACTTCCCTCTTGTCTGGCTCACAGCTGAAGTGTAAGGCTTCGTTTCCATAAACTGCAAAACCCAAAACACCAAGGAAAAACATTCGAACTGAGCCAAAGAAAAGTGTGTGGAATTGTCCAATCACTGTCGGAGGCCTAAGCTGTAAAGAATGATATAGAGATTAAACAGGAAAGAATTCAGAAAATGAAACAAATAAAAACGTATTTCTTCAAGGAGTATCTTTACTGCCCCTCATTCCTTCAGTATATTGCTTAGTACAGATGTGAAGACATGTTCTACACCTGTCTCTAGTGTGATCAAATGAAAATTCTGTTGGGTGATGGATAACCAAATGAATGATTGAAGACTCAAACTAATCTGACATTCAAGGTAATCTGAGGCCAAATGTAGATTTCAAAGGTCAATTTCTATATTATGTCCAAGACCTGAATTGTACCCTCCTATTTATGTTAATCGATTTCCTCCTTCAAATTGCAGTTAGACACTATTTGGAAGGCTGTTGGAATCCAGACTAGTGCATTACAAATCATGCTATAAGAAACTCCTGTCACTGGAATTTTATCCAAGAGACAACTTGATTAAAAAAAAAACTTTTTTAAAAAATTGCTTCTCAGCATGTACTCAATTGCTTGTAACAGACTGTCCTTTTGAACCTTCATTATTTCCCAATAATGAGAACATATTTTTTCTAGAGCACTTCTCTCATTCATACTTACACATCCTTCATAGAAGTTCTTGATGTAATTTAAAGACATGTCTTGTAAGATGTTCTCCTAGCGCAATTGTTGAAATAATTCCTATGCCTCATTGCCAATTTGCTGTCATTGGGCTCATTCTGATGCTATTACTCTCTCCTGACCTTTGCTATGGAAAACTCTTGTCACTGCACAATTTTGCTGTTTTATCTCTGGGGCCCCAATTAACCTTACTCTTTCAGGGAGGGAGAGAGTGGGGGAAGCCCAAACAAAAGCTGTGTACATGTGGCCTGCCCAATAATCCCCCATGAACACTGTCAGCAAAAACAATATCTCAACCCAACCTTATAAACTAGCAGCTAGCAACACAATGGTGAACATGCAAATGGCCACCGAGTCACCTTGTTATGTTGTAAACACATGACATTTCTGCCTTTGCTACTAGGGGCCAGTCTAGATGGCGGCTTTGCCCAGAGTTAATTTTACAAAATAGCATCCAACTAACTTGGCTGTACTTTGAGAAACTAGCATACAAAAGCAAAGCAAAGCGAAGCAGCTTCATTTATATACCGCTTCATATCGCGCTATGGGAAGTCTAAGCGGTTTACAACTGTAAACTCAAGCACAAGACATTGCTTGGAACACTGCTACATGTACTGTTCCTCATACGGACCCCTCTACCCATTAGGATTGCATGGTTCCTCTATGGGGTGGAAGGTCTACAATATTCCCAGATAGATGGTGAATGATGGATATGCTGACATACATTTATTTGCTCCACACATCAGCCTCATATTTATTTTTTAAAAAACCTAGAAAATGTCTCCCACAGCTTTTAAAAATATTGTGACATTACCACTATGTGAAACCATTCCAGTTATAGTGTACAATAAATCTAAAACAACATGGGGATGAGTGAGTTTGAAAGGTTTGCTGGGATCATTGGCTTCATTTTTCACCTTCAGCATGCCTGCAGTCCCGTCTGAAATCACAACTTGAAATATTTGTGCATTTCTACACCCATCTCTAGGCAGGTTAATTCATTTGAAAAATAAATATATCTGTAGCCTCATTCTATATTTATATATCCTGTCTTACAGTGGTAATCTCTTTCTCATTTCTCCTCCTATTCTATTGCCATCTTGCCCGCTTAGGGTTGCCAGAGTGAAAACTGAAGACAGCTCCTGTGTTGCTTCTCACACAACCAGGTGACAATTATTATATATCCTGCTTTATATCCTACTTTTTTGGCCAAAGTTAAAACTTAAAGTAGTTTTTACAATTTTAAAGAATACAATTTTAAAAAGCAAGAATACAAAATACAATTAAAAACAAACAACACCTGCTCAAATTTCATCTTCCGTACAACCATTGAAGAGACAGAAACCATAAAGGGTACCGTTTTTAGTCTGAGAACCCTATGCCTACCTACTCCCTTCCTTCCTGTGACTTATTTGTCATTATGTGCCTCCAAGTTGTTTCTGATTTATGATGACCCCCTAAGAGCCAGTGTAGCATAGTGGCTTGGCGTTGGGCTATAACTCTGGAAACCAGGGTTCACTTACCAGTTTGGACATGAAAATCCACTGAGTGACCTTGGACAAGTCACACTCTCTCAACCTCAGTGGAAGGCAATGGTGGAACTCCTCTAAACAAATATTTCCAGGAAAACCCCATGATAGGTTTGCCCTAGGGTCACCATAAGTCTGAACGACTTGAAGACGCACAACAATAACAACAACAGCAACAACAAACACTAGAAAGAATGCAGTTTGACACCACTTTAAGTGGTGTAGCTCCAAATTAGATTACATGTTTGATAAGTCAGATATGACTTGAAGGCACACAGCAATAAATATAGAGTTTCAGGAAGTACATAAGCAGCATAGTGCTTGCTCTCAGCCTCAGAGGATGGCAATGGCAAACCCTCTCTGAAGAAAGCTGCTCAGCTATGAAACCCACTGGGTGACCTTGGGCAAATCATAGGGTCTCAGTCTCAGGAAAGGCAAAACTCTGAACAAATCTTGCCAAGAAAATCCCATGACAGGGTCCCCATTAAGTTGGAAACAACTTGAAGACACATAACACATATGCACACGTACAGAAGGCAACCTTACCATAGTTTTCCTGGGGCTGAGAGTGTGGGACTTGCTCAAGGTCACCCAGTGGGTTTCTATGGCTGAGCAGTGAATTAAACCTTGGTTTCCAGTGTTGTAGTCCAACAGTCAAACCACTACCCCACAATGGCTCTCTGCAAAGTAAAATTAGGTCTATCATGGGCAGGGCGACCAGAGGTCCTCCTTTCCCAGAACATGTCCTACATTTCAATTTTATGTCCAGGAGAAATTCCAAAAGGTCCTCTATTTCTGAGCATGATTAAGAAGCATGAATTTACATTGACAGGAGTGTTTTCAGCTTTTATTTGGTCATGCCCTCCATGTTTTGTTCAGTGCCCTATATTTCATGGTGCCTTATCCTCCTTCATTGTTAGGACAGCTGGGTTACCCTGATCATGGGGTTTTCTCGGCAAGATTTGTGCAGATAATGGGTGAGTTGCCATGGCCATTCTCTGAGGCTGAGAGAGTGTGATTCCAGAGTCATAGTCCAGCACTCAAACCACTATACTGCTGTCTCAAAGTGTCATTATAAGTCAGAAATGACACAACAACAACAACAATACTATTCCTGAAACATCTTTATTTAATGTGAAGTTGAAGGCTTTCATAGCCAGCATCCACAGATTTCTGTGGGTTTTCCAGGCTGTGAGGCTGTGTTCTAGAAGAACATATTCATGACATTTCACCTGCATCTGTGGCTGGCATCTTTAGAGAATCTCTGAAGATGCCAGCTACAGATGCAGGCAAAATGTCAGAAATACATTCTTCTAGAACATGGCCTCACAGCTTAAAAAACTCACAAAACCCCATCTTTATTTACTTCTACATTGTTTGTCAGCTTCAATAGGGCAGTGGCATGATCTATGTTGCCACTGACAGTCATTAGAAAATCATAATGGTTGTAACTCTTTTTTAAAAACATAAAATCCACATAAAATTGGGAGACAAAACAGGCTGCGAAGAGAGGATACACTTTGCCACATCACAGATATGTTTAATTATTTAATCTCTAGAGTTATAGTCCAACACTCAAACCACTACACTATGTTGTCTCTCATAGTATCATCCTAAGTCAGAAATGACACAACAACAACAACAACAACACTACTTATGAAACATCTTTATTGACTTCTGCCTTGATTCTCAACTTCAGTAGGGCAGTGGCATGATCTGTGTTGCCATTGACAATCATTAGGAAACTAATGGTTGTAACTTTCATACATCCACATCAAATTTTATATTTATACATTTTAATGTTGTACTATTTTAAAACTGTATTGCTTTAAATCTGCTGTTCGCCTCCTTGAGTCCCTATATTGGGAGAAAAGCGGGATATAAGATAATGATAATGATAATAGTAATGGGAGAGTAAATAGGCTGTGAAGAGAGGATAAACTTTGCCATATCACAGATATGTTTAATTGTTTAATCCCCAGAGACATAGCCCAGCACTCAAACCATTATGCTAAGCTGGCTCTCCAAGTGTTATCCTAAATCAGAAATGACATTACCACCACCACATTTCTGAAGCATCTTGATTGACTTCTACCTTGTTTGTCCATTTCAATAGGGCGAGGGTATGATCTATGTTGCCACTGACAGCCATTAGAAAACCAGAATGGTTATAACTTTATTTTTTTAGCATATATATATATATATATATCACACATCCACATAAAACTGGGAGGCTAAATAGGATGTGAAGAGAAGATACACTTTGCCACATCACAGCTATGTTTGTTTAGTCCAGCACACTAACCACTATGCTATGCTGGCTCTCAAAGTGTCATCCTAAATCAGAAATGACACAACAACAACACTTCTGAAACATCTTGATTGACTTCTACCTTGTTTGTCCATTTCAATAGGACGAGTGCATGATCTAAGTTGCTACTGACAGCCATTAGAAAACTAGAATGGTTGTAACTTTTTCTTTACAATAGATATACCATAGTTATAGATTATATAGATATAGATAGATATAGATATCATGCATCCATAAAACTGGGAGGCAAAATAAACTTTGCCACGTTGCAACTGTGGTTAATTTTTTAATCCCCAGAGCCACAGCCCAGCACTCAAACCACTACCCATACACACACACACAAACACATATATATATTGCCTCCCAGTTTTATGTAGGTTATATATACATCCACATAAAACTGGGAGGCAAATATATATTTATTTTTATTATTATTATATATTTCTCTTTCTCCCGCCTTTACTTACCCCATTATATATAATGGCTGCTCAGTCTGGACTTTGTAAGACTATATATATATATATATATATATAATTTTTTTATTGAAATATTAAAAAAACATACAAACATACTTCAAACAAAACAAAACAAATAAAACTTAACAAACAGACATATCAACATATAATATACAACACTATAAAAACTACTTCCTCACTACTGCTTCTAGAGAACCTTTATAGAAATATATATTATAACACTATAACTGCTTTGTCATTTATATAGAATACATCCGAAACTGTTTACATAATACATTTCTCTTCCCAAGGTATAATTGTAGAGGACTTTGTAAGACTTTAATGGGGTAGTGGTCTGGGTGCTGGGCTGTGGCTCTGGGGATTAAACAATTAAACATAGCTGCGACGTGGCAAAGTGTATCCTCTCTTCCCAGCCTGTTTTGCATCCCAGTTTTATGTGGAGGTGTGTGTGTGTGTGTGAGAGAGAGAAAGCTATGTTTAATTGTTTAATCCCCAGAGCCACAGCCCAGCACTCAGACCACTACCCCATTAAAGTCTTACAAAGTCCAGACTGAGTATCCCTCCTCAGAGGCTCCCTTTTCCCTCGCATCCTTGACTGCTTCTGCTTCTTCTTCTTCTTCTTCGAAGGGACCAGGGATGCTAAGTAAAGGCGGGAGAAAGAGAAAGAGGAGGAGGAGGAGGAGGAGGCCATACGCACCAGCCGCAGTCCTGGCGTGGCGTTGTTGGGGTTCCCCATTCCGAGCTGCCACCATCCTCGAAGGGAAATGCCCTCCGAAATGCCGGACAGGAGAGCTTCCCTGGCGGCTGTTCCCCCGCCCAGAGTGGATGATCCCTCACACAAATAAGCCAGCGAGGGAGGGAGAGAGAGAGAGAGAACAGGACATCCAGCCAACCAGCCCTTCAAAAGGACGCCTCCAACACAGACAGACACCCCCCCCCCCGCCCTTGGGCTTCTTTCCTGTCCCCCTTTTCCCCTCCTTTGTCGTCTTTTTTTAACCCCAAGGCGGCTTAATAACCAAACACCGCCGCGTTGTAGACACACAAAAAAGTGGGCCCACCTCTCGACTGGACGGACACTCATGAGGTGTCCTCACTTTCAAGGCACCACAAAATGGGGGGCCTTCCAGAATAATAATAATAATAATAATAATAATAATAATAATAATAATAATAATAATAATAATAATGGCATGACCCAATAAAACACTACAAAACACTCAGTATAAATATCAGTCCATTTCATATGGTTTATTTACACACACACACACACACACATATATACCCTATTGAAATGAACTGATATTTATACTGATATTTCATTTCAGTCCATTTCATATGGTTTATTTACATATATATATATATATATATATATGACCTATTGAAATGAACTGATATTTATACTGATATTTGTTTTCAATAGGGTATATATATATATATATATATGTAAATAAACCATATGAAATGGACTGATATTTATATTGAGTGTTTTGTAGTGTTTTATTGGGTCATGTCCTCCTCCTCCTCCTCATTATTTTTATTATAATATATATAGTTCTTTCATAGCCACCCTCTGGCCTTTGCAGACTGCCAGAAATAGTGCAAATTGAGTCCACTTTAACTGCCCTGGTTCAGCGCTAGGGAATCATGGGAACTGTAGTTTATTGTGGCACCAGAGCTCTCTGACAGAGAAGGCTCAATGTCTCAGAAAAAAATACAATTCCCATGATTCCCTAGCACTGAGCCAGGGCAGTGCCTCAATTTAATGTGCACTATTTCTAGCAGTCTGCAAAGGCCCTTAGTCTTCTTCTGATTTCCTGACTGCAGCCCCCGTTTCTATCCATGTTTGATCCCAGGTATGGGAATTCTTTTATCTGTTGACATATGTTGGATAAATATATATCTAACACATGTCAAGAGATAAAAGAATTCTCATACCTGGGATCAAACATGGATAGAAATGGGAGCTGCAGGCAGGAAGACTAAGAATGGGGAGGGTGGCTATGAAAGAACTATAAAAGATTCTAAAATGTAAAGAGATACAACAAGTTAGAACCATACAAGGTATTGTACTCCCTATTCCCATGTATAGATGTGAGAGCTGTACAGTTAAGAAAGATAATAGGAAGAAAATCAATGCATTTGAGATAATGTGGTGCTGGAGAAGAGTACTGTGGATCCCATGGATAGCCAAAAGAACAAAAAATGGATCCTAGAGCAAATCAAACCGGAACCCTCCCTGGAAGCCAAAATGACCAAACTGAGGCTGTCGTACTTTGGACACATCATGAGAAGAAAGGACTCATTGGAAAAAACAATAATGCTGGGAAAGGTGGAGGGAAGTAGGAAGAGAGGAAGGCCACATGCCAGATGGATGGACTCTATTAAGGATGTCACAGGTATTAAGGGGTTACAGGAATTAAGCAGAGCAGTGGAGGACGGAGGGTCTTGGAGATGGCTCATCCATAGGGTTGCCATGGGTTGAGATCAACTTGAGGGCAGTTAACAACATATATATATATATAGAGAGAGAGAATGAGCGAGAGAGAGAGTAAAATATTTATTTTTTTATTGTAAGTCAACAAGCGTACACAGAAAAACAAAACAAAACAATCTCACGATTTTGGATTCGTCTTCTTACAGCTATATTACATATTTGTTGTTGTTCTGCTCTGGGACAAGTCAAGGATTGGTTTTTGTTTCCTTCTCCAAAATTATAAAGTGCATGTAAATATCTGTTATGTTGTTGTTGTGTGCCTTCAAGTTGTTTCTGACTTATGGTAACCTTAAGGAGAACACGTTGTAGGGTTTTCTTGGTAAGTTTCTTGAAGAGGGGGTTTACTATTGCCATCCTTTGAGGCTGAGAGAGTGTTACTTGTCCAAAGTCACCCAGTGGGTTTACATGGCCGAGCTGGGACTCAAATCCTGGTCTCCAGAGCCCTTGTCCAACACTCAAACCACTATGCCACAGTGACTGTCTATATTACATAAACTGCATTGTATTATATGTATGTATTTGTGTTGTGTGCCTTCAAGTCATTTCTGACTTACAGTGATCCTGAGGTTAAATTATCATGGGGTTTTCCTGGCAAGATTTGTTCAGAGGAGGTTTGCCCTTGTCTTCTTCTGAGGCTGAGAGAGTGTTATTGCCCAAGGTCACCCAATGCATTTCATGGCTGACAGGAACTGAACCCTGGTGTCCATAGTCATAGCTCAGCACTCAAACCATCATGACTCAGCCATATTTTTCTGCTGAACTTACCCTTGTTTAAATGCCTTGCTGGCCTGTAATATACTTATACAACTCCGAGTAAGGCAAATGCTTAAAATTGTACTTTACTAGCAACAAACCCTTGACTGAATCTACATTTAAATTCTTCCTTGCATTTATCAATTGTGCTGAAATTAAGAGGAAAACCCTTTCTGTATTTACATTGTGTTCTCAAACAATAATTGCCTAACACATTTGCTGTCCTTTTTCCTGAGAAATAAAGGTGCCCCGAACTCTGGGGTCAAGTCTTGTCTGCTGCTGCTCCTAAGAAAAAATAACTTAGGAAAGATCCATCCTCTCCCCCTATTTACTGCAAGGATAGGCTGCCAGGTAGACACATTTCTGGAAGGGGAACAACAAGTGTGGTGTTACTCAATGGACGTCTTAGTCCTGGTCAAAATAGAGGACATTTTGAAATTATTTCTGGACAGAAGGTTGATATGTAGGACATGTCCTGGAAAAGGAGGACATTTAGTCACACTGTGAGTGGGCAGCATGGGCTACTGAAGCATTAAGAAGTGCTGCTGGCTCAGAAGATCTCCATGCATAGAACTCTACTTTCCTTCTAGAAATGGGGCATACTGAACCCATGGCATTTTGGCACAAATTGGCCTCCACTACGCCTTTGAATCTTGGTGCATAGACACAATGTTTTGACACCTGAGGAAGAAAGTTCTCTTCCTATTTTTTGCTCCCATTCAGGGCAGCACCCCCAAACATTAAAAGCAAAGTAAATAAATAATCAAAATAGTAAGAGTCCCCATACCTTGGATCAAACATGAATCAGAACAGATACTGCAGCCAAGAAACCAAAAGAAGACTGCAGACTGCCAGAAATAGTGCAAATTGAGTCCACTGTAACTGCCCTGACTCGGTGCTAGGGAATCATGGGAACTGTAGTTTATTGTGGCACCAGAGCTCTCTGACAGAGAAGGCTCAATGTCTCAGAAAAAAAAATACAATTCCCATGATTCCCTAGCACTGAGCCAGGGCAGTTAAAGTGGACTCAATTTGCACTATTTCTAGCAGTCTGCAAAGGCCCTAAGAATAGGGAGGGCACCTATGAAAGAACTAGAAAAGATCCTAAGGAGTAAAGATGTAGAACTAAGCACTAAAGTTAGAATCATTGAAACCATTGTATTCCCCATCATCATGTAGGGATGTGAGAGAAGGACAGTGAAGAAAGCAAACAAGAGGAAAATTGATTCATTTGAGATGTGGTGCTGGAGAAGAGTCCTGAGGATACTGTGGATGGCCAAAAGGACAAACAATTGGGTCCTTGAACAGATCAAGCCTGAATTCTCCCTAGAAGCCAAGCTGACCAAATTGAGGCTGTCATACTTTGGCCACTTCATGAGAAAGCATGACTCACTAGAAAAGACAATAATGCTAGGACAGGTGGAGGGCAGAAGGAAGAGAGGAATAATAATAATAATAATAATAATAATAATAATAATAATTTATACCCCACCCCTCTGTTAAAAACAATCGGGGTGGTTTACAGCAATTAAAATTACATTAATACAGTCTAAAAACCCCAACCCCCACCCTCCCCCATAAAAATGTATTAAACTAAACAACCATTAAAATCCAGCTAAATTTTGAAATAAATTAGAATAAACAATAAGAGAATCAAACAGCAGGCAAATCAGAGACACAACAGGGCAAGGGTGCAGCTCCTAAGGCTGGGATCTAATCAGGAAAGGCCTGCTGAAAGAGATGGTCACATGCTAAATGGATGGAGTCAATTAGAGAAGATATGGGCATAAGTTTGTAGGACCTGAGCAGAACATTAGAGGTCAGAAAAGCTTAGAGATGTTTCATCCACAAGTTCGCCATGAGTCAGGGTCAACCTGAGGGCAGTTAACAACAACAAAATAGAAGGAAGTTTTGCATGAATTTGCTGTCCTTTCACAATAACCAAAGTCCGTCCTTCCATCTGAAGAGCAGCCCCAATCTGCCTAATCCCAGGACAGGGCCTGTTAGTGAAGCAGAAAGATTCTCTTATGTTTTCATATATCAAGTTCTAGGGGTCCACCTTTGCAATTCAAATTTAGGGAACCAAAACCTGGCTCAATTTAAATTCTTTTAATTTACTACCATCTCTGGGTGCCACACCCAGTGACTGGGTGTGACACTATATAGTCATTTAACAACCATATAGAAAAAATATATGAATGAAACTATTTAAAAAGCTATTTTCAACATTCTGATCATCATAATAACAATGGCACCAAGAGATGGTAGTAGAGGGTCTTCAATGAAGCCAGGACTCAACAGGTTTTTTCCCTTGTCTGGTGAACTTTTGTCTTATCATATACTAAACCATAATTAAGAAATCATAGATATTATCTATTACAGTGGGCCCTTGGTATCCATTGGAGTTTGGTTCAAGTCCCGCCCCATGGATACCAAAATCTGTGCATGCTCAAGTCCTATGAAATAAAGTGGCATAGTAAAATAGTGTCCCTTATACAAAATGGTAAAATCAAGGTTTGCTTTTTGAATTTATATTTTTTAAAAAACATTTTCAAGCCATGGATGGTTGAATCCATGAATAAAGAATCTGTGATTAATGAGGACTGACTGTAAATGATATGTGTATGGGACTTGGATTTCTGTAACATTAAGAGTTTCTGTGTCTTTTCTGGATGAAATGAGTTTGCTGAATATTGGAAAGAAAAGAAGAAAATTACTATAGTGGCTAAAGACTCAAACTTTGTCTTGTGTTGAAATGCCATTTCCACCCTCACCTAGATATGCAGGCTTATTCTGAGCACTTGGGCAAGTTGCTTTCATCCTCAGTTCTCCATCAGTAAAATAGAAATCATAATGACTAAAATTAAAAATGGGATTAATGTTCTTAAAGGGAGGGAGTGGTATTACCAAAGGTGCTGTGGAGGAACTGGAGAGTGATGTGATCAATGTGGTTTGATGTGTGTGTGTGTGCAAAATTTGGCAGTTGGCTGATATTTGCAGCAGTTGCTGATTTTTTTTTCTTAAAGTATAAACAATTAGTTCTTGTAGAAGGAAAGGAGACATGCACCATTTAAAATTTGGTAAGGACATGCACAAAGACTAACACCCCACTCTATGTTAGACTATAGTTCTGATCAATGTTACTTGTCATGGACAAAAGAGAAGACTCAGCCAGCCAGTGATTCAGGCAAACATCATTCCCTTATTCACTTTTCAGACAAACAAATAACAACCTTGGTTACACTGAAGAGAGAGAGAGAGAGAGAAATAGGCAGACAGAAAGTAAGAAACAGAAATGAGCTTGAGGTAACATGGAAGTGAAGTAAAAGAGAGTCGTCCAGATGCTGACAAGATAATAGCCAAGACTGAGATTCCAGCAGGTATCTTCCAGTGCAACTGGCTACTGTTCAAGATTTCTTGCTTCAGACTACTGCCTTTGGAGTCTGACTTCTACAATGGAAATTCTGCACCAGGGTGGTAGATCTGTAATTTGTTTTCCTTCACCAAACTGGAGTGTTCACGCAAATTCTTTTGCACACAGATACACTCCTGTTCCCCCTTGCCCTTCAGACACACTTACTTGATTTCAGCAGCCCAGCTGAGCACAGGAAAAGGGGGGTTTGCTCTCACTGTTGTTACACTATTTAGAATTGGAAACCCTTGCTGAGATCAGCCACTAGAACCTAGTTACATTCTCTCCATTCCTTTTCTGAAGGAATTCCACTGCAGTGTAATTCAGGGGTTTTGTCTCAGAAGGACTGAGAGGTACATACTTGTTAGTGGCATTAGTAATTAGTGGTTGAATACAAAATGCACAGATGTGTTCTCTTGTGTGATATGATTCCCTGACCATTTTGTCTTGTGCTTAACCCACAATTTGCTACCTTTTTCTTTTCACCTCAACACAACACCTGCTTTGCCTCTCTGAACTGACAATGCAGTATCTTTCATCGTCAGGGGTCCTTTGTCCTTATATGTGTATGGGACTTGGGCTATTTCCTGGGTTATTTGACTAAAGTAGTCATCGCCCCCTAACACGTTGCTCATCTGAGTTCTCAAATCCATGTTGACCACATCTCAAATATGTAAGTAAATTTGAGTCACTGTTTTAGAAAACTAGGATGTGATCATCACAAAGATAAATCACCACAAAAATAAAAAATAAAAATTCATGGGGCGATTGGCTCACTTGTTAGAATCTGCTGGGTTATTTGGTTAAAGTAGTTGCCACCTCTGCCACAACTTTACATCTTTTCTACGTCCCCATCACACCGATAGGGCTCCTCTCAATGCTTCACAACAGGCATAAATTCAACAGGTGAGTCTCCCCCATTACTGGCATTTTCATGGTAGCATTTTCAGTGTTACTTCACCAAGAAAACTGCAAACTGTAGTTAGGAGAATGGGAATTGTTGGATTAAAGCTTCAATTCTCATGCTGAATGCCCTTACACAAGTTATTTCCTGTCATTGACTTAAACGGTGATGAACTAATTTGTAGGATTCTCATGGATGAAAGTTGGATGAAAAATACAAAATCCTTCACAATAAAGAACAGTCTGAGGCAAGCCAGTTCCAAGCAATATTTGGCAATCTCTATGCTGTTGTAAATCCTCTCACTCCCCTTTGCAAACCTAAGCCGAATGAATGAAGCTTGATGCCAAGTTAATTTTTCATCCTCAGCCTGCCAAAGTGATTTTCCACTGCAGCCTGGACAGAAAGAACGAAAGCATTAGCAATTAAAGCTGGGGTTGTTCCTTTAGTCGCCTCATTTTCTTCACCTCTCATCCATCACCAGAGTGTCATTTGGACCCAACCCTCCTTCCAGAATCCAAAACAGGTCAGGCAGCTGGGGGTACTGGCATATGCAATCCCGCATTAAAACTATCTGCAAATATCATCTTCTAAAGCAGTGGGACCTGTGCCTGGACAGTTTCTCAAAGGCTTGTTCTGCAGTTCCCAGAACCCCATAGCATGGAGCCATGGCAGTTAAAGTGAGGTCAAACCAGATTATTTCTGCCGTGTGGATGCAGCCAAAGACTTTCTCTTCCTTGTTCCACCAGAGTGGAAGAGGAACAGAATTAGTCTAACCCGAAGAGAGTTGTAGACTTTGATGAATTTTCAATATATATGGGCATATGATGATGAGGCCATGCTTGTTATATTGTTTCTGACTATCAATAATATGGAAAGACATTATTAAGGCAGTGGCATTTTTTACAGTAAGGCATATCTAAGTGTGTTTGCGTCCTTGTCCGGGGGCGTATCTTTAAAAAGCATATCACAAATGTATTGGGAGAGAAAGGAGGTATATGTATCACATTTGAAGCATACACACATATACCTCCAAGAGAGTAAAGCCTGAGACTTGCAACTTACATCCTTCTCTTATTCACATTTACTGGAAAGTAAGTCCAAATAATTTAAGTGGGATTTAGCAATTTAATTTCTAGGCAGGACTGCAATCCTATACCTTCTTACCTCTAAGTTACACTGGGCTCAACTGGGCTTACTTCTGAGTAAAACTGAAGAGCACTATATTAGAGACCGGGGGTTCGATTCCCTGGCTCGAGGATAAAAACCCACTAGGGGTAACCTTGGGCAAGTCACACTCTCTCAGCCTCAGAGGATGGCCATGGCAAACCCCCTCTGAAGAAACGTGCCAAGAAAACCCTATGATAACCCGCTAGTCAAAAATGACTTGGAGGCACACAACAACCACCGCCACCAATGCAGTTAGAGCAAAAATCACAGTTTCTTCTGCCCTGCAGCTAAAGAAACGTCGGGATGCTATCTTTCAGCACTAAGGGACGGACAGTTCCCTTTCCTCTACCTCCTGGTTGTCTGAAGAGAACATGAAAAGCGATACAATCAATCAATCTTTTATTGATTAGCCCATTGGCCATTTAAATAAATAAATAAATAAATAAAAAATAGCAAGATAAAATTCAAAGAGAGTTACACAAAATTAAAATTAAGAATGAAGAAAAATACATATAAAATACATATAAATGAAAATAAATTATCATATGATTACAGTAATGTAAAAACAATGTAAAAACAATACAATGGATACCATTTTCCTAGCAAGTAAAACAAAGAATAACGAAAAGCGATACAATATAGCGCTGCCATCCACCTTTGGGAGCCGCCTTTCCCTCGCTGCGCCAACTCAGCCATGCTCCAAAGGGAGGACCTCTCGGGATTCCTCCTGGACAGAAGGCTGAAATGGAGGACGTGTCCTGGAAAAAGGAGGACGTCTGGTCACCCTGAGCTAAAATCACTCCTAGAAATGTAAAGTAATGCTTCTTAGCCATGCTCCAAATAGAGGACATGATGGAGTCCCTCCTGGACAGAAGGCTGAAATAGAGGACGTGTCCTGGAAAAAGGAGGACGTCTGGTCACCCTGAGCTAAAATCACTCCTAGAAATGTAAAGTAATGCTTCTTAGCCTTGTTCCAAATGGAGAACATGATGGAGTCCTCCTAGACAGAAGGCTGAAATAGAGGACGTGTCCTGGAAAAAGGAGGACGTCTGGTCACCCTGAGCTAAAATCACTCCTAGAAATGTAAAGTAATGCTTCTTCGCCTTGTTCCAAATGGAGAACATGATGGAGTCCTCCTAGACAGAAGGCTGAAATAGAGGACGTGTCCTGGAAAAAGGAGGACGTCTGGTCACCCTGAGCTAATATCACTCCTAGAAATGTAAACTCATGCTTCTTAGCCATGCTCCAAATGTAAAGACATGATGGAGTCCCTCCTGGGCATAAGGTTGGAATGGAAGACAGGTCCTGGAAAAGGAGGACATGTGATCGCCCTGGTTTGGTTCAACCGCGTTGGGGGGGGGGATCCCGCTCTCTAGCGCCCCCCAGAGTCTCTCTTCTTCCCTCTGCGCGGCTCCTTCTGGCAGGAGGCGGACCTGGACGTCTATAAAAGGGCCCACCAGGCAAGGCAGCCCGGCTTCTGCCCGGAGGAAGCCCAGCCCCAGGCCACGAGGAGGCAGACCGCGGGTCCTCCTTTTCCAGGACACGCCCTCCATTTCAGCCTTCAGTCTAGAGGAATTCCAAAAGGTCCTCCATTTGGAGCAGGGCTAAGAAGCACGATTTTCCAGTTCTAGGAGTGCTCTGAGCTTCCCTTTGGACACGTCCTCCCTTTTTATTGAACGTCCCCCATTTCAACCTTCTCTCTGTCCGGGAGGGACTCCACAAGTCCTCCATATGGACCTAAGCAGCATGCGTTTTGCATTTATACGAGAGTGTTTTGTTTGTTTTTGTTTTTTAAACTCAGGATGACAAGAGATCCTCCTTTTCCAGGACGTGTCCTCCATTTCAACCTTCTCTCCAGGAGGGATTCCAAAAGGTCCTCCATTTGGAGCACGATGAAGACCCCTGCATTGACATTGATGCGAAGTTTTTCCCAGGACCTGTTATCCATTTCAGCCGTCTGTCGGGGAGGAATTCCGGGATCCCTTCCCTTTGGAGCAGGGCTAAGAAGCATGCCTTTACACTCTTCCTAGGAGTGCTTTCCCCTTTTCTCGGCTCGTGTCCTCCATTTTTCCCCCGGACGGGTCCTCCCCCTGGAGGACAAAGTTCCTCCCTACCCGTCTCAGCCCAAATAATGCCTGAAGGTGGAGGAGGAGAAGAAGAAGGGAAAGCTGCCTCCTCGACGGGCATCTCACCGGTGGTACAGCTTGCCTGGCAGAGGCGCCTTGAGACACACACATCGATCCAAGTGTGTGTAGCGGATTGAGCCTTGGACTAGGACTCTGGAGAGCAGGGTTCGAATCCTTCCTTGGGCGAGTCACACTCTCTCAGCCCCAGAGGATGGTCATAGCATAATAACCCTTCTCTGAAGAAACCGGCCCAGAAAACCCTTGGAGAAAGTCGGGAGACGCCTTGAAGGCACACAACAACAACGTGGGACTGAGGAGTGTGTGTGTGTGTGTGTGGGGGGGGGGGCGATGGCGACCTGGTGGTCCTGGGGCAACCTGACCTCGGAGGGACCCAACGGGGGCGTCGGCGTCGGCGGCGGGGAGGCTTCCCCATCCTCTCCGGGGCGCCCCTTCTTCCTGGCCCTGCGCTGCGTGGTGCCCTCCCTCTACCTGCTGATCATGGGGGTGGGCCTGGTGGGCAACGCCACCCTCCTGAGGGTCTTGGTGGGGCAGAGGGCCTCCCGGAGGAGCGTGCCCAACATCTTCATCTCCAGCCTGGCCGCCGGAGACCTCCTGCTGCTGCTCACCTGCGTCCCCGTCGACGCCTCCCGCTTCTTCCTCCAGGACTGGCTCTTCGGGCGCCTGGGCTGCAAACTCCTGCCGGCCATCCAGCTCACCTCCGTCGGCGTCTCCGTCTTCACCCTCACCGCCCTCAGCGCAGACAGGTAGATAGATGGGGATGATGGGGATGGGGATGGTGGTGGTGGTGGTGATGGTGATGGTGATGATGATTGTGATTATATTGATGGTAGTAATGGTGGTGGTGGTGGTGGTGATGATGATGATGATGGTGGTGGTGATGATGGTGATGTTGATGTTTATGTTGATGGTGGTAATGGTGGTGGTGGTGGTGGTGATGATTGTGATGATGATGATGATGATGGTGATGGTGGTGATGGTGGTGAAGGTGGTGATGATGGTGATGGTGATGGTGGTGGTGATGGTGGTAATGGTGGTAGTGGAGGTGGTGGTGATGATTGTGATGATGATGGTGGTGATGGTGGTGATGGTGGTGGTGTTGATGGTGGTGATTATATTGATGGTAGTAATGGTGGTGATGATGGTGATGGTGGTGGTGGTGATGATGTTGATGTTGATGGTGGTAATGGTGGTGGTGGTGGTGATGATGATGATGATGATGATGGTGATGGTGGTGAAGGTGGTGATGATGGTGATGTTGATGTTGATGGTGGTAATGGTGGTGATGATGGTGATAATGATTTTGAGCAGGCAGGATGGCATGTCATAGTCGTGCATGTGCAACATGTCTCCTGATTCAAGATCTCAGCCAATGGTACAGTGGTCCCTCCATAATCGCTGGGGCTTGGGGTGAAGGACCACTGTGGAATGTGGAAAAACCACAAATTAAAAAAACAAACAAACACTGTGCTTTTTACCTGAGAAGACACCTATCTAGGAATCTCCAGGTCCTCCAGTGAAAACCTGTGGTCAGCATCTGCCAGAGGTGGATCATATCATCCTGCTGGAGAACCTACAAATACCTAGAGAAATTTTCTTTAGGAACTTCGAGGTTTCTCCAGAACAACTCTATGGTCACCTTCAGACAAAATTGCACTGGAAGACTAGAGGTTCCTAGAGAGAACATATTAATCAAAACCTCAAATAGTCAAATCCATAAAAATCAAAGCCGCAAATGGGGAGGGCCAACTTTTATTATTTTGTATGAAGTGTCTAGGCACTCCTTATAGGCGGCATACAAATTCGGAAACTCACAAGGAATTTGATCTTATTGTGACAGTACATAGACTTATAGTAGAGTTAGAAGAGACACCCAAAGGCCATCCAGTCCAACCCCCTGCCATGCAGGGACTCACAATCAAAGCATCCCTGACAGATGGCCATCCAACCTCTGTTTAAGAACAGCCTCCAAAGAAGGAGGCTCCACCACACTCTGAGGGAGTATGTTCTACTGTCAAACAGATCTTACACACAGACCTCCTGCTGGACCAGCTAGGGATCAGAGAATCATAGTAGAGTTGGAAGAGACCCCCAAGGGCCATCCAGTCCAACCCCATTCTGCCATGCAGTAATACACAATCAAAGCACCCCTGACAAGTGGCCATCCAGCCTCTGTTTAAGAACCTCCAAAGAAGGAGACTCCACCACTCTCCGAGGGAGTGTGTTCCACTGTCGAACAGCCCTTACTGTCAGGAAGTTCCTCCTAATGTTGAGGTGGAATCTCTTGTCCTGTAACTTGCATCCATTGTTCTGGGTCCTATTCTCTGGAGCAGCAGAAAACAAGCTTGCTCCATCCTCAACATGCCATCCCTTCAAATATTTAAACAGGGCTACCATATCACCTCTTAACCTTCTCTTCTCCATTCTAAACAAATCAAATCTTTGACGGGAGCATGAGGGCAAGGCTGCATCCGCATTGCAGAAATAACCTGGTTTGACACTCCCTTGAACAGCCATGGCTCCATGCTATGGAGTTCTGCTGGTTGTAATTTGTTGTGGTACCAGAGCTCTCTAACAGAGAAGGCTAACTATCTCGCACAACTATAGATACCAGGATTTCTATAGCATTGAGCAATGGCAGCCCATGCGGTGTCGAACTGCATTAATTCTGCAGTGCAGATGCAGCTAATAGTTTTTCTCCACCCTGCCTTACGAACTATGCTATTAGGTGATATTTATCATTCCAACAGTCATAACATTTGGTATCTTAAATAGGGATAGAAAACATTTAGGACAGATGTGAAGGCATGGTCTACACTTGTCTCTAAAGTGATCATATGAAAACTCCCAGAATTTCATAGCATGAAGCCATGGCAGTTCAAGGGAGGTCAAACTGGACTGTTCCTGCAGTGTGGATACAGAGACATTGTATCCCACAAAACACCCCCAAGAAAGCTATCACCGACTCTTGTAAACCACACCAAGGCTTCTTATTACCCCTAGTCTATCCCTCTGGGTCCCCACCTCTGAAGGTTCATGCCCTTGCATTTCCTCATTTAAGATTTTTTTGTTTTTGTTTTTAAGACCCTTGGGATTTATTGGGATTTGGTTTCAGGACTTGCCCTCTGATACCAAAATCTGTGTATGTTCAAGTCCCATTAAATACAATGGCATTGCAAAATGGTGTCCCTTAAATAAAATGGCAAAATCAAGCTTTGCTAATAGTACATTCATATGGATGTTTGAATCTGTGGCTAAAGAACCCATGGATAAGGAGGACCAATTGTATAAGAGGTTGTGGTAACACTTCACCCATAGGGTCCCCCCCTTACCTGATCACCCTCGGGCTCACACTGTTACACTGCTTTCTCTCTGTGTGTTTTGTTTGTTGCATGTAACTTTGTTGTTGTTGTTGTTGTTGTGTGCCTTCAAGTCATTTCCGACTTATGGCCAACCCTAAGGTGAACCTATCATGGGCTTTTCTTGGCAAGTTTATTCAGAGTAGGTTTGCCATGTCCTTTTCGTGAGGTTGAGGGAGAGTGTGATTTGCCCAGGGACACGCAGTTGCATGGCTGAGCTGGGAATCGAACTGTGGTCTCTCCAGAGTCATTTTCCAACACTCAAACCAATACACCATGCTGACTCGCATGAACAATATGTAGTAAAGACAATCATGGAACAAAGACATGCACACAGTCCAAGTCACCTCATGTCAGACAACTGAGTGCATGTGGGCATTTTCCCTCTTGAGAAAAAGCAATCCTTGTTGAATTTCTGGCCATTTTTTGTGACAGTTGTGGAAATCACTCCTAGAGTGGCAAACCTAACAGGTCATTTAAAACTCAGTTACTTTGAGTCTGGTGAGCCATCCAAAGGGGCTGAATTTAAGATTGATGTGTGTCCCTAAAGCTCAACACTGAAGTCTCTAAGAGAGAGAAAATGTGTGTTAATTGCTTGGGCTGAAGCCACTCATCTGTTGTGGAACCTAAGCACACTGGAGCATGCACAGTGCATCTGTTCACCAACCTTGAGTAAAGTCTGGATTAAGCATGATTTCCATGGGGATATGCTTAGTTCTAGCAATCCTTGTTCTTCAGATTTTAGCTGGTAGCCCTTCATACATTAAAAAGAGTATGTTTCTGTGCAGCACATAATTAATATATGTAAACCACTTGTCAAAGGAAGATAATGATAGCCAGTTGATAGACATTTTTGTTTAAGCAGGTGTTTGATACATAATATTATCAGGGTGGTTTTTATGGAATAGGTGTGTTTTCGTCATGCTTTTAACTTTTGTATGTTTTAATGTAGTACTGTGAAGTTGAAGGCTTTCATGGCTGACATCCATAGTTTTTTGTGGGGTTTTCAGGCTATGTGGCCATATTCTGGAATAATTTATTCCGGATGTTTCGCCTGCATCTGTGGCTGGTATCTTCAGAGAATGGTGGCATGGAGGTGTGTGGGGTGTGTATACTTTGTGACCCTTGGTTGAGAGGATGTGATTTACATGTTAATTTCTGTGTTAGTCTGTTGGTGAATGGCAAGGCTTCAGGGTGGGAGGATATGCCAGGTGGATTTGTGTGTATTTAATTAATGATCCATTGTTTGTTGGGAAACCCCATGACCTTGGGTGATGTTCATTTGCATGTGCTGTATCTTGATTTTGGTGTTTTTCAGGACTGGTAGCCAAACTTTTATTTACTTTCAGGGTTTCTTCTTTTCTGTTGAAATTGTTCAGGTGTTTGTGGATTTCAGTGGTTTCCCTGTACATTCTGACCTGTTAGTTGTTGGCATGATCCAGAATTTCAGTGTTTTCAGATAGCATTTTATGCCTATGTCGGTTTATAATATGTTCTGCTACTGCTGATTTTTCTGGCTGGCCCAGTCTGCAGTGTCTCTCGTGTTCCTTGATTCATGTTTGAACACTGCATATTGTGGTCCCTGTGTAGACTTGTCCACAGCTGCACGGTATGTGGTAAACTCCTGTGGCTGTGAGGGGGTCTCTCCTATCCTTCACTGCATGCAGCATTTTCTGGATTTTCTTGGTTGGTCTGTAGATCATTTTGAGGTTGCGTTTCCTCATCACTTTCCTTGGTAGACACTGGTAGACTGCAAAAAGGACCGGCGAACCCCCCTTCCTGGAAGCACCTAGACTGGGCTCTACAGGCTAATGGTTACTCCAGCTCAGACATCAGAAGAGCTGCTAGACCCAGAAAAACAACAACACAGGAGTGCAGAAAAACAACCACCCAAAGGGAAGTTTTTTTTATCATACATCAAAGGAGTCACAGGCAGAATAGATTATTTTTAATTTTTAGATGATTTTAATTGTTTAATTTTTTTTTAAAAAAAACATTTTTTATCTGTGAGCTGCCTTGAGACCCTTCTGGGAGAAAGGTGGCATACAAATAAAATCAAACACATAAATAAATTAATAATAACATAATGTGGCTTTAAAATGGTTCAAACTGATCTATTCCTGACCATGGCTATTAGCCTTGATAACTTTCATATTCAGAAGCAGTATACCTTGGGATATCAGATCCAGGGAGCAAACAGGAGCACAATATTGGCTTCATGTTTGCTTGAGGCAAAAGTCAGAATGGTACCCTCTTTTCCCTGTTTCATGTTCAAAAGGGAACTGGACAATAGTGGCTTATCTTTCCCTACTGACAGAAAAAGTGAAACAGATTGTGATGAACAATTAACTTTGAAAGGTCAGAGTTAGGGGAAAATAGCAAAAGTTCAGCAGTAGTGGAACAAGGATTTCGCTAACTGTGATCCATATACAGTTCTTGTCAAATCTGGACCAGCTGAAACTGAGGTAGCAAAAAAGGTACAACATATATTTAGAGACTGTAAAGCCACTTTCTCCCCTGCTGTTCTGATGTCCAGAATTTTTAAAAAAACCCTTAATTTTGGGACTACAATGTCTGCCTTGCCTCTCTAGTAGTTCCCAAAAGTCACATTCCCAAGGTCTGTTGATTTGCTTCTTGTCCTAGTCCTTTGCCTTTTCAATAGTCACATACCATGTTCTGGTGATAGTTTGAAGTGTCACTGCATTTTCTAATGGGCTGGCACTATCTGCAAAATGGGAATTGTCTTTTGTCTATTCTTCTCTCATTCTTTTAATCATTAAAGAGAGAGAGAAGTCTATGGTATGAACAGTTTTTCATGCAGGAGTTCCACCAGTCCTTCAGATCTTCAGCTGAGACAACAGTGAGCCTGGATCTAGGACAAGCCTCTTGGCAATAAATATGTTGGGATAAGCCATAGAAGGACAGAACAGGGCATCTATCTCAGGCTGCATCTGCCCTGTAGAATTAATGAACTGTAACACCACTTTAACTGCTGTGGCTCAATGCTATGGAATTCTGGGAATTTTGTAGTTGTGAGATATTTAGCCTTTGCTGTCAGAGAGCTCTGGTACCGCCACACACTACAAATCCCAGGACTGCACTAATCCAGCTTCAGAGGCTGTTGCTGGAAGTCAGCAGCAAGGTGTTGGAGGGGATGTCTGTATGGCATGGCTTGTCCTCCAACCCTAAGCCATATGCCTACCTTCAGGTCTGAGGAAGGATACTATCCCATTGGTCTGGCGGTGATGAAGAAAGGTTCAGCTGTCCCATCTCACCAGCTTCTCTACGTGGAATGGAAAAGAGAGTGGCATCTGATGGTCCTTACATGAGTGAGACATTAGTATGGGATTTAATGCAAGGCACTGAAACTACTTTGATGATATTCAGTCTCTTGGATTGTTCTTTTGAAGATTAAAACTCAATGCAGATTCATTTCCATACAGATGTGGAAGCCATCAGAAGCCACTGGAGGGAGGGTGCTATCTTGTTTGCCTCTGGTAGCAAAATATTTTGAACCTGCCTTATTTAATGTTCCCTGATCTTCCTGAAGTCACAACCTAGCAGGCAAATGCTGAGCCAAGAATATAGGATGTAACCAGCTCTCTTATCCTATGTTTACACAGCTTTAATAACAGCAGTATCAACATAGGCACCCATACATACATATAGTGTCAGAGATGAAAGCTGTATATAAATATAGCAGGTACATTTGTAAACATATAATAATAATAATAATAATAATAATAATAATAATAAATGTACAGCTACTCAAGAGAGAGTCCCTTTGATTTAATGGAATTTACTCCCTAATATATGTGATGAGATTGCACTGTATACCACACCTTTTTGTTCTATAAAAAGGACAGAACTAAAAGGGGACTTTAAAAAACCCTAACAATTCATGTGCATTTCCTATTCATACATGATACAGTGGAAAAAGGAGTGCCCTTCAGACATGCTTATTTGTTGTGTTTTTTCCCTCTACAAAAGCAAGATGTGCAATTTTGAAGATTTTGCAAGAGGTGGTCATTACATAGGTAGCTTTTTGCTGCAGTAATGTTTTGCAAGGCTACATTGCCACATGATGCATGATAAAACTGATATATATTTTCCTTCTTATGTTAAAAGCAGATTTCCCTTAGTTCACAATGCTCAGTGTCAGACATATTCCTTTGTTGAATACCAGAAAAATGTATTTGATGAGAGTTGGAAAACAAGCTTAATACTAAAGAAAATGTATAAGACAGCTGGCAACATTCTGGGATTTTGTCCAAATCTGAAGAATCACTTTCTGTTAAAACAATGGCCCAGGATGAATTACAGATCCACCTTCTAGGGCATGTTTTATGAAGGGCTGTTTAATCAGTATGCTTTGGAATGAGGCAAGGATAGCACTCAGATAGGATGCATCTGCATTAGAAGTAATACAGTTTGAGACCACGTTAACTGCCACAGCTTCATCCCATAGAATCCTGGGATTTGTAGTTTTGTGAGGCACCGGTACTTTTTGGCAGAGAAAGCTAAAGACCTTGTAAAACTACAAATCCCAGGACTCCATAGGATGGTGCTACAACAATTAAAGCGATGTCAGACTGCATTATTTCTACAGTATATAGATGCACCCATAGTCAAGCCATTCTTCTACTACCACTATGTTTCACTGCTTTAAAAATCACTGCTTATACTGTCTTTCAAACAGCATAACTCCCTAGCCCCTGCACTATAGCTTCTGAAACTTTGCACATTGCTGATCTTAGTACATCTCCCAAATTGCTTCCGCAAAAACACAAGGGGGAAGAAAGGGGAAGCAATCAGTTCTCCACAAATTTTAAGTCATCACTTCCGCAGAAACCACTGCACCTGTGCTACTGAAATTCTTTGTTTGCTTCTTAAAATCAACTTTGTGCTATTTGTCATCTGGCGAACAAAAGTACACAAGGAATCGAGAAGAGTAGGTCACTCTTTATTTTTGCAGTTCTGTCATGTTTCTGCTAAACAAACTCTTCCCTCACCCATAACCAAGCTGTGGAGGATTTCTCAGAATGGATTTATTAAAGAAAAGAAGACATAGAATAACAGGCACTTAATGACTTTGGAATATTTTCAGCTCTGAAGTACATTGGATAACACACATCTTTATACAATTCTTTTGGGGGTCCCACCCCCACAGTCAAACAACTGCTAACATTGATCAGTTTAATTTAGAGGTTCCCACTCAACTTTTCCACCACATTCCCACTAACAAATTGTTTGTACTATGATTCCCAAACATCACATTCTTTCACACAGGCTGTTTTCACTTTTCTCATCACATCAAGACAGGATAGCATTCAGATGGCCAGAACTATAAACATGTCTCTCTTCTCATAGTGATAACATCCCACCTGGCTGTCTCACAAATAATCCCCCTTTCCAACCTGCCCTGGGTTGACTGTTATACTGGTATAGCACACACAATAATCCTTTTAACAAACTCTATAAAATAATCTAACATTGATCTGCTAATTAACTTTATCACAACATATATACCTCCTCCATATACCCTCTTCCCCCCTGTACTATGGGACTGACCCTTTTCCATGTATACAATCAACCTCTCTTTACATAAACAGGCATCCATTTCAACTAGCATGCCACCTAGCATTTAAAGGCATTTAATCCATCAGTCCACTTTAACATCACTTCATCAACACAAATAATCTCCTTATGACAGTTAGGGCCTTTGTAGACTGCTAGAAATAGTGCAAATTGAGTCCACTTTAAGGGTTAGGGTTAGTGCTAGGGAATCATGGGAATTTTTTTTTCCTGAGACATTCAGCCTTCTCTGTCAGAGACCTCTGGTGCCACAATAAAATACAGTTCCCATGATTCCCTAACCCTTACCCTAACCCTTAAAATGGACTCAATTTGCACTATTTCTGGCAGTCTGCAAAGGCCCTTAGTTTCCCAAGCATACTGTATACCAACTGGGTTGGACACTGGGAATCCTAACAGATAGATATTATGGTAACAGGTAAGACCTAACAGATATGACAGCTGTTAACCATGTGAACATCAATAAATGGCATAACCCCCCTGTCCCAACAACAGCCCTTCTTCAGTGTATACAATCTATGTACTTCCAATTATATTTCCAGAGTTCTCTAACTCTGGCCTGTGGCATGGACCATAATGGTTACTGGACATGACAATTCACTATATACTATAAAGAGGCAAATTTCTAAAACTTTTCTTATGAAAATTAGTAGGCTTGATTCCCTTAGAATTGTTAACTATCCCTGCAAATTTCTTCCAATACAGCCAAGAAATAGACAGATTTTACTGGAAGTGCTCTATTTAAATAAAAAAGAAAGACACGTTAAAAACCAGTGGATCCACCACTGCAAATGCTGTGAACTCTCACTTGATTTTATTTCTGAGTTGTAAAAGAGGATAGTCAGTGGGAGGTATGGATGCCAAATCACAGAAGTGCAATGAGCCTTTTTGTTACTTGAGGTTGTTCATAATTGCCCTTGAGTCGATTTCAACCCATGGCAACCCTGCTGATGAGACATCTCCAAGACTCCCTGTCCTCCACTGCTCTGCCCAACTCCTACAAAGTCATACTTGGGATCTCTTTAGTCCATCCATCTCGCATGCATCCTTCCTCTCTTTCTACTTTCCTCTACCTTTCCTAGCATTATTGTTTTTTCCAATAATTCATGCCTTCTCATGATGTGTCCAAAGTACGACAACCTGAGTTTTGTCATCTTAGCTTCTGGGGAGATTTCTGGCTTGATCTGCTCCAGGACCCATCTGTTTGTCTTTTTGGTTGTCCATGGAATCCTTAGCCCTCTTCTCCAGCACCACATTTTGAATGAATTGATTTTCCTCCTGTCCTCCTTCTAAACTATCCAGCTCTCACATCCATACATGGTAATAGGGAACACAATGGCTTGTACAGTTCTAACTTTTGCGCTCAGTTGTATATCTTTGCATTTTAGGATCTTCTCTAGTTTTTTCATAACTGCCCTCCCCATTCTTAATCTTCTTCTGATTGCCTGGCTGCAGTCTCCATTTCTATCAATTTTTGATCCCAGGTATGAAAATTCTTTTATTATTTCTATTTCTTCATTGTCTAATTCAAATTTGTGTAGGTTCTCTGTGGTCATTATTTTTGTTTTCTTTATGTTCAATAATAGGCCTACCTTTGCACTTTCTTCCTTGATCTTTCTTAGTAGTTGTTCCAAGTCTTTTGCTACTTGAGGTGGGGTAGCAAATATAAACCTCTCCCCCAGGTCAAGATGCATAATAGTCACAGCCAGTTAAATTAGTGTGTCACATCAAATCCTACAACCACCATCTCTCATATTTGATTGTAAAAATACAATGACAAGAAAGTAAATAACTAACAATTTCCTGCCCTTTCATAACATTTTCTGCCAAAACTTGCTGCCTGTGGCAGCTGTCTCTTATTATATAATGAATGCCAGGGCTGGTCTTGTAAATCAGGGTCCAAATCAATGCACTCCTACGTATGGTTTCTGAATAACAGGAATGTTCCCCCAAAGTGTATAGAATACAGGAAATGGCTGAGACTAATTAATTAGTAAAAAAAGAACTGAACAGAATCAATGAGCAAGAGAAAAAAAATCACTTGTAGGATAATTAGGTAAGTAATTAAAATGAAAGTTCACAAAAATTAAAATGGTATTTGTGAAGTGCACTTTTTCTTTTCTTTCATTTGTGGCCACACTATGGACCCTTTTTGTCCCACAGCTGCCACCACCCTAGGCAACCTTCGCCAACCTTCCCTTCTAAATCTCTTTGGTATAACCTATCTTGTATAAGGTTTAGTAGCATGGATATTCATTCACACTGCAGACAAGTGTTTCATAAAGTAACAACAAAACTTTATTTACAATACAAGTAACAATCTTTCACTTGGTCTTGCTGCACTTGTTATAATTGGTTACAGTTACTCATAATAATACTCTAAAACACTCCTTTCCTTGGAACACTTTCAATTACCCCCACAGGACACTCTTAGCCCTTCTTTGGGTACCTTTACCACTATTTCTTAACTAGTCTCTAAGGCTATCAATACCCCTCAGGATATTGTCTTTATTAACTCCCTCACTTGGAGCTTAGTATGGGGTTGAAGCCCTCTCTTCTTAGCCCTGTTCCACTCTGGGACCTTCTCCACCAGAACCTCACTGTCTGGAATCCAAACCCACTGACTTCCAACTGTTCCTAATGGATTTTTTCCCATACAGCCCAACACTCTGTTGGCTGTTGCCAGCTCAGCCCTGATTGGTTGTCACCAGGGCTGGCTCTAACTTGCCTTCTCTCCACAGTATTTTGCAATTTATTCTGTTTATGACATATGAATGCCACTTGTTAAACGAAAAGTGCATAGTTTCAAAGAGAAACCTAATACCTAATGAATGTAAACATTTTTTAGCCATATCATATGAATGTTTTGTTATGTTTTATATATATTATGAGATGACTTGAAGGTGCATACACACATTCATGGTCATACCTGGTGTTGCAAAAGTCCTGCTATTTAAAAATATTCTGTCAGAAAGTGTATTTATTGGGAGAAACAGTCATTTTAAGAAAGTAATCCTATACCTGAAAGCTGAAACATTAGTAACCATCCATTCCCCTGCTCCCAAAATCATTGGCAAGTGATTTATTGAATGAGAACACCCTTTTGCTTACCTTTAGATGCACACAGCTATATGTATAGTATACGTGAAGAGGTAAGTGGACCTTCAACATAATGTTGCAACACTGAGTGCTCCTTTTCAGGTTTTCTGTCATGAGCCAAGAACTCCAGGACTGGGACCTGGAGGAAGAGGCTGAGGAAGGGACCCAGACAAGTCTTCCAGACAGGGAACAACCTGCAGCTCTCCCTGTTGAAGAGCTCCAGCCAGCTCATCCTGTGGAATTGCAGCCTCAGCCAGCAGGACAAGGGCAAGACTCACCTGCAGAGGACACAACTGGGGTCTTAAGTCCTCAATCAAGGAGGACAAAAAAGAGAATCCAAGAAAAGATAGAGCTAGGATGCTCAGCCAGGCTGCAGGCTAAGCAGCAACCCAGTAAACTCTGATTAGAACCAGGGGGTGTCAGGCTATTTAAGAGCTGATTTTGCCTAAGGAGTTGCTGGAAGTAACTTGTCTGTTTCTTGGGCAGCATTCCTGTTACCTGTTTCTAGACTCCTGCATTCCTACTTCAGACCTCCTGGCTTCTTTGACCTTTGGACTGTGTTGACCTTGATTCCTGTTGCTTCCCCTGACTTGGACTGCTTGACCCATGCCTTTCTCTTTTTGGACTCTCACAGACAAAGGGGGGTTGCAGACTGCCAGAAATAGTGTGAATTCAGTCCAGTTTTAGGGTTAGGGTTAGAGTTAGGGAACCATGGGAACTGTATTTTATTGTGGCATCCGAGTTGTCTGACAGAGAAGGCTCAATGTCTCAGAAAAATAACAGTTCTCATGATTCCCTAGCACTAACCCTAACCCTAAAAGTGGACTGAATTCACACTATTTCTGGCAGTCTGCAACCCCCCAAAGTCACTTTCTATCTGCTTGTGAGTAACTGCCTCTGCCTGTACTATCAGTCAGAGGTTCCCTCCCAGCCAGCCTGTATGGGTGCTTGGTGAACCAGGACACTTTCATAGCCAGCCAGCTAGCTATGCCATCTACCCAAATCCTTCATTCTAGTTTTGTTAATCAATCCCTCCTCTGTACAACAACAGTCATTCAAATCTACTGCTCTGTGCTCGTTCCTCAGTGACTTGGGATGAAGTGTTCCTCTCTGTTTTCCAAAGTTGTCATTGTTGTCCTCCTTCTTTTGCAATTTTGCAATCCTTGGACTTCCCCTAAGCCTTCTGATACCTCCTTTTCTGCAGTGATGGTATCACATTAGTTATAAAACAATCCACAGTATGAGGGCATTTTCACACTAGCAATTAGAAGGCACTGTATAGCAATTCTCTCTTTTTCTCCTTAATAGATCCTTTCTGGTAAAAGGGTGGACAGAAGTTGCAGTGGAAAAATATGAGAAAATGATGAGCAAAGAATTTGCATGAAGTCCCTGTAAAATTCTGTGAATGAGGCAAGGAGTTAATATGAAACCAGACAT
Source organism: Phrynosoma blainvillii (assembly GCA_026167975.1). NCBI lineage: Eukaryota > Metazoa > Chordata > Lepidosauria > Squamata > Phrynosomatidae > Phrynosoma > Phrynosoma blainvillii. The sequence goes on from JANUYF010000001.1 coordinate 104,332,820, forward strand.
TGTTTTTGAACCAGTCTTTCTGAGATTGCTATTAAGGTTTCTGATGTGCTATGTCTGAATTTTGTACACATTTCCTAAATGTGTTAGATTTAATTTTCTCTCTCTCTGAATTAATATCTAGTATTGCTGCAGCAAAGGTGCATTAACAGGATTGTGAGGATTCTCTGGGTTCTCCTCCCTTATCCTGCCTGACCTGGCTTGGACCCCTTGAGACCACCTTTTTATCTAAAGAACTTGTCACCACCACCCAATGATTTGACTTCTCCCTTTTTAAGCAATGCAGTGGGACATTGCTTGGGATTCCACTAGCACTTTGGAAGCAGGCCATGCAGTCACCATGGTCCCAGTGCAATCATGGCTGAAGCAGCCACCCTTTGCCACCCTTCTGCTTTGCCCTCCATCTGCTTTGCCCCTAAGTTTGCTATCCATTAGGGCCAACGAGGGAGCAACCCAGCTATTTGGGTTCTACCTGAGGCTCTAGTGTTTGCCAGAGGATGGGGCCTAGTGGAGACCTACTTCTTCCATTGCTCCCTCAACAGGTTGCCTCCCACTATCGCATATCACAGAGTTTAAATAGGTTTGATAGTCAGCAAAGTGGTCCTTATTTATCCAAGTTCTTGTGTCTGTTTTCTTTATTCCCATTGTGGGTCAGCAATGGCAGTGGGGATGAGATTGGGAGATTTCTATGTATGTAGATTGAGAGCCCATAATTGTCCTCCCTTGAAAAATGAAATAACAGGGACATTTCTGTTTCTGCTGCACTTGATACCAGCAATGGATCTAGTCTGTTAACCCTAGAAAAAAAAATGTGCTTGACATTGAACCTGTTTACAATTATGGACCAAGTTAGCAGCATTTTGCAATATCACACAGAGACTTTCTCCTACAACGTCTCTTTAATCTGTGTGTCTGCCTCTAGCTATTTTAGCATGTATGGAGGAAATAAGGAGCATAGTACCATGAAAGTAAAGGTATTATGAGGATAAATAGTTAAGAAACCATCTCCACATTGCCCTCTCCTTTGTCATTTGTGCTGGAGAAAAAACTGATATGTGGATTTGACCTTCTTTACTTGTAATTGTGTCTCTAGGAGATAGAGATTGATCTTGCTTATCTGAGCATGCCTGTCTCAAGAGGAAGCTTCTTGATTCATTTCTGTGCAACTGGAAATGCTTGTGAACAGTCAACTATATGAAATTGAGATATTGAGTTTCCACAATACTGCAGACCTTCTCTATAGGTTATTTTCAGGAGCATAAAGAAAATTGCCACATTTGTGTAATAGGCCAATGGGAAGAACTCATCATGGGGTGAGAACAGCTAAGGGGAGTGATTTACATCAGCTCTTGAGAAAGCCATATTATAAACCCAGGTTTTTATCTTCACCCAAATTTTAATAAGGCTAGCTGCAGTATTTGAGCTTAGTATTAGTGTGTTAAGTCTGACCCACACTGAGTTGCAGACTATGACAAAAGAGAGAGAAAATGAAGAGAGCATCCATGAATGATTTTCTCCCCTCAAGGTGCTACCAGAACCATTGGCTTTCATAGATCAGTGGTAACAGACATTTATAGCATTGTGCTGAACACAATCTCCACTTTTATTTGCACAACATTTCAGTGAAAGGTAGCAACAGACTCAAAAGCTTCATGATTAAGTATTTACTTGAATCTAGGCTTCTGTAGTCATAGTTGCCACACATTGCTAATTTTCTGTTTCTTAATCTATGCTTGTTTTTTACACAATGGTTAATACAAAAATAACCATGGGTATATTTAATATCCCTGTATATGTGAGTACAGTCTTGGATCCAAGCAGACATTTAATTTTGATAGTATAAATACATTATTTTTCCCTTCCATTGCCACAAATTGGAGCTTTCCTTTTATTGTAAATTGTTTGCTTGTATGCACGTGTGTGTGTGTGGTGGGGTTATTTCAGATTATAAACATGGAAGGCACAATGAGTAATATTTCCAGTCCAGCTCCATACTATGGTAGAATAAGGGACTTTTTTCTAGCCATTTAACTGAAAATGATACTAATAATGACAAGAAAGCCTATAATTTAATGGTTCCTTTTCATAATCACTTTGCTAGTACTTTGTTATAATTTTACTTGTACACTTTGTCATTTTAACTTTTTCTGTAAACCATCTCTAGAATTGTTTGTCATTGTATATAGCAATGATTAAACATTCAGCATTGAAGTGGTCTATCTCTTTTCCTGACTCTAGGAATGAATGCACGTGAGATGCATAGGTATCTAATTGTCCCATTTAATTGAATTAAACCTAAGCACTGTTACTCAGTGTAAGAACCAGTGAGTTGGCTAGGTGTTCTTGAAACATAATCATGTGATCATTGTTTTTAAAATGAAAAAGGATATGGAGGGGCCTAACTTTTAAAAAATATTGTGACATATCAGTGACATGGGTGTAGCAGTTTGTGGAAAGCAGTCCTAAATTTTGTGGGTGATTCACTTCTGCTTTTTTCATCAGTATTTTCCTGGGCAATTTCCTTAGAAATTGCACATATCAGGGGACTTCTGATGGGGAAGATGGTGCTTAGTCATTTGTAAGAGACAGACAGGAAGTTATATGGTTTGGTATTAACAAAATCACAATTTGAAATACAATTGTATATAGATTATGAACATTTCATAGCTAGGATGTATAAATTATTATTGAAAATGGAAATGAAAGATGAACAGGTAAAAATGCATGATAAAATGGGTTCAGAATATAGCTCATACTATAGATGGATCAATGGGAAAGAATGTGGATGAAAGCTTTAAAGTTTATGATATTAAGGAGAATATTTCCAACATGATGTACTGATGATATCTGACATCAGAGAGACTCTCTAAGATGTATAAAGGCACCACATACATATGCTAGAAGTGTTATAAAAAGAAAGAACATTTTATCATATGTGGTGGATCTGTGACAGGGGTTGCTGCCACATTGCAGAAATAAAGCAGTTTTACACCACTTTAATTTCCATGGCTTAATGCTGTTGAATTCTGAGGTGGGGCAGCAGACTTATCTGACAGGGAAAGCTAAATAGCTCACAAAACTACAGATCCAAGAATCCCATAGTATTGTATCTGGCAGTTAAAATGGTGTCAGACTGCATTAATTCTGCAACGTAGATGCAGCCAAGATGAGAAAACATTGGCCTCAGATGATGGAAGACATTTTAAAAATTAAATTTCAATTAAAACCAAAACTTTTTCTATTGGGCTTGATGGATGACCAGATAGAGAAGAAACATGGAAGAATCATTTTATATATGCTTACAGATGCTAGAATGTTTTATATTCAGAAACAGAAAGACATGGCCATTCCACCTCAGGAAGATTGGTTGATAAAATTATATGATTTTGCTGAAATGGATAAGTTGATGAACTTGATTAAAGGAACATCATTGAATAATTTTAAAAAGGAGAAGGAAGAGGTGATATGATAGCCGTGTTTAAATATTTGAAGGGATGTCATATTGAGGAGGTAACAAGCTTGTTTTCTGCTGCTCCAGAGAATATGACCCAGAACAATGGATGCAAGCTCCAGGAAAAGAGATTCCACCTCAACATTTGGAGGAACTTCCTGACAGTGAGAGCTGTTTGACAGTGGTACACACTCCCTTGGAGAGTAGTGGAGTCTCCTTCCTTGGAGGTCTTTAAGCAGAGGCTGGATGGCCATCTGTTGGGGATGCTTTGATTGGGAGTTCCTGCATGGCAGGGGGTTGGACTGGATGGCCCTTGTGGTCTCTTCCACCTCTATGATTCTATGATTCTATGATAGTGGGTTTTACAAGAAAGCATTGGAGAAAATATGTTTCTGGATTTGCAGAACAGTAGAATGGAATAACATGTACAAGTGTATCTTCCACATTTATTTAGAGGAAGTAAAATAACTTGATAATTACAGCTATTAGCTGGCAAGTCATTTGTTTTGTGTTTTCTTATGTTATTATTTTATGTAGTTGGTAGTCTAATGTGTAGAAGTAGTTAGTTGTAGCTGCATTTTTGTAGCATTACCTTATGTGTTATTTTATGTTAATAAAAATTATGTATTAATAAACATTATTTGAAAATGAAATAAAATTTTGCCTTTAGATTAGAAAGTCAACCTGCCATTTATTCAGCCTTCAATCCTTCCCTCCCATTTCCCTCCCCCTGTTACATTTTTCATAAACCCTAAACCATGACCCCTTTTGTTTCCTCACAGTGCCTTTCTTAATTACCAGATCCAACACAAAACTTTGGCTGGGATCAAGCTTTGGTTCTGTTATTTTTGGAGGGAAGCACCAGAAATAGTCAAAATTGTCCTGGTTTGACTAAGGCTTTGAACTTTATCCAGATATCTATTTTCCAAACACAGTTTACTTCCAATGAGGTTTTCAGCAGCAAACAAGTTAATTAGCCCAGGCTCTTTTGCTCATTAAAGTTACATTAATTTTGAAATGCATTAATCTGGGACAGTCTCAGAAGCTATATCTATTCTACACTCAACTGCACAGATGTCAGCAGTCTTGGATTTATGGCAGCTGAGCATCACTCCCTGGAGCATACGAGATATGGGAGCTTGTGTTTTTCTGCCTTCCACAGTGTTCTGCAAAGGGCTGTCTAGATTTACTAAGGGATTTAGATTTACTAAAGGGATTTCTTAATCTAATCAACATCCTTATTAGTTAACATGGTGTTTAATAAAAGGAGCAGATCTCTAGCTTGAAATTTCTGGACACCATTAATCATAGCTGTTTGTAAAATGCTTGAAAACACTTGACCCTTGAAGGCTAAAGACAAATAGTTTTCATTACAATTGCCAGTATGGAGCTGAAAGTGTGTGTGTGTGGCCGGCCGGCCGGCCCATGTCTCTGCAATGTGGAACAGAAATGGATGTCCTTAGGGATCAATTTAAGGATCAGCTGGAGTTACTCTTCATGCAGAATTACTAGGAGATGGCTCCATTTCACAATCATGATGCAAGTCAAATGTCAGTAGAAGTACTGCTATCAATAATGGGGGGACACAGCTTTTAACATCTGTATTTAATTTTAAATGATTCACAGCAAAATCCTATACATGTATACTCAATAGGAATCCTCACTGTGTTGCTTCTGAGTAAGTGAGTGGTATATATAAAATAAAAACTGCTGCAGCAAAAGCCTGTTTGAAATTTGTTGCCTGTGATGTGAAAGCCCTGCAGATATGGAGATATATATAAAGATTCTTTGTACAGGGTTTTTGAACAGAAGTACTGTATACAAACTCATACCTGTTTCTTGTTATGTTTTCTGTCTTCTTTCCTCTTCCTCTTCCTATAATAGATTGTTTTCTTTGAAAAATAACATTCATCTCTCCATATATACTTTTAGGTACAAAGCAATTGTCAATCCCATGGATATTCAAGCACCCAACGCAGTCCTGTGGACCTGCATTAAAGCTATTGTCATCTGGGTAATTTCCATTCTTCTAGCAGTTCCTGAAGCAGTATTCTCTGAAGTGGCACACATCAATGATGCAGACAATGTCAGTTTCACGGAATGCATTCGATATCCCTCAAAGGATGATTTGCACCCAAGGATCCATTCAGTGATGATACTTCTGGTGTACCTCCTCATTCCACTCACCATCATTAGTATTTACTATTTCCATATTGCAAGGACTTTAATTAAGAGTGCACATAATCTTCCAGGAGAATACAGTGAACAAACTAAAAAACAGGTAAGTCACCCCATTTATAATTGGAGAGCTACTTTAAGAGAGTGAGAATTTCTGACATTTCACATATCTTTAGGTAGGGTCAGGTGTCATATCAAAATGTGAATATGATACTACCACTAAAATATCTCAACTAATACATCCCCCATGTTATCAGGAGGTTTTGTAACCCCACTCAGGCACCAATATTCAACAGGGCTTTAAAAATAGTTTTCTTTGTCACTGTGGTTTGATAAATATTTTACATCATGTTTAATATGATGTCTGTGACAAAGGGAAAACTACACTTGTTCCAAGTTTACCTGATCCCATTCACAGATCTATTATATTGTATTGTATTTTTATTCTGTCTTTCTCCTAGTATAGGAACTAAGTTGGTTAACAACATGGATTAAAATGAAATATGACTAAAGCCAAAACATAATAGTAAAATCAGTTAAATAAAATGTCTTATTAAAAGCATTATACACATAAAACCATTTAAAATCATTTAAAACAAAGCAATGAGGATGAAAGTCCAGTACCAGGGGTTGCTAGATTCCACTTGGGGATCTGCCTGGTTTTAGATGACACTTAATAGTTTCAGTACATCAAAATTCAAGATCTGAAACTCAAATTCTCAAAGTATAGAAGCCAAGAAGTGACACCAGTGGAGTGCAACAACATTGCAAACCTTTCAGACAGACTGCCAGTTATCTGGATTCCAAGAAGTTCCTACTATTTTTCCAAACACTGCTTGGGTCCCTGATTTTGTTTTCAGGAATTCTGTCCCATATTTTCCGTATCATTCATATAATTATACTTGTTCTAAGATTTCTTTTTTTATTCATTAACATAGTGGGTGTCAGATGTAGTTAGCAGAATGTGGTGTCCTAGTTTACAGTATCTTCCTTGAACAATTGTGTCTCTTTAATGCCACAGTCTGCAAGTATGTTTCACCTTATAAACTTTTGGAGCTGTTTGGGCTAGAATTGCCATACCACCCCATGGGCAGGGATTCACCTGGCTTTTAGTCATGCTACCCAGAGCCCAATTATACCACCATCTATATTGAATACTAAACTTTCATTTTTTAAAAAAGCAAGTATCTAGCCGTGGTAAGTGTGGAATTATGGGACAAAATGTGTGTTTGCTCTTCTGTCCAATTGTTCTGTGAAAAACAAGCTCACTGTTGACTCTGAGTGTATTTAGCCAGTGAGTGATATCTCACAGCAAAGACCAAATGACAATAGAGACAAAGAGTTAGATATTACCCATTATCTCTCAATACCAATTTCTGGTTCCTTGTGGCATTGTTACAATGCTGTGGGAAAGTCTAGCTCTGTATTATTTAAAGTGCCACTCGGAGAACCATCAACTGCTAATCAAGTTCATACCCCACAGTAAGTGCTGGCTGCAAAGAATTCACTTCGACCATCTGCATGCTGGCTTAAACCCCCCAGCAGGCTGCTTCAAAGCCTGGATTATTGTAGTATATCCATGAATTCACCTATTCCTCTCTCAACTTTCAGACTGGCTCTGACATCAGGGCTCACTGGGGAGGGAGCACAGGGGAAAAGAGGAAAGGCAGTAGTCATGCACATATTTGTAGATATGTGATAGCAATACCTGAGAGCATGTGAACAATAACAGGCAGAACAGAATTTGGCTAAGAGACAGCAAGAAAAACAATCCATTTAAGTGGACTTACTGCTGGCTAGCACGCAGAACAGAACTTGGGAAGTAAGTTGTTGGTCTCTCCTCCCTGAGTCGGCACTGGCAACCAAAACTGTTTTAATAAAACAGATCAAACCACATTGATTTGAGATTTGCCCAATTGCTGCTGCTGGCCCAGTCTTTTCACCCTCCCTGCTGGTCCTTGGTTGTTGTTCAAGAGCAGGGGGTCTTCATCCCACTGATTGCTTCAGCCTCAAAGCATAGAACACCAGCAGGTAGCACAGGACCTCAGACAGTGAAGGAGCTCCCACCCTGAAGGAAGCTTGGGAAAGCTGTAATATCCAGATCCACTGAACAGTGATACTGTTTAATTGGGCCAACCAAAAATGCACAAAATACATAATGCAAGCTTTTAATTCCATTAGGAAGAGAAAAAGTAGTATCACTGCTTATCACTGCTGGGCTTCCAGCCAACATCCCTGTCCAATCACCCTGTGATTGTCATAATTCAATTGCTTGGTTTGTCACCCTAAAGTTAAAGCCATCAACTAATCCAGAATCCCATTGTCAATTCCTGGGAAAGAACATCAAGCCTTTGTTACCTTGCAAGAAAGCCCATCCCCAGATGGTAGTTTTCAGGTATAAATATTAGTCTCAAAAACATAGCCTCTGTGCACACAGTACACATACAGTTGTCCCAGGCTGTGCTCCATATGTGTTCTGTGCCACCCTCAGACCTCAGTCTGAGTAACTCCTGCTTTTAGTGGTCTTCTCTTTGGATGAATAAACATTGCCCTTTTGAAACCCCTCAGGCTTTGCTATCCAGTTTCCATATTTCCATTTTGGTTAGCTTGGAATTCTGTGTCCTTTTGAATTGCTGTTGTGTGTGTTTTTAGATTTTGCATTTTTTCAAATAAAAATGTAAAGTTGACATACTTGGTGGTGTTCCCATCCCACACCCTTCCTTTGAGTAACAAGGGCAAGCAGGCAGGTTGCAATGATAAGTGAAGCAAGCAGGGGGAGATGAAGAGAGAACAGGAGGTGCAGCTTCAACACCTAAGGTGACCCTATTATGGGGTTTTCTGGGTCTGAGAGCGTGTGACTCACCCCAGCTCACCCAGTGAGTTTCTGTGGCTGAGTGGGAGAATGGATCCTGGTCTTCAGAGCCATAGTCTAACACTCAAACCATTGCACCATGCTAGTTCTCCCATGATATGTATAATCATAACAATTTAACAATACGCAAACTAGGTGCCCAGATTTTAGGGGCTGGAATGTGCCTAGCTTCAACCAATGGAAAGCTAGCCAATGATAGGGAAGAGAGTGTCAGCAAGGGAATATTCCTTCCCAATCAACCCTTTTCTCAGGAGTTTTTATCAGCTAATAAGGAATTGCCAGATGATCTGATTCTATATGTTTAGTGATTCTCATTGAAACATGCTTCTGTGTCCACCCTATAATATAGGGATGGGAAAGGGTGGCCTATTGCATGTTGCCTCAAGTCAATTCTCCAAAATTATTATTTTTTAACTCAAAATGCCTGCTATACCTTCTAGAGAGTATTAAGGCAAATTAATTGTTTTTCAGTTTATTTCCTACCCTATATTGAAAGATCCTGGGTGGCACACTGAAAAGTCAGTTCAAACATTTTAAAAATTTAAAACAACAATAATTCATATTAAAATCTAAAAGAAAATTTTCAATGCCACAATTTAAATGAAGTTGGAAAAACTTAAAAGGAAGTATGTGTACCATTTTGACAAAACCATTAATCCCCAAAGGGTTTGGTGTGAGAATGAAACCTACTGTTGGCACTGACTGATTTCTTTTTTGGTTCAGGTAATACCTTTTTCAAAGCAGGAAGTAAACACAAAATTCTGGTTTACTTCCTGCTTTGAAAAGGCCTCTCCTGGGATTACAAGAATTATCCCCTATTGCGTTTCACACCCTAGATCAGGGGTAGGCAACCTTTCCCCTTTAAGGGCCAAGGGACTTCAGCTCCCAGAAGCCTCAGCCATGTTGGACAATAGTCCCATGTTGGCCAATAGCTCCTGGGATTCTGGGAGCTGAAGTCCCTCGGCCCTTAAAGGGGAAAGGTTGCCTACCTCTGCCCTAGATGATGCAGGAATATTCTGAACAATTTTTTAAAAAGAAGTTTGCAAATCAGATGGGAGGGTGACACTAGTCTAAGGTCTAATAAGGAGGCCCCTATAACTTAGGAGGAGATGTGCTGCTTTTTGTTGGGTTGGAGGGATGAGCTCAATCAAACCTGAACACTGTTCCCCTTTAAGCAGGAAACTGTAGTTATTCTGTAGTAATGCATGCACCCTAATGCCTTGTTTACAAAGATGTGCACCTGAAAATATCTGGATACAAGATAGTGCAAAGAAAGGTTTATTGTTCCTATGCTATCAGCCTTTCTGCTTGCATTTGTATGCATCATGAAAGTGAAAGAAAAACAGTGTTACATATTTCAATCAAGTCTGAACCATACAACAGCTCTATTTACTGTAACTGATTGCCTTTGCTAATTTCTCATTCTAGATGGAAACTCGAAAGCGTCTGGCTAAAATTGTACTAGTCTTCGTTGGGCTTTTTGCTGTGTGCTGGCTGCCTACCCATGTGCTCTACCTGTACCGGTCCTTTAACTACAACACGATTGACCCATCACTTGGCCATATGGTTGTTACTTTGTTAGCCCGAGTGCTCAGCTTCTCCAATTCATGTGTCAACCCATTTGCTCTTTATTTTCTCAGTGAGAGCTTCAGGCAGCATTTCAATGGTCAGCTTTGCTGTCGCATCGTGCCTCGACAACAGAGATCTGCTAGTTACCTGAACAGCACCTTGGCCATTGGAATGAGCTCTATGGAAAACAATACCAGGAACACTGTTGCTGTGACAACACTTCTGAATGGGCATAGTCCCAAACAAGATATACCATTGTGATTTGATCAGTATAACATCTGAACTTGAGAGGAGTCTGTTTTAAGTATTATGTTTGTTGCATACCTGAACACAGATAATGTATTAGCATCTCCTAATCCAGGAAGAAGCATTTATTAATTTATTTTCAAATGGATTTGGAAAAAATTAAAGCTATTTCTGCTCACTTAGCAGCTATTAAGGAATTGTTTCTTGTTTGGAACTAATGAGCTGAGGTGCAGATACACAACTGACTGCCTTTTTAAATAAAATTGTACTGATTAAATGATAGTTCAAAGATGGAAACCTTTGTATGGGGTATGACTGAATAATATAATCTTACAAAATACTGTTTTCTGATTCCAGCAGAGAAGATCTGTACACTCTTGCCAATCTTCATGTACATCAGGATGCAAATTATGTTCATCCTGGCTCCGCTGACTTTCATGGAGGTCTGATGAAAATAAATATAATTTATTTATGAAAATGGAAAAGAACACCTCACCCAGGCCACTAGTTCTGTACAACAAAGCATGGTTTGGGTTGAATAAGTGTCTGTGGGTGAAAATAGAGCACTTTCACATCATGTAGGATTTTGTTAGGAGCAACAATTGTGATGTGATGTCATGCTAGCTCTATTTAGGTATTCATGGAGATGTGCTCCCATTCTATAAGAGGTGAAAACAGCTACATTCAGGGGTCCTGATTCCTTCTTTCATATGGTCGATAGAAAAGGCCTGAAGCTGGGAACCTACTCCTCACTTGTGGATTCCCCATGCAATTTGGGATCCTGCTTAGAGTGCAACAGTGATGCAACACAGCGAATTGGGCCAGCAAGCATGCCTCTCCAAGTGTGAGTAGGACTGCTCAATCAAGCCTAACATCTATAGGGCACAGCCTTACTTTGGTTCAAATCTGTCATCATAAAAGCCATTAAGTGTGATCCACTCCTCCCCCAACAATATGCAAATAAATGCACTTGACATAAGGGGATGCTAGTTGTGTTCAAAGTACATTGCAATGTGCAGAGATGAAGCAGTTGTTTCTTCTCCCTCAAGGCTGGAATGCCTGACAGCCACAATGAGCTTCATGAGCATGATATATCTTCTCAGATTACACACAATTCACATTGATCTTAATTGAATTTTGCTGCTTAATTTATATGGGTTGCTTGTTCAAAATGGTTTTATGCTATAAAACGATTGATTTGTTTTTCTGTGTTTCATTTTTCATAAAGTGAATTTCCTGTGGTGCTTTAATAATATGTAATAAATGAATAATATGATTGCTCAAATCAATGGATGAATTAGTCTTTAAAGACTCTACATAACACAACTTTTAAAGATGATTTGCAAATTTCATCTAAATAAATAGTAGATAAATAACTATTTGACATCTATATTGTATCAGCTGCCCTGGTTGCTAGTGCATTTCTGGTCCCAAATTTCACCAGCTTGTACTCGCCATAAAGCCATAAATGGTTTCAGTCCATTGCAAAGTCAGACTGCCTGAAGGACCACTAGCCTACCTACACTTTGATAGCAGTACTGGAAGAGCAAGTCAGTGTGTCTAAAGGCCTAAGCAAACTGCCAGAAATAGTGCACATTAAATTGAGGCACTGCCCTGGCTCAGTGCTAGGGAGTCATGGGAATTGTATTTTTTTCTGGGGCATTGAGCCTTCTCTGTCAGAGAGCTCTGGTGCCACAATAAATTACAGTTCCCATGATTCCCTAGCACTGAGCCAGGGCAGTGCCTCAATTTAATGTGCACTATTTCTGGCAGTCTGCTTAGGCCCTAAGAAACTTGATGGTGGCCCTTTGCTTAAAGAACTTGGCTCCAATTGCTGTTCAGCAGGGTTCATCATTATAAGCCTCCAAGTGTACTCTAAAACCTTATCATTTCCTTTTGGGTTATAATTGAGCCAGTTTAATAGGTGCCTATCTGTAAATGCAATTAACCAATCTAAATTACTAATTTTCAATATATCATTCTTCTCAATTTTTAAAATAAATAATTTATTGGGTTTCATCATGTGAATCTTGCATACCACCTGGGGAAAGTTCCCTAAAAGGTGACCTATAAAAAGTGACCTATAAATCTTCAATAAATAAATAAGAGCCATAAATGGTAAATAATCCAACCAGGGCTTGTTCTAGTAGCGACTCTCCACATGTTTTATTTGGCATAAGCTTTCAAGGACTAAATCCCACTTCATCAGATATAAGGAGCTGTGGTCCATGAAAGTTGATGCTAAATAAAACTATTTGCTCTTCAGGTACAAAAAGACTCTTTGGGCCTCTACAGATGGGCCCTTTGGGCTGTCTTGGAGGCAGGGAAGGGGAGGAACAGCTGTACACCAGCCGCCTCAACCTCTCCCCGAAGATGTCCTGATACCATGCGCCATTACGCATGGTGCGTGGTGTCAGGACGTCCTTCCGGCACAGTCTTTTGACATGTTGTGCCAGAAGGGGCACCAAAGATCTGCACAGCAGCTCTTAGGGTGCCCTTGTGCCGGCTCTGAAAGAAGCAGCATTTTGCCGCTGTTTTCTGGGCCAGCAAAAGGGAGGATTGGGGACGATGTGTCTGGAAGCCTCGGCCCCGATCCTCCGTTTCCCAGGGTGGCCCAGGGCTGCCCATCTGCATCCCTCGTATTTCCTGCAATATACTTACAAGACCAGCCCTTCTTAAATTTTCCATATTTCCAAATGGTCACATTTTAAAGATTTTTCAAGATCCCTCTCTGTCACATGCTATCCCATTTTAAATAATATTAACCTGCCCTTTTTGGCCTTGATTGTTTATCCCCCAGAGGTGGTCCATCTTGTGTTGGCCACAAAGGGCCATGGAATGTGGTGGCTTCTTTTTTTTGTTCCCCTCCAGTATCCCATGTGAGCTCCCCTCCCATATTTTTTGGAAGAGAGCTCTCTAGACAACATTTTCACTTGGCCATTTTCACTCTTCAGGCACTGTCAGCTTTTCACTTCCATTCCCCAAACCCCTGATTGTTTTTGACCCTTTGGAGGAAAATATATGGTTATGCAAAAAGAAGCTTAGGGTGGGAGAGAAATTAATAGGAGTTAAGAATGCTGCTCTTACAGGAATGACTGGTGGCTTCTATGTCAGGGATGCAGTGAATGCATTTTGGGTTTTATTCCGGACTTTAAAGGCGCTATTTAAGGTAATGAACTTGATTTGGGGAGAGGGTTCACCACACTGGATCACTTCTTCAAGTTCTGAAATAAAATGTAATGTGGATTCATTGCATCCTTGATATGGAAAGCACCAGCTGCTGTTGGCTCTTAACTATATGGAAAGCACCAGCTGCTGTTGGCTCTTAACTCTTAAACATTTCCATGGCAGATGGATTGCAACATGGGTAAATTGTTCTACACTGCATGAGTAGAAGGACAACAGGGCTCCTCTGTTAGTCCCAGCTGACACTGCACCATGCCTCCTCACTATGAGGTGCTCATGGGTGTTTGCAAAGGGGCAGTACCATGTGTAAGTGCCATAACATCATGATATCACAGAGAAGCTTCATGTAAGTGATTACTACATATAAGCAAAAGCCACCTCTTTGCAGATGGCCATGTCCATTCAGAGGAGGTTGAGCCAGTGGCCAATTTGGGTGGGGCTTGTATCACTGCTTAATTACCACTTTGTGAAGGGGACTTTCATTTTGAAAAGCAAAACTGCTTTGCAGTAAAACATAATTTCAACTTTGGGGATGTTACAAATCCTCTCGTGTGCAACTTGCCTTGTAATAGCAGTGTCCCTAAAGGGAAGCAATGGTCTCCTTTAATGTGGCTTCAGCTAGGTTTATAGGGAATGATTTGCACTTGTTTTCAGACATCTTTCTTACTTCATTCTGTGTGGTATGTGCAGCATGAGGTTAGCAACAAACTTTGATCCATGGGCAGATGTAGGGTGACAAGGAGAGATGGGGTTGTGAAAAGGTGTAAACCTCTGTTCTTGGCAGAGGACAAAACAACAACAGTGAAGCAGCAACTGATCATGTTGTTTTAGCTCATTTATAGCTCCTTGCAGACAGGAAATGAGTACATCTTGAATATATTGCTTTGCAGACCTCTTGTCTGAAGCTCAGCTTGGGCAAAATAATGGCTTTTCCATATAGCTTGATATTTGTCAATTGTTGTTGCCCTTGGAGTCCTGTGGAAACTTCTTAAACATTTTTCTGGTAATGGGGTGTTGTATTCTCCAAACAGCTTTAATGGTTCTTTTACTGTGATGTGGTAAACTCTGTAAATGTGGAAATATATGTGTGACATGGCTATGTAAAAACAATAAAATAATAGAAGAATGTTTCACAGATGGAATTTCTCTGTTTGTATGGTTATTACACAACTCTTTTGGTAAACACCAGAGAAAGAAATCTGCACTTACAAAATAGGCATTATATACTAGTAGTAAGCACTGGACTGGATTTCATCGGAATAATAATAATAATAATAATAATAATAATAATAATAATAAATAATAGATAAAACAGTTGTAACTAGAATTGCCAGATGCTCATCCTTGTTTCAAAGGCTTGTAATGTTCTCATCAAGGAAGAAAGGTCCTCAGGTCACACCAAAACTTTCTTTTTACTTAGCTCTAGCCACAATGGTGATATTTCAGTGATGGTAAGAGTAGTTGTAAGATCTTTCTTCTCTGAGGTGTACTGCTAGAACATAGGGGGAAAACCCTTAATGTTTTCTTGGCAATGTTGTCTACAGGCAAATCTACACTGGCTAAAACTCTGGGACTAGCATTATATTCTGAACTGGTCCTGGATGGTGGCCATATGCTCTGGGCTGAACCCAGTACAACATTGCAGCAGTGTCCACAGGAGCCAGATGGTCAGAAATTGTGTGGGCTCTGCTGGCCTGTCCCCTATACATGGAGCCACTGTTGCTGCCTCCTTACCAGCAGGAGCTCTGTGGAAAGGCAGTGGCATGCTGACGCTTCTATTGGGGGTAGAACAAATGCCTGTACAATCAATGAGTGAAGAAGGTAGAGGGACCCCTCCCCCCCCCCCCGATCATCTGGCTGGATGTCTTCTGGCTGTGACATCTCCAGGAGTCATCCAGCCGTGCAATCCAGGAGCCTGTCTACCCAGTCTTGTTGACTGCACAAGTGCCTGTTCTACCTTATCAGAAGTGGTAGCATGCCCCAGCCATTCCACAGAACTGGTGCTGAGGAAGTGGTGACAGTGGCTCCATGAACAGGCTGTCCCCTTTTCCTTTGTTGCTTAGCATGGGGAAAGGGGAAGGTGTGCCCCCCCCCCCAATGGCCCACTGGCTTGGCTTGAACTGAGCCCAACCCAGCCATTCACATGCCTAAAAGCTCACACTCACCCTAGAGGTCTGGGTAAACACTGAGGTTTTCTTCAACTTTGCTTACTCTGAGGCAAAGCCAGATTAACAGGTAAAACCTGTGATATTTTGCCAGAAGGAGCCATGAGTTATGGGAACATACAGCAGTAGCTTTGGGGAGAGTTCTGGGTTTGTTTGTTTGTTACAAGTAGATAAGCCTTTAGGGCTATGGTATTAGTAGTATGATTGTACCTGAAAAAAAAATAAGATGGCTGTTTTCCATTCCAAGCCAACATGAAGTAGGACAGAGGGAGGGAAGCAAAGCTTAGAAAAGTTACTTTTTGAGACAATAATGCCCAGAATACTCTAGCCAGTATGCCCCCCCCCCAAAAAAAAAGAAAAAGAAAAAAGAAAAGAAAAGAAAGTCAAGCTCTGGAAGCAAGTCACACATCACATGAAACAGCTAACTTATTTCAGTTGATTTAAATACAACTTATCTTCTCTACATTACATATGAATTTAAGTGTGATATGTCATTTGAAAAACCAGCACCTAGAAATATTAATTGCAACTAATATCACATCATGTGTGTCCTTTCTAGAAGCATGAAGACCATGGCTGCTTATATTCTGCATGGGCACCTAGTTATGTGCGCCCAACCAGGCCAGCCCCCACCAGGCCATCTTTGATAGCCAGCAGTTGCGTCAGGCAAAGGAGATCTGTTCAGTTGCTGATGGGGTGCAAGCAAGAAGAGAGATGTTTCCAGCAACCTCCCACCAGTGAGGGAGGCTGTGATGAGGAATTGTGGCAGTGTTTCTGCTTCTGATTGTCACAGCTTTGCTCACTGATGAGAGGGTGCTGAAAATGGCATCATCTTTGCACTCTGAACAGCAGCTGAACAGACCACCTTTGTCTGATGCAGCTGTTGCCTGTTAAGGTGGGCTGGGAGACATTTATGTAGATTTAAAATAAGACTATGTAGTCTTAGGGGTTTATCACATGGGGGAAATTGGGAGTTTAAACCTGCAGGATAGGCACTGATTAACTCATGAAAATTGCACAATTGACATTAAAACATGCTTAAAATAACATCAATGCAAGCGCTATTATCCCGTGAAGAACCAGGGAATAACCAGGCAAGAAACGACAAAAAGGTATTCACTGGAAAATTCCGTGAATGAGGTGCTATTGTTTCTTGCCTGGTTCTTCACGGGATAATGGCACTTTAATCACCTTTCATCTCAACATAGTGTGAAAACCATTCATGCAAGTGCAGGTTAATCACGGATTCTTCATGGGATAATTGCGCTTTGCACATAACGTGTGAAAACCATTCATGCAATTGTGGGTTAATCATTGGTTAATCACTGTTTATACTTCCAATTTTCCCTTGTGTGATAAACTCCTTACTGAATATGAACCTGTAACTGCCATATAGAATGCCTGTTGCCATTTTTCATAGTCATTTGTAGAAACAGAAGTAACAACTGACCTGATTAAAATTCTTAGTGCGCCAAATTATGTTAGATATAGTTTTTTAGAAGTAATCATAATGGGTTGTAATTTGTTAATCAAAGATTCATGCTATGCTATAAAATGACATTCTTTCAGCATGCAGCATTTTATTATTCAGCTGTAGGAAGCTTCTACTTAGAAATATGTCTTCTAATCTAACTACTCTTCTTAAATACAATTTTGTTCTAGAAAACCCACCTTGAATAAATTATATTTTTTTACACCAGTGTTCTCTGAGAGAACTATAAATGTCAGCTGTTAGAATTAGTGATCATTTGATCATTTTGAGAACAATCATTCCCCCCCCCCCCCCAAAAAAAAGCAGGAAAATGGCACTGTGATGAAAATACATAATGAAAGAAAAATGCTTCCTTAATTGAAGAAAATGTGTATGGTCTCTAGAAATCACCTGGAGCATTTCCACTACAGTTTTCTAGATGACATTAAACACGACCTTTTAAAAGTTTATCTGATTGCATTAAGGCCCATGGAGTGAAAGGTCCATGGAGTGAAGTCAATGACAGAACTACAACATTCTTTAATGTGCAAAAAGTATTATCCCTTTTATGTCTGAGTCAATAACTCACAGAAATCTCCCATGACAACTTCCTTGATCACAGAAGCATATTTCTCCTGATTACAGATCAAACATTTGCTATTGCTGGTGGCCACAGTGTATCAGATAATGACACTGAATTATTGAGGATAGGTTTTTATCTCAGTGGTAGACCTCATGCTTTGCATACAAAATGGACCAGATTCAACCCATGGCATTTCTAGGTAAGGTTGGAAAAATCTCTTGTGAGAATCTTTGGAGACCCACTGCTACTCAGCATAGGCAATGTTTACTGGTGGATCTGATGTTGCAGGATGGGGGGGGGGGGAGGGAGGGAGTGAATCAACTCCTGTTTTTCATCTGAGATTTGCAGGAACTATCCAAGGCACTGAATCAGTTTTGGAACCATTACTCTGGATGGCTCCTGTTAAATTTAGACTAAAACCCAGAGAAGATTGGGTGCCCTCTTTAACATACCAGTTGTCACTGAATACAGATAATGCTGAAGAAGATGGATAAATTATTTGACTTGGTTTAAATGGAAAGCCAGCATGGAAGAAGTCCCACAAGGAAAGAGAAACACAATACCTAAAATGTATAAAAATGAGACTACATTCTTAAAATCGGTCATAGCATAGGTGACCAATGTTATCCAATAAGACTATTATACACTCAAAACCTCTAGCATATTTGTATCCAAACTGGTTCTTTCCTAGCACAGTTGAAAATATTTTATTGCTAATGAATGAGGCCTTTGAATGTCCTAGGGCCCTTTCACATTACACAACTATAGCACTATGATTCGACTTTAAATGTCATGTCTGCATCCTATAGAATCTTGGCATTTGTAGTTTTTGAGACACTTGAGTACTCTGGCTGAAAATCCTAAACTGCAAATCCCAGAACCCCAAAGGATGCTGCCATGGCAGTTAAAATGGAATTGTAAAACTATAATTATGTAGTGTGCAAATGCCCCAGGTGTTTTCACTTAACTATACTTACTTGCATGACATGGATCCAGTTGCACTTTAATACTGGTTCAAAGATTGCTTAATAGTCCCTCTTTTTAATTTGTGTCTATGGAGCAGTTTCCATTGCTCTCCAATATAACTGTAATGCTGCTAAACATGCTGGTCCTGAATCTTTATTATTCCTTATAGACTACCATTACCATTGCTATCATAATGCTAGTCAACTTTACTTTACTCCCTTTGGCTTATATTAAGTTACTTTATGATAAGTCAAAATGGATGGATTGCACTAATGTGGTGGTCTTTACATCCTGGTTTGCAACACAAAAGTACTTCATTACTTTCCAGGATTTCTCCAATAATGGAGACCTTTTCATCAACAGAATGGTCATCAACATCTCTCCATAAATCTTCTTCCTTACTTTTCAAGAAATTTCCAGATGCTTTGACCTCCAGATGTGGAACTTCATGGCATTTCTTCCAGATTTTGTGGCCATCCTGCAGGCTTAATTTCCTCTCCAGGATTCCTCCAATTATGGAAACCATCTCCAAATGGGATGTGCATCCAAACATCTCTCCATAAATCTTTTTTCTTACTTCCCAAGCAAGTTCCAGGTGCTTTGACCTCCAGACATGGAACTTCATGGCACTTCTTCCAGATTTTGTGCCCATCCTGCAGGTTCAATTTCCTCTCCAGGATTCCTCCAATTATGGAGATCATCTCATCAATGGGACATACTCCATCTATGAACTGAGGGTGGTGTTTGTGATCCTCAGATATCTTGTTGACTGTTTGTTTTGCTCCAAGAGCCTCTTGCTGACTTGGCCTCCCACATAGGAAAGTGGGCTCCCTGACTCAGTTTCTCTTCCTCTTCCTTCCCTGGAATTCTGCCGCCATGTCCCTTTCTGCTTGTTTTTCTGGGTTCTGCATTTTCTCTACACTTCAGCCTCTCTGTCTCACTTCTATCCAACTCTTCCATGTCCTTGTCATTTCTTCTCTTCTTTTTCAGCCAATTATGTGCCCCAAATCCTTCGTCATCACTGTCCTGGTCTCCAACTCTTTCCCTCTCAGGTGGTCCTTGAGCAGTTCTGTTCTCAGAAAGTACCATATTCTGTGGCACACTTAGTCCGCACACTCCTCTCCCAGCTTCCCAGCTGCCTCTCACCCTTCGGTTTGCTGTGACTTGCTGGACTTTTGGGTCAGGACAGCAGCTGGACTTTTCAATGTTTAGCCAAGAAGGCATTCCCCTGTCCTGTCCTGTTTCATAAAATGCTTCTCCAATGGCAGACTCTATCCCTGAACATATTTTTTTCCCTTGACCCTCTGAGGACTTAGGAGTTTATCACACAGGGCAAGTCAATAGTTTATCCTACAAAAATCCTGAAAAAAGCATAATTGCACTCAACGATTTCACACGACGTCACACAAAAACTGCTAATAAAATGGTGTTATCCGAGATCTTTTTACTTTCGAGATTTCAGAGGAAATGCATTTGCGATATTAGAGTAATTTCTCATTTACACTAATTGCACTTTAGTATGAAGCTCAAATTTGCAATAATCCTCCTTTCACTCACTTTTTGTTTGTTTTCCCATGGTTCAGTGGGGCCGCTTTGACTTCCTGTTTTGCTCGGGCGTCAGAGATGCCAGAGAGAGAGAGATGAGCCCCTCTGCTTTCTTTCTCTTTCTCCTCTTTTAGTCCTACAAGTCTTTTCTCCTCCTGAGCCTCTCTCTCTCCTTCTACCTTCCTTGCCTCCTACTCTGTTTCCTTCTGCCTCTTTCACCTCTCTCTCCCCTTTGACCTGCTGCCACTCGCTCTGTCCACCAAACAGAGGACACTTTCAGCCTCCTTTCTCCGCATTGCCTGCCACCCGTTCTGTCCTCCTCTACTCCAAAACCCACCTGCCACCCGTTCTGTCCTCCTCTAGTCCTCCAAAACCCGCCTGCCACCCATTCTGTCCTCCTCTAGTCCTCCAAAACCCACCTGCCACCCGTTCTGTCCTCTATATATATACTCACACACACATTTGTATGTACAGTTACTAAACTAAACTATAGTAGTATGTAAAGACACACATGCACACAAACACATGCACACACACACACACACACACATATATATATACACATAGTTATATAATGTTATATGTGCTTATATAGAAATATCCATATCAATATACATATATATATATATATATATATATACTTTTAAATGTGTGTGCTTGTGTGTGTGTATGCGCACACACACACGCACGTGCGCACACACACATTATATATATATATATATATATATATATAGTTATATATAAAGTTATATGTGCTTATACAGAAACATACATATCAATATACATATATATCATACACATATACATATATAACAAACATACATATCAATACTAATAACTCTGTGTGTGTGTCTGTGCACATAAGTGCACGCACACACAGATATCTATATTATATATAGATATGTATAGTTATATATAAAGTTATATGTCCTTATATGTGTGTGTGTATATATACGCACACACGCACGCACACACACACACATTTATTAGTATTGATATGTATGTTTGTGTGTGTGTGTATATATATATATATATATATATATATATATATATATAGTGTATGATATATATGTATATTGATATGTATGTTTCTGTATAAGCACATATAACTTTATATATATATATATATATATATATATATATATATATATATACACAATATATATAACTTTATATATGTAAGTGTGTGTGTGTGTGTGTGTATGTGTGTATTTTCATGCATGTGTAGTTATAAATATGAACATAAATATGAACTGGGCAAATGGAATGACTGTAATGGCAATTTAACAAGGCAAACAGAATTACTGTAATTGCAATCTAACAAGGCAAAGAGAAGGAAGAGGCAGTGTTGCACAGGAAATGACACAAACAACACTCCTGTGTCACACAAATTAAACTTACATCTCTGCATGTGGAAGTATAGCATTTTTAGTACATTTGTGGATTTCTTTCACTTCTGTGTGAAATGCAAGAATGGTGTTTATCCTGTTATTGTGTGATTGCGCAATTATTCTAATTACATATGAAATGCTTTTGCACAATTAACCTCTATTTTCACTTTATTTTCACTTTATTTTCAGGATGGTTTATTTCTGCTGGGTGATTTGGGCACATCACACTGTCTTAGCCCCAGAGGAAGGCAATGGTAAACCTTCATTGAAGAAGAAATCCTGCCAAGAAAACTCTAGGAGAGGGTAATAAGATTTTTGTGTGAGGATTTTGGAGACAATGAAAGGGTAAGATTTCCTGTAGCAGACAGGAGATTATGGCTCTGCATCTATTTTATATTTTGACCAAGAGCTCTTGGGTTTGACCAAGGGCTCCAAGGGTGCATTCTGTTGAGCAGCACATATATGTGGAAAAGATGTACTAGCAAAACCCATGCTGGCACCTCTCTTGATCCAGGGAATGTAGGGAGAGTGAATTCAGGTTGGATTAAGTACAGTATGCTGTATAGTTGCTCTTTGATATCAAACCTGATTTACATTTGTAGACATTTCAAAGCACTGTGATTGATTTGGTGGGATTTGTTTATAATTGGCTCCTTATTAGGCACCAATGTTGTACTTCTTCCTTGGCTTCTATGGGGTTGATTACAGGTTTTGTCATCCCACCCACCAAAAGAGAATTTTGCCAGCTCTACTGTAAAGGCAGAAGGTCTCAGGAGTTGAGTCTCATCTTGGCATCTCCTCCATTGTCCAAACAATACACTACAAAAATAATGCAGTTTGTCATGGCTGCAGCCTATGGAATCCTGGGATTTGTAGTTTATTATGACACCAGAGCTCTCTGTATTAACATATCTTTATATAAATTTTAATGTTGTAAGATGCCCCGATTGCTCTGCAGAGGGGTGGTATAATAATAATAATAATAATAATAATAATAATAATAATAATAATAATCTCTGACAGAGAAGGCTAAATATCTCGCAAAACTACAAATCCCAGAATTCCATAGCATTGAGTCATGGCAGGTAAAGTGGTATCAAACTGTATTATTTCTGCAGTGGAGATTAGAGCCATGTGAAGGGATCTCAGGTGTCAGGAGGGGAGAGGGGCCTTTCACCCGAGACCCTGGAGAGCAGCTATCAATTTGGAGCAAAACAGCTCCAGATCAAAGGGCCAAGAATATACTAGCTTTGAAGGTTTCTATCCATACCATAGTGGTTCCATTTTCTATGTGAGGAGGTTAAAGCAATTTGACAAGGGTTAAAAATCAACCTGTGGCTCCTCAGAAGATCGAGCCAGCTTATTATATGCTGCTCCAGAGACTAGAACTTAGAGCAATTGATTCAAATTGCAAAAGAAGAGAGTCCACCTAAACATTAGGAAGACCTTCTTTACTGTAAGATCTGTTTGAGAGTGGAATGCACTACCTCAAAGTGGGGCATACTGTTTTCCTTTGGAGGTCTTTAGAAAACAGTTAGACAGCCATCTCTTTGAAGTGCTTTAGTTGAGTACTGCTGCATGGCAGAGGGTTGGCAAAGGATTGGCCTAG
This sequence comes from Phrynosoma blainvillii, assembly GCA_026167975.1. Taxonomy (NCBI): domain Eukaryota; kingdom Metazoa; phylum Chordata; class Lepidosauria; order Squamata; family Phrynosomatidae; genus Phrynosoma; species Phrynosoma blainvillii. The sequence continues at coordinate 104,356,049 of JANUYF010000001.1, forward strand.
TTGGCCTTTGTGGTCCCTTCTGTAGCCAAAAGTCTAGTATGGGGAATTTTATTTAGCTCAAACTGAGAGGGGGTCGGCTACAAGGACCCTGTGAGACCATCTCCCATGTGTATACCAAGAGGCTGGTGGATCTAAGAATTGATGCAGAGACAGAATTCTCCAATTAAAGTATTACTTATTAAAGGGGGGAAAATCACACAGCAAATCAAACACATACACTCACGCATTCAAGGCTCAGGAAATCAGGGGTTAGCTTGGGAAAGATGTTGAGGCAAAACTATGGGTGATACTTACTACAGATGAGGCTTTCTCCAGGATCGAATTGGATGAAGTGGTGTGGGACACAACCATTCTGAGAGCATTGGTTTGAATGGAAGTGCCGGCAACTAGACTAGAGATTACAGTGACATAGTGTCCCCATGAACTCCAAACTAGCGACACTGAGGGGGAAAATCCAGGGGTTTTTAAGGGCTAAAACTAGCTACAGGTCAAAGGTGTGAGATTGTATGGGTGGAGTAATCCAGTCTGGTGATATTCAAGGTGAATGGGAGAAGGATTAAGTCATTAGTTAGCCCATCACATGAGACATCTAGGCAATTATTGCCCATTCTTCTGATTATGGAGGTGATGATGATCCATTTGCAACTCCCACACTATCTGCCTGGCTTTGGGATGGTCTTTGTCAGTCTTCCAAGTGCCCTCGGAATGACCTGCCTGTCATCACTTGGGGTCCACTGCAGGGTACATCTGGGCTTATGTGGAATTCATACACACACCAAAATTCAGAAAAATGCACTTTGGCTAACACTTCCAATGCTAGGATTCTATGATTCAGACAGGACAAATATATCAGGAGGTTGCAGCTTTTGGGGCTGCATTTCTCTCTCTCTGTCTCTCTAAATACTCAAACAATGTTTTTGTTGTTCCAGACTGTTTTCTAGCACTTCCTGGCACCAGCTGCAACATTTTTTCCAGCCCTTGAGTGGGTTTCTTTTTCCTTCTGAGACATATTGGAACAATAAATTCTCTTCTCTTTTTCCTCATTAAAAAAAAAAAAGTTTAAGGTAATAGTGCTATTCCAAAACAACACTTCTGCTCTGTAACTTTTTAAAAAAGGAAAGAAAGAAAAGAGAGGACGTTTGCATCTTAAACCATAGGACCACCCCAACAAACCATAACATTTTTGAAGAAGAAAACCCACCTCTGGCATAGCCCTAGAGATCATTACAAACAGTCCACAAAAAGAACAGACCAAGTGGGTTCAAGGTGATAGCAAAAGGTAAAACCCAAGTGTTGCAAAAATGCACATGACTTCCTTTGAAATGTGGAGCCAGAAGAGAGTTTTGCAGACAGCATGAGCCAGCAGAAAGACCGATAAACAGTTCCAAGGGCAAATCAAACCTGGCCTCTCACAAAAATATTTACTATTTCAAGTAGCTAATATTTAGATTCAGCAAAGGGTTCTGCCTTCAAAGGGGGGTGGGGAATGATCTGAAGGGCTCAATCAGTCTGGAAATGTTACAGAATCCAAGAAAGGCAGGGAATAATATATACTCAGGAAAATTCAGAACTCTGGAATTATTCTCCAAAATATTAACTTTTATTATATTCACACTTCTTAAAATCTAAGTGACAGAAAGGGTGGAGGGTAGGTCTCTACACAGAGTATTTATTGCCAGAATCTGGATACCACTCTTTTTACACAATAATCACACAAACACATACATACTCACATCCCTCCCAATCAATCTTCCTGTTTGTCACACCAAATCTCCCAGCTGCAAGACTCTTTGTGGGTCTACTTAGAGCAACCTATGAGAGCAGCAGGTGAAAGTTTTCATTGCTCTCTTAAATCAACTCCAAGATAATAAGGTTGTTTCTGAGGAGTAACATCTTCAGAAGGATAGACTAAGCAGACTCCCATGTAAATAGCATTAACTTAATTGAAATCTAAGTACAGGCCTAAGCAGACTGCCAGAAATAGTGCACATTAAATTGAGGCACTGCCCTGGCTCAGTGCTAGGGAATCATGAGAACTGTATTTTTTTCTGAGACATTGAGCCTTCTCTGTCAGAGAGCTCTGGTGCCACAATAAATTACAGTTCCCATGATTCCCTAGCACTGGGCCAGGGCAGTGCCTCAATTTAATGTGCACTATTTCTGGCAGTCTGCTTAGGCCCCAAGTCAGGTTTGGGGAGGAAAGACTCTAAAAGTATGCATCCACTCTGCAGAAATAATGTTGTTTGACACCACTTTAACTGCCATGGCTCAATGCTATGGGATCCTGCAAATTGTAATATGTTATAGCCTCAGAGCTCTCTGACAGAGAAGGCTAATGTCTCACAAAACTACAATTCCTATAATTCCATAGTACTAAGCCATGGCAGCTAAAGTGGTGTCAACCTGGATTATTTCTGTAGTGTGGATGCAGACAAAGAATATATACTTCTGCCACCACCTTAGCTTCAAACCTCTAAAAGGCATGTACTTTCTTTCAGCTGGATCTCCAGGGAACATCTAACATTACCTTTTTCCTGACATACAGTGGGTCCTTGGTATCCACTGGGGTTTAATTCCAGGACCCCACATGGATACCAAAATGCTCAGGTCCCACTATATACAATGGTGTAGTATAATGTTCTCCTCATATAAAAGGCAAGATTAAGGTTTGCTTTTTGGAATTCCACCTCCCCCAATATTTTTGAGCTATGGTTGCTTGAATCTGGAGGTGCAGAACCCATGGTGTGTGTGATCACTATATAATGAGAACTTGCACTTATAACTTTTCACCCTAGGTTCTTCTAGTGTGTGTGTGGGAGGGGGGGCAGAGGGAATAGATCTGAGATTACCAGTCAGTCTCTGAGTGATTCGCAGTAGATTGGCCATGAAGAGTCTGATTCATGACTGTTTAACAGTGGAAGCGATAAGAACAGCAGCAACACAACACCAGCACACACTCAATTATAGTGGTAAAATCAGGAAGGCTTGGGGGTAACCAGGAGTGGAATTTTGCATGGAAGGACTTGTGAGTTCTAATCATTTTGGCAGTTAAAATAAATAACAAAAATCCAACTCAAAATAGATCCTTCTATTCAAAATATTTGTCTTTTGCCCCAAGCTCTGTTTGGTTGACCTCAGTATTCTATTTGTGCATGTCCTAATGCATTAACCATAAATTAAGATAAAATAATTTGTCAACATTCAGAGTTTAACAGTAATATTCAAATTTCATTTGTTATGATACAGTCTGATAACAGTAACAAAAATTAGTTCAGGGCCCATTCACATTTATGTTTTTTACACAGAAAGATTTGCATTTTGATTCACCCACTATGGGCCTGTGCAGACTGCTAGAAATAGTGCAAATTGAGTCCACTTTAAGGGTTAGGGTTAGGGAATCACGGGGACTGTATTTTATTGTGGCACCAGAGCTCTCTGACAGAGAAGGCTCAATGTCTCAGGAAAAAAAAAATATCCCATGATTCCCTAACCCTAGCCCTTAAAGTGCACAATTTGCACTATTTCTGGCAGTCTGCAAAGGCCCTATGTTTTCAAGCAGTGAATCTCTCCATGGCATTTAAATCCAGTCTGAAGTTCCCATTTGGCACTGTTCCAGATCAAAATGAAGGTGCCTCCATTTCCTGAATGGTGGCTGCGTGATCCCAATCAATCAGATAGCTTACTTACACTATCAGAGATGCAGATCGTTGTGATTCTTTAAAAAGGGGGCACTAAGGGAACCGGTGTCAAATGCACTTGTTTAAATGGGTTTTTCAGTTGTACACACACATATCCCGCAAACTTCACTGAGTACAATTGGTGCAAGTCTGAATGACAGTGAAAGAAACTAGTTTCCAAACCAGGTTATTTTGTAGTGTGAATGGGGCTTCAAATTACTAAAATGTGATAAAAATGGAAGAAAACTCACCTCCATTATCCTCCAAAGTGAGAAATTAAAATAACGTGAATTACTATTTCTTACTAAAGGGAAAAAAAATCCTTTGTGTTTAATGAACCCATTAAATCATTGAATTTTTTAAATGAATTCAAGGAGGTAAATAATTTTTTAAAAATGGTTCCTAAGCACTGTAAAAAAAGTAAAAGTAAAATTGAACTTGTAAGCCTTCCTCTCTTCTAGTCTAGTCTTCCTTATGATATCGTGTATGCATGTGGTGTGTAGTACAAGCACACTGTGAAAATAATATATTAAAAAAATGACTAGCTTGTGAAAGTCATACGTTGTCCACAAAGATTTTATTTCTGGAACTAGATGTTGTTGCTGCTGTTGTGGCAAAAATGTTAAGTGTCAAATATAAACTGAGACAGGTTCCTCCAGAAGCATTATTTAAGACATATGTGACTGTTTCACAAAAGCACCCATTTATCATCCATTTTCTCTTCCTATCATGCTCCTTCTTCAGGCTGACTGGAGGAAAGGCTTAATGTTGGGAAGATGGAACAGATTTTGGTCTTCTTTCACCCAGGATTGTCTTTGTATAGGGTGGGCAGGATGTAACTGTCAGCCTTTATACAGCCCCCAGTGCCACTTTTGCATTTTGAGAAATTAAATAGGCAAAATCTGATTAAAAATTCCTGGATATGATTTGATCCTTTGCCAGCTGTTTTATCCTGCTAGTTATCAAGGTACATTGGGCCCATATCATGCTATCAACACTTCCTGTTTTTCTGCACATTTTAACAGTGCTGGTGAGTATGCAATGAGTTTAAATGGCACCTACTGACATAGTATCATCTCTATTGTAGTAGTCAGCCCTCAGACCATGGAAGTATTATATACGATAATGACATTATCTGTAATGCGTTACTATTAGGGATAATTAGAAGAAAACAATGTTATTTTTGCAGACTAATGAACCAACTGATAATTGTAGTCCTCTTTCTATTTAATGAGTATTATTTCTTTGTTACTTCAAAAATTAGGTTGAGAGGTGATTTTTGAGGAGCAGCGGTAAAAAAACGTAAAACACAACAGTGAGGGCAAATGCATTATTTTGGAAAAGAGGTAACAACTAACACCTGAAATACTACTTTAAAAAACTAAGGGCCTTTACAGACTGCCAGAAATAATGCAGCTTGAGGACACTTTAACTGTTTTGGCTCAGTGCTAGGGAATCATGGGAATTGTAGTTTTTTTTCCTGAGACATTGAGCCTTCTCTGTCAGAGAGCTCTGGTGCCACAATAAACTACAGTTCCCATGACTCCTTAGCACTGAGCCAGGACAGTTAAAGTGGCCTCAAGCTGCATTATTTTTGGCAGTCTGTAAAGGCCCTTAGTCTCAAAGGTGCTACAAGATCCTTTAGCATACTGATATTCCAAACTTATGGTTGAATCTGCACTGCAGAGTTAATGCAGTTTGACACTTTAACTGTCATGGCTCAGTGCTATGGAATTCAGTGGTTTGTAGTTTGTTGTCACACCAGAGCAACCTGAGAGAGGCTACATAGCTCACAAAACTACAAATTCCCAATTTTCATAGAACTGAGTCATGGCAGTTAAAGCAGCATTGAACTGCATTATTTATGTAATTCAAATTAAACCTATGTCTCTGAATTCTAGCTACTTGGAAGAGAACTTAGCAAAGATGAATTTTTCCTCATTTCTATTGGAGAGGGGGAGGGAGAAAAGCTCCTAAACAGCTACGAGACTAATGCCTTGTACAGACCAGCCAAAAGGGACGGCCTGGGATGGAGTTGGGGCATAGCAACCACACGCTGGCCACCCTGACTCTGCCCCAATGCCGCCATCACACTGTGTGCCCCACTGCATGGCGGCCGGTGTCAGGGCACTCCCTTGGCACAGCGTACAGAAACGCTGTGTCAAAGGAGTGCAGAAAAGCCACTGCCTTTACAGAATGATTCCATCAGAACAGATATATTGTTCAGAAAGAGAACAATCTGCCAATTGTGTTCAGTTTTGCTTATGGCATTGGAGCCTCTTAATGGCCCATCAAATGACATGGATGATGTGCTCACTTAGTCAAAGTTATGACAGGAAGGCCAAGGGGGAAATTTAATTAGGAGACCAAATCACTGTAATCTTTACACATTATCATATTTTTATTTGTGTGATGCATCTGCAGTTTCTTCTTCATTGTATAATAACACTAATAGAATAATTAGCTGTTAAATGAATCACTGGAGCAACTCAAGCAGATACTACTAGCTGCCTTGTTGTGTTATTAAATTCACAATTTCAGATGTTTTAACATTTTCAGGCATTTTTTTAACTGTTAAAAGGCCTGAAATAATTTCACTATGAAAAAAAAATCAATCAAAATATATCTATTTTTGTAAAGCCCAGCAAGAACCAAGTTCAGATATGCAGGCTTCAGCAGTGAAAACGTAGCAAACCTTTATTCACTAACTGAGGGGCTATGCAGATGGGCAAAAAGGGGTGCTTTGAGGGTGATTTGTAAGTGTGGCCTTTAGACGATGCACACCTAAAAGTCTCCAGGAAAGCACCCTCTAGCCATTGTATGCTGCTCCTTTGGTGAAGATGTGCACCTTCGCATGTATGTATGTATGCATGCATGCATACATGCAGCGAAACTGATGCACCAGAAAACAGCCATATAAATGCATTGTCACATGTGCAGTGGAAACTGACGTGGCGATCCAGAGCATGCGCCCTATGATGCAAGCTTTAATTTAAAGCATCCTATGCTTCTAGGTGTGGATACACTGAATATTAGAACCCTAACCCTAACCCTAATTGTAACCCTACGCATGGGCCCTAGCAACTTTCCTTTGTTATGACAATAAATGCATTCTGTTGGATGTACGCTTGCTGTCAGCATGCACAGCAGTTTGCATGAAAGAGGCTTTTGTGACCTCTTCTGTGCAGGTGTGCATGATGATGATGATGATGATGATGATGATTGCTCCGTCCCCATTTAGGGCAATCTTAGGGTAGGCAGTGCAGTTGCTGCAGCTTAGGGAAAATGGAACTTCAGGTCACCTTTTCCTGCCCATCTGCATAGCCCCTATAGATCCATATTAGAGACATTCATTGTCAGAACTAAACAACAAAGCATTAACAATGCCTAATCAAACTACTCTTTATTTCAGATGCATGGTGGACTGTTCTCCCATTTGTTAAAATAAATAAACAAATTTGCTCTTCTAGGTTTCCACTACATCTGATAGTCCTGATCAGGAATCTGTTTCAAGGACAAGAGGCCACTGTCAGAACAGAATTCGGGGAAACAGAATTCGGGTTCCAAATAGCCAGAGGGGTCAGGCAAGGCTGCATCCTATCACCCTACTTATATGCTGAAAACATCATAAGAAAAGCAGAATTAGAATCAGAAAAAAGGAGGAGTTGATAGGAGGAAGCAACATTAACAATCTAAGATATGTGGATGACACCATAATATTAGTACAAGTTCAGGAATTGGAACAGTTAATAAGGAAGGTCAAAGATGAAAGTGCAAAGTCAGGTCTGATGCTGAACATAAAGAAAACAAAAATAATGACCACAGAAGAAATACACAAATTCAATCTAGACAACGAGGAAATTGAAATAGTTAAAGAATTCCCATATCTAGGATCAAACATTGACCAGAATAGAGACTGCAGCCAAGAAATAACAAGAAGACTAGGAATGGGAAGGACAGCTATGAAAGAACTTGAAAAGATACTGAAGAACAAAGACATACAACTGAGCACTAAAGTCAGAATAATTCAGGCCATTGTATTCCCAATTACCCTTTACAGATGTGAGAGCCAGACAGTGAAGGAAGCAGACAGAAAGAAAATCAACTCATTTGCAATGTGGTGCTGGAGAAGAGTACTTAGGATACCATGGAGAGCCAGGAAGACAAACAAATGGGTTATTGAATCAATCAGACCAGGGCTCTCCTTGGAAGCAAAGATGATCAAGTTGAAACTATTGTACTTTGGCCACATAATGAGAAGGCACGGATCACTAGAAAAAATAATAATGCTAGGAAAGGTGGAGGGTAGAAGAAAGAGAAGAAGATCACAAAGCAGATGGATAGACTCAATCGGGGGGGGGGGTGTTATGGGGAAGAGCTTGCAGGATCTGAGCAAGGCAGTGGAAGACAGGGATTCTTGCAGATGTCTCAACCACATGGTCGCCATGAGTTGGAATTGACTTGAGGACAGCTAACAACAACAAAGGTTCCCATAATGCCCCACATTGTTTTACAGCCAGACTCTTCCCACAAGAATGGCCTTGAGCAAACTTGAATCAAGCCTGGCTCCTCTAAAGTGTTATCTCACCATCTATGGCTGCAATTACTATTTCTTTTCAATACTTGTCCCACTGTATATTCCATCATCTCCAATCCCATCCTTAAATCTTTGTACTATTTTTTGTGGCAGGCAAGATGCATGTGCAACTCTTGACAATTTTAAAGGAACAGTACATGGTCCATTTCTCCATAGGTCTGGCTCACCTGTCCACACATGCATGCCTATATGGAGGACAGAACTGCAGCATTCTGAAGAAGCATTTAAGACCAGTGGCTTCAGAAGAGAAGATTAAAAAATGCTTATCAATACCACATCAAGGATGTAGAACATGATCTACAAACAGCTATAGCAAGAAAATAGTTATAAAGGAAATGATAGAAATCTACAGCAGCTGAAATGCAACAGGGTGAACATACCCTCCAATTCTCCCAATTTGACAGGAACAGTACCAATTAATCCTCTGTCCTCCCACTCTTTCAGCTGTTTTGAAAATGTTCCATTTTCAAAACCTTCCTCCCACTATCCTTTTTTGTCCTCATGTTACTTCAGTTGCTGCAAACTGAGTTCAAAGTGCAAAAGTAGTTTTTCTGAATTTAGGGCCTTTACAGACTGCCAGAAATAATGCAGCTTGAGGCCACTTTCACTGTCCTGGCTCAGTGCTAAGGAATCATAGGAACTGTAGTTTATTGTGGCACCAGAGCTCTCTGACAGAGAAGGCTCAATGTCTCAGAAAAAAACTACAATTCCCATGATTCCCTAGCACGGAGCCAGGACAGTTAAAGTGGCCTCAAGCTGCATTATTTCTGGCAGTCTGTAAAGGCCCTTAGTCAGCTGGAGGGAGAGGAGATGAGAGGATAGAATATTGCCCTTCCTAGTAGGCTCAGGCAAAAACAAATTTCTACAGCCTTTCTTGGCTCTTGAATGTTTGCCATTTCAACCATGTCCTGATTTTCATATGTGAAATGCTGGAGTGTATGGAAGAAGTGACCTGCTTCATACAGCACCATACTGGAGAGAGGGAAGAGGAGAAGGGGGCAGAAGTTATACTTGAAGTCAGGAACTGACTGACTGGTGATTGAGATATTTTGATATAATAGCCTTGGCAACAGGGCAGTGTTGGTGTTTAGGCTTGGCTCAAGCAGTAACTGTCTTGAGACTTTTTTGCTTCCATCCAGTTTGCAAATATGAACAGCTGTCATTCTTTAACAGTAAGATTTTCTCTTTTGCAACACAAAACATCTGGTATTGATAAAAATACATGGTTGGCATAGTGGAATATTCTTAACACAGGGCCTAAGCAGACGGGCGGCCGTGGGCCTCCCTGGGAAGGTGCCCCGCGGGACCGAAGCATCCCCATGCCTCGATCCAGTGGCGCACCGTCGGTGCCCCGGAAAGGAGTGCTAAAATAGCGCTCCTTTCATATGTCGCTGAAAGTGCACCGCAAAAGGTTGCGGCGCACTTTCGGCGACCCTTCCGCCACAGTATGTCTGGATGCTGAGGCGGGAGGTTGTCCTCGGAGCGCCGGCCGTGAAGAGGGCTGGCGGCTCCGAGGACAACCTCAGGAGGGGGATGGGGCGCCGAGCGTGCGGCTGCCCCTCCCCTTCCCTGCGACGAGGATGGCTTTTTAAGCTGTCTGCCGAGGCCCATAATGCCTTCAAGTAATTTCCAACTTATGGTGACCCTAAGGCAATCCTAGCATGGGGTTTTCTTGGCAACTTTCTTCAGAGGGGGTTTGCCATTGCCATCCTCTGTGGCTGAAAGAGTGTGGCTTGCCCAAGGTCATCCAGTGGGTTTACATGGCCAAGCCAGGATTCAAGCCATGGTCCAATGCTCAAACTATTACATTGTGCTGGCTTTCTGGCTCTTTTACTCTTCATGCAATGCATATCGGGGGGTAGGCACATAGTGCTATAACAAACAGGTTGAAGTATAAAGTTACATATGTATAATTCAATTTGGTATAACCAGGGCATCTTGGATTGATGTTTCTTGTAACAAACAATCCTCTTTTAGTGAAAAGTCGTGCAGTTCTTTACAGAATGAAAGGGAATGCTTTTTTTTGGGGGGGGGGTTTGCTTTGTCCTGACACATGCTTGTGCTGCAAAGCAGTGTAGAATTTTAATCAAATGGAAGTCTACTGTTAGGGTATAAAAAATTATCAGTTTAGAGCTATAGTTCACATTTCTTCTTCTATAAGGATGTCACCACAATAAACCCTGTTAGTTATGAGCTATTCGAACAGGGCAAAGAGATTACTCACTCTTTGTCAGCTCCAGAAGTGGATCTGTTATGAAATATGAGGGGACATGGTGATATAGAGATATTTTGACATGGGGAAATGGAAAGATAATGAAATAGTGATATAGAGAAATAAAGAGAAATCAAAATGGAGGGTTGTAATCTAAATGAAATGCAAACCAGATAACAGATGGGGCTATAGCGGGGGCAATTGGTAACATTGGGCCTTTGCAGACTGCCAGAAATAGTGCAAATTGAGTCCACTTTAAATTGAGGCACTGCCCTGGCTCAGTGCTAGGGAATCATGGGAATTGTATTTTTTCTAAGACATTGAGCCTTCTCTGTCAGAGAGCTCTGGTGCTACAATAAATTACAGTTCCCATAATTCCCTAGCACTGAGTCAGGGTAGTGCCTTAATTTAAAGTGGACTCAATTTGCACTATTTCTGGCAGTCTGCAAAGGCCCGTTATGACCTTGTTTACTTCTTAAGCTAAGGCTTTGATGGCAAGTAGGACAGTGCCTTTCCTTCCGGGGACAGATGTGGGAGATGGGGAGGCTGAGGTTAACGAGGGAACTTTAAAAGGCTTTCGATGGGCCTTTGCAGACTGCCAGAAATAGTGCAAATTGAGTCCACTTTAAATTGAGGCACTTCCCTGGCTCAGTGCTAGGGAATCATGGGAACTGTAATTTATTGTGGCACCAGAACTCTCTGACAGAGAAGGCTCAATGTCTCAGAAAAAAATACAATTCTCATGATTCCCTAGCACTGAGCCAGGTCAGTGCCTCAATTTAAAGTGGACTCAATTTGCACTATTTCTGGCAATCTGCAAAGGCCCGATGTAGTTCAAAGAGCGCTGACCACAAGTTGAGAAAAGAGGGGTTGGAGGGAAAAGCCTGAAAGGGGGAATCTTTTAGGGAAACTCATATTTGACACTTGCATGCCTGTGGTGCATCTCTACCTGAAAAATCCCAAAATAAAGCTGTAGTATTTTTTATCACTATCATGCTGTCTTGGCTTTTGAGGTTTGGATCCACTAAACATGACATCTTTCAGGAAAGTGTGAGTGTAACTGATCTGGATTTATAATTGCAGCTGGGCTGTAAGTCAGTGTTTTTAAAGCTGTCTGATATGGGGGAAGAAGATGCACCTCTCATACTTGTGCTAAGGACCAGTGCTGTGTTTGTTACTATCAGCTACAATTGTTTCTTTTGTGGCAACTCCCCTGAGACAGCTGAGGGCTCAGTGACCAGTACTGGTCCGTGGACCACCACTTTGAGTGGCACTGATATAAATAATATTTCCCCAGTCTTCAGTTTCTCTTTCTGTTTATAGCTGCCTAATGAAATAAGCAATATTAGGAGTCTAGGCAAGTAAGCAAAATACAGGCTTCTGTCACTAATGAGGCTAGCTAGCAGAATGGAATTGAAATAAATTAATTTCATGTCAGAACAACTCATAATCATGCTCGTGAGTTGTTCCAGGTTTTCAAATTATCTCTCAAGGGGAGGCAATGAATATAAAGGACTGGTGCCTGCAATTGGCTTGCCATTATTTCTAATGTGTTGATAAATTGGAACAAGTGCTATTTAAAGCTACTGGATTATTCAGTACTGAAACAGGGTTGGTGAACTGAAACCTTCAGCCTAGTCCTAATAACAGGAGTTTGGATGGCATCTAGCTGCACTTCAGTGATGGCAAAGTAGAAAGATGAGCTGCTACTATACTAAATGATGCGATAAGACTAATTATTTGAGTGTAGAACTGTAATAAAGCTGAGCAAAATGGTAGGTTTTGCAATATATCATATGCCATTTTTTGTGTGCTGGACATTCAGTCTACTCTATTTCTTTAGCATAGCAAACTACATATAGAAACCAATTTCATTCTTAGGTCACTGCAGGATCACATTGACTCTAGCTGTGAAGAATTTTATTTCTCAACTGTTTGTAAAACTTTTTCAGTATGGAGTCAGCTACCACTGTCTTGAGTCAGCCAGGACCTAGCTCCACTTGCATGATGTAATCAGCTGCATCCCAGCAGGAATTGGGTGTAAGTTGCTTTTAAGCCACCACCCCTTGATGGAATTTTTTTTATGGAAAAGTTTTATTTCAGCAAGATCTAATAAAAAAGTCGAATAGTTCTTTATGTTTCAAATTTGATTCCAGCTGAAGAAGTCCTAAATGATAAAGAGAGAAGATTTATTGTGGTAGAAATCAATCATGAAAACAATCAAATTTTAATAATTGAAATTTATGGACCATTGACAAACAAGGCATAATTTTGTAAGAAATTAATGATATCGATCCTGAACTTAGATTATGAGTATTTTGTAATAATGGGGGACTGGAATGGGGTGACAAACCCCATAATTGACAGAAAAGCCCTGACTAAAAGAATAAAAGAAAACCAAGGAAAACTACCACAAACTTTTTTAACATGGTAGAAAATTTAGCATTGATTGACCCCTGGACACATAAAAATGGGAATATTAAAGAATTCACTTTTTGCTCAGAACTACATAATTCTAACTGAAGAACTGACATGTTTCTGGTGTGAAAAGAAATGTATAAAGACATTAAAAATGTTGATATACTCCCAAAGAAGATTTCAGATCATAATCCGATAATTTTAGAATTTAAAAAAGCAAGGAAGGATTTTTCATGGAGATTAAATTGTCATTCCCTGACTGGACAAGGACTTGGAGGATGAGCCAGAACTTCCTCCAGGTCCTGAGCCTACAGCAGAGGAGGCCCAGCCCAGCCCTAGCAGCCTTGCTGTGCCAACTCCACAGCCATGCCTCCTGACAACAGAACCTTTGGACATGGAGGAGGATTGAGGGACAGTGCCTACCTTCAGTCATCATCAGGCAGAAAGGGCAGGCCTTTGGTGTTCAAGGAGGCTTTATGAAAAATGATGAGGTAATCAAGGTGATCAGTCCCAGCTGAACTCCAGCAGCTTGGGGATTTAAGCAGGTGTAGAAGCACTGCCTCAATGCCAGAGATTATCCAAGCTTCCTGGCAAAAGCCTCTGTCTGTCCTTGTTTCTTGGCTGAACCCTTGACTCCTGGTTTATCGTGGACTCCTGGAACACTTGACACTTGGACTTCAGGAATCCATGCCCTTTGGTCTGCATTGTCTCTCTGCTCATTGGATCCCTCAGTCTTCAGACCATGTTTGACCCTTCACTGGCTGAGCCTTCTGCTCGGTAACTAGGACTTGGTGTGGGACTTTCCCTGGCCTTGGCTATCGGCCCTTCAGCCAGCTTTCCAGGACATAAATGAACATTTACTAAAAGACCAACAGATAATAAAAGAAGGAAAGGAACAACTCAAACTATTTTCAAGAAAAAATGGATAGAGAAACTAATATGAAGACAGTTTGGGATACCTCAAGGCAGTAATGCGAGTTTTTTTTAAAAAAATCAAGAAGAGCAATGAGTGGAAGAAAAAGAAAACTATAAAAACCCAAGAAGTGATATTACAAATTAAAAATAAAGAAAAAGAACTTTTGGAGAAACCTGACAAAGAATTAATAATGAAATAAAACTACTACAGAAACAACTATCAGAAATCACAATGGAAGAGACTGAAAAGAAGATAAAATATATGAAACAAAAACATTTTGAATTTGGAAACAAAACAGACAAGATGTTAGTGCAAAAATTAAGAAAACAGAAAGAAAAAAAAGAATGATTTTGGAAGTGAAAGAAGGAACAAGGATAATAAAAGGCCAAAAGGTATTCTAAAAGTATTTAGAAGTATTTCACTCTGTTACCTACATCGAGTGTATGTACCTCAGCCCGGAAACCAGGGATAGTTTGGGGATTCTGTTGGTTTACCGGCCACCCTGTAACCTAACAGACTCCCTAACCGAGCTGTCTGCCCTGGTCTCTCAGTTGTTGCTGGAGTCATTCAGACTTTTGGTTCTGGGCAACTTCAACATCCCACTTGAGTCCAGTTTGCAAAATCTAACTGGCACAGCTCGGGAGTTCATGGAGACCATGACAAATATGGGCCTATCCCAATTGGTTGATGGGCCCACACATTGCGCGGGTCATACCCTCGATGCAGTTTTTAGTACGGAACAGGAATATCCGTGGGCGGAGGTTACAAAAACCTCTGCATTGTCATGGACGGATCATTTCCTGGTCAAGGTGGAACTAAGAGCCACTGTCTGTCCCCCCCGGGGGTGGTGGACCCATTAGAATGGTCCGCCCTCGAAGGCTAATGGAACCTATTGGCTTCCAGAAGGCCTTAGAGGGTTTGTTGGTTGGTAACACCGGTGATTCTGTCAAAACCTTGGTGAATACTTGGAACACCGATCTTACCAGGGCTATCGACACAATTGCTCCCAAGCGTCCTTTCCAGCCCGCTTCTAATCGTAAGCCCTGGTATACAGAGGATATTAGGAGGATGAAGCGAGCTGGACAATGACTAGAGCGTGAATGGCTGAAGACTTGTCTCTCATCCGACAGAACTCGCCATAGGAAGCATCTTGATTCCTATTGGGAGGCTTTACATGCAGCGCAGAAATTGTTCTGTTCTGCACGCATTGCGTCTGCAGAGTCTCGCCCGGCAGAGCTGTTTATGGTGGTAGGGGAGCTGACGAAGGTTCCACCTGTGCCAAATCCCCTACTTAACCCAATGATGGCCTGCTGTGAGGCATTTAATACCTACTTTGCAGATAAAATCTCTCGGATAAGAGCCGACTTGGACACCAGTCTTTTGGCAGAATCCGTAGACGAGGTGTCCAGCAACTCCGCTGATGGTAATTTACTGGATCAATTTCAATCTGTGAGTACCGATGACGTGGACAAGCTCCTGGGAAGGGTGAAGAAGACAACTTGCCCCCTCGATCCATGTCCATCTTGGCTGGTCGTCTGGGGGGGATGCGTTGAAAGTGTTCCTTCGGGACATAATCAACGCGTCCTTCAGGGAAGGTACTGTACCATCCTATCTGAAGGAGGCGGCAATTAGGCCTCTCCTGAAAAAACCTTCCCTGGACCCCCTGGATAGAAATAATTACAGACCAGTCTCCTTGCTCCCTTTCTTGAGCAAGGTGATTGAGAGGGCAGTCGCTTCCCAACTCCAGGCAGTCTTGGATGAAACCGATTATCTTGATCCATTTCAAACTGGCTTCAGGACAGGATATGGAGTGGAGACTGCCATGGTTGCTTTGACCGATGACCTCTCCCTGGGCATCAACAGGGGTAGTGTAACCCTGCTGGTGCTCTTGGATCTCTCAGCGGCTTTTGACACTATAGATCAGGGACAGGCAACCTTTTTGAGACCTGGGCCGGTCTCAAAAAGGTTGCCACTCGGCTGGGCCAAGAGGGGGGGAAATGGCGGAGCGCGCGCCGCAGCTGCCATGGCGCATGCACGGCCACCATTTTGGAAGCCAAAATGGCGGTCGCGATGCGTTTACGCATGCGCAAAAGTATTGCGCATGTGCAAACGCGTCGTGGCCGCCATTTTGCCTTCCAAAATGGCGGTCGCGACAAGCGCGCCCAAAAACGCTCCCCGGCAGCGGTGCGCAGCGGCGGGGGTGGCGTGCGGTGGCAGCGACGGTGGCAGCCTTCGGACGGGGCCGGTAAGTCCGGGGCCCGGGGCCTTAACTGGCCCCTGGGCCGTAGGTTGCCAGTCCCTGATATAGATCATGCCATCCTCTTGGATCGCCTGAGAGAGTTAGGAATTGGAGGCACTGCTTTGCAGTGGTTCCGTTCCTTCCTCTCAGGCAGATCCCAGAGGGTGAGGCTCAGGGACAGTTGCTCTTCTAAAATAGAGCTTAATTGTGGCGTCCCTCAGGGCGCCATCCTGTCCCCGATGTTATTTAACATCTACATGAAGCCGCTGGGGGAGATCATTCAGAGGCATGGAGCGCAGTGTCATCAGTACACTGACGACACCCAGATATACTTCTCCATGACCAGATCATCGACTCAGACTTCAGATGGAGTCTCTCCTCTTAATGACTGTCTCACAGCAGTAATGGCTTCGATGAGGAAAAACAGATTGAAGTTAAATCCAGACAAAACGGAGGTACTAACAGGCACAGGCCCAAAACCAGGTTTGGGAATACAGTCTCCAGTCCTGGATGGAGTCACACTCTCCTCTAAGGACTGTGTTCGCAGTCTGGGGGTACTCCTAGACTCGTCGCTTCACATGACTAGTCAGGTGAGTGCGACGGTAAGGAGTGCCTGTTATCAGCTTCGACTGATACGCCAACTGCGCCCTTATCTGGACATGAGGGATTTGGAAACTGTGGTGCATGCTCTGGTAACCTCACATCTGGATTACTGCAATGCACTCTACATGGGGCTACCCTTGTGCCTAACCCAGAAACTGCAACTGGTGCAAAATATGGCAACCAGGTTAATCACTGGAACATCTAGGAGGGAGCACATAACACCAGTGCTTAAATCCCTCCACTGGCTGCTGATTAGTTTCCGAGCACAGTACAAGGTGTTGGTTTTAACCTTTAAAGCCCTACATGGCTTGGATCCATCTTATCTCAGGGACTGCCTCTCCCCATATGAGCCCCCCCGCACCCTTCGGTCCTCTGGGAGGAATCTGCTGCAGCCTATGAAGACCAGGCTGGCACAGACCTCCCAGAGGACCTTTTCTGCGACCGCTCCCAGGCTATGGAATGGCCTGCTGGATGAGATCCCTCTTATTACCACTCTTACTGCCTTTAAGAAAGCAGTAAAGACGGATCTCTTCCGGCAGGCCTTCCCAGAATAACTTCCCGGCCCAATCGGAGCGACTGCCACCCCTCTCCCTTGTATTGTTGCTGCTTCCTGTTTTTATTATATTTTTATATTTTATTGTACTATTGTATCTTAATCTTTTCTAGTTTAATTCAGTTTTAAGGGGGGGTTTGAGGAGAGGGTTGAGGGAATGTTTTTAACTGTTGCCTGTTTTAATATGTTGTACCCCGCCCCAGTTGCCTAGTAGAGGGGCGGGCTAGAAATAAAATTTTTATTATTATTATTATTATTATTTGAAAAATAGAATCATAGAATCATAAAGTTGAAAGAGACCACGAGGTCCATGCAGTCCAACCCCCTGTCATGCAGGAACTCAAAATCAAAGCTTTAATACTTTAAATACATCAAATACTTTAACTCTGCCTTCAAAAAGCAAGCTGAAGATAAAGAATTCAATTGAGACTATATCCAGAAACAAAAATTACATGTTATAAAAAAAGAGAGCATAAAGATTTATTGAATCAGAATATTACAATCATGGAGATAGTGGAAGGATAGTGGAGATAGTGGAAGGATAAAGAAACAAAAAATGGAAAATCTCCTAGCCCAGATGGCTTCTTTGCCCTACAATATAAGACATTTGAAGAAGAACTTTTACTACCATTTCAGTCAACTTTGAAGGAAATTAGGAATGAAGGGATACCAGAAACATGGTCCCAAGCTAATATTGCATTAATCCGAAAAGAAGTCAAAGATCACGCATACCCACAAAATTATAGACTGTCGTCTCTCCTTAACATCGACTATAAAATATTTGCTGCAATACTTACTAAAAGATTAAGAAAAGTCCTACAAGAAGTAATCCATGAAGATCAATGTGGTTTCCTTCCACACAGGCAAATAAAACAGAATATAAGAAGAGTAATTGACATAATTGAATACTGTGATAAGAACCCAGGAGAAAAACTTGCTATGCTAGGTGCGGATGCAGAAAAGGCTTTTGACACGGTGAATTGGGAATGCATGATAGAATTAATGAAAAAAAATAGACATGGGAGAGAAATTTATTGGATGGATCCAACAAATCTATAAAAATCAGAATGCCTAAAAATAGTAAATAGCGAGAAAATGGGAAGACGTGAAATATCGAAAGGAATGAGACGGATGTCCATTATTCCCATTACTGTTTATCTTCTGATTGGAAACTTTATGTGAAAAAATAAGAATGGAGAACAAGCTGGAAAGTATAACCATAAAAGCAGCAGAATTTAAGATAAGAGCTTATGGAAACCATGTCCTGATCTTCTTAAAAGACACATCTGAAAAGGTAGCCAAATTAATAGAAATAATAAAAGAATATGGACAGTTTGCAGGATTCAAAATAAATGAGAAAAAATCAACAATAATGACACTTAACATGACTAAAAAAGAAGAAAAAGCACTTCCAAGAGAAATCAGGCTTTCAACTACAGAAGAAAATAAAATATTTGGGAATTATTCTGACCCAAAAAATTCAGAATGATATGATAACAACTATCAGATCTTATGGAAGGAAATAAATAAAGAATTGGAAAGATAGTCTAACTTAAAACTTTCATTATTGGGCAGAATGACTGCAGTAAAAATGAACACTTTTGCTAAATTTATGTTCTTATTTCAGAACTTACCAGTTATATTTAATGATGCATCCTTAGAACAGTGGAACAAAGGACTTCCGCTGTCATGGCGTCCTGCTGAGAAGCTTTCCTAGTTGCCTCCGGAAAGCTTCTCTGGATTCGCGGTCCCCGATCGACGAAGAAATCAGCTAAACGTATTGGGAGTACCCCCTTGGAATTGGGGGTCTGGACGTTTCTAACTGGGACCCATTGATTGGCTTGGAAGCCTTGGAGCCCCTGGATGGACTCTGATTCAACAGGAGGCTAAGAGGCTGGGAGCCTTCAACCCTCAGAAACCGCGACCGCGTTTCCGATCCTCCTCCTTTTTTTGGAGGACTTAGAACGCCAGCAGCTTTTTGTTTTAACTTCAAGAAAGTGTGAGTAAAATAAGTACCTACTTAGAAGTCTACTACAGCCTTGGTCATAAAACCTCTTAGACGAGCGGGCCATTCAGAGACTTTTCTAAACGCTACAAAATAAATATTTAAATAAGTGGTGCTTTGCCCTTGTGGGCGGGAGAACGTTAAGATAGAATAAATCCTGATTGGTTATTAAAGACTAAAGATTAACGAGCTTTATATCCTTAATGATACCGCAGTGAGTTTTGGACTTGATTAGAATAAATTGACAATATTAGGGTCCATACGGTGACTCATAAAAGACATCTGCTTTAACCCCGGCAACCAGGGAAAGAGACGCCAGCAATTAGCAGCGGACTATTTTGTTTGTCCGGTCCTCAAAATATAACATAATATATCAAGGGGAGAGCAGACACCTTGATAACTTTTCTTGATTGTTCTCTCATTAATAAAATATTGGAACCCCCTGTTCAATGAAAGAGTTAACTTAAAAGGGAAAAGGGAAAGGAAGGAAAGGAAAAAAAAAAAAGAAAGGACTGATAATCTACCTTCTGAGAAGACGTGGGAGGAGAATTTGCGAAGACGCGGAGACCTTGAGACGTGGAATTGTTGGTAAGAGAAAAGGATCCTGGGACAGCCCCCTCTAGAGTGGATAGAGATAGGAAATGAAAGACTGATCGTCGCAGATATACTTTGGAGAGAGACTGCGCAGAGCAGGAAACAGCCAGGCATTGTAACCATAGATTTGGAAAGAGAGAGTGGCGGCAAGGACAGGAATATACCATTAAAACTAATTAGCAGAGCGGCACCTGATTTACAGAAGAGTAAAGCGGCGATACAAGGCGGAAGGCTGGAGACTAGAACTCTGCTTTGTGTGGCTTCCTGTGTTTCTAGAGGGGCGTTGGAGTGATCTTGGGAGAAGGTTACCTGCAGAGACTAGACACGGATTGGAAGAAACAGTAGGCAAAAAGAGGACAAGCTGCAAAGGGATTAAACTCAGAGACTATAGGCTTTTGGGGGGCTCTGTTTGTTTTGTAAATTGGTCCCTTTTGGAAGGAAAAGTGGGACAAATAATACTATAAGATTATATTTAGAGGTTAGTTTGTTGTAAACGCATTGTAATAGGGAAGTGGAAATATACCTTTTTATTTCATTTCTTTTTCCCTTTTTTTTCCCTCTCCTTCTCTTACTATATAGTAGATGTGATAGGTGATACTGAATTTCTATGATTTAAAGAAATGTTTTGATTTTTAATATTAGAAGCATTACCGATAGTAACCGAGTATTGATAGTATTTAATTACTAAGGAAGGAATTTCTTTTTCTTCTTTTTCTTCTTTTTCCTATATTTAATTATATATTTATTTATTTACTTATTTATTTATTTTTCTTTCTTTTTCTCTCTCTCGCCTATTTCTATTTTCATTATCACTATTATTGTTATTATTACTATTACTATTTTGAAGTTGAGCTTTGTTGTTTCGGTGTTACCATTACCTCCATATCAAATCATTATTGCATAAAAGGAACTTTAAAATTTCAAGTAATACATAACTTTACAGAACTAGTTGGCTTGACCTGCTTTAGTTTCCTTTGGTTAAAATATTCGCTAAATTTGCGCAGCATTTGCAAGTATTGGAAACACTGTTTAGAATCAAAAGGACATTAACGGTCAATTTTATCTTTCCTTATTCTTTTTTTTTTCTTTTTCTTTTTCACTCTCTCCCTTTTTGTAGAGAATTATTTCTACACTTCCTCTCTTGGTACATCCCTCTGTGAAGTATGATGTCTAGGAGCCAATCAACTAAAATACAAGCCCCGACGCAATATAGGAGGGTTTCATTTGACCAAACTAAATATGCAGATTCTAACCCAAATCTGTTGGATGAAATTCGTAAATGCATTCGACAGGAGATGCTAGAGATTAAAGCTGAGGTCCGACAGGAAATTAGGGCGGAGCTTCAAGAGATTAATCAATCTATTGATAAATTAACAAGAGAGATTTCAGCAGTGAAGCATAGAATTGGTACCCTGGAATATAGAGATGATAGACTGGCTGAGGAATTAGAAGATATTAGAAAATTAAGAGAATTAGACCTAGATGATAGAGCTGTTTGGGAACAAAAATTGAGAGAAAAATGTATCAAAATTAGAGGCCTGCCCGAACTTAAAAGCGAGAATCTTATGGAATCACTTGTACCTAAATTGGCTAAGTTTCTAAACAAAAAAGAACAATGGCTTTATCCTGAGGTGGATAGAATTTTTCGGTTGAATTCTATTGTGGCTAAAAAGAAAAACCTACCAAGAGATATAGTTATATATTTTGTTAAGAGACAGACTAGGGACTTGATTCTTAAAATACAAAATGATTCCCCTCTGATAATTGATGGAACTGAGGTGCAGATTCTGAAGGATATTCCCGTTAGATTGCTGAAGAAAAGAAAGGATTACGCGTTTTTAACGGTCTATCTGAGACAACAGGGTATTTCATATAGGTGGAGTTCTCCCGAAGGCCTTGTTTTTTGGTGGGGTAAAAGAAGAGTGGTACTTAGGAGTGTAGCAGAAGCCCATAGATTCTGGGACTTAGAGGAAAAGAAAAAGAGTCGGAAAGATAAGGATAAACGACCACACGACTTTCTGGTAGCAATGGGACACAAGAAAGGAAAGGGGAACGAGATAAATTAACAGATTCAGAGGAGGAAAGCCGATGACCAGAAAAGGATAGAAAAGATAGTGATCAAGAAGAGGAAGAATCAAGTGAGGAAGGAATATTAAGTGATCCTGAAAGCAGCCTGCTAAACCAAGGGGGAGGGACAGACGGAGACCCGGAGAAAGACTTGACAGATGTATAGCAAAGTAAGTTATACCTCCTTTAAACTGTTTAAACTATAGATTCTTGCTCAGTGAACTGTAATAAGGAATGAAATATGAATCACCTAAAGATATTAACATGGAATGTCCGCGGCTTAAATACCCCTCAAAAAAGGAAAAAAGTTTACCATTATGTTCAAAAACTGAAAACAGATATAGCATGTTTTCAGGAGACGCATATTAGGTTGAAGGACACTAAATATTTAGATAATAAAAAATTAGGTAAAGCTTATATCGCGGCAACAACCAAGAAAAAAAAAAAAGGGGTGGTGATATATGTTTCTAATAAATATGACTCTAAATTGATAAAATCGGATCCAAATGGTCACTATGTAATTGTGGAGGCTAATATTAAAGGGGAAACAATGTTGATGGTGGGGATATATGCCCCACTAACTAACAAAGCAAAGTTTTTTGATCATCTAACAGAAGTCGTCCATTCAACAAACCATGATAATATTATTTGTTTAGGTGACTGGAATGGAGTAATTAACCCCCAAATAGATAGAGCGCCATTAAGAAAAAGGAGAAGTCAAGGCAAATTACCTAAAAGCTTTTTTGATTTTCAAGACTCCTTTGCTTTAAAAGATGTATGGAGGCTGTTGTACTCTAACTCAAAGGATTATACTTATTTCTCCCACGTACATCTATCGTGGTCGAGAATTGATATGTTTTTTGTTTCTTCTCAACTATGTAATCGGGTCTCCACTATCGAATCCCTACCTGCAGTTTGGTCAGATCACAACCCTGTAGTTATGAGATTGAATTGTGGATTTAAAGAGTTTAGATGGAGGCTAAACGAGTTTATGCTAAATAATGAAGAGCTTCTTAAAGAAGCACAAGATCAGCTTAAATTGTTTTTTCAAGAAAACACGAGTATGGAGACACCAATTAGTGTAGTCTGGGATGCATCGAAAGCGTACATGAGGGGTTTTTTTATCAAAAAAAATCATGAATATAAAGCAATAAAAAGAAAAAAAATAAAAGAATTAGAAGATGAATTGAAAAAACAGGAGGATCAACTTAAGATTAACCCTAAGTTCAAAAAAATAAGAGAAAATATTAAAAGAATAAAGAGTCAGATTTCTTCAATAACTATGGAAGAAGTAGCAAAGAAAATTAAATTTGCTAAACAGAGATATTTCGAATCTTCGTATAAACCTGGAAAACTCTTAGCAAATATTCTTAAAAAAGAGCGTGAGAAACAAATAATAGTGGCATTACGAGAAGGAGATCATACATTTACAACCCAAGACCAAATAAAAAGAATTATTACTACTTACTATACTAATCTATATAAAAGGAACCAAGTGAACGGCAAAATTATTAAAAAATATCTAGATGAGTCCAGATATGCAAAAAGAGCAATTAAGTAAAAAGATTGAAACCCAAGAGATAATTGAGGCAATTAAATTATTAAAAACAGGTAAGGCCCCTGGCCCTGATGGCTTTATAGCGAATTATTATAAAAAATGCTGTAATCAATTAGTAGTACCCTTACAACAAACGATGAATGGGATACTTGAAGGGAAGATTCCTAAATCTTGGCAAGATGCCAATATTATCTTAATCCCAAAAGACAATAAAGATAAAATGGATCCTAGAAATTATAGGCCTATATCATTACTTAACAATGATTACAAAATATTCGCGTCAATTTTAGCAAAGAGATTTAGAAATTGGCTAGTAACATGGATTTCAGACGACCAGGCGGGTTTTCTTCCGGGTCACATGATTAAAGATAATACTCGCCATTTGATTAACCTTATTGAATTTCATAATAAAATGATTAATAGGCAATTGGCACTAGTCTTTTTAGACATAGAAAAGGCCTTTGATAGTTTAAGTTGGAAGTTTATGGAAAATTTAGTAGGAAGATTAGATCCGGGGGAAAATATGAGAAAATGGATATCAGCTATATATCAGGAACAGGAGGCTAAAATTATAATAAATGGGGAGACCTCTAAACCGATAAAGATAGAAAAAGGGGTTAGACAAGGCTGCCCCTTGTCACCCCTTCTTTTTATTATGAATTTTGAGATCTTATTGAATAGACTTAGAACAAATGGAGAAATACAGGGTGTAAAAATTAAAGGGGAGGAGTATAAAGTTAGGGCGTTTGCCGATGACTTGATGATATCACTGTCGAGCCCATGTGAAAATATAACGTGCTTATTTAAAGAATTAACTATGTTCGGGAAGGTGGCTGGGTTAAAGATCAACAGAGATAAAACTGAGGTGCTCCTTATGAATTTAACTCCCAAAGAGAAAGAAGAATTTGGACGGTTATCTAAACTACAGGAGAAAAAAATGGTGAGATATCTAGGAATAAATTTTACAATTAGAAATGGAGATTTATTCAAAAATAATTATGACAAGAAATGGAGAGAGATAAAAGAAGACTTTAGAAAATGGAGTAAATTAAGAATATCATGGATGGGTCGAATTTCGGTTATTAAAATGATGATTCTTCCCAAATTAATGTTTTTGTTTCAAAATATCCCGGTGATTCTTAATGATAAGCCATTTAATAATTGGAATAGGGAAATTTCAAAATTTATTTGGGCAGGGAAAAAACCAAGAGTGAAATTTAAGCTCATGCAGGATTCGATTGAACGGGGAGGCCTTGGCCTCCCAAACTTGAAAAATTATTATTATGCTTGTACCTTTTTTTGGCTCTTAGACTGGTTTAAATTAGAAAATGAAAAAAATCTTAAATTAGAGGGATATGATAACGTGTATGGATGGCATGGCTATCTATTTTATGAGAAAATAAAATGTCATCAACAATTTAATGACCATTATATAAGAAGAGCCCTCTTAAGAGTTTGGAATAAAGTTAAAAATAATTGGCGAGATGTGCTCCCACTGTGGACTGCAATTGGAGAGGTTGTGAATAAAGAAAATAAATTCGGCAAATCTAAATGGATAATGTATAAGGAACTATTGATAGAGAAAACATCAAACTCTGAAATTAAAACACAACTGCAATTGAATCAAGAGGGATATAACCTTAATTGGTTTTCCTATAGACAATTAAAAGAACGGTTTAAATTAGATCAAAGAAGTAGGAAGATAGGACAACTAGATCAACAATTAGAGGATACTATTTGGAGTAAAGAGAAGCATAAAATTTCTAAATTTTATAAGGTTTTGCAAACAATTGAGATGGAATCTGAAGTTATTAAACCCTCTATGGTCAAATGGGCTCAGGATTTTGGAAAACCCGTGGATTTAACACAGTGGGAAAAATGTTGGACCAGGAGACTGAGCTACACTCTTAGCTATAACTTAAAAGAAAATTTTTATAAGATGATGTATAGATGGCATCTCACACCAACTCGTCTTGCAAAAATTTATAAGTCATATCCAAATAGCTGTTGGAAGTGTAAAAAAGAAATTGGATCTTTTTACCACCTATGGTGGAAATGCAAAAAAGCACAAAGTTTTTGGGAAATTGTTAGGGCTACACTTAGTGAAGTATTAAATTTTAACATTAATTTGGAACCACAAATATTTTTGTTGGGAATAAATTTGGACGAAACCTTAGAGAAAAATTATGGAAAGTTGATTTTTTATTCTCTCTCCGCCGCTAGAACACTTTATGCTGCTAATTGGAAAAGAAAAGACATTCCGCTATTGCGAGATTGGCTTTCGAAAATTATTGAGTTTATGGAATTGGACAGATTGACGGGCTTGATCAGAGGAACGGACTATGAACGGTTTAAAGAGGATTGGCAACCCTGGATTCAGCACTTTGCACGGCGGGATATCAAATTAAGGATATAGATGAAATGCTTAATGGTATTACTGATGAGGGTTTATTAGGTAAACACATGGTTAATCTGCTAACAAATTGCTATATAGGTGTCAATATAGATATGTTACTAGTAGGCTTTAGTTTTTTTGTTTCTTGTTTTTTTTTTTTTTTTTTTTTTAACTCTGTATTCGCTTTAAGTTGAGTTTTTGATAGGGAAGCTACTAGTTTAACTAAACTCTGTATAATTAATTGTCAATTACACTGCATGGCCATTTAGTACTCCTATACAGGAGCTCATGTCGAGGTCAAAATAACAGGCTAAAGCACAAGATGTAATAGACACAGGAAGTCTTTTTTATTTTTTATTTTTCAGAGGATTTGAATGGTATATAATAGTATTTGTTGAATTTTTCTTTCCTTTTTATTATTTTTTAATAATTGGATATACAATATGTTTAATATACCTTTGTGATTTTTCGTATGTTTGTAATGAATGGAATCAATAATGTTTTTAATCAATAAAATTTGTTAAAAAAATTAAAAAAAAAGAACAGTGGAACAAAGAAATTCTGAAATGTGTGAAGACTGAGACTTAATAATGAATTACTGTAAAATAAAATAGGCCAAATAATGAGTAAACAAAGAATCATACATATACAGAATGAAAATAAGAGCTAATTTTTAATCTCATGTGTATATATATATATATATATATATATATATATATATATAATTTGTGGTAGAAGGAAACAAACAAAAAAAAGAATCAATTATTCAGAGAAGCATTGAGACAAAGGAGTTTAATAATCATGCCACAGTGTCAGAGAATATAAGATATAAGATAGTTCAGAGTGTGAACTCTTATGATGAATGGATAAGATAACTACATATAAGACATGTAAGTATTTTATATGATATAAATTATGGAAGAAGAATATGATCAAAAACACTGTTAAATAATGGATGTATAAATTTAATATTAAAGAAGCCTTAGGTGGTGGTGGTGGGGAACACAGGATAATATTAAGATGTAAACCAATATTAAGATGTAAACTAATATGTAACAGAAAATCTAGTATGTTATGTTTCAAATGTTACTGAGAAAAAGTCAATAAAATTATATTTTTTGTGTGTAGCATTGTTAATGATTTAATCTAACCTTTGATCCATGGATTGTTCTATATTCAGTACTTTTATTTTAGTTTAATGTCTTTTAAAATAGCTTTTACAAGATATTTTAATTTTAATTAAAATTAATTAAAAAGGTGCAGTTCTTCATTTGTTTGTTATACATTTTGTGTGCAGAGGTCAAACTATTTGAGAAGATCACACAGATTTTGAAAAGTAATTTGATTACATACTTTGCTTTTAACTTGTATTCAACTGTTAATTATTGTATATGTTTGCTACTCCATAGATACCAATTTACTGTAATTAACCATGAAATAATGGAACAAAAGAAGTCCAAAAGAAGTCTCAGCATTGAAAGAATCTGATATTCTCCTACATGTGTTATAAAATGGTGCCAAGGAAGCTTGGCGTTACTTAACACTATGCAATTTAAAATGGATTCAGAATTGGCCGCTATGCTTGCCTAAGTTTAAAATCTCTGTTGGTATTAGAGATAATTGTTTTCTCTCCATGCACCCACTCATGGAGTCCCTCCTATTACTACAGGGATAGTGTGGGTGGTAATGGTACACGTCAGTGTAACACTAAACATCATATTATGCGGCCTTTTTCTGCTTCCTGTTAGAGCCTGTTAATGGCATAAAACTGAAAAACTGAAATACAAATCTAGAAAAAAGCAAGAAAAAATGTCTTATCGCACTATTTTTTTGTGTTGGGGGGTGCAAAAGGTGCTCCTGGGGCTGGTTTTGTGACCTTCAACCTCTTCAGACGCTGTGTACCATACCTTTTAGGGCAAAAAAGGGACACAAATTGCCTCTCCTGGAAAACTTGCTTAACATTTTAAAAATCCCTAGAGTACAGAATAAAGTGAACTTTCAGCCAGTTCAAGGGGTTTTTGTTTGGTATTTATAGCAGTCAATACAGTCCATAGGGGCTCCAGGACTGGATAATTCACCTCTGGCCCCACTTCACTGGCATACCTCTGATCTAGATAGAGGTCTTCTGGTGAACAGGCTAAAATCCTTGCTCCTTTAAGGAAGCACAAACCGTAGAGTGAGGTTTCTGTACAGATATGCTATATGCATGTACTTATTTAGGCTTGCCAGGTCAGCAGTATCCCATTTTTTGAGATTTCAGAGTCCAAATCTGAGACTAAGGAATGGGTCCTTGTTATATTACAGAGGCAGAACATGGAAGGGTTGGGTGCTAGCCCAGATTGCCTCTGTGTCTGATGATGGTAGAAACAAACATGAAAGCAATAGTTTCAGAGTATGGGTAAAACTTGTTTTATGAGATGATATTGTAATCCAGAACTAGGGGAAGGGAGAAGCTAAGCATTTTTGAGTGCCATGGAGCTGGCAGAATGTGCCTAGTAGCTGTACCAGTTGATGCTGCTACTTGCAGTACTTGTATCCCATGGCACCTACTGAACACATGACATGTGAAGAGCCCTGGTGGTGCAGTGGTTAAATGCCTGTACTGCAGCCACCCACTCATAGACCACAAGGTTGTGAGTTCAATACTAGCCAGGGCTCAGGCTTGACTCAGGCCTGCATCCTTCCAAGGTCGCTAAAATGAGTACCCAACTGTTGGGGGGCAATGAGTTTACAGTTGTAAACTGCTTAGACATCCCATAGAGCGATATGAAGCAGTATAGAAATGAAGCTGCTTTGCTTTCTTTTGCTTTGCTTTGCTTTGTTTTGCTTTGTTTTTCCAGGCCTTATTCTGCTGTTGGTTTTTGTGGAAATTTTACTGTTGGTGCACATGGATTATCCACACACACACACCAGGATTGCACTGCTTCTGTCAGTGCTTGTAGGACAAGAGAGTTCATAAATCATGATGATGTTGGGACTCTGTTCCCTTGTTGCTTTTGCTGTTATGCATCTTCATATCTGCTTCAAATCCACCCTGAACTCTACTCACCAACAGCCCTTTTCAGGTCTTGCAAACACATGGTTGTAACTTACCTTATTGAGTCACCTGTAATGTGGTCTTCCTCTCTTACTACCATCTTCCCCATTGTTGAGCAATATCTCCCTCCTTGTTGCACTATCTGCTTTTCTGCAAATACATGATTGGCCAAAGTGGATGAATCCATCATCTCTCCCTCTATTCTTTTCTTCTTTCTCCTGACCTTTTCTTGCAACAAAATTACACAAATGCAATACATGAACAAACACCTTCACACTGAAACAGAGAGCCTGAAACCAGTAGGGAAGGGGTGAAAATGGATGTTCAGGATTTAAACACATGTAATATACCCACATAATTTTTTCTCCTCCTCTGGTACCTCTCACTCCGTAGGTACGAGAGACTGAACCCAGTACCATTTACATACAAAGTACAAAATTTACTACCAGACCATTATCCCATTCCCAATAGTCCACTGTCAGCATCTGATACATTCCAGTGATCAACCGTAAAGCCCATATTTTGAAATCAGTCAAAACATACCTCTTAAGACTAAGGAAGTTGGAAAGTTTCTGTGAGTTGTCAAAATATGAATGTACTACTGAAACAGGCATTGATCCCCACTCCCACCTCTTAGACTGAGGGAATGAGGGTTCTTGTCACTTCTCAGCTGTTTCTGAGTTCTATCTGGTCATTTATCAACTTTATCAACCTTTACCAACTTCTGGTCATCCAGTTTATGACAATGATTAAACCAGACAGGTCAGATTAACATCACACTCACACTTAAATATCTCCAAATCTTGGAGTTCCAGGATATTTTCATAGGAAGATACAGACTCTTCTGCTACTACAGTGGGCCCTTGGTATCCACTGGGGTTTGTTATCCAGGACCCTCATGGATAACAACATTTGAGGATTCTCACATCCCATTATATACAATGGAGTAGTAAAATGGCATCCCTCATATAAAATGGCAAAATCAAGATTTGCTTTTGGAATTTATATATTTTTAAAAAATATTTTCAGACAGTGGATGGTTGAATCAGTGGATGAAGAATCCATGGATACAGAAGGCTGACTCTATTTCAGGCTATTTATTATAAGTATTCACTGATATACACATACATATACATTCCCTTTAGGAAGAATCAAGGACATAGTATTGTCTGGGCACTTCAGTTAAGTTATATTCCATAGTATTATATGTAAGGCATCATTCCATTATGTTGCATCTAAGGCATCTTATATTAAGTCATATAGCCATCAAATCATAGCTCACATTCATGGTGACTTTCTCTCTCACATGTAAGAACATTACCCTTCTAAACCAGTTAACATGTAACATTATCCTTGTATTATCATAATCAGGTTCTCCCTAATCACATCGTTTCCCATAATGTCTGCTAAGTCATTATGCAAACTGAAAATGGGCAAACACTGTCATCAATCTTAGGCTCTATATTTTACCATCCAGGGTTTACCAGGTTATATGTAATTATTTAATGGTCTGTAAATCCCATGTGGTGTAGTGGTTTGAGCATCTGGAGACCAGGATTTGACAACCAGCTTGGCCCTGAAACCCTCTGGGTGATCTTGGGCAAGTCACACTCTCTCAGCCTCAGAGGAGGGCAATGGCAAACTTCCTCTGAACAAATCTTTTGAAGAAAAACCCAGGATAGATTTGCCTCAGGGTTGCCATGAGTTGGAAATGACTTGAAGGCACACAACAACAAACAACAACAACAACAACAACAACATTTCAATGGCATATGCACAATCTGAGGAGCTGCCAACTAAAATTCATCTGTAACACTTCTATGCCACACTTCAGAATGAATGCTATTTGACACTGCTTTAACTGTCATGTCTCCATCCTGTGGAATCATGGGATTTGTAGTTTGTCATGGCACCAGAGCTCTCTGAAAGAGAAGGCTAAATATCTCAAAAAATGGCAAATCACAGAATTCCATAGCATTGAGTCATGGCAGGTAATGCAGTGTTAAACTGCATTATTTCTGCAGTGCAGATGCAGCCATACATACAGGGATATTAATGCAGCAGGTTCAAAATCCACTCTAGAATAACATGAGTCAGTGGTGTATACTAACTACCCCACAAATAAGTTGTTATTTTGATTTAGCATAGACTCATGGCAGGGCACACTGCAGGCCAAGAGAGTCACTGTGGGATTCCTTCTGGGCTGGACAGAGCTGATTGCAAATGGTGGATGTAGGCTGTGAGACCCAGTTTAGGAGAGGCTCAAAACTCAAAGGGAATTGTGCCCACCTTGATTTGGGCTCTCTCTAAATTGGGCAGGGGTGGCTATTGCTTTTTAGCATGTCTGATTTAATTGTCCATCCTGCCTCTACACTAGATGCAATAAGCTATTTTGTGAAAGGTCTTAATTTCTAAGCTATTCTAAGATGTAATTGGTATTACATCAAAAGACATATGTGGGAAAAGAGAATCTGAATTTTGTTGCAGCATTGTGTATATGGAAGATCACAGGATGGGAAGAACAGTGGTGGTTGTTCTTGTTGTTATGACTTGTGGTAACCCTAATGAAAACCT
Organism: Phrynosoma blainvillii; assembly: GCA_026167975.1. Taxonomy (NCBI): domain Eukaryota; kingdom Metazoa; phylum Chordata; class Lepidosauria; order Squamata; family Phrynosomatidae; genus Phrynosoma; species Phrynosoma blainvillii. The sequence goes on from JANUYF010000001.1 coordinate 104,387,494, forward strand.
ATTATGGGGTTTTCTTAGCAAGATTTGTTCAGAAAGGGTTTGCCATTGTCCTTATCTGAGGCTGAGAAAGTGTGACTTGCCAAAGGTCACCCGGTGGGTTTCTATGGCCAAGCCAGAATTTGAACCCTTGTCTCCAGAGTCCTAGTCAAATGCTCACACCACCTTCCTATCTGCCATCTCATCTCTTGCCCCACTAGTGAAGAGTGACCTGTTCTTTCAAGAGCCACCATGTCCGGATGTTTCAGATGTCTGGCTTTTGTGCAGCTGGCTCCTGATGGTATCAGCTTCCCTTACTTCTTCTTTTTTAAAAAGATCTTTTTATATTTCTAAATGAGGACTGTACAAGGATGGAACAGCATAATGAAGAAGAGAAAATATGGCAAACAATTGAAATCAAATGCTTAAGAGGTGTGATATTGAACTACTGAACCATGAGATTGCCCCAGCATTCAGTGTTTTGCTTGATTTCTCTTGCAAGAAATAGAACCTTAACATTGTCTTGATGGACTCTAAGTGTGACTTTGTGTGTGTGTGTATAGTATTGGGTGCTTTTTTGGAAAATGCTAGACTTTCAGGTCCTTCTGCTTTTGCCATTCTTTTGGAATTCCCTGGTGTGCTCCATTAGCCACTGTATGTTTGCAATGTGATCCCTAGTGCCTCTTCTTTTCCTGAACCCTGTTTGGACCTCTGGGATCTCTCTTTCCATGCATGGTGGGAGTCTAAGTTTCAGAATTTTGAGCATGATTTTGCTTGCGTCAGAGATCAGTGCTACGTTCCTATAATTGCTGCAGTCTTTTGTGTCTCCATTTTTGTGGATGGAGATGTATATTGATCACTTCCAATATGTTGGCCAGCATTTTGTTTTCCATATCTGTTGACATATGCTGGTTAGCACTAGAGTTGTCTCTGTGAATGTGGATTGCAGCAGTTCAATTGGAATATCATCTGTTCCTGGTGATTTGTTTTTTGCTATTTCTCTTATTGCAGTTTCCACCTCACTTTTTAGATTTTGGAGTTCATATGGCTCTTCATTCCATGTGTCCTTCATTTTGTCATCTCTTTTGTATAATTCTGCGGTGTATTGCATCCAACGTCTTTTTTTTCCTTCCTGGTCTTGAATTATTTTTATTGTCATAGATCTTCCCAGTCCTTGGTTTGAATTTTCCTTTGATTTCTCAGATCTTATGAAATAGTTCTCTTGTTCTTCCTTTTTGTTGTTGTCTTCTATTTCTCTGCATTGATCATTGTAGTAATTTTCTGTATCTTTTTGTATAAGCCGTTGTACTGTTGCATTCATAATTCTTAGTTTGTTCCTACCTCCCTTTTGTTTTTCTTCTCTTCTTTTCTTTATTGTTTGTAGTGTTTTTTCTGTCATCAATGTTTTTTTTCTCTTTCTTTTTGTTTATTAAAATTGTCTGTCTTCATTCTTCTTTTATTATGTCCCTGGCTTCAGACCATAGTTCCAAATCATACTCCAAATCATACCCCTGCTTTTTTCTGGACTATCAGATCAGGGCCCAAGCTAACTCTTGTGGCCAGTACACAACACAGTTAGATAGCTGTTTCTGATCTTTTAAAGAAAGGTCTGACCAGATAGTCCTTAGCCATGCAGGTTCTTTACCTGAGTGCTAGAAGTAATAATCATTTCATGGTGTTGCAGACATTGCTAGCAAAAAAGTCTCTCATTTCCTGCTTTACTAATAGTTTGAAAGAAGGAGGTTTTCAACAAAGTATTATTTAGCCTTGAGCAAATTCCTCTCCATTGTTAGTGTAAAGAATTTATTGGAGCTCATTATTAGGGCAGGGGTTTTCTTTTTCTTCCTTACCATTAAGGGAGCTCATGGGTCTCTTTGGTTTAGCATCGTATTTTGGAGCACATTCCCCTAATTATTAAGTAAAAAGTCCTCACTACAATTGCTAATAAGATGACTGGCTGCCCTTCCATGAATTCTGTTAGCAAGGCGTGTGCACTTTTATAGGTAAGAAAGGATAATTAATTCTGTTCCTGCCCTATCTTTTCTTAAAAGAAATTGGTACCTGAGCTAGACAAGCTTTTAGTCCAGCTTCTCTGTGAGTACTATCTTGATTTTATTTTTGGGTTACTACAGTACCGTAGTACAGGTTGAGCTATCTGGAATTCTAAAATCTGAAATACTCCAAAAAAAACCCCCAAGCAACCTTTTTTTCATGGACAGATGAGATAGTGATGCCTTTGCTTTCTGATGGTTCAATGTACACAAGCTTTGTTCATGTAGAACATTATGTGTATAAGGTGTGTATAAAACATACATGAGATGTTGAGAAGCTGGAGCATGTCCAGAGCAGGGCGACCAAAATGGTGAAGGGTCTGGAAAGGAAACCATGCCTTATGAAGAAAGACTTAGGGAGCTCGGTATGTTTAGCCTGGAGAAGAGACAGTTAAGAGATGATATGATAGCTGTGATTAAGTATTTGAAGAGGTGTCACATTGAAGATGGAGCAAGCTTGTTTTCTGCTGCTCCAGAGATTAGGACATGGGACAATGGATGCAAGCTACAAGAAAAGAGATTCCACCTAAACATTAGTAAGAACTTCCTGACAGTGAGATTTGTTCAACAGTGGAACACACTCCCTCGGAGTGTGTTGGAGTCTGCTTCTTTGGAGGTTTTTAAACAGAGGCTGGATGGTCTTCTGTCTAGGGTGCTTTGATTGTGTGTTCCTGCAGGGCAGAATGGAGTTGGACTGGATGGCCTTGTGGTCTCTTCCAATTCTATGATTCTATGAATTTTGTGTATAGAACTGGGTCTCATTTCCAAGATATCTCATGTTGTTGTTGTTGTTGTTGTTGTTGTTGTTGTTCTTGTTGTTATTAACTACCTTTGAGCCAATTCCAATTCATGGTGACCCTGTGGTTGACACACCTACACTGTTCTGCTTAGGTCCTGTAAATGCATACCTGTGATCTCCTTAATGAAGTCCATCCATCTTGAATATGGTCTTTTTCTCTTTCTACATCCCTCCACCTTTCCTAGCATTATTGTGTTTTCCAGTAAGTTGTGTCTTCTCATGAGGTGGCCAAAGTATGACAGACTCAGCTTAGATGGGGTGCAGACGGGCAGCTCCGGGCCGCCCCGAGAAGCGGCGGATCAGGGCCGTGGCTACCCCGCGCCGCAGCTCTGATCCTCCCTTTTGCCACCCCTAAAATAGTAGCAAAATGCCACTTCTTTTAGGGGCAAAAGACTTCCCTAAGAGCCAGTGTGCGGCTCTTCTTTGCCCTTTCTGGCACAGTGCGTCAGAATGCTGCGCCAGGAGGGCATCCTGAAACCATGCGCTGTCCGTAACAGCACAAGGCATCAGGACAGCATCAGTGTGGGGTTGGGGCAGCCAGCATGCATCTGCCCTGCCCCATCTCTGCCTCCAGGCCGGCCCTTTGGGCCAGTCTGCAGAGGACCCTAATCATCTTGTCTTCTAGGAAAATTTCAGGCTTGATCTGTTCTAGGAGTCATTTGTTTATCTTTTTTGGCTGTCCTCAGCACTCTTCTCCAGCACCACATCTCAAAATAATTTATTTTCTTCTTATCTGCTTTTTTCATTTGCATCTGTACATGGTAATAGGGAATACAACATACATGCAAATATAGATATTCTGAACCCCACTCCCTCCAAAATCCAAAACACCTGCTCTCAAGCATTTCTGATAAATGTACCTATAAGTAATCAGTAAGATTGTTAAATACGGGCTGAAATCTTGCAGTGGGAGACATATTATAAAGTTCTGAACAGGTGGAATTGTGGCATGTTTCACAGGATGATGTCATTGCTGTGCATCCAACTATAGGAACATAGTTGGGTGCTGTTCCACCCTGTTGCTCTCCTCCAACCAGTAATTGGCCATGGTGGAGAGGACACTGCAGCAGCTTGAAAGGTGGATTTGAGGGAGCTTGGTCATTGTGTGGTCAGTAGAGAATTCTGAGCTCTGCAATGACCTAGGGGGCATCTGCACTGCAGAAATAATGCAGTTTGATAACACTTTAAGAGTTGTAGCTCCATCCTATGGAATCCTGGGATTTGTAGTTTTGCAAGGTATTTAGCTTTCTCTGCCAAAGGGTGCTGGTGCCTCACAAAACTACAAACCCCAGGATTCTGTAGGATAGAGTCACGGCAGTTAAAATGCTGCAAAACTACATTATTTCTACAGTGCGTATGTATCTGTATGTCACTTTAAGTCCCCTGTAAACTTATAGTAACACCATGAATTTCATTGGGTTTTCTTAGGCAAGAAATACTCAAGAGGTGATTTTGCCAATTTCTTCCTCTGAAATTCAGCGTACAGCACTTGGTATTCATTGGCAATCTCCCATCCAAATACTAACCATTGATGACCCTGCTGAGCTTCCAAGATCAGTTGGGATCTGGTGCTTTTAGGGTAGCATATGTACCTCTTAAAATGTTAGAGGTATAAATTAAGCATATGCCTTATAAGTCACTAACAGGATACCAGCCATGATTAGTGTTAATGGTAGCATTGGCAATATGAGTCTTTGATTTGAATCATATGGCAGAATGATGTTGAATGTGATGTGTTGTGTTGCATGTTTTCAATTATGTTTTAATGTATTTTGAGTTGTTTTAATTATCTACTTTTAATAGTCCTGATGTTTAATTGTTTATAACTTTTCCAATGTAACATTTTAGCTAACTTCTATTTTAAATTATTGTAATTTAAGCCTCTTTGGGTCAATTGGCAGGAGAAAGGTGGTGTATAAATTGAAAGAATAACTATAATAGCTAGATGGATAGAGTTTTATTTTTCATTTAACATTTGCATGCAAAAATGTGTATTTTTCACTATGGTTATTTGCTAGCAAATTTCAGGCCATCATCTGCAGTAATGTCCAGCATTTCCTACTATACATCTGAGTTTTTAGTTGTTAAGTAAAATGTGTTATCATTTACAACCCTTACAATCCTTCAGTCACTGTAATCAGTGGGGGAGTCTATTGTGCTACAAGATCTCTCCACGTACAGATTCTACAGACTAACACAGCTATATCTTTGAATTTCTGAAGCTCTGGGTGTGATGATGTCTTGCTCTGGTGGAATGGGAGTACTCTGACTATCAGATGGGATGTGGAGCCAAGAATATATTTACATTTTGATGGACAAGTATAGAAGGAGAAATGAGAGTGTAATCATAGTCTTTTCTCCTATGCTCATTCAATACAACCTCCCAAAAAACCCCTACAGATTTACAAACTACTGTTACAAACTCTAAGTAATTAGGTTGTTATATGCATATATGTGGTTCACACACAGAATCTTCTAGAATTTATGCTGAATACATGTAACAGTAAGATGGATAGATATGATTCTGCTCCACTTCAGTGTGTTTTCCTTGTGATACATGGAGAGGGGTTTATGGCTTGATGGCTCTAATGGGTAAAGTTTGACCTTTGACATGTTATCTCAGGAGGAGTGGCATTATTCATCACAGGGAGACCATTTTCAGTGACATCTCAATGTGTATCCCAGACCCAAGAAGATGTCTCTTCACTGACAGACAGTTGTACAAAGGGTTAGGAAGTTCTTAATTACCAGAATCATAAAACACCTGGCAGGCAAAGAAACCCAGAACAAAATTTAAAACACCATATTATGCTAATGGAAATGCTTGTGTGTGTGTAATGTCAAATTATACTACAAGGCCTGTTGTTTTGTATGGTTGATGGAATGTATATTTCTTAAAAATGTGAGACTCTTGGAACTTGGAGGCCATAATTTAAAACTTGGTTGGCATGGTTAGTTTTAGTATGATAAAATCAAAGTACATGCTGAATGTAAAAATCATTGTATTAGAAAGGGTCTCCTATGAGTTTGGTATAAGCAGGGCTAGGCAACCTAAGGCCCGGGGGCCGGATGCGGCCCCCCGAGGCCTTTGGACCGGCCCCAGGCCGGTCCTGCCGCCGCCGCCATGATGATATTGATTATTGTTGTTATTACTTGTTCTTGGGGTTTTCTTGGCAAAATCTCCACAGGGGTTTTGCCATGGCTTTTCTGGGGCTGAGAGAGTGTGCATGCATATTTTTTTATTTTTTTTAAAAAAAAATTTTAAAAAATTATTTATTTATTTATTTATTTATTTTTGATGCTTTGGCCCCCCCAATTGTCTGAGGGACAGCAACCCGGCCCCTGGCTTAAAAAGGTTGCCTACCCCTGGGTATAAGTATAAACAGAGACTTTTTTCAAAGATATATTAGCCACCTCACCACAGGAAGCCATGGTAAAATATTTTGGATTAAAGAGGTGGCAAACATCACATCCCTATAATAGCAATTCTAGAGTTCAAGAGAAATATTTGATGAAATGGATTATTTTCTTATTTGAAAAAAGATCAGCTTGTTTTGCCTTAGTTGATGCTTTTTATTTTTAAATTATTTAAGGAAAATAAAAAGGTGCCTGTACATTTCCAAATACAGGCCAGCAAGTCTCCAGCATTCATTAACATATGTGCATTCATTTATTCACTAAAATATTTATATTTTTTCCCTGTATCAAATGATCTCAGGGCAGCAAATAATAAAATCAATTCAAACAATTAAAAATGTAAAACAGTAAATGACAGGTTAACAGTGTACAAGCATATTAGACTGTTGTTGTTGTTGTTAGCTTCCTTTTAGGTTAACTTTGACTCATGGTGACCCTATGGATGAGATATCTCCAAGACTCCCTGTCCTCCACTGCTCTGCTCAAGTCCCGAAGTCTCATGCCTGTATCTTCCCTAATTAAGTCCAGCCATCTGGTGTGTAGCCTTCCTCTCTTCCTTTTGCCCTCTATCTTTTCTAGTATTATTGTCTTTTCTAGTGAGCCATGCCTTCTCATGATGTGGCCAAAGTATGACAGCCTCAGTTTATTCATCTTGGCTTCTAGGAATATTTCTGGCTTGATCTGTTCAAGGACCTAATTGTTTGTCTTTTGAGCTGTCCATGGTATCCTCAGCAGTTGTGTCACTAGGCCGTGCAGACTGCACCAGGTGACACCCTAAGTGTGTGTGTGTGGGGGGGGAGCGACACCACTGCTCCTCAAATACCCACTTTTTGACAGAAATGGGCTGTGGCATTCATCTGGTTCTCTTTAAAATGGTGGGAGTGGGGCGAAGTTCAGTGGGGAAAGGAGAGGCCCCATATTTTTTTTAAAAAATTAAATTTTGAAAATGTTTAATTTTAATTTTTAAAATTTGATTATTCTTTTAAAATTTTATTTAAAAACATCACATTTTAACCAAATCTTCACTGTGTATAGGTAAATATATTTAAGTTGTATGTATGATATTAAAATGTGAAGGTATAATTTTAATTTTGCTAGTTGTTTATATCACAACTATTAGCATTACACTCAGTGGTATATGGGAATTATGATTTACAAGTAACATTAGTGCAACACAGCATTGCTAAGGATTCTGTATGGTGTGAAATGGCAGGAGGTCAATGGGGTGTGTGTGTAACACCATGAGTGACTGCACCAGGTGATACCAACCCTAGGAATGCTACTGATCCTCAGCATTCTTTTCCAGCACCACATCTCAGATTATTTCACTTTTGATTTTCTTTCTGTCTGCTTTTTTCACTGTCCAGCTCTCACATCCAATTTCAGATGATTGGGAATACCATGGATTGGGTGATTCTAATTTTGGTGCTCAGTTGTATATCTTTACTCTTTAAGATCTTCTCCAGCTCTTCTGTGGCGGTCCTTCCCATTTTTAGTCTTCTACTTATTCTTGACTGCAGTCTCTGTTATGAATGATATTTGATCCTAGGTACAAGAAATTTTTAACTATTTCAGTTTCTTCATTGTCTAATTTGAATTCATTTAAGTCCTCCATGGTAAAAGTTGAAATATTTAAATGAGATAAAACAGCTTATAATCATATACACATACAAATTCATTGAAATAATTAGACCCCAAAAGTATAAATCAGGAGTGGGGAAAGTGAAGCATGTGCAACTTCTTCTGAGTTAGAGGGCATGAAAACAAGAAAATAAAAACAGACTAATTAAAGAGCCCAAAAAGTGGTGGTTTGGGTCTCCTTGCCCCCCTACTAACCCTCTTCAAACTCTTATAACTGGCCATATTTTGCCTGTTTTCCAAAACATGAAGGGATGTGATATCAATTTCAGTTGTTAGGGGAGTGACAATATAGCCTATGGAGGGTGGGGGCTTTCACGGGGGGAGGGATGGCCCCTCAGCCCTCTGCATTTCTCCATCCCAGTCTTAAAGAGTCAGATTCTAGCTTAGTGCCAGAATGAAACCGATGTTAGAGTCTGCTGGGCCTCTAAAGGGAAGGCATTCAAATAACTGTACAACAGGGACCATTCCTCTATGCCACCATTACACAGTGTATTGCCCCCACTGGGGGAACAGCAAGGAAGGGACCTCCAAATTTGTGTCGCTCCTTCTGGGATCCAAAGCAGCTTGCAATATAATAATTTTAAATAGTACCAGTAAAAACATAATAACATGCTAGTCAAGTTAAAAGTTGTTTTAAAAAGCTTCAGTAGATACAATGAAAACTAATTAATTAAAAAATTCAGTACATCTTTTAAAGCTCTTGCCCTTGACCAAGACTGAATCCTCAGCAGTTATGCAGACTGAACTCACTGGGGCTAACTTCTGAATAGACTTGCATAAGACTGCATTGCAAGAGACAACATGGCAAAGTACAGAAGTCTGCTTCTTTAAATCTGGAATGAAGACTGGTTCTTAATAAATAATGTGTACCTGTATATGGTGTGGGGATGCAGTGGCTCAAGTGGTTAAGATGCTGACTTTGTTGATTTCAAGATTGGCAGGTTGGTAGTTCAAGGCCTGGGTGCTCCATGATGGGGTGAGCTCCTGTCACTAGTCCCAACATCTGCCAACCTTGCAGTTTGAAATCATGCAAATGCAAGTAGATAAATAGGTACCACTTTGGTGGGAAGGTAAACAGTATTCTGTGCAATCATACTGGCCACATGATCACAGAGTAGTCTCTGACAACGCTGGCTCTTCGGCATGGTAATGGAGATGAGCACCGCCCCCTACAGTCGGACATGACTTGACAACTTTGTCAGTGGGGAATACCTTTACCTTTACCTTTATATACCTTTACTTTTATATGATGGATGAGATCCATCATATCACCAACTTAACCAGCTTTAAAAAGGCTGGTAAGACAGATCTCTTCTGGCAGGCCTTCCTTGGATAGATATCCTGGCTTCTAAGAGTCAGTTCATTCTTGTCCCTTAATTTTTTGCCACAGTTATTGTTATTTGTTATTTGTTTGTCTGTTTGTGTGTTATTGTATTTTATTTAAGTATGTTTTAAATTGTTCTATTGTTTAATATAATTTTAAGGGGTGGGTGGGTTTTTGGGATATATATTGTATTTTTACTGTAAGCCTGCCCTGGTTGCATGTGCAGAGGAGCGGAATATTATTATTATTATTTAGTATAGAGGTCTGAATGTTGGACTATGACTCTGGAGACCAGGGTTTCATTTTCAGCTTGGCCGTGAAACCTACTGGGTGACCTTGGGCATGTTACATGCTCTTAATCTTCTAAAGAAAACTCCATGATAGTTTCATCCTATGGTTGCCATAAATCAGAAATGACTTGAAGACAAACAACAACAACAACAACAACAACACATTTTTTTTTCTGAGAAGAAATATATGACATATTCTAAACATCATTGCATTTATTGTATTTATTTAAAAACACTCTGTCTACAGAAATGTAGTTGTTAAAAACAATTTACTTAAAACATAGTTAAGAGGCAAGTACAGTTTAACAAACTACATCCTCCTTAATTTTTCAACTCAGGAGGAAGTAAAGAGTGGGATTCCTAAGCTATCATGAAAACTAAATTATTTGAAGTCTCTCAAAAGATCAAGTGAAATAATTCTTGCTATCAGTCATCAAGATCCATTATTTTCACTGAAATTCCTTTAGAACCTCTCCTGGTCATAAATCTAACAAATCTATCTTGGCAGTTGCTGATAGCATTAAGAAATAACAATGGTTCCCTTGAATGCTCAGTTCCTAACAGATACAGCAGTGATAACCAAACACAATTGTTAACATGATGAATGGTTTCATAATTTCAGTATCTAACTTTTTAGATAATTTAACTTATGTTTTAACTCCATGATTGCATGGTAAATTAGTATCTGCTTAACTAAAGTGTTAAAATATTTCTAGCAAAAAACAACTGATGTTTTAAGAAAAGCATGTTAGAGTGTAGTTTGATCTGATAATCTGTGTATAATTATAATCCAGAATGATATATCATTGCCAAGTAAGGATTTTATGAAAATGATGTTGAAGTTATAGGTATTGTTCATAAACATTACTTTTTTGGAGTACAAATCTCAGAATTCTGGAATGCTGGCTGGGACAACCTGGAATTTGTAATGCAAAAATGTAACTTCCCTAAGCTTTAATTATAGGTGGTTTTTCATTTCCATAGGTCAAGGACAATCTGCTTGTATATGTGGTCTCCTGACGATGCCTTGAATGCTAGATATGATCCGCATGCATACTGGGATGGAATCTTTATGGCACAGTGTGGTATAATAATTCTGCATGTGGAACTGTGCTACAACTGGCCATTCAACAGTCCTGGACTTGCTGTTGAGCTGATGCAGCCTCATAGTGATTCTGTGGCTGGGGGAGAATGGGTGGCGGGGTAGGAATAACTCTCCAGCTATGTCCCTCTATCCAGTCACAAAAAAGATTATATTATCCAGTGAGATCTGCTGGGTTCTCTGGGGTTCTCAGCAGATGATGTAGTAATTTCACATCTAATTACAGGGACAAAGCCAGATGTTTCAGCCCCCCTACTGTTAATCAGCCACAGAATGGTGGCAAGTGGGGAGCTTCAGTAGCTCAATAATAATTCAGAAGGGGGGCTTTGGTTGTAGCACTAGGAAGAAGGAAATACCACCACCATCACTACCACCACCACCACCAACAACAAAAAGATTGGTGATACACAGGCACAAGGTGGATGTACATGTGTGTATGCCACTAACAGGATGCCAGCTCTGGTGTGTAATTTGGCCATAAAATAAAAGGAATGAAGCATAGGCCAATAGGTGCATTTTAGCACCAATACCTTTGGTTCACACTTCACCTGGCAACCCATATCGTTCTTACATTTCCTACGCTTTTCAGCCCTGCTGAAAATAGGTATAGGTTAGAATCCTGCCTTATATACTATGAAGAGAGTACCCCTTACAACTGTGTGTCTAATCCACTTGCTGTCTTGTGTTCCTCACAGACTGAGTGAGCAGAGAGTGGAAGACTCATTCATACTTTTCCCTGGTAGCAATAAGGTCTCTTTGCCCCATCAAGTCAACATCAGCAGGACACTCTACTGGTGACTGAATAAGGATATAGGATTGAGATCCTCCAAGAAGCAAAGAACAGGAAATGGGGCAAATGTTTACCCTATACTGAACTACACTAGGGTAGAATGAGTTCTGAAAATAAAAAGTGAACATGTGTCAGTCCAGCAGGGCTGGAATAGTAGAGGAGTTCAGGTCTTCAGTCTGTGCTAGGGACATTGTCACTTGTTGAATAAATTTCTCTCATGAAACTTGCAAGGGTGCAGGAGGCTGTGTGGAATATTGGGCAATCATAGAATTCCTCTGGGAGGAATCTGTTACAGCCTATAAAAACTAGGCTGTCTCAGACCTCCCAGAGGGCCTTCTCCACAACCGCTCCCAGACTTTGGAATGGCTTGCCAGATGAGATCCGTCTTATTACCACTCTTACTGCTTTCAAGAAAGCAGAAAAGACGGATCTCTTCCGGCAGGCCTTCCCGGAATAGCTGTCGGCCCAAAAAAGGGGACCCCCATTTGTCTGACCCCTTTGTGATACTCTGTTTTAATTTATTATATGCATTTTAATTCTCTTTGGTTTAATCTTATTTTAAGGGGTTGGGTGGAGGGAGGTAGGGATTGAGGAGAGAGAATGTTTTAATGTTGTTTTGTTTTAAACGCTGTTGTCCCCCGCCCCGATTGCTCTGCAGAGGGGCGGGCTACAAATAAAAATTTATTATTATTTATTATTATTATACAATTACAGAGGTAGGAGAATCCCAAGGATCATCTGTTGCAGCTAAAACATTCCTGACAAATGGAAGAACAATTGATCACCTTCCAAGGTAGCCTATGCCAAGTTGAATAGTTCTCACTGTTCTTTCTTATATATAGGGCTAGTCTACAATGGTGAAAAATGCCACACTCAACCCGAAACCAGTGCTGGCAGTGTCCACAACATATGTCTACTTTCAGTGAAGTTCCATGGTTTTCAGCCCTTAACCCAACTTTGCTTCAAACTAAGCATAGTTGTAGAACACCCCAGAGTTTTCAGGAACTCCCAGAATGCCTCCTGTTTTTTTGGTCATATAGACAGCTGGATTGTGTCTGATTCAGCCAATCCAGTTATCCAAATGCCAAGAGCCATACCATCTGCTTACCCTCAGCTGAGCAATGCAGAGAATGGGATGGATCCCCTTCGGGACCCTACCCCAACTTCCTTGACAGCTGAGCAGCTCCCCGTGAGTGCCTGCCAAATGTTCCACCGCTTCTGCTAAGGATAGAATGGAGTGACAGTTTGATAAAGAATAGTGATAAGAATGACATCCCACCTAGATCCATGACTTGGTAATAGCCAGCAATCTCACCCTCCTGCCTACCAATAGCATGGTTAAATGTCTCCAGGAAGCATCCAGACATTCGATCTCTCTCTCTTTCTCTCTCTCTGTTGTTTTATTCCCTCCTTATTTATTGCATGGGTTCCCTGTTCTAACCTCAGCAGAAGTGGCAGTATGCCAGGCAGGCTTTCCATGGAGCTCCTGCTCATGAGGAAGTGGCAGTGGCAGCTCCAGAAACAGGGAATGGGCCAGGGTATGGGCCAGGGGAGGAATTGGCCCAGCTGGTCCATGTGGAGAACAATGCACTGTCACATCGGCTTTGCCCCAGTGTATGTGGCCACCATTGTTGTTGATCCAGGGCCAGTCTGAAGAATTATGCTTTGTACTGGCCCTGGATTAAGTGACCATTGTAGACAAGCTAGACCACTGTAGGCAAGTTAGAATATCCTTTCCTAGCATTTGAATCTATTTCTTGAATCTACTCTCCTTGAAGGACAAACACAAAGCAAACTTGCTCCATCTTCTATGTGAAGTTTGAAGCTTGCTATCATACCACCTTTCAGTCTCTTCAAGGCTAAACAGACCTAACTCCCAAGTTCCACCACCATCTCCGGCAGCGCAGTGCAGAGGCAAGGCCGTGGAGACACCGGGTGGAACTTTTAAAAGCCGCCCGAGTTCCACCACCATCTCCGGCAGTGCAGGGCAGCGGCAACGGCAGCAGCAGTGGCAAGGCCATGGAGTTGCCAGGTGGAACTTTTAAAAGCTGCCCAAGTTCCACCACCATCTCCGGCAGTGCAGCGGCAGCTGCAAGGCCGTGGAGATGCTGGGCAAAGCTTTTAAAAGCCACCCGAGTTCCACGACCATCTCTGGCAGCGCAGCGCAATGGCAAGGCTGTGGAGACGCTGGGCAGAAGCTTAAAAGCCGCCTGAATTCCACCACCATCTCCGGCAGCACAGCGCAGCAGCAGCGGCAACGCTGTGGAGATGCTGGGTGGAACTTTAAAAGCTGCCCGAGTTCCACCACCATCTCCAGCAGGGCAGCGGCAAGGCTGTGGAGATGCCGGGTGGAACTTTTAAAAGCCGCCTGAGTTCCACCACCATCTCTGGCAGCGCAGCGCAGTGGCAAGGCCGTGGAGACGCTGGGCGGAAGCTTAAAAGCCGCCCAAGTTCCACCACCATCTCTGGCAGCACAGCGCAGCGGCAGTGGTAAGGCCGTGGAGATGCCGGGAGGAACTTTTAAAAGCCGCCCAAGTTCCACCACCACTTCCTCCCTCAGCAGCGACAGTAGTAACTAGGAGGACTTGAGTGGTAGCTTAATTTCTATCTTTGTCCGCCTAGCTACCAGCCTCTGACTACTGGTGAATTTTTAAATAATGACTTGGTTATGCACTCTGGGACTTATGAAGCAATTAGTGAGATGGAGGGGGATGGGGGAGAGCTGATAGAGAAAATTCTGGGTGCAGAAATTGAGGTGGCATGGGGCAAAAGAAGATATGGCAATAGCAGAGTGAAATCTTGTTACAAAAGAAGGTGGGTTTGATGTTTAAGATCGATCCCACCTTCAATTCAGTCTGCTGCCCAAAGTAGGTTGGGGAGCTTACCAATCTTGCCACAGAACCTTATCTTGCTCCTTTGTAATGCCAGGTCGATGAAAAATAAAACCCATATTATCTATGATCTCCTCAGGGATGAAGAAGCTGACCTTTGTTTTACAGAAACCTGGCTGGGGGAGGATAGCGCCATCACTTGGAATCAAGCTCTCCCAGCCGGGTATTCTGTGCATGAGCAAGTATGGGAAAGTGGGCAGGGGGGTGGGGTGGAGTGGCTTTGATCCATAAAGATAACCTCTCCTTGACTAGGATACCTATCCGGAAAACAGATCACTTCAAGAGTATGTACCTGAACCTGCAAACTAGGGATAGTATAGGGATTCTGCTGGTCTACTGTCCACCCCGTTGCCTAGCGGACTCCCTATCCGAGCTGACGCAGCTGGTCTCGGAGTTGTTGTTGGAGTCGCCCAGACTTTTAGTCTTGGGCGACTTCAACATCCCTCTCGAGACAAGTTTAACAGGTGCGGCTCAGCAATTCATGGATTCCATGACAGACATGGGCCTATCCCATTTAGTTTCTGGACCAACACATTCTGCGGGTCATACCCTCGATGTGTTCTTCAGTAGGGAACAGGCATATCCGTGGGCGGAAAATAATAAATACCTCCACTCTGTCATGGACAGATCATTTCCTGGTCAAGGTTGGACTAAGAGCCACCATCCATCCCACCAGAGGTGGAGGACCTATTAGAATGGTCTGCCCTCGAAGGCTAATGGAACCAATTGGATTCCAGAGAGCCTTAGAGGGTTCCTTGGTTGGTAAAGCTGGTGATTCTGTCGAAGCTCTGGTTGACACTTGGAACAATGATCTAACCAGGGCCATCAACACAATCGCTCCCAAGCGTCCTTTCCAACACTTAAAATAAACAACCATGGTTCACAGAGGAACTTAGGAAGATGAAGCGGGCTGGACAATGAGTAGAGTACATCTGATGGAAAACTTGACTCTTATCTGATAAGACTCATCATAGGAACTTCCTTCGTTCCTATCGAGAGGCAATACATGCAGCGAATAAATCTTTCTCCTCTGCACGTATTATGTCTGAGGAATCCCATCCAACAGAACTGTTTAGGGTAGTAAGGGAGCTGACACAGGTTCCTCCTGTGCAGAACCATTTACTTAACTCGACAACAGCCTGTTCTGATGTCTTTAACAACTATTTCACAGATAAAATCTCTCAGATAAGAGCCGACTTAGATGCTGGATTTATAGCAGAAGTGACTGATAAGGTGTCCAGTAAACCTGTTTTTGAGATTAGACTGGATCAGTTCGAGCTGGTGAGTACCAATGACATGGACAAGATCCTTGGAAAAGTGAAGAGGACAACATGCTCCCTCGATCCCTGCCCATTGTGGCTGGTTGTCCAGGGGGGTGATGCATTGATGACTTTTCTTAAGAAGGTAATTAATGCATCCCTTAGGGAAGGAATTGTTCCACCAAGTTTAAAGGAGGCAGTCATTAGACCACTCCTGAAGAAACTTTCCCTGGACCCCCTGGACTTGAAAAATTACAGACCGGTCTCTCATTTACCGTTCTTGAGCAAGGTGATTGAGCAAGCCGTTGCCCTTCAACTCCAAGTGGTCTTGGATGAGACCGATTTTCTGGATCCATTTCAAACCAGCTTCAGACCTGGATATGGGGTGGACACTGCCATGGTTACTCTGGTAGATGACCTGTGCCTGAGTACCGACAGGGGGAGCATGACCCAGTTGGTGCTTTGGACCTCTCAGCAGCTTTTGATACAATAGATCATGACATCCTCTTGGAACACCTGAGAGAGTTAGGAATCGGAGGCACTGTACTCCAGTGGTTCTGTTCTTTCTTCTTGGGTAGTCCCAGAGGGTGTCACTCGGGGACAGTTGCTCCTCAAAAATGGAGCTAAAATGTGGTGTCCCGCAGGGTGGCATTCTGTCCCCAATGTCGTTCAACATCTATATGAAGCCGCTGGGAGAGATTATTGGGAGACATGGAGCTGGGTGTTATCAGTACGCTGATGACACCCAGATATACTTCTCCATGTCGCGGTCAGCTCCTATGACAGCAGATGGTGGTTCTCCCCTCAGTCAATGTCTTGAGGCGGTAATGGACTGGATGAGGAAAAACCAACTCAAACTGAATCCAGACAAAATGGAGGTACTTATGGTAGGGGCCCCCAAACCAGGTATTGGGTTGCAACTTCCAGTCCTGGGTGGGGTCATGTTCTCTGCTAAGGACTGTGTTCACAGTCTGGGGGTGCTCCTGGACTTGTCACTTCACATGACACATCAGGTGAATGCGACAGTCAGGAGCACCTGTTATCAGCTTCGGCTGATACGCCAGCTGCGCCCTTTCCTGGAAGTAAGGGACCTAGAAACTGTAGTATATGCTCTGGTAACTTCATGACTCGACTTCTGCAATGCACTCTACATAGGGCTACCCTTATACCTAATTCGGAAACTACAACTAGTGCAAAATATGGCAGCCAGGCTGATCACTGGAACATTGAGGAGGGATCATATTACACCTATCTTGAAATTCTTCCACTGGCTGCCTATTAGTTGATCGCCTTCTCCCATATAATCCTCCCTATGCCCTCAGGTCCTCTGGGAGAAAGCCGCTTCAACTGACAAAAACTAGGCTGGTGGCGACCTCCCAGAGGACTTTTTCCACCACTGCACCCAGACTCTGGAATGCCTTGCCAGAGGAGATCCATCAGATAACTAATTTAACTAATTTAGATGGCTTTAAAAAAAGCCATCAAGACGAATCTCTTCCGGCAGGCTTATTCAGAATAAAATTATTCACCTATCTTAATATCCCCCGTCAGACATTCTCTTATATCTATGTCGTTTCCCAAAGAGCTTATCTAAGTTTTACTGTTGTATTGTTTATTTTAACTTTAGTTTTAACTCAGATCTGTATTTAATCTACTTTTAAGGGGGGGGGGGTAAATAGTGTTAGTTACATTGCTTGTAACTTATTATATGAGTTGTTTTTATGTATTGGTTTTTACATGTATGCCACCTTGATAGCTAGGGCTAAAGGCAGGATATAAATAAATTATTATTATTATTATTATTATTATTATTATTATTATTACTCCCTGAACCTTTTATCATAGTATTGTTTGACAGTTCTTGTAACATAGTTGTTGCCTACCTCTGAATTAATCCTGGCTTGTCAGTTTCCTTCTTAAACTATGGTGCCCCAAACTGGATACAATACTCTGGGTGACATCTGACTAATAGATTAATACTATTATTTATCTTGTGTTGGACATCAAAGTTGTATTGCTGCAAGCTAGATTGCATTAGCTTTCTTGCTCCTTCACTACACTGTGG
This sequence comes from Phrynosoma blainvillii, assembly GCA_026167975.1. Taxonomy (NCBI): domain Eukaryota; kingdom Metazoa; phylum Chordata; class Lepidosauria; order Squamata; family Phrynosomatidae; genus Phrynosoma; species Phrynosoma blainvillii. Next base: position 104,405,099 of record JANUYF010000001.1, read on the forward strand.
ACTCATATTAGTATGTGGTCTCCAAAAATCCTACTTCTTTTTCACACATACTGCCAGATGTCACTCATCCTATACTGCAGGGGTCGGCAACCTATGGCCCGCGGGCTGCACTCTGTCCGCCGACCCCCACCAAGTGGCCCCTGCTGACCCTTACCGATGCCGACGACGACCCCCTGGGCATGCGCAAATGAGTCACGGCCGCCATTTTTGCAAACAAAATTGTGGCCGTAACATGCGCGGTGACACGGCAGTGCGGCGGCAGCAGTGTGCACGGTGGCAGCGGTGGCGGTGGTGATGGCTGTGCGCACGTGTGCATGAGCGCACACGCCGCCATTCCCCCCCGGCCCAGCGGAAGACCTGGGGACCAGCAAACGACCCCAGGTATGTGAAGGTTGCCGACCCCTGCTATACTGTATTTGTGCATCTGATTTTTCTCATCAAAAGTAAAAATTTACATTTATTCCTGCTGAAATCCATGCTATTAATATTTTCCCAGTTCTCCAAACTGTTGAGGTCATCTCCTGGTTGTCTTTGCAGGTGTTAGCTATCTCCCTCCTCCAATTTATTCTCATCTGCAGTTTTGATGAGTATCCTCTTTGCTCCCATATCCATATGGTTTTTAAAGATTTTGAACAATAGTGGGTCCAGATCTGAACTCTGCAGCAAATCACTTGTCACTTCTCTTTGGGATAATGGGGAATCTTTGGGCTTGGCCAGTCAACCAGTTACAGTTCATCTAACAGTAGCATGTTTTACCAGCTTGTCTTCAAGAATATAACTGAAATCAAAGTACATTACATCCATAACATTTCTCTGATCTACCAAACTTGTGATTCTGTTTTTAAAAATGATGGGATTAGTCTGGCATGATTTTTTTTTGAGAAACCAAGTAGCATTTTGTAATAACATAATTCTTGTCTGCTCACAGATTCACTGTTAATGTTTTGTTCTAACATCTTTTTTGGATCTGTGTCATGCTCATCTATCTCTTTTATCCTCTCTCCCTTTTTGAAGATGTAAACAACTTTTACCTGCCTCTTGTTTTCAGGGACCTTATCTGTTCTCCAAGAATTCTCAAATGTTATAAATACTCAGAGATAATGTCTGGAAATTCTTGTAGCAATCTTGGATGCAGTTCATCTAGCCCAGGACACTTGAATTCATTTAAATGCCCATTCCACATTTTCCCTATCTTAGGCTGCAACCTCCTTACAATATTTTTAGATTGAGCATTATATTTATTTTGGAAGAAGAGAGAAGTAAAGTAAGTGTTGAGCATTTTTATCTTCTCTCTGTTTTTCTAGTATTCACCACACAATTAAACTACCACTTTTGTATCCTTACTCTGGCTTCAAATATAGCTAATCCTCTTTTATTATTTGTAACCTCTCTTGCAATCCTGAACTCATTTTGAGCTTTACTCTTGTTAACTGTCTCCTTAGAAATATCAGAAACTTGTTTAGACTCTTCATTTACCTCTTGTCCTATTTTTTAAAGTCATGCCCCTTTAATGATCTTTATGTAAACCCCATAAAGGTAAAGTTGTGTTGCACTCTATTCAGGCTGTTGCCAGGCCCTTGACTCTACTCACCAGCATGGTCAGTGGTTACTCTTCTTAGAGAAGTCATAGAGTTGTAGAGTGTTGTTTGTTTATATGTAGAGCCATAGAAAGGGTCAAAGTTGTGTTGAGGAAGTGGGCGAGCAGTCTGCAGAGAATAAAATGATGACACAGGAAAAGAAATTAGTAATAGTCAGCAACTGTGACTACATGAGGACAGATCCCTAAGCATATCTGTTACCAAAAAATGTTATACATAGTCAAAACAATTGTGTCCCACAAGATTCAAAACATGTGGTCTGGCTGTGATTAGCATTGGACAACCCTTAGCCAAAATTTGGGAAGTGCTGAGAGGTTATTAATTACTTCATATGCTCAGATACATTGTTTAAATTTTCCTTTCACAAGCTAATATTCCATTTTAAAAAAACAGTCTCTATTCTTGCCTACATTTCCCCCAGGAGCTGACACATGTACATGTGGTTGTCAACCCATTTATTATAAAATTGTTTTCTTACTTTCATTCGTACCAGGGAATAGAGCCAATAAAATTGTTTCAAACCTTTCCTGAACCTCCTTTAGGTTATTTCATAAACGGCATCTATAACTATAACCCAGTAATTTCATCGGCCTTAGGGCATAGCCACTACCTATGTTCAAAGGCTGAATTTCTGCAGACAAATAACAACGGTAGACCACATTTTGCTCAGATTCCATTTAAATTTGAGACATAAAATGGTATCTAACGATTATTTTCAACTCATCTTCTTTTATATTGAGATAAAATGAAAATGTGTCAGTACTTAGCAATTTCAAATTCCATTATTCTCCCTTCACCTCAGCTGTGGGAACTCTTTGTGTTGTTGTCCGAACTGCTTTATCACTAATAACATATTGGTTATTCCTTTTTGTTTACTCTTGAGGGATGATTTTTCTTTTATCCTTTGTTCATATTATTTTGAAACAAGAGCTCCATCAAAAAGATACTCTAATTTGAAATATGGAAATGAGGTGTGAATGTGCATCTCACTGAACTTCCTTGCAGAATTTCATACAAGAAAGAATGTTTACAAAAATGTCTTTATTTTACAATGTGTAAGGCACTGTGGCATGTTTTCCTTCAAGGGGACTTAATGTTTGGAATGGGGATCTGCATTAAAGTACTGTGAGTATCTATAGCCAAAAGTGGGTAGAGCTAAGAATGTGACTCTTATCTTGGTTCAGTACATAATCTTGGTTCAGAAAAGATACTTGCATAAAAGGTGTAATTAAGGATCCCCAGATAATCCCCTCCTCTAGAGAAGTAACTATTGCCTCCTACCTGCAAAATGAAATGCTCCCTATGGATTCTTCTTATTGACATGGCAGTTGAAAGTCTTACACAGAGAAGTTTTTCAAAATACTGTTGCCTAGTATACAAACAGGTTGCTGTACTGTTCACCTCAGAATGTTGTATAGACTATAGAATCTTGGTAGCAAACCTATGGCACGCATGTCAGAGATGGCACATGAAGCCATTTTTCAGGGCATACAGAAGGCGAGGAAGAGTAGGAACAAGGGCGCGCCTGTTCCTCTTCTTCCTGGCCATCTCGGGCCTCCAGCTGTCTCTGAAGAGGCAACTGAATGCCTGTTCCTCCTCTTTCCTTGCTTCAGATGTCTCCAGAGAGGCAGTTGAGGGCCTGGGAGGGCAGGGGGAAGACGTCCCACCCTGGAAGTCCTGTCCCCCTGGAAGTCCTGCTCCCTGGCACTAGGTAATACCTGGTGCTGGAACGCCTTTTAGTTTGGGCACTCGGTCCCTAAGAGGTTCGCCATCACTGCTATAGAATATAGGCTATAGAAATCCTGGCTTTTTACTGTTTAGGGGAAATACACTTTAGGGGTAAAATGGCACTCAAGAACTGATTAGGAAGCACAATTTTATTTTGTATTTTTTTAAAAAAATGGAAAAAATAACATAAAATAATATTCAGGCATAGTAACACAAAGGATTAGAATATTTACCAGGAAAATATAGGCCTTGTCTGCAGGAGCAAAATGCAATGGACTTCCCAGGTTCCCTCAGCAAGGAGACCAGATGACACACAGCCCCAAAGCCCAGTTTTGGTACAAGTAGACTGGATGAAGGCCCAGCCATTCAGTACCAGAACTGGGTTTTATTCTTCTTACTGTTGCTTTTTTTAAAGTTCCTATTTGCTCTGAATCTTCCAGATATGGAGCCCTTCATTTTGAAGTTGGGAGGGTAACTGTTGCTGGGTGCCTCAGTGACCTGTTGATGTGCTGGGCAGCTCAGTGGGACACTTGTGCAGCTAACTGCCCAGATTCAGAACAAAAAGCTCTGCAATAAAGGAAGGTAGAGGCAGTTCTGGGGCCAGGATATCTGGGCTGCCCCACTCCAGTGCAGACAGGGCTGTAGACAGATAGTAGACAGGTTAAGAACTGTTGGGAGAAGCTAAGGGCTTGATGAGGGAGAAGTAAAAAAGGATAGCCAATACTAGTTCTCATATCATAATAAACCATAGTTTAGTGTTACATATAGCAACCTTAGACTTATGTGCTCTTCACTTTCTTCCCGTGTGCCTTTGCCTTCTCTGGTGCAATCTGGTTCTCTGAAAATGTGACCTATGTAGTGCTTTACAAGAAAACTAAAAACAAAATGGTATTTCCATTCCTTAAGCATAATTTGGAAACTGTACACCCTGTAAGCATGCTGGATTCTAGCATAAGAATATTCATATTAATATTTTGTCTGCCCCTCCTCCCTCCTCACACATGGACACATACACTATATGTAGATTCCACTGGTTGCCCAGAACCTCCTTGTTTTGGCAGCATCACTGGCTACTGGTCTGTTTCTGAGTACAATTCCAAGTGCTGGTTATGATCTTTAAAGCCCACTTTAAAGGCTTGGTTCAAGGACCATATCTCTCATATGTGTTTGCCAATGTTTGGATATTTAGGGGGAGGTCTTGGTATTACGATATTTACAATCTTGTCTGTAAATTCATTTTACAGGCCCATTCACACTACACTTTGATTCCACTATATTGCCATGGTTCCTGGGATTTTATCTCCTGGAATTCAAGACTCTTTGTCTTCCAGAGTCCACATGGGCAGAATAGGGTGAAAGATATCCTAACCACAAAGGAGGACAAGACACCATAAAATGTAGGATATCCAAGAAAAATGGAGGGCATGATCAAATAAAAGCTTAAAACACACATATAAATTCATGCTTCTTAACCATGCTCAAAATTAACAGAAGGTGGAAATGTAGTACATATCCTGGAAAAGGAAGATCTCTGGTCACCCTGGGTTAGAAGGAATGGCCTCTGCTTGCTGGTATATCCCTCCATACAACCTTAACTCATAACAACAACAGTGTGACAAAATGTAGGCATTTGTCTAACATTGTCATATTTTTCTTTCTCCTGTATGAGTGCCTGATGAAGAAGCCAGTGGAGCTTCAAAGGCTTGCATCAGGTATTTTATGCATTTTGGTTGTTCCAATAAAGATATCACTGTTTTGTGGATTTTGGATGTTGTTGTACTTTCCTGGAATTGGTAGTATAAAGAGAGGCATTTAGAATTCTCAGCCAGAGCACTTTCAGGATTTCATAGGATGGAACCATTGCTGCTGAAGTGAAATAACAGTGCTATAATTATGCAGTGTGAAAGCTCTTGCTTAGTCAGATCCATCTCGGTGTGAATGGGCTCAAGACTGTGAGAGCCTTCTCATTGGATATTTTCACATGGGGATGGGATAGGGACGGGATCACTCCCCCATCCTTATCCCATTCTTAACCCATCTGTGACGGCGATTGTGCAAAAGGCTTTCAGATAAAGTTGCACAGATCCCGTCATTATCCTGCCATTAACCTGTCATTAAAGAGGCACTGCATTAACATGAACTTCTGTTAATGCAAAATGCCGGCCAATATCGCTTTAATCACAAGTTAATGGTGCAATAATGACAGGATCTGCATGATTTCATCAGAAAACTTTTGCATGATCACCATCATTAGTACTTCCCATATGGGTTAAGCATGAATTCCATCTGAAAGCCCCTCCCACGATCACACGGGAAGGATGGGAACATGATGAGACAGGGACAGGATGTCCCTCATCTGATGATCTCGTGACTACTCCCAGGCAAAGACCTATTTATTTAGGCCACCTTCTGGCCACTGACTGGCTAGTGAGGAAAAGGCTTTTAATGGATTGGTGTTGCACTTCTTTTATTGATATGCTTTGAAATACCTTTTTAATTCATTAGTGTTTTATCATAAGCCACTCAGAGATTTTATATTATTGGGCAGGATACAAATACTGTGTGTATGTTGTGTGCCTTCAAGTCATTTCTGGCTTATGGAGACCCTAAGGTGACTCTATCATGGGCATTTCTTGACAATATTTGTTCAGAGGAGGTTTGTCATTGCTTTCCCTTGAGGCTGAGAGCATGTGACTTGCCCAAGGTCACCCAATGGGTTTCATGGCCAAGGTGGGAATTGAACCCTGGTCTCCAGAGTTGTAGTCCAACACTCAAACCACTATACCAAGATGGCCCTCAAATATAATTTATTTCCATCTGTTTTACAATTATAACATTGTTTTTATCTGTATCTGTTTTTATTGCTTTACTACTTCTTTTACTTTTGCAGGATAAGCCACCTTCTTCTTGGGGGCAAGGTGGAATACAAGTCAAATAAAATAAAATAATGATGTGCAGACTATCACTTACTCATATTCTTAATATCATAGGAAATGGTAGTGGCAGCTGCTTTTACTGGACTTCTCCAAAACTGCAAAAGTTTATATTGGTATTCAGTATCAAATATGGCTCATTTATTTTCAATATGTCAAGAAAGTCAAGTGAAACATTTCCTCAACCACCCACTACTAAGTCCATCCCTCTTTATGAATTCAGGCCATACCCTTTGCATTTACAACAAGTGCACTGTCAGACTGAAAACGCAATTAAATGATGACTAAAAAATGGCTACATGATAGCAATATTGTGTTGCCCACCAAGAGGCACAAGGAAAGGAGGTGAGGGGAAAAGCTTACAAACCAGAGTGTACCTTTCAAAGAGAATTGCAAGCTAGCTCTCAACCCAGAAAGGCTACCATCAGGATGGAGGGAACCCTTTCTTCCCAGACTGATTAAATTCTATAACACTTCAAAAAGCATCTTCCAGCCTTTTCGTTACCTATGCCTATATGCAATTCCTCTTGGTAGCAGAGATGCCTTAAGGGCACAACTCTTTTCCTTTTTTCAAGAGCTTTTAATAACAAGTTGTCAATGCAGGTGAGAAATGCAACATTTTTTCCAATAAAAGGGCTCAAATACATTTTCTTTGCTACCAACTCCCACTTGTCAAACTTCATTTTCCTCCCCAAGGTAAGAGCTCTATGTGGGTATAACTTTTCTCCTTAGGCTTTAGTAGAGGATGTGGTTGGGGGACAGGAACAATATCCAAGATCCAGTAATGGAATTACACTTATGAAAACCCCAGTTATGCAAGTGTTGTACCTTTTGAAAGATCATGCAAGGAGGAATCTGGTACTTCCTTGTGCAAATGAGTCTTCACAGTCTGAATAACACCTACATGGTAAGCATATGCAGTTCCCCCTGTCTTGCCAAAGGCAAGGAGATTTTTTTTCTGAAATTCAGAAACAATACAAAACACCCACTGTGGTCGCCAAAGCCTTATGGTTTATTATACACCCAGTAAGCTATACAAAGTAATATGCATAAATCATGCCAAGCAAACACTTCCATTTAGCTGCTAGGAGTCCCAGCGAAATAGCAGTGGAGTGGACCATCAAGAGACATGGCACCTTAGGCATTAAGGTCCATGCTGAATCTCTAACCTTATGTCAATGGAGATTATTGCACATGTTTTTCTCATGGGCTGGGCACGGGCGTAAATCACTTAAAAACTGATGTTTTCACACACCTCTGTGCCCAGCTTGGACGCATTGCAAAGTCTGGATCGGTTACACGAGCCCCCAAGCATGGAGGTGTGTGAAAACATCAGTTTTTAGGCAATTTACGTCCATGCCCAGCCCGAGCGAAAAATATGTGCGATTATCTCCAATATCTTATGTGTTTTTATAGATTTCTCCAAGATCATGCCACCCCTAGATCATACCCCTCCTAGTCCATCAATCAGGTGGGTGGTTTGGCATGTTAGCCAGAGCCCCTCAATTTTATTTTATTTTATTTTGCTTTATTTGGCTTTTAATATTTCAGTGGCCGCATGGTCAGGCAAGACCACATGTCATTTTAAAATTGAGAAATCTTTCTTCTCCCTATGACCCCCTGCCTGTAGCCCTCCCTTCCTAGAGAATTGCAAATTCCTGAAATTCCTCTCAGGTGGCTATGACTCACTCATGCGAGGACCAAGAACACAATAAGCCAGCTAAGGCAAGGGAGTTGCCTGAGGAGAAAGGTGAATACAACCCAAGATTGGCTCTGCCTAAGACCATCAAGGTAACTAGGAAACAAATATCCCGCTTTGTCTGCACTCTCCACACCTCAATAGCTTTGAGACCAACCCCTTTGTCCAATCTAGCTAGACAGGAAGACCCACAATAGATAATCCCATCATGGCCTTTGTGTGATTGTTACAGAATAGCCTAGAGGAGAGATTTTGGGTATATAAGGACCATCCCAGGTCCACTCAGTGCTGCCATTTTTGGGTGCATGCTGAAATCACTGTCCTTCTGCTGCCCTAAAGTGCACCCATGACCCTCATCCCTGCCGCTCATGCCATTCATCGAACCCAACCATTGCCGCAGACCCGAAGACACAGGAGCGTCGGGCATAGGTAACTTTTCCATCCCTTCTCCCTGAACCCTCTTTCTCTCTGAGCCATTCCAGTCTCCTTCCTTTTCTCCTTTAGTGTGCGAGTGTGTGTGTGTGTTGATGCTAATAGTGTTAATAAATATTTGGGAATTGTAGTTCTACGTCTCAGCGCCTTCCTTAACCAATATCCATCCTTCTGTATACATTTGGTGAAGATCCCTGGGCATAAGTTAGAAGTGCCCTCTCGTAATTTGAGCTAATTATAAATTCCCCTGAAGAGCATTTATCCTAACAGGCAGTTGTTAGCCATGGGCCTGACATCACTTCAAAGTCTGATATCTTTAGATTCCTTCTTATAGGGCCTTTGCAGATTGCCAGAAATAGTGCAAATTGAGTCCACTTTAAGGGTTAGGGTTAGGGAATCATGGGAACTGTATTTTATTGTGGCACCAGAGCAGTGGAAGATAGGGAGTCTTGGAGATGTCTCATTCACACAGTTGGAGCTGACTAGAGGCAGTTACAAACAACAACAAGAGATACTAGAGCAGTGATTCCCAAAATTTGGTCCTCCATATGTTTTGGAATTCAACTTGCAGAAGCCCAAGCCATTTTTGTCAACAGTCAGGGATTGTGGGAGCTAAAGTCCAAAACATCCAGAGAACTAAAGTTTGGGAATCATTGCACTAGAGGAGCTCTCTGGCTGAGAATTCTAAATTTGTTGTTAGCTGCCCTCATGATGTAGTGTGCAAGACATCTCCAAGTCTCCCTGTCCTCCACAGCTCTGCTCATTCCTGCAGACTCATGCCTGTGTCCCCCTTCATTGAGTTTAGCCATCTAGTGTGCAGTCTATCTCTCTTCTTTCTGCCCTCAGCCTTTCCAATCTTTATTGTCTTTTCCAATGAGTCATGCTCTTTGAACAGTTCATTAAACAGTTCATTGAACATTTAGAAGGGAATGCCATAATCACTAAAAGTCAACATAGGTTTCTCAAAAACAAGTCATGCCAGACTAATCTGATCTCTTTTTTTGATAAAATTACCAGCTTGCTAGATGAGTTTCTGCTAGGAAGGAGAAGGAGAAGGAGAAGGAGAAGGAGAAGGAGAAGGAGAAGGAGAAGGAGAAGAAGGAGTCTTTCCAGGTCAGTTTCTGCCAGGAAGGGAGAAGGAAAGCAGTTTCTGAGCAGCCATATTGAATGGGTGAGTGTTACATTCTTTTTAAAAACACTTGTGGAGAGTGTGACTGTTGCTGAGCTGGTGGGGCTTTGGTGAGTCACATTTGTGAGTGAATATGGGGTGGAGCTAGCCAATTAGGTCTATACAACTCCTCCCAGAGGTGTGTGCCGAACGGCGCACAGATTTTTTCATAGGACAAGGAAAAGCGCAGTCCAGGTAGAAGGGGGGCTTTGACCTTCCTTTTTAGAGGTTTTCCTAATAATAATAATAATAATAATAATAATAATAATAATTTAAAGGCCTTTGAGGTTGTTTTTTGCTCAGAGGAAGAGAGACAGAGACTTGCCAACTGCCCTTCTCACCACCATGATAGGAGGAGCCAGAGACAGAGCCTCTGAAGGCAAGCCTAGCACCAACTGCCCTTCTCACCACCATCAGAGGAGGAGCCAGAGGCACAGCTTCTCAAGGCAAGCCTAGCACCAACTGCCCTTCCCAGCACACAGGGGTGGAGCCCTGCCTTGGCCCTTTAAGAGCCCCTAGAGACCTTGGCGGCAGCGTGGCCCTGACGCTCTGTGGGAAGCTATTTTTAGCCCCCCCTTACCAGCCCAGAACACCAGAGGCGACGGGAGCGGAGGACACAGCAGCAGAGCCCTGCCTTGACCCTTTAAGTGCCTGGGAAGATCGAGGCAGCGGTGAGGCTTGGACACTCTGCAGGTCGCCAGCTGCAGCCCCCCCTCACTGGCCCAGAACATCTTTGACGACGGGAGAGGAGCATGCGGCGGTGGAGCCCTGCCTTGACCTTTTAAGAGCCCCTAGAGACCTTGACGACAGCGTGGCCATGACACTCTGTGGGAAGCTATTTTTAGCCCCCCCTTACCGGCCCAGAACACCAGAGGCAAAGGGAGCAGAGGACACAGCAGAGCAGAGCCCTGCCTTGGCCCTTTAAGAGCCCCTAGAGACATTGACGGCAGCGTAGTCATGTCCTCCAGGAACAGCAGCGAACAGTGCTGGGAGAGCGAAGGCCAGGAGGAGTGTGTCCTTGGGGCCATTCAGTATCCATCTCCCCCAGTCCTGGACTCTGATTAGTGCCCTCTGCTCCTGACTAGTCATGTTATACAGTTGGGCTTGGCCGTTTTAGTCCCTGTGGCCTGGAGTCCCACTGCCCTTCCCGAGGCCGGGAATGAGGTAGGGGTGGCTATTGGAGTTGCGCAGGGGAACAGAAGGTATGGTTGTAACAGAGGGAACATATATCACAAAAGAAGGCAGGATCGCTGTTTGGTAGCTATCCCGCCTTCAGTTCCCTCTGTTTCCCTGAATGGCCTGGAGAGCAGACCAACCATTCCACAGAAACTCACTCTGCTCCTCTGCAATGCCAGGTCGGTTAAAAATAAGACTCATATAATCCAGGATCTTCTCCTGGATGAGGACGCTGACCTGGCTTGCTTTACAGAGACCTGGCTGGGGGGAGGATAGCACCACTATATGGGCGCAGGCCCTCCCAGCTGGGTACTCTGTTAGTGAGCAGGTGAGGGGAAGTGGGTGGGGTGGTGGTGTGGCTCTGGTTCATAAGAACACCTTGACCTTGACCAGGATACCTGTCCAGAACACAGCCCACTCCGAATGTATGTACCTTAGCCTGAAGACCAGGGGTAGTTTGGGGATTCTGCTAGTCTACCGGCCACCCCGTTGTCTAGCAGACTCCCTGACTGAGCTGCCACAGCTGGTCTCTGAGCTGCTGTTGGAGTCCCCCAGACTTTTAGTTCTGGGGGACTTCAACATCCCGCTCGAGACCAGCCTAACAGGTGCGGCTCGGGAGTTCATGGATGAGCCCCCCCGTGTGAGCCCCCCCCCCCCGTGCCCTTCGGTCCTCTGGGAGGAATCTGTTACAGCCAATAAAAACTAGGCTGTCTCAGACCTCCCAGAGGGCCTTCTCTGCGACCGCTCCCAGACTTTGGAATGGCCTGCCGGACGAGATCCGTCTTGTTACCACTCTTGCTGCTTTTAAAAAAGCAGTAAAGACGGATCTCTTCTGGCAGGCCTTCCCGGAATAACTTCCACCTCGAGGGGAGATGAGCTTTTATTTCATCCCTATTATTGCCGATTCATTGTTTTATTGTGTTCTTGTTTTTTGTATTGTTGTATTTTCATTCTTTAAAGTTTAATTCTGTTTTAAGGGGATGGGAGGGTTGGATTGTGGGAGGAGGGAATGTTTTAATTCTGTTTGTTTTAAAATGCTGTAACCCGCCCCGATTGCTGTGCAGAGGGGTGGGCTATAAATAAAATTTTATTATGATTATTATAAATTTATTATTATTCAAAAGGTGGAAGAGGCAACAAGGGGATCAGCTATTTTAGATCTGATCCTAACCAACAGGGATGACCTGGTCAATGGGGTGGAAGTGGTGGGATCCTTAGGTGGGAGTGATCATGTTCTCCTGAAGTTTCTTATACACTAGAAAGGAGAAGCTAGGCATAGTCAAACACTCATTTTAGACTTTAGGAGAACTAATTTCAACAAAATTAGGGAAACACTGGGAGTGATCCCATGGTCAGGAATACTAAAGGAGAAGGGAGTTCAGGATGGATGGGAGTTTCTCAAAAGGGAGATACTGAAGGCACAATCTCAAACTGTTCCAACGAGAAGGAAAAATGGAAGGTGTGTCAAGAAACCGGGTTGGATGACAAAAGAACTTTCAACTGAACTAAGTTTTAAATGGGAGATGTATAAGAAATGGAAAGGGGGCAAAATCACTAAAGAGGAATTCAAACAAATAGCTAGCACATGTAGGTGTAAAGTCAGGAAAGCCAAAGCACAGAATGAGCTCAGACTTGCTAGAGGGATTAAGGACAATAAAAAGGCCCATTTTGGGTATGTCCATAGCAAAAGAAAGAAGAAGGAAATGGTAGGGCTACTGTGCAGAGAAGATGGAGAAATGCTAACATGGGACAGAGGAAAGACAGAACTACTTAACACTTTCTTTGCCTCAGTCTTCTCACAAAAGGAAAAGGGTATTCAACCTGAGGGAAATGGAGCAGAGGACACAATAGAGGAAATGCAGCACAAAATAAGTAAAGAGGAAGTACAGGAGTACCTGGTTAACCTAAATGAATTTAAGTCTCCAGGACCACATGAAATACATCCAAGGATATTAAAAGAACTGGCAAATGTAATCTTGGAGCCACTGGTAATAATCTTTGAGTATTCCTGGAGAACAGGAGAAGTCCCAGCAGACTGGAGGAAGGCAAATATTGTCCCCATCTTCAAAAAGGGGAAAAAAGAGGATCCCAACAACTATCACCCAGTTAGTCTGACATCAATACTGGGAAAGATTCTAGAACAGTTCATTAAACAGAGAGTCTGTGAACATTTAGAAGGGAATGCCATAATCACTAAAAGTCAACATGGGTTTCTCAAAAACAAGTCATGCCAGACTAATCTGATCTCTCTCTCTCTCTCTCTCTCTCTCTCTGATATGATATCAACTCTCTCTCTCCCTTTTTTTTTTTTTTTTTATAAAATTACCAGCTTGCTAGATGAAGTGAATGCGGTAGACATAGGATATCTTGATTTCAGTAAGGCTTTTGACAAGGTCCCCCATGATATTCTTGCAAACAAGATAGTAAAATGTGGGCTAGACAATACAACTGTTAGGTGGATTAGTAACTGGTTGACTGACCAAACTCAAAGGGTGCTCACAATAGCTCCTCTTCATCCTGGAGAGAAGTGACCAGTGGGGTGCCACAGGGTTCTGTCTTGGGTCCGGTGCTATTCAAGATCTTTATCAGTGATTTGGATGAAGGAATAGGGGCATGCTTCTCAAATTTGCAGATGACACCAAATTAGGAGGAATAGCTATTACCCCAGAAGACAGGATGAAAATTCAAAATAACCTTAATAAATTAGAAAGCTGGGCCAAAGCTAACAAAATGAATTTCAACACGGAGAAATGTAAGGTACTGCACTTAGGGAAAAAAAGAAAAGAAATCCATAGATATAAGATGGGGGACACCTGGCTTAATGAGACTAGATGTGAAAGGGATCTAGGAGTCCTAGTAGACCACAAGTTGAACATGAATCAACAGTGTAATGCTGCAGCTAAAAAGGCCAATGCAATTTTAGGCTGCATTAGTAGAAGTATAGTATCTAGATCAAGGGAAGTAATAGTGCCACTGCATTCTGCTTTGGTCAGACCCCACCTGGAATACTGTGTCCAGTTCTGGGCACCACAATTCAAAAAGGATGTGTGTCTAGAGGAGGGTGACTAAAATGGTGAAGGGTCTGGAAACCATGCCCTGGAAACCCTAGGAATGATTTAGGGAACTGGGTATGTTTAGCCTGGAGAAGAGAAGGCTAAGAGGGATATGATAGCCCTGTTTAAATATTTGAAGGGATATCATATTGAGGAGGGCGCTAGCTTGTTTTCTGCTGCTCCAGAGAATAGGACTTGGAACAACAGATGCAAGCTACAGAAAAGAGATTCCACCTCAACATTAGGAGGAACTTCTTGACAGTGAGAGCTGTTCAACAGTGGAACACACTCCCTCAGAGAGTGGTGGAGTCTCCTTCTTTGGAGGTCTTTAAACAGAGGCTATATGGCCATCTGTTGGGGATGGTTTGATTTTGAGTTCCTGCATGGCAGGGGGTTGGACTGGATGGCCCTTATGATCTCTTACAACTCTATTATTCTATGGTTCTATGATTCTATGCCTTCTCATGATGCGGCCAAATTATGCCAGCCTCAGTTTAATCATCTTGGCTTCCAGGAGTATTTCTGGCCTGATTCACTCAAGGACCTATTTGTTTGTCTTTCTGGCAGTCCATTGCATCTTCAGCACTATTCTCCAACACCACATTCAAATGAGTTGATTTCCTTTTCCCCTGCTTTTTTCACAGTCCATTTCACATCCAGACATAGTTATTGGGAATACTATGGCTTGGATGATTCTACCTTTGGTGCTCAGTTGTATATCTTTACTCTTTAGGATCTTCTCTAGCTCTTTCATGGCTGCCCTTCCCATTCCCAGTCTTCTTCTTATCTCTTGACTGCAGTCTCCATTCTGGGTGATAGTTGATCCCAGGTACAAGAAATCTTTGACTATTTCAATTTCTTCATTGTCTAATTCGAATTTCTGTATAATTCTAAATACCTCTCTCTAAATGGCAAATACCAGGATTCCATTGGATGCATCCATGGCAGTTCAAATGATGGCACAATAATTATAGAGTGAAAGTGTAGAGTGTTTTATAGTGTTGCCCACAGGCAACAAGGTCATTGTCTGCATGATATTGTGCAGTTCATGCATCACTCTCAGCTGAAAAACCCTCTGATCTTTAATTCTATGCTCTCATGTTTCTTGTGATGGCAAGCCAATGGAGTTCCAGTTCTGAAAATAAGGACTGAAAGACCCAAGCTTGGAAGAAGGGTAGAAAACTAAGATAATTCTGATACATAATGATGTTCTTGTTGCAAGTCAAGGTTAAATGAGGGTTAATGATGTCTGATTATTGTGGCCTGTTTTTTTTAAAAAAATATATAATCTAATCCATTACTATGGAGATCATTAGGCTTCTTTATTCTGGAAACAAAACAGAATATGTTGGATATGTATTATCTTTAGTATTATCTCAAGAAAATAAGAGCATGGAACAGTGTAGTACTCTATGGTGCCACAGGATTACTGAGCACAAACAAGGTTGTGCTTGGTACATTGACCTAATAGTAATCCACAGAAATGGGGGATGGAATGCTTGCTGATTTTTTCAACAGGAAGAAATAGAAATAAAAACCTTTCATTGAGCACAGTTAACTTTTTGTGCAATTATTTCAGAAAAATAGGCCTGGAACTAGTTTTAGTTCAATTTCTAAAATGTAAACCTGAATATAAGTAAGTCAAATTCTAACTTTTAACATAAAATAGTGTATATACTCATGTATAAGTCTAGAAATTTGAGTAAAAAAATTGACCCAAAAAGGAAAAGAAAGAAAAAGAAAGATAGCAGTCTTTTCACTAAATGGGTTTGGTGAAAGGAGCATAACATTATTACCTTAGCTTTGCCTGAGTTGTCTCAACTTGGGACAACTCAGGCAAAGCTAAGGTAATAATGGTTATGCTCCCTTCACCAAACCTACTTAGTGAAAAGATGCTATCTTTTTTTTAAATCTAATCAGGACTTGGCATTTATGGATCATGATTTTGTGAGCTTGATGCTGGAGTTCTTCAATGTGCTTTTTAGGGGCTGTCATTGTTCAGACTCCTCAGTTGATACAGAGAGTGGATTTTTTCCTTCTTGATGGACTTACTTGAGGGCACCTTACTCTGAAGTTGTTACTCCTGAATGTGCTTCGTCTCTCTTCCAGACACAATTTAAGACACTGATTTGACTCCATAAACAGTTTAGGTTGATGTAGTCTTTTAAGCGTGACAGAAGGCAGTTAAATGTGGGATTTTCCCTTACATAACTTGTACATTTCTTTTCTGATTCAGAGGCAAGCTCTGGGAGAAAAGAAAGATTTTCCAGCTTTTCAGATTGAATCTTCAAGGAAAAACTAGCAGTGCTGGGTGATTCTTGACTAGTGTCATAGCGTAAGATGCCATCAATTTTTGGAAGTGTTTTACATTTCCAGGTATGGTAATAGCTGGCTGATGTCACTTTCATGGGGCTCAATGAGGATTAGAATGACAGCAATGTGATCACCTGTTCAAGGAGTAGTGATTTTACCATTGATTTCTCTCCCTGGACAAGGGGAGATTTTGGAGATCGCCCGCAAGGGTCTGAGAGAACCTCACCAAATTCCCAGTGACTGTAATAGCCAGTTGGGAATGAAGTGATGGGGAAACGGGCTCAGTTCCATCTGGCCAACCCACTGTATACAAGTCTGATGGACACTAAGGTGTTGTCCGCACTGTAGAAATAATGCACTTTGGCACCACTTTAAATGCCATGGCTCAATGCTATGAAATTCTGGGATCTGTAATTTTGTGAGACAGTTAGCCTTTGTCAGAGAACTCTGGTGCTACAATAAACCACAGTTTCCAGAATTCCATATAATTGAGCCATGGAAAAGAAAGTGATGCCAAACTGGATTATTTCTTCAATGAGGATGTAGCCTAAGACAGAGCTACACTTTCCTTCTTTCTTTCTATTTTTAAAAATACTTTTGTGACAACATTTTGATTTACTAAATAAAAATAAATATTTGACCTAGTGGTATCATCAATGTCTAGGTGAGTTTCCTGCTTTTCATATTAATGTGAGAAGGGGAAAGAATAAAGAAGTAAGGATGGATCTTCTGGATTTAAAGTGATGATATGGGTCTTGTTGCTTGATGTTGATGCTGATTTAGAGTAAAGGAATAAATTCTAAGACAAAGTCACTTGATGTATGAAATCATTTTACAAAGGTTATTAAGGTTATAAGGTATGATCTACCCTACGCACTTCGGTCCTCTGGGAGGAATTTGCTACAGCCTATGAAAACGAGGCTGTCGGCAACCTCCTGGAGGGCCTTCTCTGCTACTGCCTCCAGACTATGTAATGGCCTGCCAGACGAGATCTGTCTTATTACCACCTTAAACAGCTTCAAAAAGGCTGTTAAGATGGATCTCTTCTGGCAGGCCTTTCCTGAATAATTATCCCGGCCCAGGAGTTAGCTAATTTTTCTCCCTTTCTATGCTGCTGCTGTCTTGATGCTTTGTTTTTATGCTGTGATTTAATTTAAAATGTTTTTAATTGTTTAACTGTAATAAATTTTTAAGGGGTGGGTGGGTTTTTGGGGTTGTATTTATTGTAATTTTAATTGTTGTAAGCCGCCCCTATTGCGCTGCAGAGGGGCAGGATAGAAATAAATTTTATTTATTAATTAATTAATTATTATTATTATTAGAATAAGAGATTGGGTTTATAGAAAAATAGTTAAGGATTTTTTTTAAAAAAAGAAAAAATAATAATTTAAAAGGAGTTAGAAATTTACATTAAAGCAAAGCAGCTTCATTTATATACCGCTTCATACCGTGCTAGGGGGTGTCTAAGAGGCTAATCAGACGGGTGGCCATGGGCCGCCCTGGGAAGGTGCGCCGCGGGACCGAGGCATCCCCATGCCTCGATCCTGCAGCGCACTTTCGCCGCCCCTGAAAGGAGCGCTAAATTAGCTCTCCTTTCACAAGTCAGTTAAAGTGCACCGCAAAAGGCTGCGGCGCACTTTTGCTTACTTTTCCGCCACAGCGCGTGGAAAGGCTGCGGCAGTAGGTCCTCCTCGGAGCGCCGGCCATGCGGAGGGCCGGCTGCTCCGAGGACGACCTTGGGAGGAGGATGGAGCGCCGAGCGTGTGGCTGCCCCTCGCCTTTCCTGCCCCCAAGACGGCCTTTTAAGCCATCTGCTTAGGCCCTAAGTGGTTTACAACTGTAAGCTCATTGCCCCCCAACAGTTGGGTACTCATTTTAGTGACCTCGGAAGGATGCAGGCCTGAGTCTAGCCTGAGCCCTGGCTAGTATTGAACTCGCAACCTTGTGGTCTATGAGTGAGTGGCTGCAGTACAGGCATTTAACCACTGCGCCACCAGCGAAGGGAAGAATATAATGCTTTTACTGGGATGGTTGGGAAATACAACTGATGTAACGATGAGTTGATGTTAAATGAGAAACCAAGAAGGGAAAATTGGATGAGTTTATCAGAAATATTTACTTTTGAAAGGCAAGGTGGTATAGTTCTGTTTAATCTGATTTAGCCGAGGAGTATAGTGCAAGTGGGGAAAAATACTAATACTTACTAATAAATAAATAGTTGATTGATGTTTTATAGAGAATGTATTCATGATTGTATAGGATTTATTCCTGATTATTAACAACTGTATAGAAAGAACGTGGATGATTTATTGTATGTGAAAGGCATTAATGGATTTTATAGTTCAATATCATTTAACAACTGCTGAAGAGAAGATTGGAAGTCACTTTTATCTTCTTCTTTTATTCTCTTATTTGTATTGACTCTTTTTTGTTTTTCATTCTTTTGACTCTGTCTTCCCCTTTTGTTCTATATATTGCTGTTGTTCTATTTTATTGTATGGAGAAACATCTCAGTAAACACTTCTTAATTCTTTGAAGTGTTTTGTTTTAGAACCTCTGGGATGTGAAGGAATAAGGTGAAGAAATATTCATATAAATGCATTTGGGCCTTCATTTTTAACTAGACAACCTGTGTTGCTATATGGAAGATAAGGGCAAGATTAATTACCTACAGGTATACCTCAGTTAATGTAGGAGATGTGTTCCTGAACATTACTTTTATAGCAGAAAATTTCGTACCAGAGGTAGAAATAACATGAAAAAATAGGGATAGTTTCCTGCCCCACAAAAAAAAAAAAAAAAAATGGAGAGCAGTTCAACATGTGTATGCAAATTTTTTATTCAAAACTGCCCATCTAAGATGAAACAACCAGGTCAGGTAAGCCTTGCATAAGTATAGAAAAACATTTTGACCTTCTAGAGGCAACTTGAAGGCTTCTTCCAAAATACATCCAGGGATATTTTTTTCTTTCTTTCACAGTCTTCCATTTTTGAGTTTACACAGTAGGCCATATTTCACAGTCTTCCATTTTTGAGTTTACACAGTAGGCCATATTTACATATCTGTGCTTCTTCTTTTTTTAAACATACTGGGGGAGCTGGTGAGCTAAACTAATTTGCTTTCCCTATTCCCTCTTGGGTTAACTTTCCATGCATGCTCAGTAAGGAATTCCAAAGAAAGCTGCTATGTACCTTGCCTGTTGTAGGTAGGCACAAACACCTAGAATAGTATCATCTGAGAATAAGAATCTTGTTCTTTCCCAACTGAACTTTATTGCAGATTATGGCAGAAATGCTGCTGCGACCCAACAACTGAAAGTGTGTTTTTCTCTGATACTCCTATTCCACCCTCCAAATGCTGTCAAAAAAAAAGTTCCAGCTAGACACAGGACAAAGATGAAAAAGGAAAGGCTGGGTGGCAGGAAAAAAAGGCTTTGGGGGGTTGCAGACTGCCAGAAATAGTGTGAATTCAGTCCACTTTTAGGGTTAGGGTTAGAGTTAGGGAACCATGGGAACTGTATTTTATTGTGGCATCAGAGTTGTCTGACAGAGAAGGCTCAATGTCTCAGAAAAATAACAGTTCCCATGATTCCCTAGCACTAACCCTAACCCTAAAAGTGGACTGAATTCACACTATTTCTGGCAGTCTGCAACCCCCCTTTGTTAACTGAGTGATGCCTATATTCCAGCATTTGACTTGCCAGTAGGGAACAACTTACTTGTAAGACAAGTTGAGAAACTAGGTTCAGAGTTCACTTAAAGAGACCATTGTGACAACTTCTACTATATGAATTCTGTTGCTTTCTTCTCTTTTACACAAAATTGCTCTTGATCTTCCATCTTCCTTATGTTCCAGGTAACAACTGAAAATGCTGTCTATTTCATCATTCTTGCACAATATTAAGAGAAGGATATGTAGACAGAGATAATTTGTGACTTCACATTGTGAAATTCCTTTTGTTTGACATTAAATCCTTTAACATCCAGGGTTTAGCAGGTCTTGGTTGAGCAGGTATTTGTAGGATGTTTTTATATAAAGTGATACTATTTCAGTTATTGCCACTGAATGTAGGGATGGGGAGGAGTGTAGGGATGGGAAGGGTGCAGTGTAGAGTGTAGGGATGGGAAGGATAAAGTTAAAACCAACAAAATGAGCACAATACATAACAGAATAACACAGCATAACTAGAGCCAGTGTGGTGTAGTGTTTGAGTGTTAGACTATGACTCTGGAGACCACGGTTTGACTCCCTGCTCAGCCATGAAAACTCACTGTGTGACCTTGGGCAAGTCACATGCTCTCATTCTGAGAGGATGGCAATGGCAATTCCCCTGTGAAGAAACTTGCCAAGAAAACCCCATGATATGACCTTAAAGGTAAAGGTATTCCCTGTTGACAAGGTTGTCAAGTCATGTCCGACCATATGGGGCAGTGCTCATTTCCATTACTAAGCCAAAGAGCCAGCTTTGTCAGAGACTACTCTGTGATCATGTGGCTAGCATGATTGTACAGAATGCTGTTTACTTTTCCACCAAAGTGGTACTTATTTATCTACTTGCATTTGCATGATTTTGAACCGCTAGGATGGCAGAAGCTGGGACTAGTGGCAGGAACTCATCCCATCATGTGGCACCTGGGCCTGAAACTGCAACCTGCTGATCTTGCAATCAACAGAGTCAGCATCTTAACCACTTGGCCTTATATATGTCCTTAGGGTCACCATAATTCAGAAATGACTTGAAGGCACATAGCAGCAGCAACAACATAGTAAATATTTACACACAATATGTAATTTTGCAGAGGGTACATGAAAAGGAAATAAACATCAATGTTTGATTTGTCCCAGACTGTATCATTGCATTAGAACTAGAAAATTCACCAACATATTGCATCCAATATTTTATTTGGAAGTTATTTTGTTTCCTAAAGAAAGATTTATTGCTTAGTTGTATACATATAATATTTAGCAAAGACTACGAATTAGTCAGTTTTATAATAATAACCCCCCCAAAGTAGTAATTCCCTATTATATCCATTATATTATATCCAAATTAATTATACATGGAAATAATTACATTACAAGTATAATTACAGATTGCTTTTTGTACTGAAAGATTCATATTGCAATCTCCAAGATACAGAAGGAACCAGATTACTATATTTATGGGAGCGATCGTGATCAAGCATGACCAGAGCTCTGAAAATACCACATCATAGTTCTTCTGACTACTTGGGGAACCAGTAGGAAAATATATATCACAATATATAGTGATCTCAGTCTAATCATGTAGATGTGTTTTCATGTCTCGTGCTTTCCTAATAATAATGTGCCAAGCTGATTATCAATATATCTGATTGATTAGGAAAGGGAACTTGAGGAAATAAATGTCAATTATCTTAACTTTTTGCAGCTCACACTGAAATAATGGTATAAGGGTTGTTTCTTATTAAACATTCAGGCTGCAGCCCTGTGATATTTACTTGGAAGTAAGTCATATTGAGATTAGAAGAGTTTAATTCTGTGTAGAAATGCAGACAGCTTTTCAAGTTTGAAATATATACCTACTATAATGTTTGGGGATATTGATTTTGGGCCTTTACAGATGGCCCTTTGCACCATCTTGGAGGCAGGGAAGGGGAGGGACAGCCACAAGCCGGTTGCCCCAACCCCTCCCCAGGATGTTTTGATGGCACACACCATTACGCACAGCGCACGCCATCAGAACGTCCTCCCGGTGCAGTGTCTTGCCGTGCTGCGCTGGAAGGGACACAAAAGAGCTGCACATTTTGCCTCTCTTTTCTGGGCCAGCAAATGGGAGAATTGGGGCCTCTGCATGTGGTAGCAGTGCCCTGATCCTCTGCTTCCCGGGGTGGCCCAGGGCCACCCATCTGCATCCCCCCCTTGTCTCTATGCTATGGCCATCTTTCCCCTATGTTATGAGCAATCAAAAGGGTTGGATCAGACCTTCCAGCACACATGGTTGAAATGTAAAAGATGTTAATTGACAGAAGGACTTTTTCCTAATAATAATAATAATAATAATAATAATAAGGCAGTTAAGAGGCAGTTAAGAGCTGGAATCAATGTCTTCTCCTTTTCTTTTTTGGGCCGGGATGTTATTCAGAGAAGGCCTGCTGGAAAAGATCCATCTTGACTGCTTTTTTGAAGCTGTCAAGGGTGGTAATGAGATGAGAAGGGCGGGCTATAAATAAAACTTAATAATAATAATAATAATAATAATAATAATAATAATAATTTTTATCCCGCCCCTCTGCAGTGCAATCAGGGCGGCATACAACAAATTAAAACAACATCACAAGTTAAAACAAACCAAGAATCCCCTTCCCTAACCCACCCGCCCCTTAAAAATATATTAAACTATTAGTACGTTAAAATACAAAATAAAAACAATATAGTACGGACATAGAGATAGCAGCATGGCAGAGGCAGTTAAGAGCTGGAATCAATGTCTTCTCCTTTTCTTTTTTGGGCTGGGATGTTATTCAGAGAAGGCCTGCCGGAAAAGATCCATCTTGACTGCTTTTTTGAAGCTGTCAAGGGTGGTAATGAGATGGATCTCATTCGGCAGGCCATTCCATAATCTGGGAGCGGAAGCAGAGAAGGTCCTCTGGGAGGTCACCGACAGCCTGGTTTTTATGGGCTGTACCAGGTTCCTCCCAGAGGACCGAAGTGCTCGGGGGGGGGGGTCATAAGGAAGGAGGTGGTCCCGAAGATAAGTTGGACCCAAGCCATGAAGGGCTTTAAAGGTCATAACCAACACTTTGTACTGTGCTCAGAAACTAATGGGCAGCCAGTGGAGAGATTTCAGCACTGGTGTAATGTGCTCTCTCCTAGATGTACCAGTAAGAAACCTGGCTGCCATATTTTGAACTAATTGAAGTTTCTGAGTTAAGCACAAGGGTAGCCCCATGTAGAGTGCATTACAGAAGTCCAGACGTGAGGTTACCAGAGCGTGTACCACAGTTTCGAGATCCCTAGTCTCCAGGAAAGGGTGCAGCTGGCTTATCAGCCGAAGCTGATAACAGGCACTCCTGACCGTCGCATTCACCTGATTCGTCATGTGAAGCGACGAATCTAGGAGTACCCCCAGACTGTGAACACAGTCCTTGGAGGAGAGTGTGACTCCATCCAGGACCGGGAGTTGTATTCCCAGACCTGGTTTAGGGCCCGTGACTGTTAGCACCTCCGTTTTGTCTGGATTCAGTCTCAATCTGTTTTTCCTCATCCAGTCCATTACTGCTTTAAGACAATCATTGAGAGGAGAGATGCCATATGAAGTCTGAGCCAGCGACCGGGTCATGGAGAGATATATCTGGGTGTCGTCAGCATACTGAAGACACCGTGCTCCATGCCTCCGAATGATCTCTCCCAGTGGCTTCATATAGATGTTAAATAGCATCGGGGACAGGATGGCACCCTGAGGGACGCCACAATTAAGCTCAATTCTAGAAGAGCAACTGTCCCTGAGCCTCACCCTCTGGGATCTGCCCGAGAAGAAGTAACAGAACCACTGCAAGGCAGTGCCTCCGATTCCTAACTCTCTCAGGCGATCCAAGAGGATGGAGTGATCTATTGTGTCAAAGACCACTGAGAGGTCCAAGAGCACTAGCAGGGTCACACTACTCCTGTCGATACCCAAGCGGAGGTCGTCAGCCAGAGCAACCATGGCAGTCTCAACTCCATATCCTGTCCTAAAGCTGGTTTGAAATGGATCCAGATAATCGGTTTCATCCAAGACAGCTTGAAGTTGGGAGGCAACCGCTCTCTTGATCACCTTGCTTAAAAAAGGCAGCAAGGAGACTGGTCTATAGTTATTCCGGTCCAGGGGGTCCAGGGAAGGCTTTTTCAGGAGAGGCTTGACCGCTACCTCCTTTAAACAAGATGGAACACATTGATAGTATCCCGAAGGAATACCTTCAACGCATCACACCCCTGGACGACCAGCCAAGATGGACATGGATCGAGAGGGCAGGTCATCCTCTTCATACTACCAAGAAGCTTGTCCACATCATTGGTACTCACAGATTGAAGCCGATCCAGTAAAATGCCATCAACGGAGCTGCTGGACACCTTGTCTATGGATTCTGTCAAAACACTGGCATCTAGGTTGGCTCTTATCTGAGAGATTTTATCTGCAAAGTGGATGTTAAACGCGTCACAGCAGGCCATTGTTGAGTTAAGTAGAGGGCTCTATGCAGGAGGTACCTGCGTCAGTTCCCCCACCACCCTAAACAGCTCTGCTGGATGAGACTCTGCAGACGCAATACGTGCAGAAGAGAAGGATCTCTGCGCTGCACGTATTGCCTCCCGATAGGAATCAAGATGTTTCCTATGGCGAGTTCTGTCAGATAAGAGTCGAGTCTTCTGCCATTTGCGCTCTAGTCGTTGTCCAGCCCACTTCATCTTCCTAAGCTCCTCTGAATACCAGGGCTTACGGTTAGGAGTGGGCTGGAAAGGACGCTTGGGAGCGATTGTGTCAATAGTCTTGGTAAGATTGATGTTCCAAGTATTGACCAAAGCTTTAACAGAATCATAATGTATTTGAGTTCTAATAGTTGGGTTGTTTTTTCTTTTTTCTTTTTTGGCTTAAAAATACAGACAGCATAGAATATGCATGGTGTGGGTATTATTTCTTCTCTTTCAGATAAGAGGAATGCCAATGAAACAGAGAAAGAATGTAAGAGCATGAGAAGATCAAAGGCCTTTTCCATTTTATTCCCATGCAGGATGTGAGTGCAACAGCTGAGAAAGAAGGAGTCCACACCAATGAATAATAAATACCTATGCCATTCTTACTGGGCAGGATCTATGCACAGTGTACAAAATTTTGGTATGTGGAGAGGTGATCAGCAGGAGTTTGAAGCAAATATATGCATCTATGACATGGATGGTGTTTTATCTTTAGTTTGGGAAATGCAGAAAACTTTTCAGTTTTGTCTAGAGAACTGCAAGCAGAAGGTACTTTTCATGCCGTCTTCTCCAGTAGCCCCAAAATTTCACAATCCCTTCTCACCCCACTCAGGAAGTTCCCCCAACCTTTTAGAGAGAGATGGGGGGCTATTTGGGGGAGAAAGAAAAATGTTTGTTCTACCATCCTTTCTCTACCAACATTTCCTTGGATCAAAGCCTCTTTTTGTTATCTAAAATGTTGCATTTTATCTAAATATCCCCACATTTTGCCATAGCATGTTAGTTACATTTTTTAGAAAGCTCTTGGTCTGAAGTCTGTGCTTTGAAGCAGGTGGAAGTAACAGATCTTTAGGCCTGCCGCTTCTTTACATCATGTTTCAGGGGAATAACAGCTCCTGAAGGGAAAGGATCATCTTCATTACCTTCATATTTCAGATGTCTCGTGTTGCTGTCCTTTTAAGGTAGGCCTTTGCTCTGATGCAACCATACACTGACCTATTCTGTGGTGTTATGGCTTTGTTGATATTCTGTCATCACCAGTAAATAAAATCACCAGTGGCTAAAAACATTTGTCCATTATTGAGGTAGTCCTGAGTAAGGATGTCAGTAAAATCTGTAACAGAATCTACTGGTACTGGAATTTCCCTGTTCCGAAGGGCAACAGTGGAATCTTTGGCTGAGTGGAAATGATCCACTCCCATATTTACACTGATATTTATATGTAGTACCTTAGAAAGTGATGGATGATGATAAAAAATGCAAATTAAAAGCAAGGGGAATTTTTGCATACAAGTACCTTTATATTAGTATACCTTGTAGGAAAATGTGCATTATTTTGCATTTTGTTTTCTACCTCAAATCCACTAATATGGAAACAAATACATCAAAACAGTGTTCTGTGGATGATGGAGGAGACAAAAGCACCTGACCTGCTTGAAACACATGGAGGACCAATTGTGTTTCATTTATACATCACTACTGCCCCACAAGTATCATTGTTCTCTGTAGATTGGATACTCATGGTCATTTTTAACAAGGTAAAATCCTAGCTTCTGCCAACCTAGCAGTTCAAAAGCATGCAAATGCAAGTAAATAAATGGGTACTACTTTGGTGGGAAGGTAAACAACATTCTGTACAATCATGCTGGCCACATGATCACAGAGTAGTCTCTGACAATGCTGGCTCTTTGGCTTAATAATGGAGATGAGTACCGTCCCCTATGGTCAGACACGACTTGACAACCTTGTCAATGGGGAATACCTTTACCTTTACCTAAAATAACTAAAGGACAGCTTACTTATTCAACTGGTGATCATCAGCATGTAGTATGGAATCAAGATGACTCCATCATATATATGTGGACTTACGATAGGAAAAGCATAAAAAATAATTCAAACAACATTGTAATAATTGAGTTCCTGAATCACAACAGAGCTGAATATTCAATCAGTTTTTTCTTTTCAATATTCTCAATCTCACTTCTGCTCTGTTTTATACCTAGCCTGGGTAGAAAGTTATTCACACTATAGGCAAAAAAAAAAAAAAAAAAAAAAAAAAAAAAAAAAAAAAAGGGGGGGGGAGACACCAAATAATGAACAGAAGAATATCATTTCAGATGTTTACACTATTTCCATTTACATGTCTGTAACTGATTACAGTAGCAGGGATGATTTAACTTCTGAGGTGTTTGATATATATGAAATTGAAAAACAAGATAAGGACAAACCAATATGGAAAAAAACTGGCTTTCATCAGTGCTGATGTAGATGTAAAGATTCTGTAATGAGTTCAAATAACCTTTTAGACAGTAATAAGAATTTTTGTAATGAATGCCCTACTTTTTAGACAGATAAGCTGTATCATTATTTGTTCTAAGCTAGTAAAGCCAAATTACAGTTACTTCTATTTTTTTCTTTTTCTTCTTTTTTTAGTACTCCTGCTTAATATAAATGTTTTGGAACTGAGCCAAAAACAAATCCCTGATAAACTTAGATTCTCCTACTCTTCTGGGAGCATCTTTACTTTTACACATAGCCATTTTGTTGTTCAATGCCTTCAAGTAATTTCTAATTTATGGCAACCCTGAGAAGAATCTATCATAGAATTTTCTTGGAAGATTTTGTTCAGAGGAGGATTGTCCTTGCCTTCCTCTGAGGATGAGAGTGTGACTTGCCCAAGGTCACCCAGTGGGTTTCCATGGCCAAGAAGGGATTCGAACCCCACTTTCCCAGTGTCCTAGTCTAACACTCAAACACTATACCATTGGCTTGATTGCCATGTACCTCTACATTTGTTGTTGTTAGCTGCCTTCAATTCGGTTCTGACTCATGGCGACCCTGTGGGTGAGACATCTCCAAGAATCCCTGTCTTCCACTGATTGGCCCAGATCCTGCAAGCCCTTCTGCATAACCCCCCTGATCGAATCTATACATCTGGTTTGTGGTCTTCCTTTTTTTCTTCTATTCTCTACCCTTCCTAGCATTATTGTTTTTTCTAGTGATCCGTGCCTTCTCATTATGTGGCAAAGTACCACATGTTGCAAGGAGAGCCTTGGTCTGATCTGTTCAAGAACCCATTTGTTTGTCTTCTTGGCTGTTCATGGTATTCTAAGTACTCTGCTCTAGCACCACATTTCAAATGAGTTGATTTTCTTTCTCTCTTCTTCCTTCACTGCCCAGCTCTTGCATCCGTACATGGTAATTGGAAATACAGTGGCCTGAATGATTCTGACTTTAGTGCTCAGTTGTATGTCTTTGCTCTTCAGTATCTTTTCCAGTTCTTTCATAGCTGCCCTTCCCATTCCTAGTCTTTTTCTTATTTCTTGACTGCAGTCTCTATTCTGATCAATGTTTGATCCTAGTTTTGGGAATTCTTTAACTATTTCAATTTCCTCATTATTTAGATTGAATTTGTGTATTTCTTCTGTGGTCATTATTTTTGTTTTCCTTATGTTCACTATCAGACCTACCTTTGCACTTTCATCTTTGAACTTTCTTATTAACTGTTCCAATTCCTGAATGCCTTCTGCTAATACTAAGGTGTCATCTACATATCTTAGGTTGTTAATGTTGCTTCCTCCTATCTTAACTCCTCCTTTTTCTGTTTCTAATTCTACTTTTCTTATGATGTTTTTACCATATAAGTTAAACAAGTAGGGTGATAGGATGCAGCTTTGCCTGACCCTTTGCTTATTGGGAACCACTTTGTTTCCCTGAATTCTGTTCTGATGGTGGCCTCTTGTCCTTGGTACAGATTCCTCATCAGAACTATCAGATGTAGTGCCACCCCCATGTCTGAGTACATTCCATAGTTTTCATGATCTATACAATCAAATCCTTTGCTGTAGTCTATGAAACACATGCTGATTCTTTCTTTTGAAATTCTTTGGTATACTCCATTAGCCATTATACGTTTGCAATGTGGTCCCTAGTGCCCCTTCCTTTTCTGAATCCTGCTTGCACATCTGGAATTTCTCTCTCCATGTATGATTGGAGTCTATGCTGCAGAATTTTGAGCATTATTTTACTTGCATGTGAGATTAGTGCTATTGCCCTTTAGTCGCTTCAGTCTTTTGTATCTCCTTTCTTGTGGATTGGTATGTACATCGAATGTTTCCAGTCTGTTGACCATCACTTTGTTTTCAATATTTGTTGGCATATTTCAATTAGCACTAAAGTTGCAACTGTCTGTAGGTATTGTAGCAGTTCAATTGGGATATCATCTGTTCCCGGTGATTTATTCCCGGTGATTTATTTTTTCCCATTTCCTTTATTGCAGATTCCACTTCACTTCTTAGAATCTGGGGTTCATCTTCATATGGATCCTTATTCCAAATATCATTCATTCCCTCATTTCTTTTGTATAACTCTTCTGTGTATTGCCTACAGTGTCTTTTTATTTCTTCTTGTTCCTGTATTATGTTCTCTCTCCCCCCCGCCCCCATAGAGCATCCCTGCCCTCGGTTTGAACTTGGCTTTAATTTCTCAGACTTTTGATAGAGGTCTCTTGTTCTTCCTTTTTGTTGTCTTCTATTTCTCTGCATTCGTCATTGTAGTATTTCCCCTTATCCCTGCATGTCAGACATTGGACAGTTGTATTCATACTTCTGGCTTTGTTCCTATATCCCTTTGCTTTTGCTTTTTTCTTTCTTTTATTACATGAAGTTTTTTATCTGTCATCCATTATTTATTTTTCTTTTTGGCCACTGTTAGTGTTTTCTTGAATTCATCCTTAATTATATTTTTGACTTCTGTCCACAGTTCTTTAGATTTATACCCAATAGTTCAAAACTGTTTCTTACATTGTCCTTGAATTCATCTGAAATGTTATTTAGGTCATATTTCAGTATAATGATGGTGTTTGCTTTCTTCTTCACCTTAACTCTGATTTTTGTTATGAGCAGTTCATGGTCTGTGCCATAATCAGCTCCTGGTCTGGTTTTGGCCACAAGGATAGAGTTTCTCCATCTTCTACTTCCAATTATGTAGTCTATCTGGTTTTTGTGTTTACCATCTGGTGATGTCCAGGTGTATAGTCTCATATCTGGTTGTATGAAGCAGATATTTGCAATGAATAGATTATTGGCCTCACAGAATTCTATCAGACACTCTCCTGTTTTATTTCTTGTTTCTAATCCAAATCTTCCTACTGTTTTTGATTCTTCTTTGTTGCCAACTTTAGCATTCAAGTCTCCAATGATTAGTTTGAAATCTTGTGATGGTATGTTGTCAATTTTTTCCTGGACTGCATCATAAAATCTCTCAATTTCCTCTTCATCTGCATCTGTGGTTGGTGCATATACCTGGATTATTGTGATGTTTATAGGTTTGCCCTGAAGCCTTATTGATAATATATGGTCTGACTTTGAGTTGTATCCTTGGAGTACTCTATTATTATTATTATTATTATTATTATTATTATTATCCCACCTTCCTCCCAACACAAATCTAAAATAGTCCAAGTTAAAACAGTAGAAAACATTAAAAATACAGTTTAAAAAACAGCTCTAGCTATATCTTTCCTTAATATGAAAGCCACCCCATTTCTTCTTGTTTTTCATTTCCCGAATAGATTACAGTAGTATGTTATGGTAGCGCCTGTCAAAAAATGATTTATGACCTTTTGATGCCTGTCAAAGGATGATTTATGACCTGTCAAAATGGATTGATTTATGACCTGTCAAATTGATGGGCGTGTCCCTCCCCCGAAAATGCTAAGGTGGGACATCCTGCCCATGTGACCCCAGGGGTTCCGATTAGCGCCCTCCCCCCTTGATTCCATGTGCCCCACTCCCCGACCAATGGTTGTTTATTGGTTCCTGTTCTGAACCACGTGTCCCTAACTGGCCAATGGTACTTGATTTTCTGTGTTTTCTGATTGGTCCCTTGAGTTTACGTGTTCCTAACTGGCCAATGGTACTAGATTTGCCAGAGCCTCCATTTTAGGCATGCCCAGACAAGTTCTGCGAGACAATATGGAGACACCGAGGCATTTTGCTGCATCTTCTACAGCCAGGAGAATCAAACCCACAAAGATAGCATCCTGGCCAAATAATTATCATGGGCCTGTGGGCTTTACTAAACCTCCCGTACCGTTGAATATTAAACCTAAAAAGGAAGCTAAAGAGCCTGAAAAGACACCCAACATTATGGATTTCATTGATGATGCCTCAGAACTCAAGTGTGATTGCCATTGCAATTTAAAAGCCATTCTCCAGAAGAAGAAAGTGCCTGACACTCTACAGAGCCCAGATGAGCCTGATGGTGCAGACCTTTTGAATCCTGCCACTCAGATGGAAGAGGCCATGGAAGAGGGAGATTGTGACCCACCACAGCCCTCACATGTGGGAGAACCACCTATGGATGAGAGCATGGAGACTGATTCAGGCTACCATAGTGCAATGGTGAGTTTATGTAATCTAAAAAATATTAGGCAGTTGGTTATCATTTGAGAGATGAGTGTGTTGTTTTTCCAAATGAAAAAGAATAAAATGTTCCTTATTTCTTTTTATTGAATTAGGATGAAGACCTGTAGGCAGACGGTGCTGAGAAGCAAGCCGGAAAGAATCTACAGCCCATAAATCTTTCCCCCATTCCTAAGATGTAGATATGTTTCTACCAATAAAAAAATTGTTTGTTTTGCATGTTTGTGTTCATACTTACATGAGAGGTGAAAATGGGAGGGCATGAAAAAATTCTGAGTGATATATATTATTCACCGGGGAAGACTGGGAGCTTTGGGGGTGTGAACGCCCTACTTCAGGAAGCCAAAATACAGAGCAAAAATCTTAAAAGAGAAGAGGTGTCCCGATGGCTTTCTGGCCAAGATGCCTATACACTACACAGACCTGCCAAAATGCATTTTAAAAGAAACAAGACTGTTGTATCTAATGTGGATTCTCAATGGCAGGCTGATCTAGTTGATATGCAGCAGTTTTCTAAGTATAACAGAGGATACAAGTACATTTTAACAGTAATATATATTCTGTCTAAATATGCCTGGGCTTTGGCTTTAAAGGACAAAACTGGTAGAGAAGTAGCCAGGGCTTTTAACACTATTTTTAGCCAAAATGGAAGAAAGCCTGAGAAATTACAAAAGGATCGTGGCTGCGAATTTTTAAACAAATCTGTGAGCAGCCTCTTAAAGCATCATGGGATTCACCATTTTGTCACCAATAATGAAGTCAAAGCTGGGGTTGTTGAATGATTCAACAGAACTTTAAAAACAAAAATGTGCAGGTATTTCACAGCTAAAAATTCCTTTACCTATATTGATGTACTTCCCCTGTTTCTAAAAAGTTATAACCATAGTTTTCACTGAACAATCAAAGCTAGGCCTGCAGAAGTCAATGATTCTAATGCTCTATCCATGTGGAAAACAGTATATGGGACCCCTGTCAAAACAAAAAAGGAGCGTCCACTCCTCAGGAAAGGAGACCATGTGAGGATTTCTAAAAGCAAGGGTGTATTTGCCAAAGGATATGAACAGAATTTCACCACTGAAGTATTTATTGTCGACCGTGTCCTCCTAACTGCAAAGAGGCCTGCTGAAAGATTATCTCGGAGAGGCTGTTGTTGGGAGCTTTTACCCTGAAGAGTTACAAAAGGTGAATGTGAAAGAGAATAAGGTGTACAGGATTGAAAAAATTCTAGACACTAAAGGTCAGGGTAGGAGAAAACAATACCTAGTGAAATCGTTAGGCTGGCCTAGCAAATTCAATAGTTGGGTGCTTGCTTCTGAAGTTGGTGAACCTGTGTAGAGGTGAGAGAAATGGGGGATAGCGGATTTTATATCTTACTCCCTAGTAACAGTAGCACATCCATTTTTCCACAGAATACTATTTCATT
Organism: Phrynosoma blainvillii; assembly: GCA_026167975.1. NCBI lineage: Eukaryota > Metazoa > Chordata > Lepidosauria > Squamata > Phrynosomatidae > Phrynosoma > Phrynosoma blainvillii. Next base: position 104,437,478 of record JANUYF010000001.1, read on the forward strand.
CTTTACTATCTCTTTAGCAAGACCCCTGGAACTACCTGGGCAGTGGGAAGTAGTGCTAGCTGAGATACAGTACCCACACACTTGGAATTATATCAATACTAATACACCTTTTGAAATTGCAAATGAGACCAAGAAATGGCCCTTAATTCTGCCACGGGGTTATTATTCTGATCTCCCTGAACTGCTGGAAGTCATGAACAACCTGATAACAAGGTGTCCAGACCCTCCTGAAGCGCTCCTGCACTATGACTGTGTGAGCGGGAAGATTAGGTTTAAAACAAATGGGCCATACACCATCAGGGTGGAGGGAGACTAGCTCACATGTTAGGGTTAGTACCCAGCCATCATGCCAAAACTCCACCTTTCAAAGCAGATATCACAGCGGGTTTTAGCACCTTATATGTTTACACTGATATAGTGGAGCATCAGATAGTGGGAGACTTCTATGTCCCGCTGTTGCGCTGCATACCTGTATTGGGTCAGAGCAACGAATGTGTCAATATTGTTTATGACAAGCCTCACTACATCCCTGTAAGTAAGCATCATATTGACACCATCACCATTGAGATAAAGTCGGACCAGAACAAAAAAGTGCCATTTTGCTCTGGTAAGGTGCTTGTGAAACTACACTTTGACCCCAGGAGGATACTGAAGTTTTAAAAATGGTGATTATCAAAACATATGGTGACCCTGCTCTTTATAGAGAATATTACAGGGTCCAGGCTGGTAACGGTCTTCCAGGGTAACATGTAATTCCTGTAATGTATGGATCTGGGCTTGGTGGGATTTTCAGAAGCCTTTTCAGAAAAGCAGTCCCCCTTTTGAAAAGAGGCCTGAACATCATTAAACCCCACATTAAAACAGCCATGCACAATATTGCTACAGATGTGGCTGGTGAAGTTACTCAGGCGGCTATAAATAAAATGAATCCCACAACTCCACAAGAAGGCTCAGAACTGATGTATATTCAAAGGAGGCATCATGAAAAAAGAAAAGCATCATGAGTGAGGTTAATAGGCCCTCCCCGAGCCCTTAAAAGAAAACGTGTGAAAGGAAAGAAAACACAGAAGTGGAGAGCTGTAAGGAAGAGGAAGAGGCTGTCTTGGACATGGTCTAAGAGAGATATAATTTAAACTAACACCATGACTTTTATCCACAGTGGTCCTGAAGAATGCACAAAATCTGAATTAGATCTATTTACTATTGGGCTTACACAGACAAGTATTGAGAAAAGTTTTTATATTGAGGTGCCCCCCTTGATGGCTCTGACAGAATCTGCACCGCTAGACTTTTTCATTGCAGGAATTGGTGAAGATTATATGGATCTCAATGATACTTTCTTATATCTAACTTGTAAGATTACTAAGGATGATAATACAAACATTCCTCAAGCTGCTGAAGTTGGCTTGATAAATTATCATATAGCCTCCATTTTTAGCCAGCTGGATGTGACTTTGGGGGATTGACTCATCAGTCAGAGCAATAACTGCTACCCATACAGGGATTTCATAGAATCTGTGCTGAACTACAGTGAAGACACTCTAGCAACCCAATTCTCTACAGGGTTGTTCTATAAAGATACCGCTGGAGAGCATGAATCGGCAGATCTGGATGGGAATAATAAAGGCTTTATTGAAAGAGCAAACCTGACACGCAGAAGTAGAAAACTAGATCTGCTGGGACATCTCCATACAGACCTATTTTTTCAAGAGAAACTGCTTCTAAATGGGGTGGATGTAAAAATTAAACTTAACACGCAACAAAGATCCTTTCTGCTTAATGACCGATGATGCAGACAGCAATTACAAACTCCAAATTTTATCAGTGTCCCTTTTTGTGAAGAAGGTGAGAGTGTCACCGGGAGTTCGGCTGGGTCATGCAGAAGCTCTGCTGACATGCAATGCCAAATACCCTGTGGACCATGTAAGCATGAAAGTGTTTAGCATTCCAAGAGGCAGTCATGTCACCAACCAGGAGAATCTCTTTTTGGGCCAACTACCCAAGCAAGTGATTATAGGCCTGGTGGATAATGACGCCTTCAGTGGAGTTTACAACAAAAATCCCTTTAACTTTAAGCATTATGACATCAATTTTGCAGCACTGTATCTGGATGGAGAGCAGAACCCTACAAAACCCTTTCAGCCCAAGTTTGAAGATGGAAACTGTGTCAGGGAATACATGAGTTTGGTGCAGACAGTAGGCAAGCATATGAAAGACTGTTCTCTTTTAATCAACCGTGAGGAATATGCATGAGGTTACATGCTTTTTGCCTTTGACCTTACCCCAGACCAAGAAGGCGGAGCTCACTATTTGTTGATCAAAACTGGGAACCCGAGGGCTGAATTCCGGTTCGCCAAACCTCTGCCTACTACTGTGAATATGATCGTTTATGGTGTTTTTGACAATGTGATAGAGATAAATCAAAGGAGAAATGTCCTGTATGATTATATGTAACATGGACAGCATGCAATTAACACACATTCTTTCCTCAAATCCGTATACCCGAAAGCTATTCTATGGAGTCTTCCCATGTGACATGCTCCCTGGAGAAAAGCTGATACAAAGACCTGTTTGTCTAGTCATCAACACTCACCCCCACAATCTCCCTGGAGAACATTGGCTGGCCATCCACTTAACAGAAGAAAAGACTGGTGAATTTTTCAATTCCTGTGGACACCCTCCCGACCACCCTCTCTTTCCTAAAACCATCATCAAATTTTTAAGAAAAAATGCCAGCAAAACTATATTTCAGCCCAGAGCAGTACACGACTCAAACTCTGTGGTTTGTGGTTATCACTGTGTGTTTTTTCTTCAGCACTGCTGTAAAGGCCTGACATTTAAAAATATTCAAGAATTATATTCTCACAGTCTGCAAAGAAATGAAATGGTGGTTGAATATGTAAAAACAAAGAGAAACATGCCAAGGCTTGCCTCACCATGCCCAGACTTGTCCCAAACATTTTTCAACCAGCCCAGGGATGTATAACCTGCAATGCTTTTCATAGACGTTCTTGTCAATAAACATATCCTCTAGGGAGGATTTTAAAGAATTTTTTGTGTTTTTTCTTTTATCAAAATCAAAACATAGACTTAAAATAAGTTATATTTTTAATTTATTAAATTATATTTTTGGAAAAAAAATATCAGGAGAGTCATAAGTGGAGCCAATTAGGAGTACTAGATTGTCACTGTTTTCTCAAAGCCCTGTGGTAGGTTTAGGGTGTCTGAAACAGCACTGGAACTGTATCATACAGATTCTTTAGCTTGTCCAAAACTTCTCTGTTGGCATGGTTCCCCACTGCAGAGGTTGGGACATTTAGCTCAGCCATGGCCCTCATGAAAACATCTCAGCCTTTTGGAACATGTTTCACAGGTAAAGCATGTGTCTGAGTAACCCCCTTGACTAAGTCAAGCACATTGGATCCAGCTACAGGTTCTCCTTTATAGACAAAGGCTCCTTTTTCATCCCATGAAGAAATACTCTTGTTTTGCTTCATTTTGTTTAGCAATACCCTTGCAGCATTCTTGTATCTAGCAGGCAGGCTTTCCAGGACTTCTTGAAACAGGGTGTCAGAGGAGTTTGCCACCCCCTTTTCAGGGGGCTGCTGCACTTCAGGTAGAATTAGATTTATGTTTTCTTTCTCTGCTTCCTTCTGTCTTACATGAGTTAAATACTTTTGAAGCAAAACGTCATATTGTTTAGCTTTTTCATACTCTGTTAAGTCAGTCCTGTGAAGAATCTTCTGCATTTCAGCATCCAGGGTATATATGGCCTTAGTTCTGATATTTTCATCCTTAGGAAATGAGCCCTTTAACTGTTCTAGCTGGTGGCTAGGGACCAGATACATCTTTTCTGCATATTCCATTACTGCTTAGTTAAAAGGCTCGTTATCAGGGGAACAGCAAAGCTTAACAGGGGTCCAAGAAACCCCCCAGACTGCTTCACCAAGAGTTTTTTCTTCTTCTCAGGGAGACTCTTCTGTTACCCAGACTTTTAATAAGATGGCGTCTCTTTCTCAGTATGCGCACCTGATGAGGAGATAATGGAATGTTGCCTTTTAAAGTATTCAGGGCTATTTCTGAGATGGCTGCCACCAGGTCATTTGAGGCTGTACATAAAAAAGCTATCCTCTGGGGTGGGAGCATCTTAATGAGCAGTTTTAAGAGTTCTAGATTTCTTTTCACATGCCCAGACATGTTGACCTGAGGGGGTGGTGACAGCAATATGGTATAGGAATTAAAGCTGAAGCTTTTTGTAACCACTGGCACCCTTCTTCATGGTATATATTATAGGCCAGTCTGGAGGAAAAAGTCCCATTTGTAACCTGTAAGATTCTGATGTGTTAGTCTGCAAATCAATAATGAGGTAACCAAAGGGTCTGCTTGTTGCATCAGCAAATGCTTCCATGAAGAATTTAGTGTTTCCTGGGTACATTTGATGAGCTAAAGTTGCAATTTGTAATTTATCCCTAAGGTTTTTAAACAGCACCATGTATTTTGCATTTAAGCTGATGGTCCAGAGGCTTTTTCCCTTGCAGAAAATATTTTGTGTAAGGAAAAAACCACTCAGATTCCTGTGATGAACATGAACTGTAAACAGTCTTTCAATATTTGAATTATCACAAGACTGCATAAGATTGTCTATTACCAAGAACTTTATTTTATTCAGGGGTAACAACTCTTCATTATCAAAGTTATCAGGCAAGCCCTCTACAAATTGAATAAAAGGGTATTTACATAGGAGCTCTTAGTACAAAGGTTGCCAGCAGCTATAACACCACAAAATTATCTCAGGTTGCACTGAAAACAGACTGTGAGCATTATCCAACATATTTTTTACAAATACAGTTTTTCCACAGTTGCTTGGTCCTGCTAGAATAGCTGAGAAGGGGTGTTGCCACCATGTAGCCATATTCAATAACCATAAGGGAGAGTCTTAAACCCTTCAGTGATGACTCTCTTGTCATAAACCACTCTTTGAGTTTTCTTGAGCTCTTTTGTTTGGATAGACCACTGGCGTTTATTTCTAACAATGCCTTGTTACTGCACAACTATTTCATGAGCACCTCCTTCCTCTCTGTCTGAGACGTAGTCAAACACCAGATCCTTCAGACTATCAAAATTAATTTTTTCACAGTTAGCAACATTCAGTTTAATCCCTTTGACCTTCAAGCATGCTTTACTCCCAGAAAGCTTGTACCCATAGGTTTTGGGCCCCGCTGATACATATTCTGTGATATGTTGATCTGGGGCAATTTCACTGGTGAGGTCGCCTAAATAATCCCCATATACAGATAGCATGATCTTTGTGAGTAGAGAGGGGGACCACTCTCCCTCTCTACTCACAAAGATCACACTATTTGTATCATGCTACAGAACTCTCTGTTGAAGCCAATCAAGCAAAGAATAAAGCTGCATTCTAGCATAACTTGTCATGAAAGCCGCAATGAACTCATTCTTTCTACCTGAGGTTGTTATGCGTTCAGCTGCATGCTTCCAGGACACACAAACAGCCTCTTCATCAATAAACTCAAACATTGAAACATTGTAAGCATCAGAAAATACAAGATTGAAGAACTCATCAGGGTCCCTGACCACTTGCATGTTAGTCAAGTTGGTTCTCTGGCCAAACTTTCCCCACAAAGAATTTAAAAACAATTTGGCAATCTGACACTTTGCAGGGTTCACCGCAATTTGGTCCTTGCGCAAAAGCACCCCCTCTTTTTCCAGAAAATCAGCTATGTATTTATCTATGTCTTCTTCACTAACACACCAGTGGGGGTACCCTGAAGCCTCCTGTTTCTGGTGAAGGTGTAATTTTATATATTCTTCAAATAAACTTCCTGACCACCATAAAAAGTTCCACACTTCATAGATTTTCATCACCATGTAGCCCTTTTCTATAGCTAGATTCAGCTCAGGAGTACACCAAGTTCCCACCAAAGCCCTCTCCTCATTACTATGATTGCAGGGGGTCCAGCTGGCGGTGTTCTGAACAAGTTGCACACAGTACAAACATGAGCTTTCCACCAATTTTACTGGGAAGAACAGGAAAGAACAAACCACGAGGGGGCAGTATTTTAAGCTTGGCAAAGCCAAAGTACTCTGAGAGGGGCTGAAAATCCTCATAAATGATTCGGGGATGTCCAAGAGGATATTTTTTAGTTTTGTTGACATAGGGGTAGAGGCTTGTAAAATCATAATATTTAATCTCCTCACCCTCTTTAGGCTTGTAGTAGAGACAGATCGCGTTTGTACGACTGCCAAACAGCACATCCCTGGCCTCTAAGGCTGGTGGGAATTCAGCTTCAGCAAGTAACTTCTTGAGCTGTTCATCTGTTTTTTGCTGGTTTGACCATTCATGTTCCCAAATTGATCTGATCTCAAAGCCCCTGCTTTTCAGTTCAGCAGCCTTTTACTGGGTGGCATTGTAAACAAACTCAAATGAATTCCCCATCAGAGAGTTCCAATCGTCTGGAGAATAGCAAAAAGGACAGCCTGCCAGTAACAGCCATTAAATTCAAAGGCTGTCTCTTTATTATCTATGACAGCATAACCATCAAGATAACAGTCACCAACTTTTACTTCTCCACCCTTTAGGGCATGCTGAATCTGAATGTTCTCTCTGTGTTCAATGTATGAAAGCCATTGGATTGCAGGAGTTGAGAAGAGCTTGCAATAATTATGGTACCTATCAGGCAGTGGGATTGCAATCTCATCCTCCTCTAGAAAATGAAACTTGTACATTGCAAAACACACGCTAGCCAATGTGGGGTACTGTAACGGGTCTATGGCTACCCAACCTTTCTCCCCTGTATCTGTCCTCTTGTATACTTTTGTCAGATTAATGATTTCATGTCTATATTTGGTACAAGCCTGTACCAGAATATTGACATCTTGCTGGCAATAAAAGGCCAGCTCTTTCTGCATGTCAAAGGTTTTTGTCTTGTTTTCTTCATACCATGCTAAAAAAGCCTCCTTTGCCCCAGCCATCATAGTTTCCACACCATAATCCTTGGGTTTAGGCATAGGGCCTACATAATCCCAATTTTCTGGTGTATTGAAAAAATGAGGAAAATATCCCTTACATTAAACAAAGCCCAAGGCCTTTGGGAGATGTGCTAGAGCCATGGGCAAGTGACAATGGGGGGTTGCAGACTGCCAGAAATAGTGCAAATTTAGTCCACTTATGGGGTTAGGGTTAGGGAATCATGGGAACTGTATTTTATTTTGGCATCAGAGCTCTCTGACAGAGAAGGCTAATGTCTCAGGAAAACAAAACAAAACACAATTCCCATGATTTCCTAGCACTAACCCTAACCCTAAAAGTGGACTCAATTTGCACTATTTCTGGCAGTCTGCAACCCCCCTAAGTGAATCAATGAATTTCAAATCTACTCCTTTCACTTTTACACATATCATTTTACCTCCTTGAGCAATAATATCAACATCCACTTTTTCTTTGAGCAGTTCCTGTATAACAAAATATGAATCATAACTCTTAGAATTGTGAGCTATAAATGTGGTACCCCCAAATTTGCCATCAGTTATGAAAGTCTTGATAAACTCAGACATGCAATCCTCACCCTTAAATTCCCAGGTCTGTCCTGCAGGGGCCCACTCAGGCTTTACTGTTACATTTTCTTCCCTGAGTATTGCATTGTTAGCCTTCCCTTTCTTGCCACCCTTATTCTTCTTTGTACTAAGCCCCCCATCATCCTTAAAACACTCCACAGTTTCCCCATCAAAGGCTTTAGCAAAACAGTAGTTAGGAACATGGACACCTGTGCATTGGTGGGTTTCAATATCGAAATAAATGTACTTGATTGAGGTTTTTGGATATTTAATGGGGTGCATGTAGTACAGGTGTTTTTCACCCTTTCGGATAGGACCCCAACAAAGTGTGCACAGTATCTCTCTACAGTGCACTCACTATGGTCATATGTGACATAACGACCACACTTCTCACAAAACTTTTTAGGGTCACATTTGACTTTTTCCTGCAAGGCCAGTTTTTGGTGCCTCCTTAAGCAGGCCATGGATCTACAGTTCAACTTGCACCTAAAACATCTTTCCATTTTATCTACTGTAGAGGCACAGTCGCGTTCTTTACACATTCTACAGTAGTACACACAACTGTGGCTATGTAAGTATAAATTGTTGCAGTATGTGCAGTGATTGTGAGCTCCAAAAAGACCTTTCACATTGAGCACCCCATAATAATGGTCTTCGTGCAGTAAAACTGTGTATGTTTCTGGATATTGGATTTTCTGTGTCTTAAAAAGCCCCCAGCCCTTATCAGAGTAAAGTGCAACATGTATGTTACACTTCAAATGCTCTTCAACACACAAAATATCACTAAAGAATACTTTTTTCTGGTCAGACCACCACAGGTCCTGGTGTAATTTAGCAGTGGCTCTCAGCATTTCTACATCTGTGGGAACCTGCTTAGCCATTCCTGCCAAAAGGCTTGCAGCAAAGCATAAATTAGTGCCTAAATTAGCTGGTTCCCCCAGATGCTCCTTCTTTTTAGCAATAATTGAGCTGTAAGGTATAGAATCTATAGATCTTGAGCGGCCCCCTCCTTTAGGAGCACGCACAATAGTGAGAACCAATCTCAGCGTTCCATTTGCACAGATGTCCATATTACTCTGTAGGAGGTTACTTATGTGAGATAAAAAATCCTCTGCATTCATAAGATCTCTCACTCTTTGCACTGAAAACAGAGGGTTTGCTAAACCAGCATCTTGTAACCTTAATTGGACATAATCCCCAGGCCCAGCTCTCAAAAGTGCACGATCCTGAACTTCTTGAATAGCCTGATGCATTGCTGCTACAACCTCTGAATATGACCTTATATGTTCTAAATTGACAAATCAGAATTCTTCAGCAATATTTATAGCCTGATACCTCTGGTTAAACCATTCCCAGCTTCTAACCCTTTCTGCAAAGACATGATTATCTGGAGAGGGTGGGGGTGGAGGAGGGGGAGAGGGAGGCTCTGGGGGTGGAGGAGTAGGAGGCTCTGGGGGTGGAGATGGAGGACGGGTTGGAAGCAAAACTGGGTGTCCATCTGGGGGGTTGGGAGGGGGTGGTATTGGGTTAACTGGTGGAGGAGATGGAGGTGGAGTTGGTGGTAAGGAGGAGGGTGCTGCTTGGGGGTTATTTGGAGGTGGTGGGGGTGGTGCCAGAGCTGGGTTAATTGCAGCTGGTGCTGGAGGCCTGGGAGGTACTGGTGCTGGTGGTGTACCTTCAGAATATTGTACAGCAGCCTGAGAAGCCCTATGTTTAAGTTTTTTCTTAGCTCCCTTCCTAGAGGTAACAAGTGTCTTTCTTGCTCTGTTTAATATTTTAATAGCTCTTTTCCTCCAATACTTCATTTCTTTGATAGACTTCTTATTTCTTTTCCTGCCTTTTTGAGGTTGACAATTAGAACTCCCCTCACCTACTTGAACATTTTCAAAGGGTGTGTCAGTACAGGCAACATAGTTACATGGCTTTTTAATGGCCTTCTCCAATGCATTCAGGTCTGCAATTGTACACTGTGAACTACTTGCAAGTCTATTCAATGTTTCCAGATGTATGACAGCTTGCTGTACTGTCCTTTGTAGATGTACAGAAAGCTCAGACAGTTTGGTATACTTTATAGCAGAATCCTCAAAATTTTCAAGGAGCATCTGATGATTTAGTCTCTTGGCAGGTCTGCTCCCAGGACCTTCTCCCTTTTGAACTTTATTGTCTAAAGAAGAAGAAGAAGAAGAAGAAGAAGAAGAAAGATATCAATAATTAGGGCCCCTACTCAGTTTGTACAACACACGTGTTCAAGCATTAAAAGGCAAAATATTTAAACTGTGTTTTCCCCTCATTAGATTTATTTTTTGCCTGTGACCTTTTAAATAAAATAGTAATGATATTCTTACCAGAAACATCCCTTTTATTTTCATTTGCCTTCAGAGTTCCATGTCCAGATGTTCTCCTGTCCATAACCTTTAAGGCACCTGTTGAAACAACAACAACAACAAGAATAAGAATAATACAATCCATGGTAACTAAATATTTAAATGGAAAACATATTATATTCTTAAAACCACTTACCAGAAACATTCTTTTTATTTTCATTTGCCTTCAGAGTTCCCTGTCCATTTACCCCCATAGAGGCACCTGTTGAAACAACAACAACAACAACAACAACAACAACAATTAGCATTATATGTCAGGGATATTTACACCAGTGAAGAAATCCAGGACAACAATCCTGGAAGCCAGGTGGAGAGCATTGGGATAAAAATTAAAGGGGAAAGAAACAACAGGGATGTTATTGTGGGAGTCTACTACAGACCCCCGACTCAGGCAGAAGAACTGGATGATGCCTTTCTAGAACAGATGACCACACACTCAGAAAGGAGAAATATAGTAGTGATGGGTGACTTCAACTATCCGGATATTTGCTGGAAGTCAAACTCGGCAAAATCCTTGAGGTCTAGCAAATTCCTCACTTGCCTCGAAGACAATTTCATTGTTCAAAAGGTGGAAGAGGCAACGAGGGAGTCAGCTATTTTGGATCTGATCCTAACTAACAGGGAAGACCTAGTTAATGGGGTGCAAGTGGTTGGATCCTTAGGCGGGAGTGATCATGTCCTCCTGGAGTTTATTATACAGTGGAAAGGAGAAGCCAAGCATAGTCAGACACGCATTCTAGACTTTAGGAAAGCTGATTTTACTAAACTTAGAGAAATACTGAGGGTGATCCCATGGACAGGAATACTAAAAGAGAAGGGAGTTCAAGACGGATGGGAGTTTCTCAAAAGGGAGATACTGAAGGCACAATTTCAAACCGTGCCAATGAGGAGGAAGAATGGGAGGTGTCTCAAGAAACCAGGATGGATGACTAAGGAACTTGCAACTGAACTATGTTTTAAACGGAACATGTATAAGAAATGGAAAAATGGGGAAATCACCAAAGAGGAATTCAAACAAATAGCTAGCACGTGTAGGGTTAAAGTCAGAAAAGCTAAAGCGCAGAATGAAATCAGGCTTGCTGGAGCGGTTAAGAACAATAAAAAGGGCTTTTGGGGGTATGTCAGTAGCAAAAGGAAAAAGAAGGAAATGGTAGGGCCACTGTGTGGAGAAGATGGCAAAAAGTTAACAGGGGACAGAGAAAAGGCAGAATTACTCAACACCTTCTTTGCTTCAGTCTTCTCAGAAAAGGCAAAGGGTGCTCAACTTGAGGATAATGGAGCAGAGGACAGAATAGGAGAATTTCATCGCAGAATAAGTAAAGAGATAGTACAGAAACATCTGGTTAATCTAGATGAATATAAGTCTCCAGGACCAGATGAATTACATCCAAGGGTATTAAAAGAACTGGCAAATGTAATATCAGAACCATTGGCAATAATCTTTGAGAATTCCTGGAAAACAGGAGAGGTCCCAGCGGACTGGAGGAGGGCAAATGTTGTCCCCATCTTCAAAAAGGGGAAAAAAGAGGATCCCAACAATTATAGTCCAGTTAGTCTGACATCAATACCCGGAAAGATTCTGGAGCAGATCATTAAACAGAGAGTCTGTGAACATCTGGAAGATAATTTCATAATCACAAAAAGTCAACATGGGTTTCAGAGAAACAGGTCATGCCAGACAAATCTGATCTCTTTTTTTGATAAAATTACCAGTTTGGTAGATGAAGGGAATGCTGTGGATATAGTATATCTTGATTTCAGTAAGGCCTTTGACAAGGTTCCCCATGACATTCTTGCAAGCAAGTTGGTAAAATGTGGGCTAGACAAAGTAACTGTTACATGGATTTGTAATTGGTTATCTGGTCGAACACAAAGGGTGCTCAACAATGGCTCCTTTTCAACCTGGAAAGAAGTGACCAGTGGGGTGCCACAGGGCTCTGTCCTGGGCCCAGTGCTATTCAATATCTTTATTAATGACTTGGATGACGGTATTGGGGGCATAGTTATCAAATTTGCAGACGACACCAAATTAGGAGGAGTAGCTAATACCCCAGAGGACAGGATCAAAATTCAAAATGACTTGAGCAGACTAGAAAGTTGGGCCAAAGCTAACAAAATGAAATTCAACACAGAGAAATGTAAGGTACTGCACTTAGGGCGGAAAAACGAAAAGTACAGATATACGATGGGGGACACTTGGCTGAATGAGACTACGTGTGAAAGGGATCTAGGAATCCAGGTGGACCACAAGTTGAACATGAGTCAACAGTGCGATGCAGCAGCTAAAAAGGCCAATGCAATTTTAGGCTGCATCAGTAGAAGTATAGTGTCTAGATCAAGAGAAGTAATAGTGCCACTATATTCTGCTTTGGTCCGGCCTCACCTGGAATACTGTGTCCAGTTCTGGGCACCACAATTCAAAAAGGAGGTGGAGAAATTGGAGCGTGTCCAAAGGAGGGCAACTAAAATGGTGAAGGGTCTGGAAAGCAAGCCCTATGAGGAACGACTTAGGGAGCTGGGGATGTTTAGCCTGGAGAAGAGAAGGCTGAGAGGTGATATGATAGCCGTGTTTAAATATTTGAAGGGATGTCATATCGAGGAGGGAACAAGCTTGTTTTCTGCTGCTCCAGAGACTAGGACCCGAAACAATGGATGCAAGCTGCAAGAAAAGAGATTCCACCTCAACATTAGGAGGAACTTCCTGACAGTAAGGGCGGTTCGACAGTGGAACACACTCCCTCGGAGAGTAGTGGAGTCTCCTTCCTTGGAGATCTTTAAGCAGAGGCTGGATGGCCATCTGTCGGGGATGCTTTGATTGGGAGTTCCTGCATGGCAGGGGGTTGGACTGGATGGCCCTTGTGGTCTCTTCCAACTCTATGATTCTATGATTCTATGATTCTATGATTCTATGATTCTAAGAATAAGAATAAGAATAATACAATCCATGGTTACTAAATATTTAAATGGAAAACATTATATATTCTTAAAACCACTTATTAGAAACATTCTTTTTATTTTCATTTGCCTTCAGAGTTCCCTGTCCATTTACCCCCATAGAGGCACCTGTTGAAACAACAACAACAACAACAGCAACAAGCATAAGAATAATACAATCCATGGTAACTAAATATTTAAATGGAAAACATATTATATTCTTAAAACCACTTACCAGAAACATCCCTTTTATTTTCATTTGCCTTCAGAGTTCCCTGGCCATTTACCCCACTAGGGGTACCTGTTGAAACAACAACAACAACAATAATAAGAATAAGAATAATACAATCCATGGAAACTAAATATTTAAATGGAAAACATATTATACTCTTAAAACCACTTACCAGAAACATCCCTTTTATTTTCATTTGCATTCAGAGTTCCCTGGCCATTTACCCCACTAGGGGTACCTGTTGAAACAACAACAATAATAAGAATAATAATATGGACTAGATATTTTAAATGCAATGCATGATATTCTTGAAAACAAACACTCACCAGAAGCATCCCTCTTCTTTCCATCTGACATCAAGGGGTTCCCACTGCAAGGGTAGAGAAGCATTAGCAAACCCTTTAAAATAACCCTGCTCTTATAAAATGCAAGAATATACTTTACCAAAATCCTGGTCTTCACTGTCCACATATTTCACAACCTTTGGTAAGCTTGCTCCTAATAGAAAGGGAGGGGGGAAACACCATGTAGCCTGTTATAAAAAGAAATATATAGTCTTCCAGGATAACCCTAAAGTAAAAATTAAAACATCTTACCGGTATGTTTAGATGCCATGGTGAAATGAGGCTTCCCTTTTGTTTCCAAATGTATGTCTCAGAAGTATTGAGATAAATCTAAAAAGCATATGCATCATTTTTTTAGAAAGAGCAATCTAAAGGTCTGCTATAGTGCTTCACAGAATCATGAATATGAGGGATAAATGTTGAAGGAGAGACATGTTGAAGCATGTTGCTAAACACCCCCAAAGAGCATGCGCAGTGATATATTGTAACAAAAACAATGTGTTTGATGTGGGTTTGGACAATGACTGCTTGCAGCAGTTTTATTTAAACTGTGGTGGTGGAGAGGTGGGTGAGTGGTGGGGTTATGTATAGAGCAAGCAAACCAGGTTAACACTAGCTATTTGATAAACCAGAACACGACCAAGAAAATAAATCACACAGTCCTAGCTATGATTTTATTGAGAAATCTGGCTATTTGATAACCCAGAACAGGGCCCAGAAAATAAATGACACAATCCTAGCTATGATTTATTGAGAAATCTGACTATTTGATAACCCAAGACCTCTCCCTCCCCCTTTTTGTAGTTTTTTTTTTTTTTTTGTAACAGAACATGTATGGACAATGAATGTTTTCAACAGTAGAGGGTGTGTGTCTCTCAGAATAATGTTCCTTTGAACACAAGGAAAATTTTTTACACAGAAATGGAATGAAGAGAAAGAAATTTTTAAAACATGCTCAGAGGGAAACTAAACACACACAGAGAGAAACTAAAATATTCTTGCACAGAATGGCATGAAGAAAGCAAAAATTAAGCATACAGTACATAACTATTGAGTATTTACCTCCTAAAGTTCATGATAAACAGAACTTAAAGCCAGAAAACCACAGAGAGAGAAGCAACAAATATTTTTACACAGCATGCACACATGGAAAACAATAACATACAGAGAGAGAGAGAGAGAATGAAGGATCAGACTTATCTATTCCAGAAGTAAACACAGTCAGGGGCAAGAGAGCCTTGCTGTAGAGCTTTGCTGAGAAAAGTCTCTCTTTTATAGGATTTCGGACCCTTCCTTTAGCAAAATTATCTCACAGAACATATGTATAACTCTTGAAATAACTCAAAAGTTATACAACCTTTTGTATTCTTATCTTAAAAAACTTTGAGGTGTAACCCTAGACCACAAGGAAAACTATCAAAGGCAAAAAAATCTAGGGAAAAGTAAAATAGATAAAAAAAACCCTCAATTTTATTAGGAACAAAATAGAAAAAAAGGGAGGATAAAAAAAAAGAAAGAATTAAAAGTGTTGCCAAACTGTTTAGGCAAATAAAAATCCAAGGTTCTATATGCAGAAACCGAATGCAAATTAAAACAATACTCAAACGTGCAGCTCCAAAAATACAAATGGGAGGGATGACAATACAAGCCCAACGCAGGACCAAAAGTATTGCCAATCTATTTAGGCAGATAAAAATCAAAGGTTCACAAACTATAAATTAGATTAATACTCAAAATGCAAATGAGAAGGATAACAATATAAGCCCAGTTCCGGACCATAAATTAATACTCAAGCCTTATGCATATAGCCAATAAGTACTAGGCTGGAAAACTATAAATCCCACCCAATAAACAAATTGTAAGGAGATGTTAAACATGCAAAGTATATATAAGACAAAGTCTTCAACATTTATTTAACATGCAAATGGGAGGGATAACAGTGCAAGCCCAATACAAGACCAAACGCGTTTCGACACTAGATTTTCTTCAGTGGTCAAAAATGCTGGAGGGAGAAAAAAAGATTGATGATATCAATAATTTGCCAAATGAATATGAAGGCCATATTGTGGATAAATAATATTACATGTATACCTGTTGTAACAGCATACAGGGAATAACAACGTATGTAAGCACATCCAGCAAGAGTAAGTATATGAATATTCAGTATAAACCTAGAGGGATACATAAGAAAAAATTGTTTTATATAAAACCAATCCTCATTTATAATTAAGGGAATATTAAGGGGGAAACAAAGGATATTCCTTAAAAATGCAGGTGCATCCTTTTTGGTCGTGATTTCATAGGGGCAATAAATTCCTTAACTGAGGGGTCTTCTAAAGCTATTTAGTTTCAAGTATGCAGCCTATAGACAAAGAAATATTCTTTTATTTGTGGCTTTGATATTATAAGACACAAAGTACTTATTTTTAATTCTTTAGAACTCATAGACATATGCATAGCATTTAATTACACTGATGGCATAGCATCCTCACAGCATCCTCTGGCCATCTGCAAGCTTGGGTTTCTACAATACAGAATAAATAATTAACCCTGCATTCAAAAACATTCCTAGATGTCAATAAAAACCCCAAATAATTTTCCTTCAACCTGTTTCCTAACTGGCCAATGGTACTAGATTTCCCAGAGCCTCCATTTTAGGCATGCCCAGACAAGTTCTGCGAGACAATATGGAGACACCGAGGCATTTTGCTGCATCTTCTACAGCCAGGAGAATCAAACCCACAAAGATAGCATCCTGGCCAAATAATTATCATGGGCCTGTGGGCTTTACTAACCCTCCCGTACCATTGAATATGTGTGAGAACTCACATTCTAATAAAGAGAATTGTGCACCAAAGGAAGACTCCCAAAGTTACCCTAAGAATGCTTCAAGGCAGGTAAAAATCCAAATCCAAAACATGTTTTTTGTATTTGAGACCCCAATGATAGAGATCCAAAGCAATAACCAGTGTTTTTTTTTTTTTTTTTTTTAATTACAGAGACCTGGAACAAACAGTACTCAAGCTGCTGCAAAAGATGGTCCTTGCAATTTAGGTTTGCAGAACCTGACCTCACAGGTGTGTGTGTGTGTGAGCCTAGCTGGATAATCATAGTAAAAGCCTGTTGTTCTATAGAACATCTTCTTAAAAGCAGTTTTTTTTTAATATTTAGGAATCTCATGTCAGAATGCAGTGGATCTCAGGCCTTGAAGAATTGCCAGCCCCTCCTTCGAAAAGATGGTGTACTATGAAATCTGTCACAAGAATCGTCATTTTTGTGATTATAAGAAAACTCGTCGATGCAGAATTACTAAAAAATTGTTATGCCTGTGCATCTGAAGCACAACAATCATTAGAAAGTCATACGTGTATAAAAGAGGATAAGAAAATACTTTCTAAATATGTGAGAGAGATAGCCAGTAAAATCTGTTTTAAAAACTTAATACATATGATCATTTTTGTATCATATAGTTTAAATAATCTTATTCTGACAAAAAAATTCTTGATGATATATTAAAAACTGTAATGTATTTAAGAAAATCTGAAAAAGCTATAGAAGCCTTAAAATTGTTACATTATGGTGAATCTGTAATTAAAAGAAGTCAAATGTCTATGATCTGTAAAAAGTGAAGATATGTACTTTATAAAATCTGTAAATAAAAGCTTTTCTGACAAAAATATTTCTCTTTATTCTCCTATCCTAAATTTTGCAGGGGTAGCCAAATACTTAAGGAATTTATTGCCCCTACGAAATCACAGCCAAAAAGGATGTACCTGCATTTTAAAGAATTTTATTGCCCCTATGAAATCACGACCAAAATGTGTTTTCCAAAAAGGATGTGTGTTCATTTTGTAGAATCATGACAAAGGACATTTGGAGACCTGTTGTTCAAGATAACTTTAGCAATAGGATGTTCTGTTAAATTATGGCCCTTGTATCCAATTTTAGAACTCCTTTTTCCTGAGGGTCACCAGAAGTTCATTGCATTAGCCTTTTTAATTTTAATTTTTTAAAAAGCACCTATTTCTCTATCAAATAAAGTTTTTTTTTGCAGTGGGACACTTGCAAGGGGTCAGAGATGAAATGCCATCAGTGTACATTATTAATATGAGCTCTAAGGAATTTAAATAAGTACTGTGTCTCATAAGACAATTTCAAAGTTACAAATAAAGAGTATCTGTCTATATTCTCCTTGAAGCTTTAGCATTTCCGGGGGAGGGACACGCCCATCAATTTGACAGGTCATAAATCAATCCATTTTGACAGGTCATAAATCATCCTTTGACAGGCATCAAAAGGTCATAAATCATTTTTTGACAGGAGCTACCATGACATACTACTGATTACTATATAGTTGTCTGAGTCAAAGTGACACATTCCTGTCCATTTTAGCTCACTCACTCCTAGTATTGCTATATTCATGCATTCCATTTCCTTCTTTACTATGTCTAGTTTCCTGGCTCATGTTTCTCATGTTCCATGTTTCAATCACATGTGTAGTGTTGCTTCTAACTATGTTTGTTTTATTGGACATGTTTTCTGTCTGGCCTCCCCCTCTCTAGTTGTTGGTTTTTGAGCTGTGTCACCTAAAGGGTTTTCTTGGTGAAATGGTCTCGCAAGGAGGGACACCTTTTGCCTCCTTTTGTGCAGTGCTGTTCTCTTTGTGAGAGTTGATTTCAGTGTCCCCTATCACTACTGCTGTAGCCCAGTAGCTGTTCCTATATTTTATGCCTGTTATTCTCTTCTTCCCTCCCTCCATTCTCTTTTCCCTTCCTTTTTACACTCCTAGATGTTTTCCCACCCTCAATTCCCTCCCTCAGTTTACTCAATTCTCTCCCTCAATTCTCTTTTCCCTTTCCTTTTTACACTCCTAGATGTTTTTCCCACCCACCCCCTCCTCACCTCCTCCCACTTTGTCCATAGGTGGCATCAGTGGTCTTCTGGTCTTCTTATTGGGGAGGGCCCTGATCTTCCTGGGCTGCAGTGTTAAAGCCTCCCTCTTTGTCCATTGCCCATTGTCTGGTCTGGGGAAGGGGAGTGCAGGCTTTGATGTACCTGGGCTCCCAAGTCTGCTTCTTTGTCCCTCTGGATGATAGTGCCCTTCTAGTCTCATGGGGGAGGGGAGGCTTTGATGTACCTGGGCTCCCAAATCTATATTACTTGCTCTAATATGCCCCTCTTTTTAAAAAATGTATCCTTTAAAAAACTCCTAGGTATATTTTGGGGGAATAAACATTTTAATTGCATTATACACACATACACACAATGTGTGTGAGAGAGTGGTAAGAAATGAAGAGTGGGAAAAAGAAGAGAAAGAAAATAGGGGGAATACTGGGTGACTTTGGGTGAATCACACACTCTCAGCCCCAGAAAAGCCCATGATACATTGCGTTGATCACCATAAGTCAGAAATGACTTGAAGGTATACAACAACAGCAAACATAGAGTATGAATGTTGCTGAAGCATATACATTAATGTGGTTAGGCATGTACATTAATATCACTTATGGAAAAATACATTTTCTTGAAGATGATATTTGTAAAATAAATGTTCACGTGTGGTTGGGATCTTCTAACTATTGAACAGTGGATGCCAAATATTTATCTTTCTAATATTGGGGTGTAGCTTATTTAGTTACAGTAAAAACACACAAGATCTGAGTAAATGGACCATCAGTAAAATTACAAATCACTGTGATATCATTTAACAGTATGTTAAGATGCTGACTCTGTTGACTGCAAGATTGGAAGGTTGGCAGTTCGAGGCCCAGGTGCCACATGATGGGGTGAGCTCCCATCACTAGTCCCAGCTTCTGCCAACCTAGCAGTTCAAAAGCATGCAAATGCAAGTAGATAAATAGATACCACTTTGGTGGGAAGGTAAACAGCGTTCTATGCAATCATGCTGGCCACATGATCACAGAGTGTTCTCTGATAATGCTGGCTCTTCAGCTTAGTAATGGAGATGAGCACTGCTCCCTATGGTCGGACACGACTTCACCACTTTGTCAATGGGGAATACCTTTACCTTCATCTTTATGTGTGTAATATATCAAAGACGTTTCTAATACAACACTGTAATACACCCAGCCTGAAAGGGATACTGACCACATAAACATTGTAAAAAAAGGTGTCTTGAAAGTCCAAGAATACAGGCACCTAAACATATGATCAGAAAGGACTATGTGAATAACAGTGGCATTTCAAGCCTGGGTTACTGGAGGAATGGAGGCCAAAGCCACCATGGATCATTGGAGGTAAACTCAGAGCAACACCTCTTATCTTCTGTCTTCCAAACATATAAAAAACAGGTAATTTATTTCAATTATTTGGTATGGTACTAGACTGAAATAGATCCCCCTCTCTTGGCTCTGAAGGGCTGCATATGCTAATTCTATACTTTGCTAGCTGAAAACGCATGTAGCCTCCACTACTCCTTGCATTCAAACCTATTACCCATTTAGAAGCAGACAGAACTGGGAGGTGATCAGGACAAAATAGCACTTGAACTAAATTTTAGAAGTAAGTTGAACCCTAAGGAATAGCTTCAGCAAGCCAGGGAAAAGAATTTTATCTGAATGAATTCTGGAAATTTAAGATCTAGAAAGCAAGTGAAGTATGGGGGGTTGCAGACTGCCATAAATAGTGCAAATTGAGTCCACTTTTAGGGTTAGGGTTAGGGTTAGGGTTAGGGAATCATGGGAACTGTATTTTATTCTGGCACCAGAGCTCTCTGACAGAGAAGGCTCAATGTCTCAGAAAAAAAACAATTCCCATGATTCCCTAGCACTAACCCTAACCCTAAAAGTGGACTCAATTTGCACTATTTATGGCAGTCTGCAACCCCCCTAAAGCTTTCAAAAGGCTGTGAAACTATATGCAAACCATAATTAATATCTGGCTCCTTCTTAAAGTTGTCCTTGTACTCCACTTTGGAAGTACTTGGTAACACAATGCTTGTAATTCCAGATTGATTGTGGCTTTGTTATTATTGCAGGCATTATCATTCCTTATTTTGGTTGTAGATGATGAAAACTGGTATGTCTTCCTGAAACATGTTTTGATTTAGCTGATGGGGACAATTGAAATGACTCCAGAATTCCTGAGAGCATTGTCATCCATAGATTTTCCATAGACTGTACCCTTGAGGATTTCAGGAAGATATTTTCTCATACTGTATTTTTGTGAACTTGAGTTGGCAAAGTTATCTCTGCAGACTGTGTTTGACTATGTTGTTACCTTTACATGGAATCTCTCATTTTTCCTGTTAATTTGCACTGTTATTTGATGTATATTTCAATTTGGTCTCTTTCTGACAGTTTTCCAGCTGAGATAGCTCATTAAATTGTGTATATTGTTTCCTTCTGAAGCTTCATAAACTTTGTTATTGGTGATTAATATACTAGAGACAGCCATGTTAGAAGAAGCGAATTGAAATCCATGAAAGCTCATAAGAAAATAAACCAGTTAGTCTTAAATATGCTGTTACATTCCACCTTCTGTTTTCCTTTTTCCTTCTTGTGTTTCTCTCTGCCTTTGAAGAGGCTCATGAAGCTAAGACAAGACACTACAGCAAACCCATGTACATATTTGACATGGAAATAATCTGAAAAGCCATTTTATATGCTGGCTCAGAAAGGCTGTATGCTCTTGTTTGCAATAGAAACTTGTCAAGCTTACACACACTAACCCCTAGCTTGGATTATGATGGCTTCCTGTTTGTTTAGTTTGCAGCACCCAGTCTCTTCTGACATCACCCAGTCTAACCTGCTGCCATTTTCTATTCTTTCTCTCTCTTCTCCATTAGATCATATATTTGATTATGTACGATCTGTTGCAATTAAACCTGCTTATATGTTTTACAAAGAAGACTAAGCTTGTTTCTTTCTCTGCTAAACCCTGTGGGTGGATTGATAAATAACTATCTGATAACTACCTGTTAATTGTTCAGATTCTGCTTTGTTAATTTGATTATTGTGCTTGAGAAATCTACTACTGTCTCTCATATCAATGATTATAACTGGATAGTTCTGTATTGTTAACAAGTTTACAAGGCATTTGAACAACACCAGAATCAATAGCAATAGCAAGTATGTTTCTATACCACTTATTAGTGCACTTAAGCACTCCCTAAGCCAGGGGTAGGCAACCTTTTTGAGCCGGGGGCTGGGTTGCTGTCCCTCAGACAATTGGGGGGCTGAAGCACCAAAAATAAACAAGTGAATAAATAAATAAATAAATAAATATTTTTTTAATATATATATATGTGCATGCACACTCTTTCAGCCCCAGAAAAGCCATGGCAAAACCCCGTGGAGATTTTGCCAAGAAAACCTCAAGAACAAGTAATAACAATAACAATCAATATCATAATGGCAGGCGGTGGCGGAGGCGGCAGTGGCAGGACTGTCCTGGGGCCGGTCCAAAAGCCTTGGGGGGGGCGTATCCAGCCCCCGGGCCTTAGGTTCCCTACCCCTGCTCTAAGCAGTTTACAATGTGTAAGCTAATTGCCCCCAACAAGCTCGGTACTCATTTTAGTGACCTTGGTAATTAAAAATAAACCCTTTTCTCTCTCCCTTACCCTCTTTTTTCCCTCCTTAGGGATGAGCCTAGCAGGATCACAATAGAACAATAATAAGCCAAAGTTTACCTTAATAAAATCAATTTAGAAGAACTAGAAAAGAAGGGGAATGGAGAGAATTTCCACAGAGCATTGGAATGAAAGTGTGTTCTTTCAGTCTTATGAGCTGGAGACTTTGTGAAAGTACTAATCTACTTCCAAAGTCCTCTAGTCACTACTGGTGAAAACCTCTGACACTTTATGGACATCCTCATATTTCCCTCACCTAAAATTGGAACTGAAGGTGATTTGTGTTGGTTTCAGTTAGTTGCTTTTCCCTGAATGGAAAGTCTGCTTACATTCATGGAAAGGAATCCAATCCAGAGAAGGATTAGGACTGAGGGAATTTTTTAAAAATTGCTCCCTCTTCTCCATAACCCATAGAACCACTTTCCATGTCACTTTGGATAGCTATTGGAGGAACAGAGAAGTTTGTAAAAAAATGCTTGTCTCTTCTACCAGTGAGAGCATTCTATGAGCAGAGTTGTGTTTACTGTTTTCAGGACCAAAACCATTCTAAGAACTGAACAGCATAAATCTAACTAGAGTGGGCTAACTGAAACAATAGAACTTGCATAAATGTGGATTTAAACAATGTGGATTTACTAGGTCCACACTGATTAAATATGTCTTCTGTAGCTGAAATTAGCAATAGGATTCAACTCCAGTTCTGGCTCTTCCAGCTTTAATTCCTTCCTTTTTGTCTTATAAAAATCCAGCAATTGATCAAGCTATCAACCTTGGTGGTGGTGGTGGGATATAAATAAATAAATAATAGCCGCAACAATATGAAAATAGGAACCTTGCTAACAAAAAGAGTTTAAAAGAGTGGCAGCAAAATACACAGGCAGAAAGATTACTTCCAACATTACTTTGAAAGGCATTTTAATCAGTGGGTTGTCAGGATGTTTTCAAGTTTCATGCTGTTCTCTTTAATATCCAATGATATAATAATGAGCAGCAGAAGGATTAACTCAACAACTGAACTTTATCCACTATTGTAGCAGGAATGGGTTAATTTTTAAACTGGACAATAAGTAATGGACCACACTACGTTGGAAAGGTAACTTCTCTAACTCTGCTGTACAGAACCACACTGTATGGTCTCCTGGTGTGATGAAAATAGCCAGCACAGTTGTCTAGAGCAGCAGCTGGATCATTGCTTCATCCTAGACCTCTCAGAGTGAGGCACTAATCTAAATGCTATGAAGAGCTCAACTGGGCACTTTCATATTTTAGCCTTTTCCTGGAGAGCAGAGTGGCTACCAGGAGCAGGGATGGAAAGAATATTCATAAATATTAAGATCTGAGAAATAAGTGGGGATTCCTGAGTGACAGGAAACTCTGGTGGGAAGAATCCTTGAAGGACAAGTCTTCACAATTTGATACTTATTCTGCACAAAAACACATTTTCTGTACAGAAAGCAAACCTCCTGTGCAGAAAACATGATTTTTCTGTACCAAACATATTGTTTTCTGTGAGAAACAAAACTCATGTCCCAAACTGCAACTAATCCTCAAAAATTGCACAGTTTTCAAGGACTTCCTTGCAGTGAAGGGAAAAAATGGTTAAATAACTTTTTCTTGCACATGAGACTAAAATTTATCAAGATTTGCATCCATATGGAGTCAGGAGTGCTGGCCTTCCCTGATTCTTAATTCTGAAGTATTCTTTAGCTGGCATCAGGGAAAAAGGCATCATTTCTAGTGCATACTGGATAGATAAGGTATAGGTTTCATCCTGTCTTGCCCAAGGCCAACTCTGAATGACTAGATTACAGGTTTTTAGGAAATTTCCCCATGAAAAATGATATTTACATTGCTTCACCAATGAGGAAAAGATACAATGCACGACTGAGAGAAAATGTCTACTGGAATCCAAACAGCACTCTTTTTTTCTTTTTTGTAATCATTGGAGGGTTGCAGACTGCCAGAAATAGTGCAAATTGAGTCCACTTTTAGGGTTATGGTTAGGGAATCATGGGAACTGTATTTTATTGAGGCACCAGAACTCTCTGACAGAGAAGGCTCAATGTCTCAGAAAAACAACAACAACAATTCCCATGATTCCCTAGCACTAATCCTAACCCTAAAAGTGGACTCAATTTGCACTATTTCTGGCAGTCTGCAACCCCCCATTGTTCATTGCCAGTTAAGTGGTATGATACTCAGCAGGAAATTCAATGGATATTAGCGATTGCAATTCCTTGAGACATGTTTAATCAAATGTCAACTAATTTTCCAGGGGACAATCAATTTCTTATCTTGATGATTCATTCAATGCTTAGAAGTGTTAATGAGCCTTGCCAGCTAGACCTCTAATCATGTATAATATAAGAAACTAAGGGTGCATCTATACTATATAAATAATACAGATTGACAGCACTTTAACTGTCATGGTTCCATCCTATGGAATTTGAGAGGCACCAGCACTCTTTGGCAGAAAAGGCTAAAAGATCTTGTAAAACTACAAGTCATAGGATTCAATAAGATGGAGTTACAGCATTTAAAGGAGTGTCAAACTGCATTACCTCTAAAGTTTAGATGCACCCTAAAATGAGGGAAATCCTCTTTACCCTCTAGAAAAAAAGCCTAAGAACAGCTATGCTGCATCAGACAAGACTATGTAGTCCAACATTCTGTTCAGAAGGATACAAGTGCAATTGCACCCTCTATCTCTTGCTCCCCAGAACTGACACACAGAGACATACTGCCTTTAATACGAGAGGTGATATATAGCCATCCTGGTTAATAGCCGTTGATGTTCCTGTCCTCCATGAATTCATCTGGCCCCCTTTTAAATTCATCCAAACAGATAACCAGTTAAACTATGTGTTGTGTAAGGAAATGCTTCCTTCTAACATGAGCCTTACACCAATTTAGCCATTAAGCTTCAGTAGGTAAAGCAGCTTCATTTATATACTGCTTCATATCGTGCTATGCAGTGTCTAAGCAGTTTACAACTATAAGCTCATTGCCCCCCAACAGCTGGGTACTCATTTTAGCGACCTCGGAAGGAGGCAGGCCTGAGTCAAGCCTGAACCCTGGCTAGTATTGAACTTGCAACCTTGTGGTTTATGAGTGAGTGGTTGCAGTACAGGCATTTAACCACTGCGCCACCAGGGAGCAGTAGAAGATTTTGTGTTTTAGGGGAATCAGAAAGGGAAAAAAAGTCTCACTATCTATGGGGGGTTGCAGACTGCCAGAAATAGTGTAAATTGAGTCCACTTTTAGGGTTAGGGTTAGAATTAGGCATCATGGGAACTGTATTTTATTGTGACACCAGAGCTCTCTGACAGAGAAGGCTCAATGTCTATGAAAAAACAACAATTCCCATGATTCCCTAGCACTAACCCTAACCCTAAAAGTGGACTCAATTTGCACTATTTCTGGCAGTCTGCAACCCCCCTATACCAGTGCTTCTTAAGCTATGTGATGTGAGGGACTGGCATTTTTTCCTCATTGGGCCAGGGACTGGCATCTGTTTTTGTCCATTAGTTGCAAATGTTTCTTTCCTGGAAACTCTCCAGGGACCAGTAGCTGATGGCATAGAGCACAATTTTGAGTAGCACTACTCTACACCATGCATATTTTTATACCCAGGCTAAAAAAAGCCCCAAAGGAAAGGACAGTTTCTCCAGTCATTCTGGTCATTTTGACTGCCTTTTTCTGCATGTTTACCTACTCAAACGTATCTTTTTGGGGGATGGAAGGTACAATGACCAGTACTGTAGTCAATATTCCAGATTTTGGCAATTTTATATTCAGTTCTATCCATAATTATGCCCAACATGGAAAGCAGTAGGAAAAAAGAAAGAGTGCATTACAGGTGGATAGACTCAATCAAGGAAGACATGTCCCTGAGTTTGCAAGTCATGAGTAGGGCTGTTAATAACAGAGATGTTTGAGGTCTCTTATTCATGAAGTCACCATAAGTCAAGGTTCAGTTCATGTCAATTAACAACAACAATAAAATAATCATGGCATTGGTTGGAGATCAGAAATTCAATACAGTCACTCTTTTATTCAAACACAAGTACAAGTATAAATGGTATCTTGTGTGTCTTCATTCTATACTTCATGGACAAATTTTGTCTACAGATTTTTATGCCAATTTTATGCTATCTGTTTTACATGAAACAAACAAGATTCTTTGATTTAAAATGTTTAAAAGAATTTTGAAAAGGCAGTTATATACTTATGAAATGTTAGTCAAATATATTATATATTGAATTTGTTTTCATCAATGCTATTAAAAACTGGTGCTTTT
Source organism: Phrynosoma blainvillii (assembly GCA_026167975.1). NCBI lineage: Eukaryota > Metazoa > Chordata > Lepidosauria > Squamata > Phrynosomatidae > Phrynosoma > Phrynosoma blainvillii. The sequence continues at coordinate 104,463,837 of JANUYF010000001.1, forward strand.
CTTTGAAATGCTTTGAAAGAATAAATACAACTTTGAGAACTGTTTGGTATCCAGCTATGTCTATTTGAAGGGCTGTAGACAATGAGTTTTCATTCATAATGGATGGTTAGTTCTCCATTCTCTGTTTTTCTGTAAGATAGCTCAGGGCCTTTGCAGACTGCCAGAAATAGTGCAAATTGAGTCCACTTTAAGGGTTAGGGTTAGGGAATCATGGGAACTGTATTTTATTGTGGCACCAGAGCTCTCTGACAGAGAAGGCTCAATGTTTCAGGGGGGAAAAAAACAATTTCCATGATTCCCTAGCACTAACCCTAACCCTTAAAGTGGACTCAATTTGCACTATTTCTGGCAGTCTGCAAAGGCCCTCAGTGAAGCAAATGTAATCTATCATTTTTATGGCATCTGTTTTCACTTACTGTGTATCACGTCAGAATATGTGATATTTTCCAGAAGAATGTAAGTTTGCTGAAAACATAGAGCCATTTTCACAATTAAAAATCAATTAAGAGGTATTTCAGCAGTTTTGCAAAAGAACAAGGACATATTGCTAGTTCTTTGTCTTGTCAATGTGTGCTTATCAAGAGACATTTACACTGGTGATTGTTAGATAATAACATGATCTTCCGTTATTGAAAAATGATGGTTCCAAGGATGTGTTACTGATGGGATAGGTGAGCGGGAAGCTGGGGACGCATCCATGACACTTTACAAACATGACAAACGCGCGAGTGTGTGAAACCCAACCACACGTTAATGACAATTTAAAGGCACTTTAGAGACACTTTAGCCTCCTGTGTGATAATCTTCACTGTTTGATGTGTTCATATAAACACATTCTCCAAGCTATCAAGAGAAGCTGTCCTCATAGACCGTATAAATTAGGAACATCAATCTTCATTTGACAAATATTGCATAGTATGGTGGCCATGCTTAAATGCCAATTCTGGTTCGAGAGCCATTGCATAAGTATGACATAAAGCCAAATAAATGCATCCCAAGTTCACTGACTTAAAGAAAGTGGCTCAGATCAGACTGAAGTCCAAAACACACTGCAGAAATGATCCAGTCTGAGACCACTTTAACTGCCCTGGCTCAATGCTAGGGAACTCTGATAACTGTAGTTTTGCAAGACATTTAGCCTCCTCTGTCAGAGAGTTCTGGTGCCATAATAAAATACAGTTCCCAGGATTCCCTAACACTGAGCCAGGGCAGTTAAAGCAGTCTCAAACTGGATTATTTCTGCAGTGTGTTTTGGACCTGAGTTTTAGGAGATTATTGTGTGCCTTAAATAATGCTCCTTACCTCTCCTGAATTTAACTCTAATTCATGCTGCAGCCATGTTTTATCACACGTCCATTGGAGCGCATTTTCCAATTCTTTTTTGAACGGGGATTTACTCTGAAGTCAGATCCCACTGTAAAAGTTGTGCGATAAAACATGGCCACAGCATGAATTAGAGTTAAATTCAGGAGAGGTAAGGAGTATTATTTAAGGCATGCAATAAGCTCCTTACTTAGTGTAGATTAATTGAAATCAATTAACCTTTTGTTATTCATTACTGGCTTAAGTTCCATTGATTTCAGTAAGTCTATTCTATTTATGACTGAAGTCTGAACCCAACATGGTATAGATGTTCATTCATTAAAAAAGAAATGGTTTGATTCCTGCCATATATCTCTTTTAAGCTATATCCAGAGCCATGTTTTTCTTGGAAATACTTACAGCAAGACTATTTTGGCAACTGATATCACAGATCTTGTGGGATACTTCCAAAATGTTATCTTCTGCCCATTTACATATGGTGACTGAAATATTTTAATAAATATTTTGAAAACCTAAACATCAGTATCCCAGATTCATACAGGTATCACTATAGATGAGATAAGTGGAATCATATAAAGTAATAATGAGATCAGATACAATTCAAGTCAAATGTGCTGTACTTATATCATTGTTATTGTATTTAAGTGCCTTTTAAATTATTTTTAATTTTGATATGACTATTTTTTTTAAATTTTGTATTACTCATTCTTTCAACTGTGTTCTGTTTTAACTTAGGGGGAATGCAGATGGGTGGCCGTGGGCCAGCCTGGAAGCAGAGGATTGGGGCCAAGGCTGCCCCACACCTCGGCCTCAATCCTCCTTTTTGGAGCCTGGGAAAGGAGCGCCAAAATAACGCTCCTTTCCCAGGTG